>OU015751.1:5524648-5574759 GCA_907169655.1 Acomys percivali
ACTGTGGACTTAAGTGTAAAATGAAACCAAGAGCCTTTTGGAAAAAAAAAAAAAATCAAAGAAAATATTCCGGATCTAGGACTGGAGGAGGAATTCTCACACTGAGAATTAAAAGCAAGGTCAGAGGGTGGGAGAGATGACTCATGGGAGCTGTACTGCAAACTCCATTTATGCAAGGGACTTGAGCATGGATGACTCTGTACCCCACAGAAACGCTTCCTCTTCCCTGTGGACCAAAGAGCAGGGACTTGAATGCTCACAGCATCCTTCCGCTTAGCCAGCGTTCTTAGGCCATTCAGTGCCTGTGCATAGTCAAGGAGCATTTCCACAGATGGACGACTGAGGCCAGTCTGTCTGCCAGTGTTGGTAGGCAGCAAGTACAAGGGAATGTGGAGTCTCTTGGCGACTGGCAAATGCTGTACCTGAGGGCACCTTCACGTATGTAAATCCAAGTGGTGGAATTCTAGCAGGTACATTCCACATGCACGTCAGCTGTGCTCCACACAGCCTTGCATCGCAATGATTAGAGGGGCTATGAACACCACCACATGTATTCAATCAGAATGCAAGGAATCTCTCTTAAAGCAAGACAGAGAAACGAAAGTGGTGATAAGGAATGAAGATAAAATTTAATGGGGTGGTGGTGGTGCAAGTAGAGGCCAGCTGTAAACTGACAAAAAGGCTGGGCGTGTACACCCAAGTAATCTCTTTGCCTTATAAACTGCCCTGGTTGAAGGATCTTACCAGCAAACGAAAAGTAACTGAGAAACAGTGGCCAGCTTCACGAAATTGACCCTAGCAACAACAGAGGAAGTCGGGTGCTGCTTCAGAGGTGAAGACGCCCTGACATAACCTGGAATCATGACACCAACTGCCTAGATCAGATTGGCCTAAAACAGAGGAGTTCAAAGACACAAATCTCACTAAATGGGGTACCCAATTAAAATGGGACTCCTCTCAGTCTACTATAGAAGAAATTTCTGGAATAACTTTTAAGTGTAGGCATGGGGCCTAGCTTAGCAGGAGCCCATGAGAATAAAGCTTTGTACCCAGCCTAGAGGCATTAAGGACCCTAAAAGTAAGACCAATTACAGGCTCAGAAGTGATGCTTAAGGGAACAGGGGCCACGGTTGGCCCCATTGCCAGAAGTTAGGCAGGAGCCTGGTGGCAATCGCTACAGCTTGGCTAGGACATGAAAGCCCAGCACTGCCCTCTACCCAACACCACCGTGTGCTACCTCCACTGGCCACTCATTCAGGTCAGTGGGCTCAGGAACAAACTGTAAGTAGACCCACAAGGGATGTGACGGTGTCACCGTGGGGTAGGAAAAAGTCATGACCTTAGGGAGCAAAGTGGAGCCAGGGACTGGGGTTCTTAGGGTGGGCTCATCAGCTGTCACTCACTGCTGTTTGGATCTGTGACACATCAGGGCCATAGGAATAAACTCATCATGAAGGCACCCTTGGAAAGTTACCACGTCCCCCAGTCTCATCTTTTTTTGACAGGACTCCCCATCACTACATGGCTATTTCAGAGCCTATAAGCCAGACACCAAGGAGCTCTGGTGCCTCTGGGTCTAGGAACACATGGCCCTCTCAAGGTTCTGTGCATCAAGCCACAGGCCATGATGGCACAGAAAGAACTGCTGCTTTGCAGGCACAGGCTCTGCCTGGCCCACACACCACACATGCCAAAGGGGCTGAGTGAACAGATGCCATCAGCAAAGCTATATTCCTTGACCCTCAGACTTGAACTTAGTTGTAAAATATTTTTCTTTTGATTTCTTTCCAACTATTTAGAACCATAACATCTTTCTTAGATCATTGGACCCAGGCCACAGACCAGTTTGCAGATCCATTTCTCTGGGGACCAAGCATCTCAGTGTTGATGAGGCAGAACAAGGTTAGCTCTTAGACAGGAGGGCATGCCTTGCTCCACGTACACCGCCCTCTCCATTGACTTTGAGGGAAGAAACAAAGCACTTGGGCACAGCTGAGTCAGGAAGACTTCCTAGTGTGTGTTATGTGCACACTTGAATGCACTAGTGTGCATGCCCACAGAGGCCAGAGAATGACACTGGGTGCCTTCCCCTATTGCTCTGCATAGATCATTGGATCTCTCACTGGGCCTGAAAGGGAACTAGGCTGCCTTGGTCTGCAGGCCCAGTTACAGGGTTACAGGTGTGCTGTACCTATGGGAGGGTACTTGACTCATGTCTTCTGTTTTCACAGCAGCTGCTTACTCACCAAGCAGCTCCCCAGCCCAGGAACATTTCTACCGATGCTGTCTGCGACATAGCATGGAAAGTAGGCAGAGCTGGGTGGCACCTTCTCTAACCACCAAGAGCCATGTCGTCTGAACAGTATACACTGTGTATGCTTAAGATCATCGCTGGAGGCTGCTGCGAAACATTCCAGAAAGCAAAGCTGTGCAAAACTGGTCTTTATTGATGCTGGGTGATCAGTTGGTTCCCTGCTGTTCTGCAGCATATGCAAAGTTCATATCAAAGCAACAGCCCTGTCACCGGACATCCCTTGTAAAATAAGGCTGTCCTGGCCATGTCCCACTCTCATATGCCTGGAAGCAAGGACTGCTTCCCTGGGATGTACATGCAGCTCTCTTCAGCCCAGACTGAGTTCCTCACATGTGGCTGCAAGAGTGCAGAGCGACAGAGAAACAGCACCAATGGACTCCGCTTCCCAACAAGAAGCTCCACCCAAGAGCCACAGCAGTGCCGTGGAGGCAGACCTCCTGAAGACCTGCAGAGACCGCACTGTGGGCACTGATGGATGTGCATGGTGCTGCAGTGAGTGGATCCTTCAATGTGAAGGTGCTTCCACATAGTGTGTAGAATCATTAGCTAAGCTAACACCACATGTCTTCCTGGCAGCCAGCAGGAGCCCCAGGAACCTGTGCTCAGTGACAAAGGCGGTGGCAGAGCCTGGAGACCAGAGACTTTGAGCTAGGGGTGGGGACTGAGCTGCCATAATCTCCCTCCTTATGGAGGAACCAGATAGGAGGGAGAAGAGAGAGCGGCCCATGGGGCCTCAGAGCTAAGAGCTGCTGCCAAGCCCACTGTCAGCAACTAAGGGCTGACTGGCCTGGGCACGCCTTTTTGGTCTGTTCTGGGGACCCTGGGAGGGGGCTCCTTTGTCGTTTCTTCTTCAGCTGCTGTTGCAGTCTCTCTTCCTTCTTCTTTAGATAAGAGGTCATGTTGTCAAAGGTGGCCTTGTAAAGGCTGCGGAAGCCATCATCTGTGCCAACAGAGCCTATGACAAGGACAAGAACAACATATGCTAGGTGAAATGACTTGGAACATGGCCCAGTGGCCTGTGCTATTTCCACTCACAGGAGGGCCTTGGGAATTCCAACTCCCTGACACCTCAACGACCCTGAGGAGCCTCATGGGACCCTACCACCTGGGATCCATTCTCAGGCAGGACCTGGGGACTTGCTCAACAGAATGTGGCAAAGGGAAGGGGGAGAGATGGGAAGTACAGACAAGGGTTTGGTGACTTCTCATCTGCTGGCTGCAGGCCCTAAACTGGGAGTGACACAGAAGTGAGGCCTGAATCCTCCAACCATCTACTGAGCAGGAATGGATCCTACCGAGGGGTCCTGAGAGCAGCCAGTGTCAGTCAACACCAGTGAACGGCAGGCGACCTACAGAGCCCACAGGAGCTACAGAATCCAGACTCGGCAGGGTGTGTGGCTCTGGGTGGTCACAGCATGCCACACCACGACAGACTGCAGAAGACTTTCTGGAGTGAGTGTTAGGTAAGGTGCTACTGGGACAGCCCCTCAGCCAGTCTCACCCTAGTGAGGCACACCCAAGGACAGTCAGCACTGCATGCCAGAGAGTGCCCTTATGTCACTCTAACCTACAGGAGGGTGTGGTTCCCTCAGCAGCAGCCAAGGATACTACTGAGGATGCACAGGCTAGCGTGGTTCTCTCCCTAGCCACACATGCCACATCTGTGCGTGGAGCATCTTAGAAGTGAAGTCAGGCTTTGGCCAGAGCCTGCGCCAGGTAACCCTCCACAAGGCAGACTGAGCACGGCCCAGGCAGTGTGAGAAGTGCAGCAACATGGTCCGAGACTGACCTGTGGTGCAGTCAGGAGTTCCAAGGGTGACCAGCCACAGACCCAGACTGCTAATGCAATTCAGACAGGGCCAGAGGACACAACCCTCTCCCCGCCTTGTCCTGACTACTACTTTTACTTCAACTCGACACAAGCTAGGTCATTCTGAAAGAGGGGGACCTCAATTAAGGAAAATGCTCCACTAGACTGCCTTGTGGCGAAAGCCTGTAGGCATTAGAGGGCAGTTAGATCACAGTTGGTGCAAGCACCTCTGAGAGGAAGTTTAGGAAGCCGAACTTCTAAGAACTTGCCAGCTCTTTTTGGAGTGGTAACTGTTTCATAAAACACTGGGTCTGGGTGGTCCTGCCTGGGTGGCCATTCTCTGGCCAGGAAATTCAACAGTGGACACCTGGAAGCTGCAGCCACCAGCGACTGAGCGCTGAACTTTGTGTGTCACTGCCCTGAGCCCACATCCTCAGCCACATCCTCCTGTTAGCATGTTCACCGGCTACGTCTGCTCTGGCTGGGGACCCCTGTTCACCTCCCGCTGGGTCTTATCTGCACCTCAGACCTTACTGAGCGCTCACCTTCCAGCATGGCCCAGCTCTCACGGAGATGGGTGCAGAGTCTCTGGGACACAGCACTTTCAGGAGCAGCCTGCAGGTGACAATTGAGCCGGGTCAGGGCCCAGAGATAGCAGTCAGAGGCCTGACAGGGCCCATCCATGGCTCAGGCTCCCTGCCTCTAGGGTTAGTCATACAAAGCCTTCAGCCTGAGGAGCTGAGCCCAGGAAGCCGAAGCTGGCTAAGAGCCTCATGGGATTACAGGGATGGCCTCACACTGCTCCCTCCACCCCCTCAGTACTCAGCAAGGTCCCTGGCACAGCGCCTGCACACAGGAAGAGCACACCCACAGGAGGCCTAGTACTGGCTTTAGCAGTATGGGATGAGATGGGGGGGTTAGGACCCATAGCTGATGGCAAATTAACCTCCTGCGCAGGAACCAGTACCCAAATCAGGGCAGGGACAAGCTCACTAGCACTCAGGTGACTTCTACATGAGGCCTCCAGCCACAGCTGCCTCGAAATGCGAGCAAGCTGAAGAGGTTCACGGCTGTGAGAAAATCACAGCTACCACCTTCAGTACTTCTGCCACAGCCCCGCCACACTCTCACCTGCCACTGACCACCCACAGCCCCGCCACACTCAGCCCCGCCACACTCTCACCTGCCACTGACCACACACAGCCCCGCCACACTCTCACCTGCCACTGACCACCCACAGGCCTCCAGAGCACGAGGGGAGTGTCACGACAGTCCTGGAGAACCCACAGGCCCTGAGTCTCTTCAAACACGACATCCCACACTCGGTGAGGGAAAGTCAGCTGCTGTCTGAACACCAACTGCTGTCTGCTGCCATCAAGCTCGAAGACGAAGACCACAGGAACGCTTTCCAGGAGAGAGAGACTGGTCACCACCTCAACCTCATGCCCAGAGCAAATGCCACACAAGGCATCTTAGCACCAGGCCTGCCCCTGAGTTACCTAATCCCTAGGAGGCAGTGTGAGTTTGCTGTCTAAGTTCTGGGGCAACTAGTTTTTATAGCAAGAACTAACTAATACAGGACAAAGTGAAATAGCTACCCCACCCCAACATATAGACTGGTGTTTGCATTACGATTCTTAACAGTAGCAAAATTACAGTTATGAAGTGGCAATAAAAATAATTTTAGAAGGGTCACATCACAGCATTAGGACGGCTGAGAGCCACAGAAGGTCAGGATCTGAGGAGATTCTCTCTCCTCTCCAAACCTATATTCTCGATTCGAAAGAGAGCTAAGGGCGTGCCCAAGCTATGACAGGACAGAATGCAGAACACCAAATACTGCCTGGGCATTGACAGGGACAGCAACTCCCTTTGTGTGCCAACTCTCCAGCAGATTCTAACAGGATTGGTTCTGGGTGAATTGGCCTAGGTATCTCCTGTAACTGCCACCATGCATGCCACTGCTACCCTTTAAGCCAGTGGACATCACCACGTGGCAGGGACAGATTAGAGGGCCCCCTCCCCCTCCCCCAAGAACTTGAGCAGAGTTAATGGCTCCCGCGTTTTCATCGTATACAAACACCCCATGGGCCACCAAAGAGAAAGCTGTTGTCTTACCACTCGCACAGAAGCACCACCCAGCTCTCCTGTCCCCAGAATGCAATCCTGGATGCAGCCAGCCCCTGTAAGAAAAAGCAGCTGCTTACCCAGGCACTGTTGCCAGGGCACAGTAGGTAAGGCACGGGCACTATGGTTCCCTCATAATGCAAAGCAGGGCAAGAGAGGACACAGGAGCAGCCTCACATATGACAGAAGGGTTTCTCTCCTTGCAGGCCTGTGATATGCCTCCAAAGTGACAGAATAGATGGGAAAGCAAGGACATATGGGAAGAGAAGCTGTAATCAGAGACACAACTGTCCTGTTTCATGAAGTACAGAAAAAAAAAAGCACCTGCCTGCGCTCATTGGCTGGCCTGGCAGAAGGCAGGCACCATGCCACCCAATTTTAAGACCTGAGCAGCCTGAGAACACCCCTGATGCCAGAGGAAGCGTGGGTACAGCAGGTGTCAAGAGGTACTCCATGAGCACAGAGAATGTTGGGGTACCCCAATACTGACAAAATACAGGGGAGGCTGTATGCCAAAATTTTTTTCATGGCCAAGTAGCCTGGAGGCCTTGCTGTAAGCCAGTCCCAGTATACACACAAGGTACAATGTGACTTGTTTCCCATCAGGTGATCAGGCATCTGCAGACCTGGAAATCCTGTGTGTCTCCCAAGCTGGAGGAAGCCAGACACTGATGACAAGAAAATGTTTTGACAGGTGACTTCCCCCTCAGGGCAATAGGAGGTGCCTGGTGAGCACCCCAGTACCCGAGTTGAACATGAAGCTACCTTGTGGCCTGGTTGCTGTGCAGGCTCCTGCAGGCTGGCCAGGTCACAGCACTGAAGCTGGCTGCCACTTCTGTACTCCCAGAGTCTCAGGGTGCCATCCTGTGCACAGACAGAAGGGTCAGGATGTGGGCACAAGAGGCCTGGGCCAGAAGCAAGGAAAGCTAGGGGAGGGGACCCACAAGACACTGAGCATGGCTGGGTATGGAGAGAGTCCTCTGATACCTAGGGCTCCCATATGAGGAAACTCTCTGTGAAGTACCACACGCTAACCAATTGTGCCACAGAGCACCCTGGGAAGCCTCTGTGCTGACAGGCAAATCACGACACCCAGACCATGGCACAACAGGCAAAGGGACCAAAATGGCCCCTACTAAGTATCCACTTAAATGCCTGCTGTGCTGGGACCAGGGAGATAAACACACACGTGCACACAAACTATATACACAGCCCTGGAGGAAGGGGCCACTCTAAGAGCCAGGAAGATGCTCTCCCTAGTGGCCCCCACTACAGACTGGTGGACTTGGAGCCCTGGCTGGGAACAAGAGGCTGGCTGGGTTTTTTGTTTTTTATTTGTTTTTTTGAGACAGGCCTGGCTCTGCCTCCCAAGTGCTGGGGAATTAAAGGAGTGTGCCGCCACCACCCGACGCTGGCTGTTACCCAGCAAGCACAGCACTTACCCCAGAGGAGGAAAGCAGCAGCTCAGGATGGCTGGGCATGAAAGAGATGCGGCTCACAAACCTGTGGGGAATGGAGGACAGTCACCAGAACATGCCTCACCCACACCCACCGGTACTGACAATATGGCTGGGCACTTTTGAGTCCCCAACATTATATCTGGACCAAGGGTAGCAGGGCCCAGTTCTGCTGGAGCACTGAAGGGCATGCAGCTGTGTGAGGTGCTACCTCAATCTGTCCCACAAACGGCCTCCCTCAAGATGCCTACGTGCAAGGTCAGTGTTGAGTCTCAGAGCAGCAAAAAGGAAAGGCATACTGCTGAACAGTTCCAGAAGAACACAAGGATCCCAATCAGAGACTGCGTTATAGAATCCAAAAACCCCAGCCTAGCTCTGCACCTCTAACTCACAGGACAGCAGTGGCCATTTTGCAACCGTACCTGCGCACACTAGCTCTCCAGAAATCCCCACAGCTACTCTGTAGTCCTGGCCCTGAACATGATCTCCAGCACCTGCCAGGCAACAAGGCTGCCCTTCTCCCAGCTCCTTTTTAAAATTTTCTATATGTATGTATGTTTTATTTGGGTTTTTTTTTTTTTAGTGCTCTGTCCGCATGTACACCTGCAGGCCAGAAGAGGGCATCAGATCCCAATATAGACAGTTGCGAGCCACCATGTGTTTGCTGGGAAATGAACTCAGGACCTCAGGAAGAGCAGCCAGTGCTCTTAACTACTGAGTCACCGCTCCAGCTCCTTCTCCCAGCTCTTACTAGACCTTAAGTCATCGCTCACGAGACCCAGGGCTCCTTGGACATGCTGGTCCAGATGATTCCCCTCACACTGTCACCCCCAATACCAATACTGACCAGGCCTGGCCTGCAGCTGACCTCTGACCAACAGCTGCCATCTCTGAGGGGGGCCTAAGCCTTAGGTCCTGCAAGAGGAATAACCTGTGTGCACAGGCCCAATTGCCCCAGTTCTCAGGTGAGAATGGGGATCAGCCTCCACAAGCCTCCACTAAACTGAATCAGCATGTAAAAGGCCACAGAGGGGTCCATCTCTGGCCCTGCAGTAATCCCAGAGGCCAACAGGGACCGCGCATACTAAGTCAGTGGATTCAAGTGACAGACTCCTGCAGAGGGTGGAGGGAAATTCTCCAAGGAAGCAGGCAGCATCAAGTGGAAAGAGGAAGAGAAGCAAAGAGCTGCCACAAAAACACCATTCCTGTCCCAAGACCCACTACGTGAGGCAGGAGTGCATGGAAGACATGGCTGGGGGCCTGAAGTCACACTAAGCTGTGGCAAGGTGACTGACACACACCAGCCTTCTCCAAAGACAACTTCTGCATCCCACTCCAGAAGCCAAGAGCAGCTCAGAACTGAACTGAAGTCCTTCAGACTTCTACTGTTGCAGTAGCGTGCTTTCCACTCTGAGTGGTCACACTAAGTGCTGCACCCTGCAATCAACCTCTGGCCAAAGAGCAGTTCACTTCACAGTGCCTCACAACTAGAGCTCACCTGCCAGGAGAGCACAGGCGGAGACCAGGCAGGCATTTAACTCCCAACAGTCCACGGGTCTAAAGACTGTTGCTCACAGTCTCCTCCTGACTACTTGCAGCCACCAGGCTCTGGCTTCTGGTCCCTGGGTCTAGAAAGGAGTTTCCCATGTAAGACTGTAGAAATGGGCTGAGGAGCACCAGCCCAGGAAGTAAACTTCACGAGGCACCCAGGCCCAGATGTCTATAGCTGTCACACGCTTGTGTGCGTGCATGGGTGTGAGAGGGGCAGGGGGTGTGAGCCAGGGGCCAGGAAGGGTCTTCTGAGCCTTCAAGTAGCTCTTATGGAGCCCTCCCAGTCCACCCAGAGCTAGCACTGCTCCACCCACCCACACGTTAGACCCAGCTCTCCTGCCTGAGGAGGGGCAGGGTTGCACTTACTCTGTGTGTCCCAGGCAGAAAGCCTCGATGTTGTGTGGAGCAGCAGCCCAGCTGACCCGGATCTTCTCATCGCGGTCTGCAGTGAGCACGAACTGGTCATCAGGACTCACAGCCTACATCACCAGGGGTCAACAGAAGAAGAGCCACTCACTGGGTGGCCTTGCAAGTACCAAGAGAATGCTCAGATTTTCTCGAGGCCACCCTGAAGGCCTTTTCCAGGGAGCTGCAGTGCAGCTTGGAAGAGCAATAGGAACTGGCAGGGGACAGTGGGAGCATCCCTGGCAGTGCCAAGTTCCCACTCCTCAGCAGAACTGAAGGCCCCAACACCACCTATCCCCCTACACTGTAGGGCAGCAGCCAGAGTCATGCTAAGCACTGCACACAGCCCTTGATTCCACCCCACCTCAGAGATGGAGGTAAGGAGGTAGAAGGGGTCCTCTCAGGAGTATGGCAGAAAAGAGGGGAGACCACAGACCAAGTAGCTCGCACCACCTCCCTACACTGCCCAGACTGTGGTCCAGAAGCGCACAGTGACCATCAACTTGACCTGCCAATGCCAGGCTAACATCTCCTGCTGCTCTGGGATCCCCATGCCCCTCCCCTCTCTGTCCCTGACCCTTCTCGAGCCTTGGCGGCCGTGGACAGTGTTGTGTCCCCACATACCACATCTAGGAGCATGGAGAGGTGCCCCAGTTCCAACCTGCCACATCCATCAGGCTCCAGCACTGAGAAGGAGTAGACGTCTCCAGACTTGTCAGCCACCAAGACTCGATCCTCCGCGGCTGTGAAAGTCAGGGCAGTGCACCTCCGCACCACCTTCCTGCAGGGCCAGAGGTGAGCTGCTTAGTGTCTAAAGCCAGCACAGGCCCCCACAGAGCCATAAGCCAATTTAAAATAGCTAGACTTCCAATACTTTGACTTTCCTAGTGCCCTTCTCTCATTTTAGTCAGTGGGACTGTAAAGCAGACCTTCTCTTCCACAGCTCTGCTCAGCTGTGGGCTGACCAGGGTGCTGACCGCACCTGAAAGGTGAGGCTAAGCTGGCATGCTCCACAGGCCTTGGGTAGGAAACCCATTTTTAACTTAACAGTTCTGACTTAGGAAGAACTATTAGGGCATGACCCTATTGCAGGTTGGGAGCGCCTATTCTACATGCAATCAGCCTCTTTCATCGCAGAATGTGGAGCCGCAAACACAGCAACACAAAGAACTGAAACAAAGACGATGCCGTCAGCCTATTTTACTTTTAGAATTTCCCTTCAAAAAAATGAAAGACATGGCTGGGCACAGTCGTGTACACTTTTAATCCCAGGACTCTACAGACAGAGGTAGGCAGATCTGAGTTTGAGGACAGCCAGGTCTACACAAAGAAATCCTGTCTCAAAAGAACTAAAATATAAAAACAAAAAGACGGGCAGGCACACACCTGACATCTCAGCACCGTGTAGGCTAAGGAAGGACAACTGCGAGTTCCAGGCCTGCCTCATGAGTATTTGCATTCAAACACCTCCAGCTCTGCTGTATGTTTGAAAAGCTCATAATAAAATGCTGCGAAATTTTTCCCTGCCCCTGAACCTTCCGCTGCTCATCTGAAGGAGATGAGTGCCAGCTATGCATGTGTGTTATGTGGATCCCAGCCTGGGAGTCTCCCCACCCAGCAGGACCACCCGGTTCTATCTACTTCCCCTCCCCATGACTGCCCCACCACCCCTCCCACCACCTCTGTGACTCCGGGTCTGTGCCTAGAGTCGAAGCCCACAGCTACGATCAGGCTGCCCAGAGCAGTGTGGGCCACAGGCAATACAGAGCAGCCACAAGACACCCAGAATCCCCAGTAAAGGATACAGAGACAGTGTTGGGGCCACTTAAGTCTATCAAATTCTGGCCATTCACAGCAGTCCTTGGCCTAGGTCCCAGAATAAGTTCCGCTGGCTCAGTTAAGTGGCCCTGGTTACAGTGGTCCACTCCTCTCCCACACCAGGGGATGGCACCCAGACCCCTGTCCCCAGTAGCTACATACCATACCCCTCTGCACCCACCATCCTCTAGGACACATGTTCCAACACTGCTCCGCAGGGCATATACCTCATCACAGAAGCCCTGGCCTCGCTGCTTCCCTTGTGGCTCAAGCACAGGCACTAGCCATTGCTGAGGAGCTAATGCTGGGGCAGAACAGGACCCACACACTCACAGCCACAAGCTGGCCACATGCAGGCCTCAAACAGAGCCTGAAGCTTGAGGACGGTGTTCCACACGAGACAAGAAGAAAAGGGAAGGACTCGGCTGCAGCACTATTGCCACTCTAGGCATCAGAGCAGCTGCAGTGGGTGCTCCAGAGGGGGGCAGTGGAGAACAGGAGAAAGACAATTAGGCTCTGGAGCTAACGGATCAAAACAAATGGCCTGAACACCCTAGCAACCAAGCCTGTGCTAATGGGTCCAACGAGCAACCGTGCCAAACCCAAGCTCAAGCTCTGCACAGGGGTCAAGGCGACACAGGAGGACTCCAGGATCCCATCTGCCCAGAATGCTCTTCCTGTATGAGTCCTGCCACACTGCTGCTACTCAGCTCCAGGCAGACACCAAGCGCCTCTCAGACTGTGCCATAGAGGCCCCAGGAAGGCACCTGCTGGGGGTGCAAGCTTGGAGTTAGGGCCCAGGTCAGAACACCAGCAAGAAGGGAGGTGGGCATCACCCCGAGAACTGAGGCAGCAGACTCCAATGAACTCTGACTATGTCACAGCACATGCTGGGCACTTCCATAATCTTCTGGTCTTAGGGATTATGGTCAAGAGCCCCACAGAACAGTGAGCACTCTCCTCTCCGGTGGACTCCAGGGGACGTGGAACAGGCTGGTCTCTGCCAAAGTGCCTCACTGCTGGGCCCTGAAGCTCCCATTTACATATATATGGCACTGCCCCAAGCCAGCCTTCAGAACCACACTGCTTAGGTCCTGCCAGGCACCAAGGATCTCAAATGCTACATGGTGAGAAAACACATACCTCTGCAGACTGGAGAATGGCTCCAGTTAAAGACAACAGCTCTCTTGCAGAGGACTCGAGTTCCTAACACCCAAGAGGTAGCTCACAATCATTTGTAACTCTAGTCCCAAGGGATCCAACATCTTCTTTTGGCCTCTTCAGGCGCCATGCACACACTCAGTGTACACAGAGACAAGCAGGCAGATGCACACACATAAATAAAAATAGTATTTTCAAAATAATTCTTACTCAGCGGCTGAAGATGATCTGCAAAACCTTACACACGCCATGAGGCACACAGCAGCCCTAAGAGACACTTCTAAAGCAGCGGAACATGGAGACAGATACAGCGCCTTTGGAGGGCACTCTGTGACTACAGGCTAAATGACAAGCACAGCTCCTCTGACCAGCAACTGACTCTGGTAACATCTACAGACTTAGTCACAGATGCAAAACAGTACACGCTTGTCCACTGAGGTGCTTCCTAAAGTAGCAAAATGTAAGAGAAAAATGTCCATCAACAGAGAGGCTTTAGGAATCCTACTGTGGGCCTACCCAGTGGAACTCCACAGCCACAGCAGTCCCAGGATGCTATGTAGCCTGCACTACTGCTGCTGCCTTCTAAGCCACAGCAACTACACCCATTCTCCCACACACCCTCATCCTAGAAGGCACCTGGGTCTCCTTGTAGAGCTCCCTAGCTGTGCTGCTGGCCTGCTGCAGAGCCCCAGGATCTAGGAGGGTCAGTGTGAGGAATGTCTAGAGAAGCCACACAGAGAATGTCAAGTGAAGTGTCAGAGGCTCCTACTGCCCCTGGAATGGTCCCAATCCATTGCACACCGTGTTGATCTATTAGGGACTCCTAATCCGAGGCTAGGGAGGTGACTTCAAAGTCTCCTGAGGTGACCTTGCCTCCCCATCACATTTTTTTATAGTTACACCAACCTGATTGCTTGCTGTGGGTACGTGAGGCTAACATAGGATGGTCTGACGGGCCCTTTAATCGTGTAAAGGCTGACACACTGCACACTAACGTTAGATCTGCACACCTTGAGTCTGCTCTCTGGAGTCTGATTCCCAGAATTCCATGTGGTGCTCTTCCCTGCCCCACAACATTCCTGACCCTCACAGCTGGCGCCCCACAGCAGGGACAGCTGGAACCCCGTAATCATTGCAAGTGAGTGGGCCTCTTTACTCAGGATGAGTAACTCGAATTCTCAGTGCAAAGAGAATTAAGTTAAAAATCCTGAAAGGGAGCCAGGTGCAGTGGCGCACGCCTGTAATCCCATCACTCAGGGAGGCAGAGGCAGGTGGATCGCTGTTGAGTTGGAGGCTAGCCTGGTCTACAAAGCGAGTCCAGGACAGCCAAGGCTACACAGAGAAACCCTGTCTTGGGGACCAAAAAAAAAAAAAAAAAAAAAAATCCCAAAGGTATTCTAGAGAGTATGTGACTTTCTTTCTCAGATTAAAAACTTAATCATTTCTATGACAGGGTTCTTAAACTGTGTCCTTGGATGCTGGAAGGGGAGATCTGGGATGGCAGACTTGGGAGCGGACTGCAATTCTTGCCGAGAAGAGAGAGAGGACGACCTTCCACCCTACTTTCCCCTATAGTTACGGCTGTTCTTAGCAACCTTCAGGGATCTGCTGTCACATGACCTTTGACGTTGGTGGCAGAGCCTGGAGAGACAGAAAAGGCTGAGGACTGCCGTGAGCAGGCATACTCTGACCACTGCTGGGGCCATAGATAAGGACCCAGCCAAACCAAAAGTCAGTTCCCTATTGGATCAGCTTGGTGAAACTGAGACTGAGGGAGAATGGCCGCCACCGTCACACTATATCCCAGTGGTGCAGTCTCAAAGGGAACAGTGGTGGCTTCCTGTTCCCCTGCAGGGCCATGCCCAATGTGGCTGAGGGGACAGCCTCCCACATAAATTCTTGGGTAACCCCCTCTAGTTCTCCTGCAACACGTATGTTGCCCCTCTACAAGGCTATATTAAACCCTAAAAAAGGACGACTTTTCACCACCCAAGCTTCTCTGTAATTTTCCAGCCTCGGGGTGGCGACAATCCTCCTCAAAGAGTTTGGGAACCACATTAGAGAAGCAGTTAGTGAGCATGGGCTACATGCACCGTTCCTTAGTCAAATGTTTTAGTCTTTTTTTTTTTCTTCCTTTTCTTTTTTGGTTTTTTGAGACAGGGTTTCTCTGTGTGTAGCCCTGGCTGTCCTGGACTCACTTTGTAGACCAGGCTGGCCTCCAACTCACAGGGATCCACCTGCCTTTGCCTCTGCCTCCTGAGTGCTAGGATTATAGGTGTGTGCCACCACGCCCAGCTAATTTATTTTTATTTTGTGTGCATTTGTGTTTCTCGATCTTGAAGTTACAGACAGTTGTGAGCTGCCATGTGGGTGCTGAGAATTGAACCCAGGTCCTCTGGAAGACAGTCAGCGCTCTTAACCTCTGAGCCATTTCTCCAGCCCCCGGCCATCACTTTAAAAACACTCCAGGACTGAAAAAATATTATATGAGCAATCTTATCCCAAGGGCAGTTCCTACAATGGAAATCTGCATGATTTCCACTGATGATGAGGGAGAGGTCCTCAGACAAGGAAACTTGGCTCAGAATGTTCAAATCCTTGCTCAGCCTCCAGGGAGAAGGTAATTATGCTTGCCCTGCTACTCAAATGCTAGGCCTCCTAAACTACTCCACTCAGATGCGTTTGTGTGCCATGCGGGCCACACAGAAAACTACCAAGGGTGCTACACAGGACCGCTCAGTGGGTTAAAACAAAAGCCAAAGGAACAATTTGTTGACTTTGTCTATAGAGTGCAAGAAGCAGTCAATCGGCAGGTACAACATTACGCCGCCACAGATGTCTTAACAAAAGTACTCCAACGGGAGGCTGTCGATCCACTGCAGAGTAGAGACAGGAAGATTGGATGACTGCCACTAGAGGCTTAGGTACTACCCTCATCAGACAGAAAACTTGGCAGCCACTCTAGCTATACACTTAAAAACACAGGACATTGGAGATAAAAGCAAGGCAGAATTTGAACATGTAGGGGCGGACCATGTTGTCCATCAATGTCTTAATAAGATGCAAGACAAAACTGGAAAATGCCCCCTCCAACCTTCCCAAAAGGTAAGAAAGAGTTCCACTGGGCCTAAGACTGCTGCTACAAATCTACCAAACTTCCAGCAGGGCAACCCCCAGCCCCTCAATTAAGGGGGGAACCCAGGAAAATATTATGGACAATTCCTGTTAGTGTGCATCAGGCCCGCCTTCTGTTGAAATTAGAGGATAACATGTTGTGGTATTACTGGTAACGAGGTGGAGAGAACTTGTTTAAGAAGGAAGTTAGGCTGAGCGGTGGTGGCACACGCCTTTAATCTCAGCACTTGGGAGGCAGAGGCTGGTGGACCTCTGTGAGTTTGAGGCCAGCCTGGTCTACAAAGTGAGTCCAGGACAGCCAAGCAGCCAAGGCTATACAGGGAAACCCTGTCTCAAAAAACCAAAAAAAAAAAAAAAAAAAAAGAAGGGAGGAAGTTGTCACTTTTTGGAAACTTAGCCCCAAAACCACATGTGAAGGGCATTGGAGGCCTGATACAGTCTTGGCTAACAGCTCAGTCAATCCCATGGTGTGATAATGATGGCAATCAAGGGGCAATTACACCCCCATGCTGGTAGGCCTTCCCAACAGCCTCTGGGGAAATGTCTTGGAAGATACGGATGTAGTCATCACCAGACAATAAAGCCTTTTATAATGATTGCACTGTACAAGGTAAACTACATTTCAGGTCCCCAATTCTAAGGGCCAGTGCTCCAACACGATTCCAATTCCCCCTAAAATTGATATGGAATTCTGATAAGCCTATGTGGGTGGATCAATAGCCAATAGCGGGAGAAACCACCAGGAATTGCTCAAGCTTGTCCAAGAACAACTTGGCTGTGACCATATAGAGCTTTCTACTAGTCCTTGGAATTCTCCTGTCTTTGTTATAAAAAAGAAGTCAAGCAAATTTAGATTCTTTCATGACCTCAGATTTACCAATGATGCTATGCAGACATGGGGACTACCCAGACCAGCCTCCCTGCATTATCTGCAGCCCCTCGTGGATACTGTATTGTCACCATAGATTGTAAAGGTTGTTTTTTCTCTATCCCTCTATATCCAGAGGACAAAGATTTGCCTTCTCTGTGCCTGGAATTAATAATAAAATACCTATGAGCACCTATCAGTGGAAGGTATTGCCACAGGGGATGAAATAGCCTTACTGTTTGTCAGATTTATTGGGGGGGGGGAGGCTATTAAAAAAGTGGCCAGTGACTGTTCTGTGATCCATTACATGGATGATACCTTGATTGATCACCCTGAGCAACAAACCCTACAGCTCAAGCTCCGGGATAGCTCTACTGCTTGGAGAAGGTACAAACTCAAGAACTGTATTTGTTTTGGGGACACACAGTTATCTCCTATGCTATTAGGCCTCAAAACTACATTTCTCCTTTCCAACACCCCCCCACTGGCTTCCATGCAGACCTTTCTGGGGAACTTGGCATGGGTTAGACCTTGCCTTCCTGTTACCACAGGATAGCTCACCCTACTTTCTTCAGCTCCATGGTGCCAAATGGCCAGAGGAGATTTAAACCATCACAAAGGAGGTGAAACAGGCTTTACAGGATGCTAATGCAGGCTTTAATCAAGCCCTTCTACATCAGTTTGATCCTACTAGTGAGGTTTGAGGCATTGTGATGCCCATGCAGGGATTTCCTACTGGGGCGCTCTTCCAACTGCCCAATAAAATATTATACAAGGTTCATTTGGCGTATTCTTCTGCTTCTAATGTTACAGCTTTTATATATAATATTTTCACTCTTGCACTAATGGTGCTTAAAACATGCCTTTTATTGTTGGGTAAAAAGCCAGAATCAGGGGCTGGAGAGATGGCTCAGAGGATAAGAGCACTGGCTGTTCTTCCAGAGGTCCTGAGTTCAATTCCCAGCAACCACATGGTGGCTCACAGCCATCTATAATGTGATCTGATGCCCTCTTCTGGCCTGCAGGTGTATGTGAAGGCAGAGCACTGTATACATAATAATAAATAAATAATTACTTCTTTTTTTTAAAAGCCAGAATTAATTATTCTTCCAATTTCGCAGGACTTCTTGCCTGGATGTTCTCACCCTACTCTATTGCTCAGCTTTTTCTGTTAAATTTCCAGGGTAAAATAGATAACTATTTCTCTCAAAATAAAATCCTATCCATACTTCCTGTAACCCATGACTCCTAGGCGGTACTTATTAGAAAAACCCATCCCTGATGCCCCTTCAGGCTTTATAGACTTTGCAAAGACACGTTTTGGCTGTTATTCACTCATGTCATTCCCACAGACCTACAGTGTTTAGCAGTTGCTTTGAGGGATCTGTGCAGTTAGGAGAATAGTTGGCCTTTCCTGTCCCAATCAGCACATCCTGACACTACTAGCACCATGCCTGTAACCATAGGGCATCCCGAGCGACCAACCAGAATAAACCCTCCCTCCCTTGAGTTGCTTCTGCTGGGTACTTTGAAACAGCAATAGAAAACTGATGGGTAAAGCCAAGCACAGTTCAATCAGCAGCGGGGGTGGGGGTGTGCACCATGAGGCCCTGGCTGACTCCAGTGGGGGTGGGGATGTGCACAAATGAAGCCCTGGCTGACTCTGCTCCATGTGCTGATGCCACAGAAGGATCAGAGATTCAGGAGGCCCAGAGCATCTGTATCAGAAGGCTGTCAGAGCCAACAAAATTGTACCACAGCAACACCCACCTCCGTTCACAAGGACAAAGTAGCACTGAGAAAGATTCAGTCTCCTCCTCTTCAGCACCATCACCAACCCCGCCCCCACACCATGGGCCCATCTCTCTCCCTGCACTTGCCCTCAGAAAGGACAGTCACAGTTTGAGAGGAGGAGTAAGTGGTATAGAGTGTTTACTCAAGTCCTGGGAGAGTGGAGTAGTCACCTGAACTCCTGCCCAGGTGCTGGTCTCACCCAACACCTAGTACCTTGACAGACATCCGCCCTACCTCAGACTCAGTAGGATGCGCCTGCTCACCCAGCTCACATATGCCACACTCACTTCCACTTCCCCAAAGCCCTGACACACTCAGTGTGAGCCAACAGTCCTACTCCTGCAGGCCATGAGGCCACAGCAATGTGGAAAACACAGCACCACAGCCTCTGAGTCCTGACACTATAGCCAGGAGCCTTTCTGCCTTTCCAAGCTGAAGAGCCTGAAACTGGCTACTTAGCCCCACAGCACCCAGTGAGGGAACACAGGCCCATGCCACCCGCTCCTGCTGTTAGGATTCAGTCAGTTAACACAAGTAAAGCTCGGCAAGCAGTGTCTCACACACAGCCGGCCCTTCACGCTAACTGCTTGTGACAACGGTCACTCTCACTACTCTACTGGCATGCAAGGACAAGGAGCGCATAGGACATCTTAATGACGCAGGAGTAGCATTTCATACCTGACACTCAGACATTGCCATGGTTTTGTACGGAAAAGAATCAGACGCTTACTGTCATCAGTTAAAGCAAAATGGCTGCCAGACTTGGAGAAGGTGGACGCCAGAATCGTATCACTTCCCTTGTCTGCGGGCTGTCCGTCCTCCCTGAAAGAAGGGCAGGGCAAGAGAGGAAGACAATTAGGCCTCAGCTGAGTTTCCAGGCCTGCCTGTTCTAACACAGGTAGAAAATTCTTGGTTAAGCAGTTTGTGTACCCACAGCATAAAACAGGGTAAGGGGACCTGAGGAAGTTCAGCAAACAGCTCTAATTTTCCAGTCTTGAAACCCAACTCAACAAGATGTCTCTGCAAACTTGCTGACATCCAGGGTAGGCTGGAAGAATTCTTAGCGATCACAGGCCTAGCCCTCGAGGACATGGAATCCAAGGCCAGAGGCAGGGACCAGTAATATTAATGATAGAGTCACAAGACCAAGCCACCACACAAAGCAATCACATGCTGCTGTGTACCTGTCAATTAGTCAATGTCCCACACTTGCCCTCAATGCATTTGAAATGGTCACTATTTTTTTATTTTTGGTTTTTCGAGACAGGGTTTCTCTGTGTAGCCTTGACTATCCTGGACTCGCTTTGTAGACCAGGCTGGCCTCGAACTCAGTGATCTGCCTGCCTCTGCCTCCTGAGTGCTGGGATTAAAGGCATGCGCCACCACACCCGGCTCGAAATGGTCACTATTAATTTAAGGAGCAAGCAACAAAAAATGAGTACTAAAGAAACTTAAAGTGCTTGGGAAGTATTCTGAACGCCTAAATTTAAAGTTACTTCCATGTTTCTTTCTGACTGAAATGGAACTTAGCCCAACCCCACAAGTAGGTAACAAGAAACTAGGACTTGAGTGAGGCAGCACAAGCCCTGTCCTGGCTCAATGGCTCAGCACTCAAACCACAAGCGAGCGCACTTCCCCACCATCTCACCCCTTATCTTCTGGCGCGGACTTCTTCTCTGTGGCACTGCAGTCATATGTGAAGATACAGCCTTCATCACTAAAGGGAAGGAACAGGAGTGAGCAATTATTAGCAAACATATGGGGTGATCTCACTTCACTCTTGGAACAAAAACATTCTGTCACTGTTAAGTTATGGGTCTTGTGCACAACAGAGAAGAGGCAAGAACTGTTGCCTGCTTAACCACCTAATAGTACACACCACAGTCAGTTAGCACGGCTCTGTTCCAAACCAGTGCAGCATGGCGTGGTGGTGCATCAGCGTGCTCTTCTTTCAGGCACCGAACTGTTGACTCTAAGAAATTTTGCTTTGATATTGTTTTGTTGTTGTTTTGGTGGTGGTTGCGGTTTCTCTGTGTAGCCTTGGCTGTCCTGGAATCGATCTGTAGACCAGGCTGGCCTCAAACTCAGAGAGATCCACCTGCCGCTGCCTCTGCCTCCCAAGTGCTGGGACTAGAGGTGTGTGCCACCACTGCCAAACTCTGATATTGTTTTCTTTTCTTTTCTTTCTTTCTTTCTTTCCTTTTTTTTTTTTTTGTTTGTTTGTTTTTCAAGACATGGTTTCTCTGTGTAGCCTTGACTATCCTAGACTTTGTAGACCAGGCTAGCCTTGAACTCACAGTGATCTGCCTGCCTCTGCCTCCTGAGTGCTGGGATTAAAGGCGTGCACCACCACCACCACCGCCCAACAACTCTGGTATTGTTTTCAACTGGGTTTTGCTCCCAAATTAAAACAGCTGAGGTTGTCCTTACCTAGTTGAAGTCTCACCTGCTAGGGAAAAAGCCCCCATGAGCCTCAGGCACTCCTATAGGAATCACCTACTTTCCCTACTAGACCCTAAGCTCCTTTCTGTTGCTCTGACCCTGGACCCTGGCACATTAAACCATCTTTTACTACTGACAACCTACAAAGTGGCTGCACCAAAGACACTTCCAATTAAACACTGAACTGCAGAAAGGAAAGTCATTTTCCGAGACTGAAACTTGGCTGGCCGCTAGCACTCCCCCAAAGACACAAACCGAGGAGCATGTCTATCTTCAAATGCCAAGGTACCACAACTAAATGAGAAAGGAAAACGAAGCCAAAATGGACCGCCAATGCTTCCCTAAGGGTCTGGGAATCAATTACTTGCTCAACACTCACTGATTTAAGAATCCTTTGACCTAGCACTAGGGATACATAAAGACAGAAATAACAAAGCACCCGGGCGTGGTGGTGCACGCCTTTAATACCAGCACTCAGGAGGCGGAGGCAGAGGCAGGTGGATCTCTGTGAGTTCGAGGCCAGCATGGTCTACGAAGCGAGTCCAGGACAGCCTAGGCTAACGCAGAGAGACCCTGTGTCGAAAAACCAAAAAATAAAAGTAACATAAAGCAAAACCGGTCGTGTGAAGGGCTTCCAGGAAGATGCTCACACCAGACTCTCCGTGCATCCTGGGTTTGGGGGGTGTCGGATTTAAGAACCCAAAAACCCAGAAGAGCAACTAGAGCCGGGTTGCTGGACGCAGACCAGGGACAGGGAGCACGTTCTGCCCTCAGTGAGACCCGGCAGCGTTCCCGAATACATACATGCCTCTCATCAGGGAGGTTCCAAGCAGGTCAGGATCGAACGCCAAGGACCAGAAGCCTGGACAACGCGACACCCACCATGACCCGGCCCTCCCGACGCCACGCAGGCGCCGCTGAGTTCGGAAGCACCCGACTCTGAACCGAGAGAGCGCCCCGGACCCGGCGGACAGGTCGTGGGGTGCTTGGTCGGGGTTGAAGAGGGACCGAGGACAGGGAATCCGGGAGGAGGCTTCACACGGGACAGCGGCGGTCCGGCCCCGCAGCCCTCGGCCCGGGCCTCTTACCTGCTCGCAGTGGAGAAGACCAGGAACCGGCTGCCACCCCGCACCACTAGCGTCTGGCCGCACAATGCCAGTCCCACGGAGCTCGCCATGGACAAGCCCGTGGCCTCCGCACACTTCTGAAGCGCACAGCCCTTCCTGCTGGCGCCGGCCAGTGACGTCACTCAGCGCCGCGCAAGCGGGCCTGGAGCATGCGCACAGGGAGTAGTCTCCTTTGAACTGAGTGCTTCGTCGGTGCTAATGCTGTGGAGCCCCCACGTGCTTTTCGTATTGATTAGCTTTTCGGCCAGTCAGGCTAGGTGGTTCCTCTTGGACAGAGCCTGGTACCCAGCGGGTGCTGGTATAAAGCTGCTGAGTGCCGTCAGTACTAGATGGCCAGGCCCAATATGTGGCCCTATGTGAGTAGGAGACCGAACTGTCTCAGTTTGGTCAAGGCAGAGATCGCTGGAAATGTGCTACTTACCCCTCCTCCATGTAGGAGGAAGACGCCTTGGACCCCAAGTGTCAAACGTGTTTATCTAACGGTGTGCCTGTCCAAACCTCCAAAAGACTCCTTCTCCATATCAGTGACTCTCAAGGTCCAGAATGCTGTAGTCTCTTAGAGGTTGGATGTGGACCTCCAAAGCATCTCCTAAAAAGATGGTTTATCTGCCCCACCCACCCAACACATCCTAGCGAAGGTAAAAGAATAAAAAATTCAATCCTAGCCGGGTGCGGTGGCACACGCCTTTAGAGGCAGAGGTAAGCGGGTCTCTGAGTTCCAGGTGATCCTGGTCTACAGAGCGCGTCAAGTCTACACAGAGAAACTCTGCCTTGAAAACAAACTAGATTAAAAAAAAAAAAAAAAAAAAAAAAAAACCTACCACAACTTTCACCGCAAGGGGAATAAGAGATAGTTTATTCTGACCGACCACATCTTAAGAGCCCAGATTTCGGGCTGGAGAGATGGCTCAGCGGTTAAGAGCACTGGCTGCTCTTCCAGACGTCCTGAGTTCAATTCTGGTGCCGCCTTCTGTCTTGTAAGTGTGCATGCAGATAGAACATTGATATATGTAAAATAAGTAAACTTAAAAAAAAAAAAGCACAGATTTCAGTTCCAAGTTCCAATGTGGAGGCGGTTTCATGAAGTTTTTATAGTGACCAAACAAAGTCTCAGCCCTTTGATTGGTGGAGAAGAAGGTTTGGTTAAGTTAATACATTCCAAGGTTTTAATTTATTTGTCAGTATGTTAGGTGATACTCAGAGGGGTACAAGGAATGGCTGTTTAGGGACGAAAGCTAGCCCAAGATAACTGTAATTGACTCTGGGCCTGCAACAGGCCCACCTCCCTACATCACTGCAGTTCTGGTGAGTCAGTCAGCCTCTTCGGACACAGCATCTTTTCAGGAATTCCCCACACATCCAAGTTCAGTTTGCTGCATCAAGGGATGCAGCTTGTTTTTGCTTGTTCACAGGAGCAAGATGGACTAGAAGGCATCAATGCTACTGCAAAGTCCTCTACACACCCGACAGGCAGCCAGACCACCAGCGACTCCCGTGTCACATGGAGGATTTACAAAGTGCTGTCCCACTCAAGACTCTCACCCTAATAAATTGTTTACCTCTTCTATAATCTTGAGGAAGGGCCTCATGAGCCTCATGCCCCCCTCCAGGAAGAAATGCTAACAGTCCAGATCTTGTGAGGATCTCCTGTGGGAACGTACATCTGGTCTGAGTCTGAGTAGCAAGGGCATATCCAACCCAGAGGAAACAGCAGCACTGCCAATCATGGTCCCCTCACAAAAAGATCCCTACTGCCCACTCTATATCTTTCTCCTCTGGGTTCCCCCTCAGCTAAAGTGGTTCCTTAGCTTATAACAGAAATAACCGACCAGGTGGTGGTGGCATAGCCTGGTCTTCAGAGCAAGTTCCAGGACATTGAGGGCTGTTACACAAAGAAACCTTTTTTTAGCCGGACATGGTGGTGCACACCTTTAACTCCAGCACTTGGGAGGCAGAAGCAGGTGGATCTCTGTGAGTTTGAGGCCAGCCTGGTCTACAAAGGGAGTATAGGACAGCCAAGGATATAGAGAAACCCTATCTCAAAAGACCAAAAAACAAAATCTAATAGTAATAATAACAAGAAGAGGAGGAAGAGGAGGAGGAGGAGGCTGGGAAGACAGCACAGTCAGTTAAAGGCTTGCCTTGCAAAAATGAGGATCTGAGCTGGGCAATGGGGGGTGCAAGCCATTAATCCCATCACTTGGGAGGCAGAGGCAGGCAGATCACTGAGTTCAAGGCCAGCCTGGTCTGCCAAGGCTACACAAAGAAACTCTGTCTCGGAAAAAAAGAAAGAAAGAAAACAGAAAAAGGAAGAAGAGGGGGGTGAAGGAGGAAGGGCAGAATCAGGAGTAAGTTCCAGGTCAATCTGGGCTACATAGGGAGACCTTGTCTCAAAGAATCTTCAAATCAATCAAGCCAGTCACCCCCAAAACTTCAACCTTCTTATAAGCATTACTAGATTCCCACATGAGCAACATTGATCCCTTTCCATAGCTGCATCCCTTAGGATGAATTACTTCCCAGGGGCCCCACCTCCAACTGCTTCTATTCCCACATCACCATCCTGGAGACCATGAGCTTCCAAGTCATGAGCCCTCGGGAAGGGGGGTTGGAAGGGGACAAGCAGACAACTCTCCCACTGGGGAGTCTTTCCCTTTTGTTTGTTCTTGAGTCATCCAGTTCCTCCACTGTGTGACTGGTCAGATGTGAGAAGTGGAGGTTCTGGTCAGTATTATTTGCTTACCTAAAAAGTAAGCACACTTCGGAGTGTTGAACAGGAATGTCCCCAGAGACAAGAGTTAGATGAAGAGGAGCAGATCTGTTTGTGGCTTCTTTCTTTAGAGACAACAGGTTGTGTTCTCACTGTTGTCTAGACTTGCATTTGTTCTTTTTTTTTTTTAAGATTTATTTATTATGTATACAGTGTTCTGTCTGCATGTATGTACACCTACAGTCCAGAAGAGGACACCAGATCTCATTATAGACGGTTGTGAGCCACCATGTGGTTACTGAGAATTGAACTCAAGACCACTGGGGGAGCAGGCAGCGCTCTTAACCACCAAACCATCTCTCCAGGGCCCTGCATTTGTTCTTTTCGCGTTCCTGTGGTCTGCCAACGTCAGGCGGCTCTTGGCTCTGCCAGTTTATCCTGCCACCTGAGTGAGTTTCCTGATGTTTCTCAGAGGCCCGATTCCAGTCAATCTCAAGGGACTTCATAAGGCTGCAATGTAAGAACGTAGCTTCTACTCCACCTACAGTATATGTAGCACTCCTTCCCCCCACCCTCCCACCCCACCCCCACCCCCACCCCCACCCCCACCCCCGCTCACAGAAACCTCTCCCATCTGGGCTGACTCCACTCTTCAGAGACTTGGCCACGCTCTGTCTCTGGGGCCTGAAAGCTCCTCGGGGCTTGGCTCCCGTCATGCTTTTCTGCCTGTCTGCCTGTACACAGCATTAATAGCTCTAATGATCTTTTTCTCCCCAACGTCCTGAACACTTTCACTATCACTGAATTTTCCTTGGTGTAAATTAGATGTGTGGACACATTCATCTGAATAAAACACTTACAGTTCACTGCATACCGTGTGTACCAATAACACACACTCCACAGCTATGTCTTTTGATATGAAGGTTCTCCAAAAAAGCCCTGTGCGTTTAAGGCTTGGTCTCCAACTGGTGAGGGTGGGCGTGGGGGGGGGGGTTCTGCCTTCATTAGGAAGTTAATCAGTTGATTATATTCCCTATAGTTGATCTATAAAGCTCAGGTTTGACTAGCCCTACGGCTTCTGGTTTGTTTGTACAAGGTCACGCCCCTACCGGGCAAGCGCACCACCACCGAACTGTATCACCAACAACAAACTCACAAAAACCACACGAAACACAAAAGACTCTCAAGTCGAACCAGAAACGCAAAGGGCATGATTCTAGCTGTGCAGCATTGGTAAATTGCAGAGCTAAGGGTGAGATCAGGGCAAGGTGGACGGGCCTTAAACGGAGGGGCAGGACTTCCAGTAGAGCCTGCCCAGGGGTGGACCCCTAGCGCTCCAACCTGGGATTGGAGGACACTGTAAGGGGCGTGGCCTCGTGAGGAGCCCGCCCAGGATGCGCGCGCAAACTCTTGGGCCCGCCCTGGTCTGCGATTGGCGAAAGTGAACGCAGGGCGGAGCCTTAGGTGAAGCGTGTGCATGCGCAGGTCACGTAATTAGGTGCGACCTCGGTGCTTAGCGTTTGGGCCATGGCGGTCTCTCTCCTGCTCCGGGGAGGACGAATCCGGGCGCTGAAGGTAAAAAGGGCGAGAGGACGAAACTTACCAGCCCCTAGCCCGAGCCTCAGCTGCACCCGTGGGCTCGGTGCGGTGAGGGGTCCCAGGGCCTGTGCTCACCTGATGCGGAGAGAAGGGCGTTCTCTGCAGGAGTAAAGCTGAGGCTCCTTGGCTGCTTTAAAAACTAAACCTGGCTTTCTCTGCAAACTCAGTGTTGGGATTTGTTTGGGTTGGGTTCGGGGGCGGGGGATGGATTCTAGAGCTTTGCGCTTGCTTGTCAAGAGCTGTCATTGAACTGGCCCCAAACAGGAAGTGCTCAGAGCAAAATAAAATGCCGGTGACAGAGGATCCCCGTCGTCTAATGGGCACTATTTAGTTACTTCTCCAAGTATCTTGTTCTTAGCGCTTTTTTTGCCTCCAGCGTGTATCGGTACACATAATTTGTGTACTGAAGAATCATCAATTTAAGTAGCTTTCTTGTTCCATTCAGGCCCCGGCATGAAACGTCCTAAGATCTCGCGCATACCTTTGCAGTGGCCTGGGGGAATTACAGTAAAAATTTTCTCACATTGTAACACTTCTGAAGCAATTAGCTACATTGTGTTTACTAGTAGATAATGTTTCTGCAGCTTGACTACGTGTGGGGAGATAATTAAAATAATAATAATAATAATAATAAAATAACCGTAATATTTTGTAGAGTAACAAAATCAGCAATAGGATAAACGGGCTGCTGCGTTTAGGACCCAGGAGTCTGGACTGGCCGTATATCGGTATCCTGGCGTAAGGTGATGGCAGAGGTCAGCAACCCCCATTCCACCCCGCATGTCAAGGCAGGTCTAACTGGGGCTCTGCAGGACACGTGGCATCAAGAGCTTCTTCCAGCAGCAACGGCCTCTCATGCACCCCCTACCCCCTGAGCCCCAGGTTCCTGCAGAACACAGGACTAGGCTCTTCTTCAAGATGTCCTGACGCATGCCTTTAATCCCACCACCACTGCCTGGCCAAAGTATTTTTAATAAAACTTTACAAGTGTCTATTTTGGGAAATTTTTACCCAGATGTTAACAGTGATTCTACTGGAACTTGGGCATATTTTTCTTGTAGCTTTTTTTTCATAATAGTCATAATTCCCATATGTTCTGAACATTGTAATAAATGAGCCACATGAATATTAATATATAATGTTTACATTATGATGGCTGTTACCAAGGTGAGTATCCTTCCTTTTTGACTCTCTTCAGCCTGTGCTCCTGGAGGCAAGGGTGTTCCGAGAACTGGCTTCTACAGTGCCCCTCTCTACGGAGTCAGGGAAGAGTGAAAAGGGAACACAACCAATTCCCAAGAAGCAAAGCACACCCAAAGGTGAGATTTTTAAAGATAGTCTCGGGGGCAAAGAATGCAAAGTCAATAGCATGAAATGAGTTTGGCCAGCCACATAACCTAAGGCTCTTAATCGTCCCAGTGTCCAAATTATACTCTGCTGGAAGATCAGAACACCCCAGTGGTATAGGCATCAACTCTGTTAGCTCTAGAGATAGAATGGTGCTTTCTTTCTTTCTTTTTTAAAGATTTATTTATTTATTATGAACACAGTGCTCTGCCTGCTTGTACCCCTGCAGGCCAGAAGAAGGCATCAGATCACATTATAGATGATTCTGAGCCACCATGTGGTTGCTGGGAATTGAACTCAGGACCTCTGGAAGAGCAGTCAGCACTCTTAACCACTTAGCCATCTCTCCAGCCCAAGTGGTGCTTTCTAAATGCCCAGCTCAGCACGGAGAGCAGAGGCCTCTGGCATTTCTCTTTTGTCTGGTTGGTGTTGTTGTTTTGTTTTGCTTTTGTTTTTTTCTTTTTTTAATTTTTGTTTTGTTGTTTTGTTTCTTTGAGATAGGGTTTCTCTGTGTAGCCTTGGATATACTGGACTCACTTTGTAGACCAGCTGGCCTCGAACTCTCAAAGATCTGCCTGCCTCTGCCTCCCCAGTGCTGGGATTATAGGCGTGCGCCACCACGCCCTGCTGGGCTCTGGCATTTCTGAGGCTCTCAGAAACCCATGGTAGCATGAAGTAAGGAGACCCCGCCCTACTTTCCTTTCTCTAGTTTCTGGCTTTCTTTGTCTCTCTAAGACTCTAGTGGGGTTCTCCCAGTGTCCCTCATCACTGTCTGGGGGACATCATCATGACCTCAGGAAGGGAATTAGGAGCCAGCATTCTGTTGTGCTGCACTTGGCTGGTGCCTGGTTAGTTTCCAGCCCTTTTGGAAATCATTTTGATTTCTGTCACATTTTTCCCTTCCTCAGTGTCAGCGTAGGATAGCCTCACACCAGGCAAGCAGGAACTGTAATGCATTTTAAGTGCTTCTCTTCTGAGAATAATTTTATTTCCTATGCCTTGCTCATTTTTTTAATGGATCATGAACTAGATTCATTGAATTTAGTTTCTTAGTCATGGAGGCTGATCTGCCTTTGAACAATTGTGCAGAACTGCTTATTGGCAAAGCTTCCATCCTCGCATGGGACAATGGAGTGGGAATTAAGTTTGGTGTTAGTGTCACTAAAATAGCATTTCCTCAGTTTGAGTGTGTGAAACTATAAAGGTTCTATTGTTTTCTCCTTGTCTGAGTACTGGCCATCGGTGGGTGTTAAAAGTTTGCACTGTTAGACAGTGCCTGTCCACAGCCTCTCCTACCTTGCATACACACACACACACACACACACACACCCCTCTATAAATCCTACAGTAAAGGTGTCCTGGCCTGAATTCTATAGGGATATGATTCAGTTATGCCCAGACCTGCCCAATTTTTAAAATACAGAACTCTTTTCCTTTTGGATGCATTGAAAACTAGAAATATTAGGGAGGCAGAAGCAGATGGATCTCTGAGTTCAAGGCCAGCCTGGTCTATAAAGAGAGTCCAGAACTGCAAGGGCTACACACAGAGAAATGCTGTCTCAAAAACAAAAAACAAACAAGAAAAAGAAAAATAGAAATATTAAACACGAGGATTACTTAAAACAATAACAAAAGATAATTCCAATCTACCTAAGATATATCTGCAGAAGAATGTCAACTAAGTTGTGCGCCGTATTTGGCATGGTCTTTTGTTTATTTTTGCATGCTATGGATTGAGCCGAGGGTCTTGCACAGCCTGGAATGCTTATGACTACTTGCTAGCGAGTGACTCCGGTTTCAATATTAACTGTGTCTTCTTCTCTAGGAGATTTTTAAGTTATGACTATAATCCTATCTTTTAGATACATGATTTTAGATTAAGTGGGTTTTAGGACCCAAGCGCCTTCTACATAAGAACAGGTATCTGTGTGAATAGAAGAGGTGTCGTCCTGGGAATGTTTGGGAAGGGGGACCTGGCCTGAGGGTTGGCCTTGGATTCCTATAGAGCTCCTGCCCCTGGCCCTGCAGCCATCTGAGCCTGCACCTTTGCCACCTCCTGGGTGCTCTGGGGCTGATGAAGCTGTGGGGTGGGTGGATGTCCACTCAGGTGCACATTCATGCATTTTGTGAATGCATACTTCAGGGTGGAAGATGGTCTTTAGAAATAAATTGCCAGGCTGAAGAGATGGCTCAGAGGTTAAGAGCTCTGCCTGCTCTTCCAAAAGTCCTTAGTTCAATTCCCAGCAAGCACATGGTGGCTCACAACCATCTATAATAAAATCTGGTGCCCTCTTCTGGCAAAACATTGTATACACAATAAGTAAATACATCTTTAAAAAAAAAAAATCCAGGCACGGTTGTGCATGCCTTTAATCCCAGCACTCGGGAGGCAGAGACATGCAGGTCGCTGTGAGTTCAAGGCCAGCCTGGTCTACAAAGTGAGTCCAGGACAGCCAAGGCTACACAGAGAAACTCTGACTTGAAAAAACCAAAAAAAAAAAAAAAGAAAGCAAGAGAAAAAGAAATAAATTGTCTTCTGTGCATACTACACTTCTATAGTATAATTTTAAATGATCTCTATACAGAGAAAAGGAGATAACACTTCTAAATAGCCACATGTGGGCCTGTGTTTTTTCCTGCAGTGCTAGGGATTAGAATCCATCTGAACCAGAGTGGCTTTGGGAACCCTTTGGGTGGGAGTCCCCTGCCCAAGGGTCAAGGCCTGCCCTTGAGGACGGAATTTTCTGCCCTACTCTGGGGGCTGCCATCTTTACCAACATGTGCTTCCTAATGGAGGAAAGCTGTTGATACACATCAGAATCAGGGCACTCCCACAGGCCCTTCTTGGAGACGTGCCTGGCTTTTCTTTGCTGTTTGTTGAATCCAGTCACCAGGCCACCTTTGTACAGTTATTGGCTGAGTAATTTGTACATTGCTTTCTTTCCTTCCCCCCCACCCCCATGGTCTTACTATGTAGTACATGTTGGTCTCGAACTCCCGATCCTCTCGAGGGCTGGGACTACAAGTGTGCACCGTCACACCGTGTGTGTGTGTGTGTGTGTGTGTGTGTGTGTGTGTGTCTGTGATTTTTACTTTTTAAAAAATTTTTATGTGCAATGATGTTTTGCCTGTGTGTGTCTCTGTGAAGGTCTTGATTACAGATGGTTGTGAGCTGCCAAGTGGGTGCTAGGAATTGAACCCCAGCCATCTGGAAGAACAGCAATCCAGTACTCTTTGCCACTGAGCCTCTCTCCAGCTTTCACACCTTGCTTTTGTATAGCTCTTTAAGAGTATAAAGCCAAAGTTATTTCTCCATCTAGGCTCAGTCCAGGCTTAAAAGTGTGTCAGTTCTAAAACTAGAGGTTAGCCATGTTAACCACAGCCTTGGGGTAGAGGGAGCGCTGTTCAGAACACTTCCTATGTGTCACCTTGCACATCTCTTACTGATGAGGAGCTGAGGTATCTTGCCAGCGAAGTCTGCTTTGGACTTTGACATTCTGGCCCATAATCTATATTTCAGCCACTGTGCTGTCTTCTGGGGGCGGGAGTGTAATCTGGACTCTCTACATTCTTTTTTTTTTTTTTTTAGTCTGTACACACATGTAATCCTAAGCCTATGACATCTGAGTGACTTCACTCTCCTGGCCTGTTTAAAGTACCTTTGGAAGTGTGCTTTGTTTCCTGGGTTAGTTTTATAAACCATTGACACTACATAGGAATATTGTTGGGTTGCTAGTTCATTATTTGTACACACACACACATAAGTGCAGTCCCCACAAAGGGCAGAAGAGGTCGTTGGATCGCTGGAGCTGGAGTTACCAGGTGAGCCACCCAACATGGGTGCAGGGAACTGAACTGGGGTCCTCTGCGAGAGCAATAGGTGCTCTTAACTGCTGAGCCTTCTTTCACACCCCGCTGGACAGAAAAGAGATCTAGAGACTTGAGTTGTTTCTTGAGAGGAGATGGCGAGGTAACGGGGAGGAACTGGTTGGCACCACTAGATAGTATTTGTAGACTTGGCTGTGTAGGCTGCTGTGGTCTCTATGGAGCTAGCAGCCCCCTGCACCTCCCCTTATGTGCTCCAAGAGAGCCTGCAGGAGCCTGGGGTAGGCAGCAGGTAGCTGATGAGGCTGTTTGCCAGGAGAAACCAGTCTTTAGCTAGAATGCCACGAGGGATGTTGCATCCTGTGTCCATCCAGTGTGCTTCTCAGAGGCCACATTCACCTTCTGTGATCTACTCCACTGGTGAACGCAGACCTGCTGTGGATGCTGGTTCATGGTGGCAACTGTAGATCCATATGGCAGACATGGGTCTGAGGTTCAAAGATAGGGCTGGGGCTGGGCAGGACAGAAGCTGACCCTCCATCAAAAGCAAAACCAGTTCCTGGATCTGTTAGCTTTTCCCTGGAATTCTTCCTGTAACAAATGAGAAGAGAAACAGTTCAGGTCTTCTTGTTACGTATGGTGACGTCTCATTATCAAGTCAGGTCTGCCTGTCTGAAATGTTCTTTCTATTTTTGTAGGTGAATAACCTATAATGTAAGTTTCTATTCTCATTCTTTCTCTGTCTGTCTGTCTGTCTGTCTGTCTGTCTGTCTGTCTGTCTCTCTCTCTCTCTCTCTCTCTCTCTCTCTCTCGTGTGTGTGTGTGTGTGTGTTTGTGTGTGTGTGTGTGTTTGTGGGGGTGGCTTTTGAACCCAGGTGCTTGCATTTGCCTATCACATGCTGTATCACTGGGCTACTTCAGCCCCAATAACATAGTTTTGCAACTCATTTCAGCCTTCTGAATTCCCAACCCCTAAGGAGAGTGCTCAGTGGTAGTAACCCCAAATCCTCAGCATATGTTGGAAAAGTCAGTCCACCGTTTTCCTATTCAAAATAGCCATCTGAGAGCTTTCTATATTTGTTTATTTTCATTTTGAGGCCGAGCCTTATGTAGCCCGGGCTGGCTTCAGACTTGCTGTGTAGTGATTTTTGGGGGTGTAGAGGGCTTTCATAAATGACTACGAAATGTAAGATTTTTTTTATTACAATTTGTCTGGCTTCTTCTACAGTTTAACATCTGTTTCCAGTGATATGTGTGGTATTAAATTATTTTGGACTTTCTGGTTTTGTAAAACTTGTTTTCTTGGCTGAAGAAATCCCCCTGTGGCCTGTGTGATTTTGAGGATTTTTCTTCCTTTTTAGGGCAACTTTGCTTGAAAAGTTGTTGCTGCTCCCACCCACTCTTCTCACAGAGACACTCCAAACAGACTTACGTCTAGACCTTCGCTGTTCTGTTCAGAAAGGTCAAACTCTGACCTTTTTAATATTGGAGAAGCACCAAATACTTGAGCAGTCTTAGCGTGTCAAGAAATTGTGCATTTGGGGGACTGGAGAAATGGCTCAGCAGTTAAGAGCACTGGCTGTTCTTCCAGAGGTCCTGAGTTCAATTCCCAGCAGCCACATGGTGACTCACAATCATCTATAATATGATCTGGTGCCCTCTTCTAGCCTGCAGGTGTACATGAAGGCAGAGCATTGTATACATAATAAATAAATAAATATTAAAAAAAAAAGAAAAGAAAAAGAAATTGTGCATTTGTAAAACTTGTATGGTCAACTGAAAATATCTGCATTAGAGTTTAACTGTTGTAAATTTGAGTGAAGTCACTTAAAACTAGTCATCATCTGGGAAGCCAGGAGTGTGAGAAATGGAGTCCTTTTGATGAGAAAGCCCCTCCTTGAAGGTTCTGCTCAGGGGCAGTTTCTTCCGCTGCCCCAGCACATGGAGAGGTGCCTGGAACCTCCCTTGAGTCAGTTACCTGGACAGCACTATAACACGCTCATTACACAATGCAATGTCTATGGCTTTGAGTTGTTCATTAAGTAATAAATGTTCCTCTTTATGCCATTTCCCAGATGTGGTGGGAGCAGAGGAGAGGGGCAAGCTCCTAGCCACCCGCACGGCAGCGGCGCTGTCCAAAAGCACATCTCCACCCGGTTCTTACCCATCAGTGGAGAACACAGGTGGGGCTGTAGCTGGCCTGCACCCTGGTGGCAGCCGGCTGCTCACAGACGAAGGGCTTCCGAAGCGTTTGTCAAGAAAGACTTTGGTAGAGTTTCCCCAGAAAGTTCCGTCTCCACCCCGAGCCCGGGGTTCTGACTCTGAGGCTCGGCAGAAGGTGACAGGTGATTCACCCTCATCTTCCTCATCCAGCTCCTCAGATTCAGACTCCGATGGAGAGGAACCCGACTCAGACATTCGTCACCAAGTGGCAAGCAAAGGCAAGGCAGGGTTTTCCAAACCAGAGGCCTCCCGTGCCTTCGAGAATGCAGCCCCTAAAATAACGGCTCCTGTAAAAGAGAAAGCCAGGGTGCAAAAGCCACACACAGATGTCTCCTACCCAGAGAAGTCCCTACAGCCAAAGAAGAAAGGGACCTTCACCAAGCTTGGAGAAGACCACAGAGAAACCAGGTCCAGGCCTGCAACACCCAGTTCACGATCCACTGAGATTTCGGAGGAAAGTGTGGAGGAAGAGCCCCAGCGGGGGAAACCGAGACCAAATAAGACAGGGAAGGAAAGGCCAAAGCCATTTGAAGCCGAAGGAATCTTACCCGACCACACAAAAACCAGGCCATCTGCCCAGCTCACTAGTGGCCCAGTGCCCACAATGAGAACACAAGAGGACAGTGTAGAACAGCTGCCAGCTGCCGCCCTGGGGGCTGGAGGAGCCAGACATCTGGAGCCGGAAGTGCCAGAGCCCGAATGGAAGGCAGCCTCTTCCCTGGTCAGAAAAGAAAGCCTGGAGAAGCAGGTGCCAGAACAATGCTCAAAAGCCAAGGAGGAAACCTTGGAAGATCAGAAACTAGGGAGATATTCGAAGACAGTTCCTGCCCAGAAGAAAGATACCTTTGACGGAAAAGCAGGGCCACAGCTGGAGGGGCAGTTCCAGGAGGCAGTCGGTGAAGCCCCGCCCATTGATGCAGGCCCACCCCAGGAAGTCCCAGATGACACACAGGGTACACCTTGCCTTGGTTCAGACCCTCCTTGACCTCTTGAGTTTCTGTGTGTTTAGAAAGGAGTGTCTTTCCCCCCCCCCTCTTTCTTGACACAGTGTCATATGAAGCTCAGGTTGATTTCAAACTTGCTAGGTAGCTAACACTGGCTTTGCACTCCTGATCCTCCTGCCTCCAGCTCCCAGGTGCTGGGTACAGGTGTGCACTGCTTGGTCTCATTTAACTACTTCCTAGATGGCATAATTTACGGAAACTGAAAGTCTAGCATCACCACAGTTAGCCTTGAGGGTGTCCACACACGTAGTTCATGAACTTGTCCAGCATCCTGCTGAGTGGAAATCCTTTGGAGGAGTGGCCACACTTGACAGCGATAACCCTCGGGTGGACTGAACTAGATGGGGGCCTTAATGAAAACAAATGTCACTGGGCGTGGTGGTGCACACCTTTAATTCCTGCACTCAGGAGGCAGAGGTAGGTGGATCTCTGTGAGTTCGAGGCCAGCCTGGTCTACAAAGTGAGTCCAGGACAGCCAAGGACACACAGAGAAACTCTGTCTCAAAATTTCAAAAAAAGAAAAGAAAAGAAAAAAGGAAGCAAGTGTCAGCAGGTAGGCAGCCATGGACTGCATCCACAGTCTGTTCACAGCACAGCACGTTGGGCTGTTTAGTCTCCTACAGTGAGTTTCTGATGAGGGCCTTGTCTAGCGGGACAGCACTCTATCATACCGTAGTTACATCCTCGGTGAAGCTCCCTGGGAAACAGGAATGCTTTGATATTCAGAACCTGCGGTTCCTGGAGGCTTTAAGATGCAGCATCTCTAACAAGGCTTCCTTCCTGCACCTGGGCATGATTCCCAGCCCACCCTTGCCTAATTTGCATCACCCTGTGTGCTACCTATTGCTCTTCCAGGATGGCGACAGCATTTATGTTTTCTTCCTTTTCTGCTTCCCCTCTCTCACTAATCTGCCAGGTACCAGTGCATGCCAGACTTCCTGAGACCTCAGGACCTGCCTTTCTGACGCTGTTGCAGTTTTCAGATTTGATCTCGTCTGGAGGGGAGTGCCTCAAACCTACCATGAAAACACAGGGCAGGGGATCTCTAGGTTGTTTCTAGGGAAACAACAACACCCAGGGCTGCCTGTGATCTTGGTATGGGCCTTAGCCAGTGTGTCAGGTCCTGCACTCAGTTTCCAGCATCATGGAAACAAACTTACCTTCACCAACCCCTCACCCCCCAAGCCTCTGCTGGCAGCTGAGGCTCACAAAGTGGTCCTTGCCCAAAACCCCTTGCTTACAAGTGGGCTGTTATCAATAGAGCTAGTAACCCCCAGCTTCCATCGGCTGCTGCCTCCCCTGTGATAACCATGTCCATGGCTTGAGGTATACCTTCAGCACCGTAAAGGTCTCCAGCTTGGTGAAGAAGAGAAGACGCCAGCTCTATAAGACATCCTTTTTTTTTAAAGTGAAATTAAATTATGAGAAACAGCTTTTAGATTGGAATAGAGAAATGCATATTTAAGTGTGTGTGTGTGTGTGTGTGTGTGTGTGCTTTCTGTGCAGTGTGAGCAGAAACTGAGATAGCTCTACCTCCCTGATTGTTAGAGAGCAGGGAAGAGTCTTAGGCCAGACCTTGCCCTGTGGGCCCCGCTAGCTTTGTTTTGTCTCCTGTCTTGTTGCATTCGTATGGCAAGAGAGCCATGTCCTTTTACTTCAGTCCCACACTTTGAATTTTAAGATTATCAAGTGTTTAGGCATATAGCTTTCATTTTCCCATTTAAGATAAAAGGCTGAAGGCAGGCGTGTTGGCGCACACCTTTAATCCCGGCATTCGGGAGGCAGAGGCAGGCGGATCACTGTGAGTTTGAGGCCAGCCTGGTTTACAAAGTGAGTCCAGGACAGTCAAGGCTACACAGAGAAACCCTGCCTCAAAACAAACAAACAAGGTAGTCTTTTCCTGTGTGTGGTTGACTCTGGGAGGCTTCTGTGGCAGGGTTAGAGGTTTTATGGTGAAGCATTGCCTCCCTGTGCTTTGTGGTTACACTTAGCTGGAACGATGCTAAGTTTCAGCAGAAATTCTCAGGCGACTCCTTTATGTTGTATTTGAAGATACAGGGTTCTCAAGGTCTCTCCTAGTTAGAGCATTCACACATCATAGGCCGGCAGTGTGCAGACTTCCACTCCCTCGGTGCCCACACACACGTGTGTTTGACAGCTCTCCTGTCACTTTCCTCTACAGAGCCCACCGACACCAGCACCTACAAGAACCTGCAGCATCACGACTACCATACGTACACCTTCCTCGACCTGAACCTGGATCTCTCTAAGTTCAGAATGCCACAGCCCTCCTCGGGACGAGAGTCGCCTCGGCACTGAGCTCACCTCAGGGCAGCCCCATGCCGGACCCATGAATTCTTGCCTGTGAGAATAAAAGTCAGAGTCACAAAGCTTGGTGTATTTTCTCTCACACCTTCCAGAGAATAAATTGGTGACACCCTGACTATTTGTGTAGAGTCTGTGTCATTCGGTGGCATCCTCCAGGGGCCACAGTGAATTTGTTATGGTGCTTCCAGATTAGCATCTGTGGCTCCTCATCCCTAACAAGGCCTGAGGGATGTTGTCTATTGTGGAACACCCTTAGGAATGGTTGTGTACCACATCCCTCTTTAATTGCCGGTCTACAACCAGCCAGAGGGATCCATAAAATGAGAGAAACAAAGCGATGTCAGACCCACTCAGCTTTGTATTGGTCTGCAGTAGCAGTAACTGCTAGATCTGAGCCATAGCCTGGATAAACTGAGGTGTGGAATTATACACACACACACACACACACACAAATTGTGGGTTTCTCTCTGTAGCCTTGACTGTCCTGGACTCACTTTGTAGATCAGGCTGGCCTCAAACTCACAGAGATCCATGAATTACACTGATTTAAATTATTACGTGGGCTGGAGAGATGGCTCAGCTATTAAAGGCTAGACTCACAATCAAAAATATAAACTACTACATTACAGCTAGGCGGTGGTAGCACATGCCTTTTTTTAAAAATGTATTATTTAATTTTAATTTATGTCTGTTGGTGTGAGAGTGTCAGATCTTGGAGTTACAGACAGTTGTGTGTTGGCTCTGTTTCTTAACAATTAAACTTTATTATACAACCCAACTAGCTTACACAAGAAGGAAAAAAGGTTTAAGGAACAAAAGAGTGAACCTTCCGGTATCCGTTCCACGGGATGAGTCCTTAGGTGTCTCTCTGGCCCGCGTGATAGTCCAGCCGGTTCGCTTTCTCCACACACTCTCTCAACCCCTGGCTGAATCTGTTGTTTTTCTCTTACCCACCTGCCTGAGTCACATGGGAAGGGCGGTCTCCTTCTCCCGTTGAGGGTCCATTAGGAAAACAATAGCCCAGGTGGGGTTCCCAGGTCTGCTTCCTGAATTCCAGGTCCAGGAGGGCTCCTCTCAGTCTATCACAAGGTATTCATGGGGTGCCCCAAGGGTAAAGCCCGCCAAGACTGCTTCCACCTGTGACAAAGCTTAATCTTTCCCACAGTTGTGAGCTGTCATGTGGGTGCTGGGAATTGAACCCGGGTCCTTTGGAAGAGCAGGCGGTGCTCTTAACCACTGAGCCATCTCTCCAGCCCCACATGCCTCTAATTCCAGCACTCGGGAGACAGGCAGGTGGGTTGCTGTGAGTTCAAGGCCAGACTGGTTGGTCTATAAAGCAAGTCCAGGACAGCCAAAGCTACACAGAGAAACCCTGTCTTGAAACGCCCCCCTCCCCCAAAACACACACACACACACATCACAGCACACATGTGGAGGTCAGAGGACAACCTGCAGCAGATTTTCTCCTTTGGCTACGTGATGTGGATCCAGGGGACAGAACCCAGGTCACCGGGCTTGGCAGCTCCTACCCTCTGAGCCATCTCTCTAGCCCCAAGGGTAAGTACTTGATGATCTGAAGAGTAAGTATGAGGCTTGAACCGTTCCTGCCTTAGAACTGGCCCCCTCTGGACTGTCTCAACCCTCTTGGCAATTGGTTCACTGCCCATTGAAAGGACTGAAAGACAATGGCAAGCAGCCCCAGGCATGGTCACAGCTGGTGCTTCCTGGGTACTCCATCTGGTGGTTACCCTCACATTCAGGTTGGGGATGGGGTGTCTGTTGTTTTCCTGTTCTCTCTTAAAGACTGCTACCAGAGCATTTGTGTGGCTTGAACTTGACACTTGGGCTTTGAGTCACTGCATTAGGTTGGCATTCCAGATTCTGACTCGAGCCACATACTATGAGCTTCAGTACTGCTTTCCTTGGCTGATTTTTTAAAAAAGATTTATTGGTTTTTATTTTATGTATATGAGTTCTCTATCTGCATGCCAGAAGATCTCATTTATAGATGGTTGGTTGTGAGCCACCATGTGGTTGCTGGGAATTGAACTTAGGACCTCTGGAAGAGCAGTCAGTGCTCTTAACCATTGAGCCATCTCTCCAGCCCTCTTTTGCTGAGTTTTAAAACCAGTTTGACATGTATGGATACAGTTCCTATTTTTCTGTCACTGGTACCCTGGCATGTTGCCCCCTTACATGTGGTGCAGATGCGCACTGACTCAAGCAGGTTGTATACAAAGTCACTTCAGCCCTTATAAACAGCAGGAGCCTGCCAGGCAGTAGTGGCGCACGCCTTTAATGCCAGCACTTGGGTGGCAGAAGCAGCAGGTGGATTTCTGAGTTCGAGGTCAGCCTGGTCTACAGAGCAAGTTCCAGAACAACCAACGTTGAAAAGGATGGGAGGGGTCCAGAGTGCGTGCAGGAGGGCACTGGGCCCTGAGTGCTTCACTTTAAAGAGTAGGGGGTCTTGGAACCTTGAAGCCTTGGCGATCAGAACAGGACATCCAAAGCTACATAAAGAAACCCTATCTCAAAACCAAATAAACAAACAAACAACAACAAAAAAACCCAAAACCAACCAACAACAAAAATAGCAGGAGCCAGCTGGGTGGTGGTAGCACATAAATTTAACCCAAGCACTCTGGCAGCAAAGGCAGGAAGATCTCTGAGTTAGAGGCCAGTCTAACTCAGTCTCATCAACAGAGGAAAGTTTCAGGACAGCCAGGCCTATATGAGAGACCCTGTCTCAAACAAAGGGACAAACAAACAAAGAAAAGATAGCAGGAGCCTTTCCTGTTGTGTCCATTGTAGAGTCAAAATAAACACCTGCTTTGTGTTTGAATAGCTTCTATTCTGCTGGTCTCAGAGCCAAGCAAGCATGCCCAGATCCCCAGAGTCAGGCTTGCACACTTGGGTAACAAAAAGGGGCAAGCAAGACCTTGTCTGTGACGCTGTGGTTTGCCAGTCCCAGGATTCAAGATGTTGTAACATGGTTTCTTTCTTTTTTTATTTTTATTTTATTTTTTATTTTTTATTTTTTTGTTTTTTTTCGAGACAGGGTCTCTCTCTGTGTATCCTTGGCTGTCCTGGACTCACTTTGTAGACCAGGCTGGCCTCGAACTCACAGCAATCTGCCTGCCTCTGCCTCCCAAGTGCTGGGATTAAAGGCGTGCACCACCACTGCCCAGCACAACATAGTTTCTTTAGCAAAGGGGTGGACAGGGATAATGCTGAAGCAGGTAGAGTGCTAACCCAGCTCCCCTTTTTTCTCTCCTCTCCCTCTTCTCCTTTAAAAGATCCTGGAAACACTGTGATATAAGAGGCTCACAAACAAGCGGAGTACAGCGGCACACGCCCGTAATCCCAGCACTCAGGGAGGCAGAGGCAGGCAGATCGCTGTGAGTTCGAGGCCAGCCTGGTCTACAGAGGGAGTCCAGGTCAGCCAAAGCTACACAGAGAAACCCTGACTGGGGAAGGTGGGGCAGGGGGCACAGCTCACAGCAGCTAACAAGAGTGGTTGTCATCTCAGAGGCCTGGAAGGAGCGTTATTTTAAATGCCTCTGCATCCAAGTCAGGACACCCCCACCTTCTCTGAGTTCATAGGCAGGAAAATCAGCCCATGGAGAACCCTTCCAAGGGACTTGCAGGATGGTAGAATGTAGATATAAGAGGCAGGCCGTGGAGAAGAGACAGACCATGAGATTGATGGTGGAAGCCCTGGAACTGGGGCCTCAAGACCTTAGTGTATGCCCAGGCATAGGTGCCGAGCTAGCACTGGGGCTGCCAGAAGCTGTGGTCATAGTTTGAGGCTAGACCAAACCGTGAGTGTTAAGCTCTGGGAGAACTCTACTCCTGTGTTTGTTTATTTGTTTGTTTTAAATATATATTTATTATTATGTATACAGTGCTCTGCATGCATGTACACCTGCAGGCCAGAAGAGGGCATCAGATCTCATTATAGATGGTTGTGAGCCACCATGTGGTTGCTGGGAATTGAACTCAGGACCTTTGGACGAGCAGTCAGTGCTCTTAACCACTGAGCCATCTCTCCAGCCCTACTCCTATGTTATATTGAAAAAGAAAAAACAAAAAAAGCAAAGAGCAAATCCTGGTGAGTTGGACATAGTATACTCCTGTAATCCCAGCACTTGGGGAGGCAGGAGGAAGTGGATCTCTGTGAGTTCAAGGCCAGCTTCGTCTACAAAGTGAGTTCAGGACAGGCAAAGCTACACAGAGAAACTCTGTCTTGGGAAAAAAAATACAAAAAGAAAAAAGAGAAGAAGGAGAAAAGAAAGAAAAAGAAACAAGCTGGGCGGTGGTGGCGCACGCCTTTAATCCCAGCACTTGGGAAGTAGAGGCAGGCAGATCGCTGTGAGTTCAAGGCCAACCTGGTCTACAAAGCGAGTCCAGGACAGCCAAGACTACACAGAGAGAGACCCTGTCTCAAAAAACTAAAAAAAAAAAAAGAAAAAAAGAAAAAAGAAAAAGAAACAAAACAAAACCAAACAAACCCCTCTATAATTTGATTGAAATCCTCACTCCCCCACCTCAACCGTGCGGCAGAGATGGGAGGGATGGAAAGGATCTATGAGGGCATGTAAGGGCTTGAGATTCTGTTCCTGCTTTGGTGTAGACTTTCCTAGTAAAAGACCTTTAAAGAAGCTCCTATTAGTCCCCTGCAGCATGGCGTAGGGAAGGAAGCTTGACCTGGCGAGGATCAGGACACTGCCATGCTCAAGCAGTGAGGGGTAAAGTGCCAGCTCAGGCAGGCAGCCAGGGCACATGGGGTGCATGACAATCATCATTCCTCCGCCATCTTGAAGGCCAGCCCAGGCCATAGCCTGTCCATGGGGGTGTCAATCCCTTGCACGTGTTGTCCAGTGGGTTCATCAAGATGAGAGTTCTGCAGCCTGACATAGCTCTCCATATATGGTCTTCATTTTTTTCCCCCACCTACACATGTAACCATCAATTGCATCGGTTTGTTCACTGTTGTTCTCTAAGACCACCTCGGTGCAGGGTCCATATCGGTTACAGCAAATGACATGCCAAGCCCCACCCAGGGCCCCCTCACAGATAGAATTCAGACAAAATCATCATGGAAGTCAGACCACTCAGAGTTGCTCAAAATGCCACTAGTGAGAATGAGGAGGAAAAGGAGGGCAGGACGGCAGGTCACCTTCCAGAACAAGCAGTCACCATTGTCACAAGCGAGTACCCAGCATTAAAGGAAATGAGATAAACAGACGCTGATGGGCAAGGGCCAGCAAGATGGCTCAGTGGGTAGAGGGGCTTGCTGCTAAGCCTGATGACTTGAGTTCAGTCCCCTGGACCCACATACTGGTAAGAAAGAACTGACTTCCACAAGTTGTTCTCTCATTTCTATTCATGTCCATGGCGTGTGCATACACACACACACACACATACACACACATACATACATACACACACATACACACACATACACACACACATACACACACACATACACACACACATACACACACATACACACACACACATACACACACTAGGTGTAATAATAAAGGGCCGAGCGTGGTGGCACACACCTTTAATCCCAGTACCTGGGAGGCAGAGGCACACGGATTGCTATGAGTTCAAGGCCAGCCCGGTCTACAAAGTGAGTCTAGGACAGCTAAGGCTACACAGAGAAACCCTGTCTCAAAAAACAAAAAACAAAAAGCAAAAAACAAAAAACAAAAAAACAAAGACCATTGTTGCTCTTGCAGAGGACCTGGATTTAATTTCCAGTATCCACAGGGTAGATTACATCTGTCTGCAACTCCAGGGCATCTGACACCATTTTCTGGCCTCTGTGGGATCAGGCAAGCATGTGGTGTATAGATATATTTGTGGGTAAAAGACTCATACACACAAACCAAATAAATCTAACAACAACAACAAAGATAATTTCTGGGGACTGAACTCAGATCCCCCCAAGTCTGTAAGGTAAGCATTTTATGAACTGAGTTTTCTCCCCAGCTCTAAGCTACTCTGGGGCTCTTGGAGCCCTACCCTGTTGCTGCTAAACTGCTGGTAACTGCTGGGTTCTAGGGCAATTCCTGTGTTGGGCAATGCACAACCGCCTGTAGCTCCAGCTACAGGGCATCTGTTTTGGCCCCCACAATATATATAATTAAAAAAATAAAATAAAACAATACCAGGCATGGTGGCACATGCCTTTAATCCCAGCACTCGGAGGCAGAGGCAGATGGAGTCTCTTTTAGTTCAAGGCCAGCCTGGTCTACAAAGTGACTTCCATACAAACATGCCCCTCCCCTGCAAAGAAGAAGAAGAAGAAGAAGAGAAAGAAAGAAAGAAAGAAAGAAAGAAAGAAAGAAAGAAAGAAAGAAAGAAAGAAAAGGGCTTTATCAACAAAACAGCCTGAGTTGAATAGGGGTGAGAATTCTGCAGCTAAGAATCCTTTTCGGGGAGCAGTGGGGGACACAGCCTTCCTGGCCTGCTGGCCAGCCTCTACCCCGAGTCTTCAGTGGTTTGTCACTTAGGCTCTGCTGACAGTGAATGATTCCCCTCAAAGGGAATATCAGAAGAACTGTGGCTGCTGCCAGACAACTTTGGTACAAAACTCCTGAGTCGAAGCCAGCGCCGTTAGCCGGGGAGGAACAGCTGCGAGGGCCACACATCTGTGAGTCATTTAAACCTTTTATGACTAACGAAAAGTATCCATTACCCAGACGTATGCATTATATATGAGCACACGGTGCCTCCACTGTTACTAATGCCAACAGGCCCGTTTGTTGTGGGCCCTTTCTCTCTCTAATGACATACTAACTCCAACAATAAATTCAGAAATCAAAAACTTTAAGTCTCTAGCAACGCTACATAAAATTTCCTGTTCCACTGTGGAATTCTCAACAACTACAATAGCAACAACAGCAAGTACAGAATTCACTGCAAAGATATGGGCGTGGAAACCCCTGGAAGGCCGAGAGTTATTCATTTTAGGGAAAAATAACTGTAAGATTAATACAGCACAAAGGGCAGCACAAGATGCCAAATATAAGCTTTAAATAGACGGAGGAGAGGGTGTCTCCCTAAGAAGCCTTCTGCAGGCAGATGACCTTGGTTTAGAAGAGGATTTCTGGGAAAACAATAAGGATCTTTTTTAAAAAAAAAAAAAAAAAAGACAGGATTTCTCTGTGTTGCCTTGGCTGTCCTGGACTTGCTTTGTAGACCAGGCTAGCCTTGAAACTCACAGCTGGGATTAAAGGCGGCCCCCCCAACCCCACCCCACCGCCCAGCTGCACTGAGGATCTTTTAAAGGGCCCATTACCATAGTGAAAAGGGAGGAAACTGAGCCAGAAGGAGCTGGCTGCCTGAAGTGTCCCTGCAGTCCAGTGCACCCTAGCTAGTAAGAGCCCACCTGGGAAGCCCCACTCCCACCCCCATCTGAGGCCATCTCAGACAGTCTCAGATCCCCTAGGAATGGCTTCTCCTCCTCCCCCTCCCTTCCCTCCTCCCCCCCCCACCCCCCCCCCCCCCCCCCCCGCCCGTGAACTCTTTAGTAAATACTCTCTCCTGAAAACAGCTTTGATGGAAAAAGCTTTGTTCCTGGTGAGGGAATGGCTTTTCCAGAACTTCTGACGGCAGCGGTGGTATCCAAAGAGCAGTTGGCAGAGGCACCTGGTACATTTTAGGGAAGATTATGCCGTCCGTCCCCTGGCTGGCTCGGAGCTGAGGGCTAGGTATGGAAAACTCTAGCATTTTAAAATAATGCCCAGAGCTGGGCATGGTGGCACATGCCTTTAATTATAGCACTCAGGGGGCAGAGGCGGGTGGATCCCTGTGAGATGGAGGCCAGCCGGGTCTACAAAGCAAGTCCAGGACAGCCAAAGCTACACAGAGAAACCCTATCTCGAAAAACCAAAAATAAATAAATAAATAAATAAATAAATAAATAAATAAATAAAGCAAGCCTAGGGCAGAGCACAATCTAGTGTGGAAGTCAGGGAGATAGATGGGAGGCTGGAGAGCTCTCAACCTGGGCCACATAGTGATACATTTAAACTAAATGGAAATAAAGTTCAACCCCTTGTCCAAGGCTCTGGAGAATAGAGCGCCTCGGACCTGCCTGCTCCTCCTGCTGGACTCCCAGTCCCAGATTTCAAAGCCAGGGCTGGAAAATAGATAGCAGTGCCAAGGAGGAGTGGTGGGGTGTGTCTCTCAGAGCATTGGACCCACCACCTGGTCAGGTCTTGCCTTCTTTGGGAGGCTGCCCTGAAGCGATTGGTCTTGGGGAGGCCACTGCTAGGGATGTCTCCTCCTTCTAGCCTTGATCAACCAGCAGTGTGCTAAGGGAACCCCAGCTCCAGTGTCTTTCCGTGTTGCTCGTTGGCATATTGCACAAGACATTTACTCCAGTTGAAGGGGTTGTGGAGGGGGTGTCTCTGGGATGTGAGTCAGTAGCCAGTGTTGGTCCAGACTTCGGGAATCTGACCCGGAATGCTTTATTTGAGGCCTATTTAAGCACAGTATGATTTGGGGAAATTTATTCTTGTGATGATTAGCCTGATCACCTATGCACAACAAAGCATACAAAAATATTAAGTAACAAAGCAAGCTAAATAGAGATCAGACATGACTACACTGAAACTCAAGTCTGTAAAGATAGAGTCTATAGATTGACTGAAAAAAAAAAAACAAATTTATGATAAAGTTCTGGAAGAGGGTCTGGTGCTGGGAAAGGGCACTAGTCTAGAAAGTCCATCCACTCTAGTCTTCTGGGCAGAAAACAGGTTTTGCATTCTCTCTCTCTCTCTCTCTCTCTCTCTCTCTCTCTCTCTCTCTCTCTCTCTCTCTCTCTCTCTCTCCCTCCCTCTCATGTAGATGAGTTCTCTGCCTACATGTACACCTGTATGCCCGAAGAGGGCATCAGATCCCAGTATAGATGGTTGTGAGCCACCATGTGCTTTCTGGGAGTTGAACTCAGGACCTCTGGAGGAGCAGACAATACTCTTAACTGCTGAGCCATCTCTCCAGCTCCAAATTCCTTCTCTTGAAGGAACAATCCTGTGTTTTGTTTTGTTTTTCTGAGACAGGGTTTCTCTGTGTAGCCTTGACTGTCCTGAACTCACTTTGTAGACCAGGCTGGCCTCGAACTCACAGCGGTCTGCCTGCCTCTGCCTCCCAAGTGTCATTTTCCTTTATTATATCTTATTTCATTGTACTGGCTTACATGAGGCCATGTTCACACAACTGAATCAAGTCAGTCTCAGAAAGACAAAAATCCCAATGCTTTCTCTCATTTGTGGATCCTAGATTTTGTACAGATTCATAAAACCATGTATGCACAGATGACATAGAAATAAGCCGGGTGGTGGTGGTGCACGCTTTTAATCCCAGCACTCGGGAGGCAGAGGCAGGCGGATTGCTGTGAGTTCGAGGCCAGCCTGGTCTACAGAGCAAGTCTAGGACAGCCAGGGCTACACAGAGAGACCCTGTCTCAAAAAACAAACAAACAAAATAGAAGCAAAACTGTCCTGGGGGTAAGGGGACTAATGGGAGGGGGGAAGAAGAGAGAGGGGACGGCAGCAGAGGAGGAGGCAAGGCGGGGAGGGGGGGTATGATAAGCTAGAGGAACATGCTTTTTCACACAGACTTTCATCATCACTGTCCCATCGACCACGTCACACACCCCACATGCACTGGATGGATATAAAGGGAGTAGCTGAGATTGGCTATGTAACCAATGCACTTGACATGGCTGACGTGACGTGCTGATGTTCTTGGGCCAGCCAGAGGTGGTGGGGGAGGTGCAGGGCACAGTCAAGCTGTCCAACGTGCAGAAGACACTTCCAGCACATACAATGGGAGCCATCTTTTTAGTCCAGCTCTCTGTCGTGTTCCCGCTTGGCTGTGTGGGAGCAGCTGCTGCCTGGGAACCTGCCAAGGGGAATGGAGCTGTCTTTGTCTTCCCATATGGGCTGCTACAATGAAATGCCATTAGTGGTGTGGCCTGTAAACAACAGGCGTACTCCTCACAGTTCTAGAGTGGCGAGTCCAAGACTGGTTGTTTTGTAAGGTTAAAATAAGAAGATGAGTTCATGGGTCACATGACTGACCAAGGGCAGACAAGGGAACTTCCTTTTGTTCACAGTGCCTGATAAGGAAGGGGTGAGGAGGAGAAACACCTGGACCCTGGACATGGCTGGTAGCACTGCCTAGTCAAGCCTGTAGGATGGTAAGCCTGACAAAAGTCAGGAGGCTGAGGTGGGTGTGGCCAGTGCATCGGAGTGGGTGTGGGAGGATCCTGGCAGATGGGTGAGTGCTCCCACTGGGTGTGTGAGTGCTCACACAGGGCACATGGGTGCTTACACAGGGCACACAAGTACTCTCTCTGGGTGCATGAGTGCTCACACTGGGTGTGTGAGTGCTCACACAGGGCACACAGGTATTCTCTGAGGGTTTGATAGCACTCCCACTGGGTGTGTGAGTGCTCACACTGGCTGGGCACATCAGCGTTCACACTGGACAGTGCTGCTTGTGGGAAAGACACTTTGGAAATCAGCCCAGAGATTAGCAGGGACACAGCTCTGAGTGTCAGTCAAGCCCTTGGGTGTTGTCAAGCCTAGGGGTTGGACCTAGTACTTGAGACAAGTGACTTACTGTGGTGGGTGGTGAGGTAGGATGTGACCCTTCTCAAGAGAGGTGAACTTCCCTTCAAATCATGTCCTAGCAAAACATACGCCACTCGTGTAGCCAATGGTGTTTGCAGTCATTTCAAAGTGACCTAGTACTGGATTAAATGGTGCCTGCTGACTGCATCTTCTCACAGAATCAGGGAAGGGAGCTCTCTGGAGCTTCCCTTAGAGGAGCTGCCATGCTCTGAGCCTCCAAAGGGCTCTGCCTTCTCCTAGTGCCACCCACTTCTAGGTGTTTGTGATGAGTGTATTTTGTGGTGTGTGTGGTACATGTACTTGTTAGTATAGGTGTATGCACATATGTGGAAGCCTGTGGTCAGAATCAGGTGTCTTCTTCAATTGCTCTCCACATTTATTTGTTTTGTTTTTTCTTTTCTTTTCTTTTGTCCTTTTTTTTTTTTTTTTTTGAGACGGGCTCTCTTTGTCAGGAAAGGCTGTGCAGCTCCAGTTCTGAGGAAGGGTCCAAGCTTAAAAACAAACCAACCAACCTAACAAACAAACAAAACCCTATAGAATGCGTTCCAGTACAGCTACACAGAGAAAACAACAACAACAACAACAACAACAACAACAACAAAAAGCTGGGCGTGGTGACACACGCCTATAATCCCAGCACTCGGGAGGCAGAGGCAAGTGGATCTCTATGAGTTTGAGGTCAGCCTGGTCTACAAAGAGGCTCCAGGACAGCCAAGGCTGATACAAAGAGAAACTCTGTCTAGAAAAACATAAACAAACAAACAAACAAATAAATAAAAAGTATTGTGCAGATTTAAGTGTCTGGAGAGACATGGGGGAGGGAGAGGGAGACTTCCTGTACAAAATGACACTCTTAGATGTGCCCCACATCCCTCCAGTGTCCCTGGTGTCTACTTGTGCTCATGAGGTATATTTGGGGTGACATACGCTGGTATCCTATAAATGACTGTCTTCTCACACCATTTCATATGAACAAAGACCACAAAGTCCTTTTTATTTGTTTGTTTGTTTTGTTTTGAGACAGAGTCTCACTATGTAGCCCTGGCTCTCCTGGAACTTGATTATAGACCAGGCTGGCCCCAAACTTAGACATCACCTTCCTGTCTCCTGAGTGCTAGGATTAAAGGCATGTGCTACCATGCCTGGCTTTAGGACCACAAAGTCTTTTTTTCTTGTTTTTCAAGACGAGGTTTCTCTGTGTAGCCCTGGCTGTCTTGGACTCACTTTGTGGACCAGGCTGGCCTCAGACTCATAGAGATCCACCTGCCTCTGCCTCCCAAGTGCTGAGGTTACAGGTGTGTGCCACCACACCCAGCTGTCGGGAGCCTTTCTTCTTCTTCTTCTTCTTCTTCTTCTTCTTCTTCTTCTTCTTCTTCTTTTTGGTTTTTTTGAGACAGGGTTTCTCTATGTTATCTTGGCCGTCCTGGACTTGTTTTTTTTTTGGGGGGGGTGTTGAGACAGGGTTTCTCTGTATAGCCTTGGTTGTCCTAGACTTGCTTTGTAGAACAAGTTGGCCTTGAACTCACAGCAATCCACCTGCCTCTGCCTCCCAAGTGCTGGGATTAAAGGCATGTGCCACCACTGCCTGGCTAGGAGCCTCTTTTTATTCAGTGTATGTACCTGCCTAGAAGCCAGTGATTTATAAATGAAAGAGGTATTATTCATCATTTTATTGGGCAAGAAATGTTATACACATAGAACTCCAGAAATAAACTGTCAGCTAGGAGGCAACATATCTTTGATATATTTCGAGTTTATGTCCTTCATCAGCAATGGGCCCAGACGGGGTTCCCATTCCTCATGTTAAAAGCAAATCCCCTTCAGAGCTGCCCCTGTTTGAAAGCTTCATCTTGGTCCTTCACAGCCATTCCTCCCCAGGGTTCTAATCTATTTTCTGTCTCCTTGTCAACAATGCCTCACGGTGTGATGCAATCGTTTTTTTTAGGACCACAGAATAACACTGCAAAGTCTCATTTATACTGACGCCTTCTCCGAGGAATGGCAAACACCCTGGGAGGACCGTGAAGCTGGTGTGGCTTTTAGTTAATGTGTTAGGCAGGGCCAGGTGCTATTGACGTTATTTTTTACCTATTATTTTGGGCATTTCTGTAGGCGTGAAGGTAGAGAGGAGCGTATAAAGAATCTATGTGATCAGCATTCAGCTTCAAAATTAAGGTCTCGGAGATGAGGTTCCCCCCCCCCATTCAATCCCCATCACACACCCATGCATATTTTGCCTTAAATCCCAACACTCAGAAGTGCAGAGGCAGGAGCATTCCTATGAGTTTGGGGCCACAGCAAGGGCTACATAGTGAGATCCTGTTTTGTTTTTTTGAAGAGTAAATTGACACATTACTAGGTTTGTTCTCTCTCTCTCTCTCTCTCTCTCTCTCTCTCTCTCTCTCTCT
>OU015751.1:5574769-5587579 GCA_907169655.1 Acomys percivali
AAAAAAAAAAAAAATCTTAGTGTGAGGCATCAGCGCAAGCATATGAACAGCTGGTCACCTGAGACTCTTGTTTTTGCTGTTGCACACAGCACACTGCACTTTGTATTCCTGTGAGGAATGTTTTGGTGAACACCACCCCACTGAGACATCTCAGCTGTAAGTTTTCTCCTGACAGGTCTGTGAGTGCTCAGTATCTTACCTGGTGTCCTCTGTACCTGCATCTCCCTAGGATGTGGTTTTTGGGATTGTTCCCAGAGAAGCCTCACAGAGTACTGGCTTTTGTCCTCCGCTGGGAAGCTGCTGAGTCAGCTGTCCCTGGCTCCAAGAGGGGAGTGTCTGAAGCATGGATTTCATGGGTGGTTCATAATGGCCCTCAGACTACACATTGTGGATCCCCACTTTCAGGAGAGGCCCTTCCTGCTGGAAAGAACATGCCACTGGAGGGTTGGGAGCGTTTAACCTTACTGGGGCAGCCTTGGGGTCACTGTGACCACATATAAATGAGAACAAAGGGGACGTGAGGTTTTGTTTTGGCTTTGGTTTGGTTTTTCAAGACAGGGTTTCTCTGTGTAGCCTTGGCTGTACTGGAGCTCTCTTTGTAGACCAGGCTGGCCTTGAACTCACAGCAATCCACCTGCCTCTGCCTCCCAAGTGCTGGCATTAAAGGTATGTGCCACTGCGCCTGGCTGCACAATAATTCTTAAGTTGATCACTTGCTTTTCCCATACAGGGTCACGTTTTCATTAGAGAACCTATTGTAAGCCACCTCTGGGCTCCCTCACCCCTGAATTCTTTCCTCATACACTAGGAGCCATAAGGATTATACTTCTGCATGCTATGCTTTGGTTAATTTGTCTTTCCTCACAGGGACCACAGCAAATACCTGGAAAGGAAGAAGGGAAGAGACTGATATTTTCCCTCCTGTACAGTTGATCATGAAGAGTAGTTGAGGGGATGAGGCGGGAGCGGAGGACCTGGGAGCTGGCCTTGAGCCTGTTGTCTGTTAGAGCAGGCTGCACTCTGAGGCTTTCTGCTTCAGACTTCCACGTGCATTCCGTGTCACGTTAGCTCTACTTATCAAGCATCCAATGATGCTAATTGACACTCGTGTGCGTATGCAGACACACACACACACACACACACACACACACACACACAAGGCCTCAATGGTGAGATGGAGAACACGTGTAGAAGTGACCCAAGGATGAGACAGGAAGCCAGAGGAGCTGCACTGCCGGCACTGAGGGCCCCCACCCACAAAGCCACCCTCTTTGTTTTTACTGGCTCTTTGCTGAGGAAGCACTTGGAAGTACTTGGATGCTTCAGGGCATTGGGTGGTAAGTCTCTGCTTTGGCATCATCAGAAGGACAGCTAGGAACGTGGGGGCAACAAGGGAAGGATTTTCTCTTGGCTTGACTCTTCTTTTTGTGGATTAACTCTGCCTGTCCAGGGACCAGGAAGGAAGGGTGTCAGCTTTGTCTCCCTCCACCACGCCAGCCATTTATATTAAGCCTCTCCAGCTATGCCAAAGTAGGTTGCTTTAGTCACAGCAAAGGCCTTTGTGAGCAGCCTGTGGGCAAGAAGAACAGCCACATCCAGGTGGCCACTGTCCCTCCCACTTTTCCCTTTCCTTCCATCACCTTCGATCCTTCATCAGGCTGAGAAGAGCTAGATTTCCCCCAGGGGACAGTGTCTGACTCCTGCCTGCGTGGGCAGAGGGGAGAGTGCTTTGGTGACATCGCTATCACCAGCTGGGAAGCAGGATGACAGATTCAAAAGCACTTTTCCTGTGGCTGGCCCTTCCTACACCTTCCCTCTAGGAAGAGCCCGCACTGAGTGCCCAGCCAGGGCACAGCGATCCAGAACTGTCCTTGACTGTCCACAGGGTAGGGTGAGTCGTCACTGTGATATGTCAACAAAGCATATGAGAGTCCAAACAGAGATGAGGAAGGGTTTAGAATGGCAGCATTCTCTTGAGAAGCAGAATCTGTGAGCTGGAGACATCTATCATCTACATACATAGACAGACAGACAGACAGATACACACACACACACACACACACACACACACACACACACACACACACGCGCGCGCGCGCACCTATCCCTCCACACATCCCTCTGCCCATTAAACCATCCACCCATCTGCTCATCCATCCATCCACACACCCACCCATCCATCTGTCCTTCCTTCCTTTCTTCTTTCTTTCTTTCCATTCATCCATCAAGACAGTTTAGTTTATTTTAAGGGGCTTGGGGCTGTCACGTGTGAGGTCTGCAGGTACAGCGAAACTCCGTAGTTTTGCAGACTGAACGTGCTGAAACCGACAGCAGACAGAACAACAGGAGAAAAGTGGACAGATTTATTATCATGCACATGTGCACAGAAGCCATACAAATTATGAAAGTCAGAGAAGGGCCAGATGGTTCAAGCTTAAGTACCTTCCTCACAGGGGTGGGGGAAGAGGGAACGGCCTAGAGGGCGTAGCGGGAAGGGGGAGGGCAGGCCCAGTGATTTGTAGAGAAATGAATTGGCCTGAAGGATACACAGAGGCTTGGCACTAACTTCTCTGGGCTCTGGGGGAGGTGGTGACAAACTATGAAAAAGCAGGTGTCAGGCTGTGCTGGAACAAAGGATGTCTTACGATGTGAACTCTTGGAACAGAAGTGTAAATGCATGGCAGCCGGAGTCTTTCCCTTGTTGCGAGCCGGTATCCTGGCTGTCCTAATCATGCTGAGGTGAAGGCTAACCCTCACTAGACACCGGAAGCTCAGCTCTAGCCTCTTGTCTTCTGTGGTTTTTTTGTTTTTTGTTTGTTTTGTTTTGTTTGAAACAGGGTTTCTCTGTGTAGTCTTGGCTGTCCTGGACTCGCTTTGTAGACCAGGCTGGCCTCAAACTCACAGAGCAATCTGCCTGCCTCTGCCTCCCAAATGCTGGGATTAAAGGCGTGTGCCACCACGCCTGGCTTGCCTTCTTTGTTTGCTAGTGGGTGCCAGGGGGTGTCCAGGTCAGTTGTGCTGCTCTCAGAAGAGCCCCCTTCAGTCAGGTGAGAGATTTCAGAGACTTAAGGGCTCCAGGTTAGGGAACCTATCATCCCAAGACCTGGTTTCCTTTGGTTCTGGGTGCTCCGCTAGCCAGGCCACACACTTGGGGAGACTGTGAACACCAGGGCAGCAGCTGCCTGACCAGAATCTAGGCAGTTTCCAAACCAAGGCCACCTGGAGGGAGGATTCCTTCCTTTCATCCTGGGCCCAGCCATTTCTCTTATGGCCTTCAGCCAACGGAAAGAGAGCCAGCCGCATCATGGAAGGTTGGCTGGCTGCATTCATTATCCAAGTCAGATAACGATGTTGGAGCCACCTGAACATGCTTTCACAGATAAAGCTCATGTTCTTCTTGACAATTTACTCTCTGCTGCTGTCACTGTCACCATCACACATTTGCTGTGATCCCAAGTAGGAGGGGCCTAGGCAAGAGGGTCAAATTATTGGTGGTCGTTTCTCATTTTCTTTTTTCCTGCTCAGTTTTTTTTTCCTTTTCTCCATTCCTCCCTCTCTTGTTTCTTTTCCCTCCTTCCTCCGCTTCCTCCCTTTATTCCTCCTTCCTTCCTTTCCCATCTCTCTCCCCTTCCTTCCTCCCTCCCTCCCTTTTTTGCGCCATCTCTCCCTCCCCCTTTCAGTGCTGGGAATAGAACCCAGGGCTCATGCATGGCAGGCACTGAGTTACACCCCGAGGCCTGCTGGGTGTGTTTTTATTTGAAAGAACAACTGACTGGCACACCTCAGTTATTCATGACTCCAGCACTGGGCACTAGGGAGCAAGGGCAGTAGGTAAAGTGCTTATTGAGCCAAAATGAGGACCTGAGTCTGGATCCCTAGCACCCATGCTTTTTTTTTGTTTTGGTTTTGGTTTAGTTCTTTTGGTTTTTCGAGACAGGGTTACTCTTTGTAACAACCTTGGCTGTCCTGGACTCACTTTGTAGTCCAGGCTGGCCTCGAACTCACAGAGATCCACCTGCCTCTGCCTCCTGAGTGCTGGGATTAAAGGTGTGCGCCACCACACCTGCCTTTTGTTGTTGTTGTTGTTGTTGTTATTGTTGTTATTGCTCTGTTTTGTTTTTTCAAGACAGGGTTTCTCTGTGTAGCCTTGGCTGTCCTGAACTCACTTTGTAGACCAGGCTGGCCTCGAACTGACAACAATCTGCCTGCCTCTGTCTCCCGAGTGCTAGGATTAAAGGCGTGCGCCACCATCACCCACTATGCCTGACTTTTTTTTTGTTGTTATTTTAATGTATCCATCCACTGTGCATGAGTGTCTGTCTGTCTATCTATCCAGATTCACTCAGCTATGTAGATGTCTGGAGAGGCCAGAGGTTGACCTTGGGTGTTTTCCTCTTTTACTTTCCATTTTGTTTTTGCTTCTTTGTTGAGACAATGTCTCTCACTTAAGCTGGAACTCCCATTTTGGCCAGTCTGGCTGACCGGACAGACCTCCGGATCCACTTGTAACGCCCCTCCCCCCTCCCCCAAACCCCACACACGCAGTGTTGGAGTCATAGGCATTTGGTTTTATACACTCAGCCTGGGGATTCAAACTCAGACTCTTACACTTGTGCAGCAAACGCTTGCTACTGAGAGTCCTGGGCAGATGGTTTCTTTAAAATAAGCACAATAGCAGGTCTAGTGTACACACTTGGGGTCCCAGCTTTTCAGGAGGCTGATGCAGTAAGGACTACTTGGGCCTGGAAGTTCAAGGCAAGACTGAAGACATAGTGGGTCTGTGACTTCAACAATACACAGGACTTGTCCTTTGGTTGTGAGAGATAAAATCTGAAATTCCAAGCAAAAGTAAAAATCTTGGAGAATTTATATCTGTAACATGAACTTGACTGATCTCTGGTGCCAAGTCTTTTTTGTTTTGGTTTAGCTTGGTTTGATTTGGTTTGGTTTTTCGACACAAGGTTTCTCTATGTTATCTTGGCTGTCCTGGACTCACTTTGTAGACCAGGCTGGCCTCGAACTCACAGTGATCTGCTTGCTTCTGCCTCCCGGGTGCTGAGATTAAAGGTGTGAGCCACCGTGCCCAGCTGGTGCCAACTCTTACCACGGAGGCAGGCGCACTAACAACCAGGGTGTTGTTTAACTTAGTGAAAATGGCCAACAATTGGTGTGTCTGCATAATGTATTTTCCAAATAGCCCCAATGCAAAATACCACATTGGGAATGCTGTCAGACAAGCCCCATGCAGCAGTGGCTTTTAGTTCATCCATGTGGCACCCCTGACTGTCTCTAAGTCTACTGCCAATGGCCCAACCCTGTTAGAAACAGCCACATGGAGCCTGGCAGATCGTCATGTTATCTGCAAAGGCCACCTACATCCTCCCCTGCATCCCTGTAGCAGACTCGTCTGTAGGACCTCATTTCTTCATGCACATCAGCCAGATTTATAAATGGATGCAGAAGCAGCTAGGGACAATCTGGCTGCCTTTGATTAAGCCAGATGTTGAAGGGATTTGGGGAAAAAAAACCCATTAAACAATGTCACCCTCCTCATTCTCTGTTCTTTGGGGAAATATTATCTAAAATGTTTTGACTATCACACGTGAACTAGGTTTAAGTAATTTGGGATAAAATTAATAAAAGGATTTAAGAACAGTTTTTCCTTTAGTTTTCTTTTTTGTTTGTTTTGTTTTTCCATTCTGTTTCAATTTTGGGTGCTATAATGCTTGCATGAGCAGACAGACAGACAGCTAGCTGGGGAGAGAGGCAGCTCAGGCTCCAGCGGGGAGTGTTCGGTAGTGTAAACAAATGATCCTGTCCTAATAACTCTGGGGGGTTTAGTCTTCTTAACTCTTTATGTTTAGGAAATTCCACAGCATCAGCCAGGCTTCTAACAAATGTCAGGAGGTGATGTGGGGACAGGGAGAGTGGGGCAGCAAACGGGAATGAAAGAGATTTTAGAAATCAGTGACACTATTACATACCCATCAGCAGGGAGGAGGGGGGGAACAGACAGACAGACAGACAGATAGACAGAGATTCTGGGGAGGATATGAGAAAGCTAAATCCCTGTGTGCAGCTGGTGGGGACAGAAAACCGCACAGCTGCTGTAGAAAACAGAATGGCGGCTGCTCCAGAGATTAAACACGGATTTATGAAACAGTGTAGTGGCACACAGGTGTCATCCTCATGTGCTGGAGCTGGCTGCAGAGCCAACCTCAGCTATGTGATAAGTTCAAGGCCAGCCTGGGATACACGAGACCTTGTTTAAACGACAATTAAACATAGCTGGGCATGGTGGCACGTGCCTTTAATCCCAGCACTCCGGAGACAGGGGCAGGTGGATCTCTGTGTTTGAGGCCAGCCTGGTCTACAAAGCAAGTTCCAGGGTAGCCAGGGCTATACAGAGAGACCCTGTCTGAAAAGGCAAACAAACAAACAAACATGGGCTAGCTCTAGGGTATGCTGCACTTCCACAGGACTGGAATTTGGTTCCTGACACTTATATCAAGTCTTCACAGCCTCAAGCAGCCCCTGCTCCAGGGAGAACTTCCTCGGATCACTGCACCGATTTGCACAAACCCATCAATACATATACACAAGGCAAAACAAGATCTTGGTTTAAAAAGACTTAAAATGGCCAGGAACAGTGGCATATGCCAGTAATCCCAACACTCTGGGAGGCAGGGGCAGGCCGATCTCTGTGAGTTTGAGACCAGCCTGGTCTACACAGACAAACCCCATCTCAAAAACCAAACAAACAAAACAAAACAAGCAAACAAACAAAAAACAGGGCTAGAGAGATGGCTCAGATGTAAGGAGCAGTGACTACTCTTCCAGAGGTCCTGAGTTCAATTCCCAGTAACCACATGGTGCCTCATAACCATCTATAATGAGATCTGTTGCCCTCTTCTGGCCTGCAGGTATATATATTGGCAGAGCAATATATACATAATAATAAATAAAGAAATCTTTAAAAAACTAAAACAAAAATGAGAGAGAGAGAGAGAGAGAGGAGAGAGAGAGAGAGAGAGAGAGAGAGAGAGAGAGAGAGAGAGAAACTTAAAATATGAGCCAGCATATCCATGTTTAGAAAAGCCCTATTCACAATATCAAAAAATTTGGAAGCAACCCAAACACCTCAAGGCTGATGGATGGACTAACACATTGGCATCCACCCACACGATGAGACAGCCTTCAGCCTTCAAAAGGAAGGGAATCTTGCTACATCATGGGAGAGTCTTTTAAAAAGCCAGAGGGCTTTGAGACATGTTTAAAAATGGATTAATCTACATAGCAAACAACAAAAGGAACCTTGACTCAACATATTGGCTCCTTTGTCAGACCAAGCCGGGCACAGCCAAGCTGACCTGACCCAGTCCCACAGTGGGCAGGCAGGATGCAGAAGAGCCTGCACCTGCATGAAGACTTTTGTGCTTAATTGCCTAATTTCAATGAAAAAAAAAAATTTACAGTTGCTGGGCCTGGAGGGTTACCACTGTAATTCCAACATCAGGAAGGCTGAAGCAAAACGAGTTGCCAAGCTGAAGGCTAGCCTGGGCCACAGAGCAAGACTGACTCAGGCAGGACAGAGTAACACTTGACAGGATGTCAGCATCTCTTGAGTCTGTGGCTCTAACTTGGAAACTGGCCGAACCTGGAGAGAAACCGAAGCTACGGCTGGCTACACAAGCTGCTGCTGCTTGCAAGAGAGCAGGGTGGCCACGGGCACAGTGTGGCATGGCCACTTGGGGCCTAGGAGACTGGGTCTGTCTAACCCACAGTGTAACTGAACAGCGAGCACCGTGGGTATCAGAAGCCAGCGTCTGGCCCTGCATCTAAAGGGCCTGCATGACTCGAGGGCTGTCTGCTGCTGTGCCGTGAGCGCAGCTCTTCTGGGTAGGCGGTGAGACAAAGGCATTGGAAATCACCCAAAGCTTCAAGCTGTCGGTGTAAAACCAGGACCCACGCAAACCAGAACCTTGTTGCTCTGTCTCGCTGCTTACACTTTGAGGGACCATGCCTTGCCAGCAGCTGAGTCCCAACACAAGCACGGCACCTCCATTCTGGACTCTCAGCGAACATTTTACAGATGAGCAGGTTTTAAGTCTTTGCATTGGTCAGTTATTACTATCGCAAGATCTCTGTGCTTATCAGTTTAAGAAGCAGGAAGGCCGCTGGGCGTGGTGGCGCACACCTTTAATCCCAGCACTCGGGAGGCAGAGGTGGGCGGATCTCTGTGAGTTCGAGGCCAGCCTGGTCTACAAAGTGAGTCCAGGACAGCCAAGGCTAACACAGAGAGACCCTGTCTCGAAAAAAAACCCACAAAACAAAAACAAACAAACAAACAAAAAAAAAACAACAAAGAAGCTGGAAGGGCCAGGCATGGTGGCGCGCGCCTTTAATCTCAGCACTCGGGAGGCAGAGGGAGATGGATTGCTGTGGGTTCGAGGCCAGCCTGGTCTACAAAGAGAGTCCAGAACAGCCAAAGGCTACACACAGAGAAACCGTGTCTCAGGGAGAAAAGAAAAAAAAAAAAAAAAAGATAAATAGTTTTGGAGGTTCTGATTCGTGGTCTGTCGGCCCTGTTGCACTGGGCCTGTGGTGACGCAACACATTAAAGTAAGAGCCTGCCTGGCATGGTGGTGCACACTTTTAATCCCAGTGCTCAGAGGCAGAGGCAGGCAGATCGCTACGAGTTCAAGGCCAGCCTGGTCTACAAAGGGAGTCCAGGACAGCCAAGATAACATCAAGATACCCTGCTTGGAGGTGGATGGTGGGTGGTGAGGGGGCGGGCGGGGGGAGGGGAGGGGGAGGGGGGGCAGGTAAGAGCCTGTGCTGGAAGAAGCTCCTTACACAGCATCAGGGAGCAGGAGAGACAGGACCGAGCTCCCAATGCACTCATTAAGGGCAGGCCTCCAGTGAGCTAACTTCCTCCTCCTAGGTTCTACCTATTACTGGCCCTATCATCCCAGTAACACCCTAGGCTGGTGGCCGCGCCTTCCACACACAGCCTTCCGAGGACCGTTCTCCAAACCACAGCTGAGACTTGCCACGGTACACCGTGTCACTCCAGTGCCCTGGTCTGAGCTACCGCATGGACACGAATGGTATGGGGGAGGTGGGGGAAATGGACAGCTGAGAGAATCCTCACACAGCAAGGACCTGGTACTTTCTAGACAGTTGTTTCCAGATTGGAATTCTCTCGTGCACCGGGCCCAACTTTCCCAACTGTGTGAGTTGAACTGTGCGTGGCAGGGGAACACAACAGAGCCAAACAACCAGACTGTTTTCTCTGCGTCTGCTATGCAGATGTGCATCAGAGCACATCTGAAGTCTTAGCCTTGTGGCTTTCTCTGTTCACATCAATGCTCAGGTGGAAGTGTCACTCAACCCTGGCTCCACCTGGAACATCAAATCTCACAGGCCAAGACTCGATCCCCACAGCATAGACCCCACTTCAGTCAATAGCTTCAGGTCCTGGCTGCTACCATGATGTTGATAGCTTCACTCTTCACTATAAACCGGAGGTTCGTATGCCTTGAATTTGAATCCATCTGAGTATATTTTGTCATTTGCTGGAATTGGTCACAGAGCTCAGAAAGACATTTTTCTTACATTTATCCTTTTGTTTTAAGAGGGACAACTTGGGACTGAGGAGGTGGCAGAGGTTCAGAGTGTTATAATACAAGAATTGCCTGGCCGGACAGTGGTGGCGCACACCTTTAATCCCAGCACTCAGGAGGCAGAAACCCTGTCTCAAAAAACCAAACAAACAAACAAAAAAACCAATAAATAAATAAAAATAATTGCCACACAAGCCACTCAAGCACCAGTCTCAGTCTCAGTGAGATATTGATGGTTTATTAGGATGCCACACCCAAGACTGACCATGGCCAGGGACACAGTGGATTTGGGAGCCATACTTGCTCGGCTTCTAAGGCAGGCTTTTATAAGAAAAACTGTAACTAGGTAACAACCAGGTAAGCAGGTGGGAAGCAAGGGGGAGGGCAGCAAGACATCATTTTGATTAGCTAAACACAGCAAGAATCTATTTTGTTCTGAGCACAATGTCCAGGTAGCTAGACAAAGGATTTTAAGCTGATTGGCTGGGATATAGGCTTGGGGACTTTTCAGTTCCCCACTGTTTTGGGTGAAGGGAACGTTGTAAGGTATTGTGGTTTTGTTTAAGTAGAAAATAATTTTTTTTTTTTTTTAGGTTTTTCAAGACCATAAATCTTAATACAAGCAGAATGTTCAACAAATATTGAATTGTAAGTAAAAGGCTATTCAAGCCCTCAAGCAGGTAGAGTCTGATAACCTGATTTTAAGCTTACTTTATGGGGGGAAAAAAGGAACTAAAGTAGGTCTCAAGGGAGGAGCTGTAGCTTTTAAGCAGGTTAAGGAGGTTACAACGGAAGGAATAGGAAGGGCACAAGGGCTGTCATGCCTTTGGCCGGCACCACCTTCCACAGCTCCCACATTAGAAGTTCTCTGAATCCCACAGGTCCTCTGTTTGGGTCTTTTCTGTTGCTCTGACAAACACCACAAGCAAGGCAGCTTATAAAAGAGGGAAGTTATTTAGGATTAAAGTTCCAGAGGCCTAAGTGTCCACCAACCCTAGTGGGAAGGGCACGGCAGCAAGCAGCAGGTGGAGTGGCCACAGCAGGAAGCTGAGAGCTCACATCTCGAACCACAAGCACAAAGTCCAGAAGGGGTTAAGTGGGGCCCACATGAGGTTTTTAAATTTCAAACACCCCATTCACCCTGGACTCATTGATGTACTTTCTCTAGCAAGGCCACACCTAATCCCCTCACCCCAAACAGGGTTTCTCTGTGTTGCCTTGGCTGTCCTGAACTTGCTTTGTGGACCAGGCTGGCCTTGAACTACCTGCCTCCTCCTCCAGGGGAGTGCTGGGATTAAAGGTGTGTTTACTGCACCCACCTGGCTAAAGCCACATCTTCTCAACCTCCACAAATTGAACCATCTACTGGGGACCAAGTGTTCAAATGCCTGAGACTCCAGGGGACATCTCACTCAAACCATCACACTCTCCTCAGAGGAACAGTGCACAAAAGCTCCCGGTTCCTAATTAGAGCTTGTCCTTTTCATGGTCTCCCCACATTTAGGAGACACGAAAAATTGTATCATTAGGACAAAAAAAATGCAGGGCTGGAGAGATAGCTCAGAGGTTGGGAGCACTGTCTGCTCCTCCAGAGGTCCTGAGTCCAATTCCCAGCAACTGCATGGTGGTTCACAATCATCTGTAATGTGATCTGATGTCCTCTTCTGGCCTACAGGTGTACATGCAGGCAGAACACTGTATACATAATAAATAAATACATCTTTTAAAAGAAAAAAAGAAAAGCAGGCAGAGCAAAGCAGTAAGCAGCACTCCTCCATGGCTTCTGCATCAGTTCCTGCTGGCTTGCTCCTGTCCTGACCTCCTTCAGTGATGAGGAGAGATGTGGAAGCATAAGCCAGATACACCCTTTTCCTCCCCAGGTTGCTTTGCTCACGGAGTTTCATCACAATAGTAAACCCTAAATAAGACAACGAGAAACACTTTCCAGCGCTTGTTACCCAGGAAACCACACAGGTGCCCTAGCAGGATGAGTGTACCATTGTCATCCTAAAAGGAATAAAGAAACAGTTCACTTTGAGTCAGATCTGAAGACAGTGGTCCAGGGACACAGATTCAGACCATCTGGAGTGACATAGCCCTCTGTGGAAGAGGCTTCCATGAGCACAGGACAGTCACAAGGCGGTCGGTGCGTTTACCCATGCTTTACACTGGGGGAGACTTGAGGGCAGGTGAGCAGATAGAGAGATCTATGAATCTCAGGTGCTCTCTGATGCCATTTTTTAGCTGTAGGGCCAGCACAGGCAGTGGTCTGCTGTGTTCAACAATGCATCATTCCCAAAGCTTCCCCAACATTCACAGATTCAGGCTCTGTACTAAAGTCCTTAGGGGCAAGGAAGGCAAGGCCAGCATAAGTCTCAGCAGTGCCCATCACCAAGTTAAAATGAAATGCCCAGGTGGGCACTGATCCAGTCTGGCCTGTGTCCTTGCAGAAGAGGAGGAGGAGCCTGGACACTGAACACATACAGGAAGTGTGCAAATAAAGTGAGGACAGGGTGAGGCATCTGGGGACTAGAGAACTCCTACTGCTATTAGAAACCTTGAGAGAGCTGGGTGGTGGTGGCGCACGCCTTTAATCCCAGCACTTGAAAGGCAGAGGCAAGTGGATCTCTGAGTTCGAGGCCAGCCTGATCTACAAAGTGAGTCTAGGATAGTCAAGGCTACACAGAGAAACCCTGTCTCGGGGGAGGGGTGGGGGAAGAAGAATTGAGAGAAGCTATGGTATGGGAGAAGACCCTCTCCCACAGTGCCTTGAGGATGGGAGTGCACAGTTGAGAAGGTCAGCCTTGGTGTCCCAGGGCTACTTTGTATACCTGGTATAAAGAGACTTGGAATAAGAAAAACACTTTAGGGCCTGCAGAGATGGTAAAGTGCCAGCAACACAATGTGAGGACCTGATTTGGAGCCTCACCATGTATGTGAAAAGTCCCAGAAGCTTTACACACCTATAATGCCACAGCTGAGGAGGTAGAGTCAGGAGGATCTCCCAATTGGCAGGTAGGTATAGGTTCAGTGAGAGACTTTGGCTAAAAATCTAACGTGGAGAGTGACTGAGGAAGACACCCAAATGTTGGCCCCTGGTCTACACATCTACTCATGTGCACACAAACTCAGACACTGCACACACACACACACACACACACACACACACACACACACACACACA
>OU015751.1:5589198-5632053 GCA_907169655.1 Acomys percivali
TTTCTTTCTTTCTTTCTTTCTTTCTTTCTTTCTTTCTTTCTTTCTTTCTTTCTTTTTTTGAGACAGGGTTTCTCTGTGTAGCCTTGGCTATCCTGGACTCGATTTGTAGACCAGGCTGGCCTTTAACTCACAGAGATCCGCCTGCCTCTGCCTCCCTGAGTGTTGGGATTAGTGCGCCACCGCGCCTGGCTCCTAAGGTTTTCTTTATCTGCAACTTGCTCTATACTGGGCTGGCCTTGAGCTCAGATCTGCTTGCCTCTGTCTCCTGGATTAAAAGGTTTTTTGGATGCCATCTCTACCTGGCCAGGTGGTGGTGGTGCATGCCTTTAATCTCAGCACTTGGGAGGCAGAGGCAGGTAGATCTCTGGGAGTTCGAGGCCAGCCTGGTCTACAAGTTAGTTCAAGACAGCCAAGGCTACACAGAGAAACCTTGTCTCACAAAACAAAAACAAAACAAAACAAAAAAACAACCCTCTATGGAACTCAGTCCCTCAAGCCCCTGCCTTTATCAATTCTGCCCTTCCTGTGGTTTTTGCATAGAACACACTCAGCACAGGTGGCTATCTGCTCCCTCCCTTCTTCTGTTATACCTGCAGACATTTGTAAACCACAAGCACCTACACTCAGAGGACTACAATCCTTGTTTCTGTGAGTGACAGCCGGAATAAAAAAACAGAGACACAGGTGCAAGAGAAGGCTCAGAGGTTAAGAGCACTGGCTGTTCTTCCAGAGGACCCGAGTTCAATTCCCAGCACCCACATGGCAGCTCATAACTGTCTGTAACTCAAGTTCCAGGGGATCTGACACCCTCATACAGACATACATGCAAGCAAAATACCAAGCCACATATAAAAAATAAATAAATCTTAAAAACAAACAAAAACAGAGACACAATACATTTTTAGGAGAGCAACAGTAAGCATGTGCAAGCCAAAGTGAAGTCATGTCCAGGTGTTTCCTGACTGGGAAAAAGCAGGTTGCAAACTCAAGTCCCATGACCATTCCCTTAATGCTACAAGTCACATCCAGCGTTGGAAAAGTGGGAAAGAATTTCACTCTTGAATTTCTGCATACAGTTACCGTGTATGTGTCTTCTCATACCGAACCCTGAGACATGGTCTTCAGGAAAACAATGATGAAGCTTTTAGAAACAATTTATTTTTATGAGTATGTGCCCACAAATGCCAGAGAGGACGTAGATCCTAGGAGCTGGAGTCACAGGTGGTTTGCCACCTGACATCGGTGGTCAAAACCACACCCCAGTCCTCTGGAAGAGCTAGCATGCTTTTAACCATGGAGCCATGTCTCCAGCTCCTAAAGATGAAGCTTTAAAAGGCACTGTAACAGGGCTGCAGAGAGGTTAAGAGCACTGTCTGCTCTTCCAGAGGTCCTGAGTTCAAATCCCAGCAACCACATGGTAGCTCATAAGCATCTACAATGAGATCTAGTGCCCTCTTCTGGCCAGCAGGCACACATGCAGTCAGAACATGAACATTGTATACATAATAAATAAATAAATCTTAAAAAATAAAAAAGACACTGCAAGGACACGGAAGGGATGGTAAAGAGGGTTAACAGTGTACTATTCTTTTTTTTTTGGTTTTTCAAGACAGGGTTTCTCTGTGTAACCTTGGCTGTCCTGGACCCGCTTTGTAGACCAGGCTGGCCTCAAACTCACAACGATCCACCTGCCTCTGCCTCCCGAGTGCTGGGATTATAGGTGTGCGCCACCACGCCCGGCTCAGTGCACTATTCTTTTCTCAGAAGCCATCCTGGATCTCAGCACTCGCATGGGGTCCTGTGTGGCCTCACAGGGAAGTGACAGATTCAAGAGTCCCTGATGCGAGAGTCCGCTCCCCTGGCGGATGGTCACATTTGCCGAGCACATGGAGATTTTTTTCTTTTTCCTTTTCCCACAAATGACCTTGTGTGAAGGAGGAAGGGAATGGTGGAGGATTGAGACAACAGGCAGAGAAGTCTAGATCTGTGAACTCTAAAGCCAGTTTGATGAAAAGGGGGCTTAGCTGGCTCTGGACTCTGGGATAGCAGCTTACATTGGGTTTGGGGTGACCACACACCTGGGTCCACCTGACAAATTCAACTGCTCCAGTGAGGGCTAGGTGGAAGACCAGGTATAGAGTATGGAAGCCTATTGTACCCCATTTCCGTGGACACCAGCCATGGCCACTGCACTGGACCTGGCTTATAAGGGCTTTTGCCTTCTGCACTGGGTCTTGCCAACTTGACAAACTAGAGTCACCTGGGAAGTGAGCATTTGAGATGAGGAATTGCTTCATCAGACTGGCCTGTAGACATGGCTTTGGGATATTTTCTTAATTGCTGACTGACGTGGGAGGGCCCAGATCATTGTGGGTGGTGCCAAGTCTGGGCAGATTGTAGAGAGTCCTGGGTTGTATAAGAAAGCTGGCTAATGGAGCTATGGAGAGCAAGTCAGTAGGCAACATTCCTTTGTGGTCTCTGTCTTCAGTTCCTGCCTTGACTTTCCTCAATGACAGCAAATGATGTGGAAATATAAACCAAATAAGCCCTTTCCTCTCCTAGGCTGTTTTGGTCAGTGTTTTACCACAGCAATGGAAAGCATAAACCAGGATACCTCATTTTGTTGCTCCCTTGGAATTCTTTTATTTATATGAGTGTTCTATTTGCATATATGACAGAAGAAGGCATCAAATCCCATTACAGATAGTCATGAGCCACCATGTGGTTATTGGGAATGAATTGAGGACCTCTGCAAGAGCAGACAGTGTTCTTAACAGCTGAGCCATCTCTCCAGCCCCTTCACCCCCCCCACACACCTTTTTTTTTCTTTTTTTGGTTTTTTGAGACAGGGTTTCTCTGTGTACCAGCCCTGTAGACCAGGCTGACCTTGAACTCACAGACATCTACCCCCTGAGTGCTGGGATTAAAGGCATGGGTTACCATGCCCGGCTTTACTTTGAAATTCTTAATAACCTTTTGTTCTGTTTTGGTTTGGTTTGGTTTTTTTGAGACAAGGTTTCTCTGTGTAGCCTTGACTTGCTTTGTAGACCAGGCTAGCTTTGAACTCACAGCCAATCTGCCTGCCTCTGCCTCCCAAGTGCTAGGATTAAAGGTGTGTGCCAACACTACCTGGCTTGTTTTGTTTTTTGAGACATTCAGTGGGTAGCCAAGAATGACTTTGAACTTTTGTTTTAGTTTTCAGTATTTCTCTGTGTAGCCCTGGCTGTCCTGGAACTCACTTTGTAGATGAGGGTGGCCTCGAATTCTCAGAGATCCACCTGCCTCTGCCTCCCAGGTGCTGGGAATAAAGGCTACCCAGTAATGACGTGTGCTACGATGCCTGGCTGACTTGTTTTTGGCTTTTTTTCTTTTGTTTGTTTGTTTTGGCTTTTTGAGACAGGGTTTCTCTGTATAGCCTTGACTGTACTGGATTCGCTTTGTAGATCAAGGTGGCCTGGAACTCTCAGTGATTCATCTGCCTCTGCCTCACAAATGCTGGGATGACAGGCATGGGTCAGTACACCTGGCTTATTTGTGCTGGGGATCCATCCTACGGCTTTGTGAAGGCTAGACAAACACTTCATCAGTTGAGGGATACCTCTCCAACCCCCAAACTCATTTTATTTTTCAAATTTTATTTTGTTGTTATTGTGTGTAAATGTGTGTGCATGCTACACATGCCTTGGTAGTTGGTTCTCTCCTTCCAGATGGGTTGTGTCAACTGAACTGTAGCAACAAAGAGCATGATGCTCTGACTTCCCAGTGTCTGTGGAGCCTTGAAGACACAGGAGGGAGTCCCCTGAGCTGTGCTAGCTTCGTGCACCTCAGGCCCCTTCCAGCCAACAGTCCTGGTGTACAAGGTTTCTCCTGAGGAGTGTGGGATCAGCAGAACCGCTTTAAGATGTGCGTGGATGCGAAGCAGTGAACACACACACACACACACACACACACACACACACACACACACACACACACACACACACACACACACACACACGGCCAATGCATCACATGAGTGAACCTAGACAAGCCAAACAAACTGAAGGGCCTCCTTCATCGCGCTGTGGGTACACTGCGCAAATGATCTGGTTAGGCAGAGCTCCCACTAGGGACAACACTGTCCAGTCCTTTTTGGCTTGGAGTTCGAGTCCATTTGAGTCCCCTGGGAGGGAGTCCCAAGAAACCAGATGTCAGTCCGCAACCTCCTCACGGTCAGGTCTCATGCTCTCGGTCAGGTCCCATGCGCTCGGTCAGGTACCATGCGCTCAGTCAGGTCCCATGCGCTCAGTCCTCCAATCCTCAAAAGTGCACCATACCCCGCAGCTCCATCTCCCCGGGTCTAGCCAAAGCTCCAAAACCTGGATTGCCCGGCACAGCACAGGGTGAAGGGATGAGGGGGGGGCCAGAATCGCAGGTCCTCATTGGTACATTCCGTACTCCCCGCTGGAGCTGCAGATGGTTCCACCTAGCTCAACCAAACCTCTTTCCCATTGCGGAGGAGGGAGCAGAGGAGGCGTGGTCTTATAGGGCTCTGGGCCACGCCCACGCTGCATAGTCAATAATATAGTTAGCTCTGCCTCTGGGGCGGGGCAGGCTGCTACTGGCGCTGGGGCTGGACCTCTGGGTGGGGCCAGGCTGAGGGCGCGCGGCGGGGTGGGACCGGCCTCTGCCCCGCCCCTCCTGGGCCCTTCCCGCCCCCTGCCTCGCCCCCGCCCGCCGCCGCCCCGCCCCATTCCCGCCGCCGCGCTGGGCAGGGGCGGGGCCCGGGACAGGCAGGCCCCGCCCCCGCGGTGAATATTGATGCGGCGCGCGTCGGCGTCGCCCTCCTCCCATTGAGCGAGGCTGTGTCGCGTGGCCCAGCGTCGGCGTGACGGTTGGACGCGGGCGCGGCACTGCGGGTCCCGATTGCTGCAGCCGCTTGTCAGTGTGATGAAGATTGGCACCCAGGTAAGCTGTCACTCAACCGCTCCGCCGCCGCCGCCGCCGCTCTCGCCGCCGCCGTCCCTATCAATCACACCGGCCGAGGCCGCCGCTGCCGCCGCCTCCGCCGCTGCCTCTTCCGCCGCGGGCCGGGCGGGAGGTCGGACCGGCGGGCGGTGCCCGGGGCCGCACTTGACCCGCGCCCGGGGCGGGGGCGGGGGGGGCGGGGGAGGGGAGCGCTGATGGGGGGGGAGGGGGCGCTGCGGCCGCGGCGCGGGTGCGCGCCGGGCTTGTTTTCCAGTGTGGGTTCAGGGGGGCGCGGAAATTTCTGGAAGGCGGCAGGGCCTCCGCGCTGGGCCCGCTCGAGGCGCGCGCCTAACCGTCGCTCACGGAGCGCGGCTTGCGGGTGGCGGGGGCGCGCGGGCCGCCGGGGGCGCGCGGCGAGCAGAGGGCCGGGGGGCGGTGCGGCAGGAAGATGGCGGCGGGGTCGGCGGCCCGGAGGGGCGGCCCGAGTCGGTGTTGGGCTTCCCGTGGGAGTCCGCGGACGGTGACAGCGTGTCGCGCGTGTCCACTGCCCACCGGGAATAGTTTCTTAGGGAGCGCTTGGCCCGCTGTGCCTGCCCCGTGTGTTCCTTTGAAGGGAAGCGGTGCAGCTGAGAACGGAGCTCGCCGACTTTGAGACTCCCGGGCAGCGGCCTGCGCGGTCGCTCCCTACCCCCCTCCCCACGCCACCCGGGAGTGAGGGCCGCGGGGGCCGAGTTTGAGCACACACCTGGGATTCTGGATAGCTGAGACATAAGTGTCGGTCTCGACACGGAAGCTTCTTCCAGAAGTGGCTGGGTTTTGTTTTTGTTTTTTAAAAATGTGGGTGCGTTCCACTAAAAGATGGAAGAACCCGCCCCCTAAGCGGGCCTCCTGTCATGGCACTAGAAAAATGAGCTTTCTCTAAACACTCTAAGGAAGAATTTGACTGAGGCGGGAACACGTTGCTAGCGCACTTTGTTGCTCATGCAGTGTCCAGGTGATACTGGAGTAGGCAAACCGCTCAGTCTGGGGCTTGTGCGTGCCAAGCATCCCTTTGCAATAGCGCGTTGAGGCTTAGACAGGGTTTTTCCTGGAGAAATTTGTCTCCAGGGCATGAGGAGTTGAGGTTCCTTAAGAGAGTACCCTATGCTTTAGAGGAAGCGTGGCTGTAAAGAAGAGACTGCGCGGTCCCCCACAGTCTCGGTTATTAAGATGGCAGCAGGTTGCATGGCCTCCAGTTCACATTTAGTTACGTTTCTGTGGTCTTGTATCATCCTAACTTTAGGAAAGCCCTAATGGTGAGTTGTGGAAACAAAGTCATTACAGGAGTAGAAACATTCAGTTACAAGTTTGACTTTGGCGCGGCATTGTTAAAATGCTCTCTAGACTAAACAGTTCTCCTAGAACTGTTGAGAAGAAATTTGCCAAAGCTCAAAGTGTGGATCCAGGAACTGTAACTTTCCCAGGGTCATAAAGAGGACCAGCAGCATCGAAATAGCTGTCAAAAGTATCTGTCCAACCTGTGCGCATGCGCGCACACGTGGCGGGGGGGGGGGGTTGGGGGGACGGAGGCGGGTATTTTCGTGGTGCCAGCCCTAACCCCAGCGTTTAGAAGACAGAGGCAGGCGGATCTCTTGAGTTGGAGGTCAGTCTGGTCTGTAGAGTGAGTTCCAAGATAGTCAGGGCTACACAGAGAATCCTGTCTGAAACAATTTACAGGATTGGGCCAAAGAGATCCCACCAGAGCCCCCATATTAGCACACTGTGCAGCCAGGCTGAGCAGAGCCCCCCAAATCCTTTGGGTGTGTGGGTTTCTGTGACAACTCAAATGCTTTGTGGGCATACCTCACACTGGTGCTGCTCATTTCCTGATCTGATTACCCTCTGTGAAGAGCTCGGGCACACCTGGAGCTTCAGATATTTTTGTCAGGTTCAGATATTTAGTTCAAAAGGTCCTCATTAGAAACTCATGTACATTCAGCTATCTTTGGTAGGAACATGGATGAATGTGCTGTCCCCTGACCCCCCCCCCAATGACGTGACTTTGGTGGCAGCGATGACAAAGAATTCAAGTAATGCAACAGTCAGGGGCACTTGATGTCCTGATGTAGGAGAGTGGCCTCATAGTGGTTAAGGGTAAGTGATGTAGCCATGGGCTTTGATGGGTTAGGCTGTCTTACAGCCCGCCATGCTGCCTCCCAGTGTCTTGAGTTCTGTGTAGATCTTGTCTAAAGTGGAAGTATGCTGTGTATAGAAAACGTTGATTGGTAGAATGAGCAAAGTCTGCGGGACAGTCATTCGGTGCAAAGCAGACACAGGCCTAAGTGTTACATTACACACGGGTGCCAGTGCCAGCCAGGTCCTCCCTGCTGCAGCTCCTGCTGTTTAGCTATTGTTTCTGGAAAATTTCCATAGAAGGCAGTCAATGTGGTGGCTGAGCTGTGGCTGAGAACTTGTGTTTCTCTGATGTTCTGTGGTGGTTGGGACATGCCTGAGGAACATAGATGTGAGTATGCAGCAGCTCCTTAGACCACATGTTTTCCGGGAGGTAAAACATCTGCAGAATCCTGACAACCATTAGGGGATGTAGCTCACTGATAGAGCTCTTGCTGTATGGGATGATTGTATTATCTTGGCCCCTTCCCTCTTGAGGGTCAGCTGATTAGCAAGGATTGCCAGTGCTCTGTGTGTCAGGGTAGCCCTAACCCTGTCATCCTAAAGGCCTGGGTAAGCTATTTGGCCCACCCTCTGACAGGAACACCTCCTTAGGTGACTATGCATGTGCTCAGTGGGATAAGACAGCAGGAGCCCAGTGGGCTCCCTGCCACTGCTCCTCACCCAGCACCACCTCTCATTCTCTTGGTCCTCAGTTTTACCTCCTTCCCTTTTGTTACCGTGGGCCTGAGCTCTCTTTCTACAACCACCATCCACACACGGACCCCTGGGGGGGCTGCCTTTTTAAACATTAAACACCCATTCCAGCAACCACACTTTACTTTCCATGTGTGTGAAAGTGCCAATTTTAGGTATCCCGTCTAAGTGGAATAATAACTTACTTTTTTGTGATTGGATCATTTCACTTAACAAAATTCAACCATACTTTAGCTTATGTCAGCATTTCTTTTTTTGTTGCTTTGGTTTGGTTTTTGTCTCCCCCTCCCCCCCCCACTCCAGAGAGTTTCTGATCTTGAACTCACAGAGCTCTGCCTGCCTCTGCCTCCCTGAGTGCTGGGATCACAGGCAGGCCCCACCACGCCCAGCTGCAGTAACTTATTTTTAAGCCTAATAGAGTTCCATCCTATGTATGCCCTGCATTTTGTTCATCCACCATTGCTGAACACTTTGTTCCTTCCACCTTGGTTGTGTCTTAAGGAACCATTATCCTGTTTTTCAGCAGTGCTTCAGCTTTCCAGATTCTCAACATCCTAGCTTGTGAGTGTTTGGTTGTTTTGTGGCAAGGGTCCAGAGCTGTGTGAACAGTGGTCAAGCACTCCGCCACTGAGCTACTCTCCTAGCACCAGCTTTCTATGTTGTAATTGTCATTCTCATGTGTGTGAGATGACATTTTATAGTTTTAATTGCATTTCTCTAGTGATTAATGATGTTGAGCATCTTTTCATGGGTTTATTTGACATTTCTTTGTTTTCTTTGGAGAAATTTCTTTTTTAAGTTCTTTGCCTGCGTTTGAATCTAGTTTGTGTGTATATTTTTTATGTATAAGTTGTTAAAGTAGTTTTGTGTCTGGCATTATTATATAATTTTATCCATGTTAACATAAATGTTTTTTCTCAAATTTAAAAGTGTAAACTTGGGTTAGAGAGATGGCCAAGCAGGTAAAGAAAGGCATTTGCTACCAAGCCTGACAGTCTGAGTTCAAGCCCAGATCTCACATGGTGAAGGAAGAGAACTGACTTCTGCAAGCTGCCCTTTAACCTCCATACTAGCTGTAGCATTGTACACACACATACAATAAATAAATTAATTAAAAATGTTGTGTCACTTTAAAAAAAAAAAACTTACGGTTATGCCTGATTGTCAGGGCCTTTGAACATTTAGCTTTGTTTTTTGTTTTTTGTTTTTTTGAGACAGAGTTCTCTATGTATCCTTGGCTATCCTGGACTCCCTTTGTAGGCCTGCCTCTGCCTCCCTGGGTGCTCGGATTACATGCTGGGGACAATAGGCCATATGGCCAATGTTCAGCCATCTTGTCAGAGCCTGCACCTTTAAGTCTCTGTTTTTCCCAGAGCTTGCCTTTCACCAGAAACTAGCTGTGACCCTGTTGTGGGTCGGCAGTTAGACTAAAGACAGATAGAGATGGAGCAACCCTGTTATGGTTTAGCAGTTAGACTAGACAAAGATCCATCTGTGTGGAGCCAGATACCCTGTGTGGCAGGACATTATGGCCCTGCCTGGAATTCCCTGTGTTTTGAGAAAAGCTTGCAGCTGGGTTGCTATAGCAATATGCTTCCCTGCCTTCTGACTTATAAATACTGTTGCCTGACTAATAAAGTTTGAGAGCTTGATCAATACTTCAGACTTTCTCTCCTTCTTTGTGTCTTGCATTCCACCAGGTGAATCTCCTCCTGAGTTTTAGTTGAACCCCGCCTCTTTCTACAGTGGCCCATCAGTGTCCCTAGCAGCACTGGCAGTGCCCAAGGCAGAAAGAATGTCCCTAGGGAAAAGGTTCTTGGCTTGGAAAAGTTAAGGTCCCTATTTTCCTCTTTCTTCCTTTGCTTTCCTTGTGCTAGAGATTGAACCTGGGACATGATACATGTTAAGTACATATTACCACCGCCGTCTGTCTCTCATAGGACAGTTTCATTGGTCTAATAACAAGAACATTGTGCAGGTTTTATGTGTCAGTTTAATTGATGCCAGTGATAGTCATATAGTCTTAAAGCTTCTATAATGAATTTAATAGCTATGATAGACTGCCTAACTCAGCCTCAAAACAAATTCCAAAGCCTGTAAAATTTCGTTAGGGCCAAGAAGATAACAGGTAAGTGCTTGCTTGCCCCAAGCTCAGATCCTCAGAACCCACATAAAGCCTGATAGAGCACATCCCATCACTCCTGTGAGATGGAAGGCAGAGAGATGTGAGTCCCTGGAAGCTCATGGGCCAGCTTGCCTGGCAAATGGCAGCAACAAACAAAGAAGTAGAAGGTAAGGGCTGTGTCCACAGATTATTCCCTGACCTCTATACACTCATGCTGTTGCACACACGCCCTTACACTAACACACAGTATCTTAGTTATTAGAATTTTGCTGTGTCTATAATTTGATTCTGTAGATTATTTGTTTGCTTATTTGTTGTGTAGCCCAGGCTAGCCTCAAACTATTGTACCTGAGCCTCCCAAGGACTGAGTGTTCTGCGTGGGGTGTTACCAGTACACTACTGTGCCTGGCACAGATTTTGTTTTACAGGACCTAATATCTGATTTTATTTGGATATTGTTTTAAATGGCACATTTGCAGGCTTTGTTTAAACACTAAAATGCTTTTTTTTGGCAGATGTTTTCCTCCATTGAGTTACTTAGTGACTGATATCTCTGTGTTAGGGAATGAGCCCCAGTCACATGAGATGTCTTAAACAACAAAACTCCCTGGACTTCGTGCCAGGTGGTTAATTCCCTAACAAGCTCCTGGAGAAGGTGCCCTGGCATTGCAGGTGCGTTGAAAGGCAGCTTTGCTTGGACAAAGACCATCAGTTCTTACAGAGGATTACTAACAGAAGGGAAATGTAGAGACAGGCCAGCAATCTGCGGTGCTGTCTTCACCCTTCTGTTGTCATGTTTCCCCTCTTAATGCTGGCTTTGCTCTTTGGGGACACTAGAACTGGCCCACCTAGAATACCCAGCTTTTCTGATGGGGTTGTTCAGGCTCGCTTTGCTAGCACGTAGGACTAGGGAAGCTGTCCTGTGTTGGTTGTGGCAGCTGGAAAGGAACATGGGGTGCTAGTGCCTGTCAGTGGCTTGACAAATCACCACCTGCGTTGGTAAACGTTTTAGGTGGTTTAAGAGGAATTTGAGTATTCCAAGACAGCTAGGGCTACACAAAGAAACCATGTCTCAGAGAGGGAGAGACAGAGACAGAGAGATTGATTTCTCTTTGGTTAGCTCTTCTTTATTTAGACCAGGAGTTAGCAAACTACAGAATCCAGTTGTGGTCTGTATTTTTTTGGGGGGTGGGGTCTGTATTTGTTTTTTGTTTGTTTGTTTGTTTTTGTTGTTGTTTTTAAGATTTATTTATTTATTTTTATGTATACAATGTTCTGCCTGCATGTACCCCTGCAGGCCAGAAGAGGGCACCAGATCACACTATACATGGTTGTGAACCACCATGTCATTGCTGGGAATTGAACTCAGGACCTCTGGGAGAGCAGTCAGTGCTCTTAACCTCTGAGCCATCTCTCCAGCCCCCTGTCGTCTGTATTTATATGACCGACTCTAGAGGTTCATGACTGTGTGTGTGGTGGAGCCCAACCTGGTTCAGACTTTTTTGTTTGTGTTTTGTTTCTCAAGACAGGGTTTCTCTGTGTAGCCTTGATTGTCCTGGACTCACTTTATAGACCAGGCTGGCCTCGAACTCCCAGAGATCTGCCTTCTTCTACCTCTGCCTCCCGAGTGCTGGGGTTAAAGGCATGCACCACCACCCTGTTTTGTTTTTTTAAGATAAGAGTTTTTCTGTGTATCCTTGGCTGTCCTTTGTAGACCAGCCTGGCCTGGGACACACAGTGATCTACCTGCCTCTGCCTCCCAAGTGCTGGGATTAAAGGTGTGCTCCACCATCATACATGGGATAACTGAACAGAAAGAAGAATTAAGGAACGTAAAACCGGGTGACATAAGCCCAAAATAAGAACCATAATTAGTTTGAAAGGGCTCAGTCTCTCATAAGGCTCCAGATTAAGCAGAAAGGTAATATCTAGCCAAAGGATCTGGACATATAAGGCAGCTAAGATGGACAAATATATGGGAAATAAGGGGTGGAAAGTTCAGCCTTCCAGGAGCAAACTGCCAGGCAAGACAACTCCTGGTGTCAGTACTAGATAGAGGAGAAAAGTACTGAGGGCCACTGCGTGTCACTCACAGGATCAAGTACTAATGGTAAACCTTATGCCTTGTGTTATCCTTACCAAGACTGATTACAGCAAGTAAACTAACACGTACACAGACAGACACAGGTCTCCCTGAGAGAGGGGGAGAGATCTCCTTGTGACTCCCAGCAGCCCAGTGACCAAGTGGTTTCAAAGGAGTGAGAATGTTAGGCAGGACATGTGCCAGATCACCCTGTCAGGATCCCACATGCGTCAATATTAAGAAATGTCTCTGGGTATTGCCAGATGTCCCCGAGTGCCAAAATTGTCTCCATCTGAGAACTGGATTTAAACAATATGACAAATGAACTAATAAACATGGACAGAAATTTGTGCTTAATAAACAAAATGTAGATTGTTTTTGCAACATAAACACAACAGAATTAGCCCTGTGTTAGGATAAAAAGAAATCTCAAGTTTCAGAAAAATGATTCCTCGGCAGGGTGTGGTGTAATTCCAGCATTTAAGCGGCAGAGGCAGGAGAATTGCTGAGTCCAAAGCTAGCCTGAGCTAAACAGTGAAATCTTGTCTCAAAAGCAGACCCTTCTCCTGAAAAATGAGGAAGAGAGGCCAGGTATGGTAACATCTGCCTGTAATTCCTGCTCTAGGAAGTATAGGCTGAATGGGGGCTCAAGGTTCTCTTCAGCCGTGAGACCCATTCTCAAAAACAGAAACCTGAACAACTAATTTTATGAATGAGAATCTGAGCCACAGTTACACAGACTAGTTAGAACTTTAAAAGGGAAGCTAAAGATTCCTATATAGGAACTTTGGGTCTCTTCTGTATATATCTTGGAATAAAGAGGAGATACTCACTTTGGAATAAAGCATGCCTCCTTTCTAAGGTGAGGTGGAGCACACCTTAAATCTTGTCACTCAGTGCCCAGAGGCAAAAGGATATGTGTTGCTTTAAGACCAAGACACTTAGGCTACACAGTTAGACCTAGTTTCAAAAAACAAAACTATTTTCTGCCTTTGAATAAATGAGTGTTCCAGCTGTTTTGTGACTTACAAACGAATAACTGCTTTATACATCCTCACCTCCAGGACAAAGCAGAGACAGTACTCAGGAGAAACTAATTCCACAGGTGCATTTTCTAGAAAATAAGAAAGTAAGCATATTGAAGTTTCAGCTTATGATAAAGTAGAATTAACCCAAAGAGGGAAAACTTGATTTCGTGCTTGTTAAATTTGACTAAGAAGAAATTAGAGCCACATATGGTGGCGTACGCCTTTAATCCCAGCACTGGGGAGGTAGAGGTAGGAGGATTGCCTTGAGTTTGAGGCCAGCCTGGTCTACAAAGTGAGTCCAGTACAGCCAAAGACACACACACACACACACACACACACACACACACACACACACACACACACACACACACACACAGATTGATCGATTGATTTAAGGTGACAAGTAAGGACTCATCACATTGGGGCTGGAGAGATGGCCCAGAGTTTAAGGGCACAGGCTGCTTTTCCAGAGCACCTGGGTTCTGTTCCCAGCACCCACATGGCAGCTCTGGTGCCCTCTTGTGGGTTCTGAAGGCATCATACATACACATGGTGCACAGGTATGCACGCAGGCAAAGCATTCATCTATGTAGAATAATAAAGAGGAACACCACAACCTGCTTGATAGCACAGACAACATAGTCTGAGCTGACCTTTAGGTACAGGCACAGATGAGTGAGTGCTGCGGAGCTTTCATCGAACAGGTAGTTCCCTATGTTGTGCAGACTTTAGGAATCACTTAACTAAATAATTGAGCCCCTGTTATATACCCAGCATGGTGCTGGTGGCTGGAAATGTGGGGATGAATAGAAACAGCTAAAGTTCCTCTCTGGATTGTACAGAAGTTTGTGTTGGGAAGTGAGCAAACTCATCAGCAACTCAGCAGAAGAGGCGCTTTATTACAACTGTGGTAAGGACTGGAAGGAAGGCATGCTTCGCTCCAAGTAGCTGGTCAGAGGTCAGGGTTGGCTCGTACAGTGAGGTGGTGGCTGTGGAGAGGAGAGTGGGAGTGAAGCCATTCTAGACAGGAGTGGAAGTTATGCATTCAGAGGCTTGGAGAAGATACTGTGGAGCCTGCAAGAAACCTGAAGTGGCTGGATGGGGCCAGGAAGGAAGGGAAACCAAGGCCCAGCCATCATTGGATATGCTCAGAATAATGGTCTTCATCTCGTGGCTAATAGAAAGTCCCTGAAGCTCTTAAACAGGTGTTTTAGCATCATGTTGATGTTTCAAGAGGCGCTAGTAAAGAAACATTAAACTTCGTTAGGCGTGTACCATATCTGTAATCTGTAATGTTGCTATTTGTAGTCCTCATTCTGTTTGTTTGTTTGTTTTTGTTTGTTTGTTTGTTTTTCAAGACAGGGTTTCTCTGTGTAGCCTTGGCTGTCCTGGACTCACTCTGTAGACCAGGCTGGCCTTGAACTCACAGCGATCTGCCTGCCTCTTTGCCTCCCGAGTGCTGGGATTAAAGGCGTGCACCACCACACCCGGTTCATGTCCTCATTCTTAAACTGGCTCCACTCAGTTCTTTTACCTTTCCTCTACAGAAATTCTACATCACACTGTCTCCCATGCCATAGGATCTCCATTCTACTGTCAGTTAATGCACACAGTTTCACACATCACTCAAGTCTACCCGCAGGGGCTCCAACCCCATATCACACCTGACGTGATCTCCTGGGCCTTCCTTTGAAAGCCAAGTCTCTCTGCAAGACCCTGCAAATCTTGGATTTGTCAAGTTGCAAAGCTTGATTCATATGGAGGACATCAAAGGGAAAGTCAAGGAAATGGAGACCTTTACGGGGTCCTGGGGGCAGGGCTGGGGTCTGGCAAATGTCTGAGGTGTCCTCACAGCATGTTTGTTATTGCCCTGGTGCAAAGTACTCGGCTTCTTTTTGATATCTCTAATCTCTACAGTTGGGTTCTTGCCTATAGGCCTCAGTGAGCTCCTTTTGTGTCTAAGTTGTTTTTTCCTTCCAGATTTTTCTCTTCTGCTTTTTGCTCACGATTTCCACTGTAAATGTATCTAAAAGTACCCACCAATAGGCACAGCACAGACTGACTAGGAATTTCTTCCACAAGGTTAATTAGACCATCTGCTTTAAATTCAGCCCCACATAATTCACCATAGACAAGATGTAGCAAGTTCTTTGCCAGAATGCACACAAATGGCCTGTAGTCCAAGTCTCAGTGGAATTCCCATTCCTGTTAGAAACCTTGTAAGCACACAGTATTTACTTTCCACATTCCTGTTAGCCTTTTGGCCTTCCAGGCTCCCTCTGAAACCATCCAGCTAGCTCTACCTGAAGCAATCAAGAGCTTCTAACTCTTCTTCAGGCTTTCCCAAACTCCTCCCACAAACAAGTTCCAAAGGCTGTGAACCAGGTGGTCATAGCACTGTACCCATTATCTGTGGGTTATCTGTGTCAGGATGTTTTTTCTTTGTTTCTTTTTTCTTTTTTTCTGGTTTTTTTGAGACACCGTCTCTCTGTGTAGCCTTGGCTGTCCTGGACTCACTTTGTAGACCAGGCTGGCCTCGAACTCACAGCGATCCGCCTGCCTCTGGCTCCCGAGTGCTGGGATTAAAGGAGTGCGCCAACCACACCCGGCCTGTCAGGATCACTGCAGCAGGATCCCTACCATATACAATTTAGAGGGGAAACATTTATTTTGCCTTATAGACTCAACAGAAGCTTCAGCCCATGCTTGCCCACCTATTGCTTTTAGGATAATAGCAAGACAGACATTATGGAAGGTCGTGGCAGAAGAATAATTTCCCTTCTCATGGACCAGTGATGAGGGAGAAAGGAGAGGGTCAGGGTAGCTACCACTGAAAGGCACCTGCTTCAAGGCACCACTCCACCAACAAGGCCCTGCCTATTCTCACTTGAGAACAGAACATTTATAAATAATAAAACTTTATTTGGCTCATACTTCTGGAAGCTGAGAGTATTTATTTATTTATTTATTTTGGTTTTTCGAGACAGGGTTTCTCTGTGTAGCCTTGGCTGTCCTGGACTCACTTTGTAGATAGACCTGGCTGGCCTCAAACTCAAGGCAATCCACCTGCATCTTCCTCCCCAGGGCTGTAATTAAAGGCATGTGCCACCACACCCAGCTTGCATGGTGTGTGTCTTTAATCTCAGCACTTGGGAGGCAGAGATGGGTGCTTTTCTGAGTTTGAGGCCCATCTGGCCTGGTCTATGGAGGGAGTTCCAGGATATCCAATGCTACACACAGAGCCTTGATTAAAACAAAACAAAACTAAGAGACAGAGCACAGGATCTTGTTTTGTAATAAAATGAGCTGGTAACTAGTGCAGTTCTGTCTTAGAACTCTTGTGCTTTCAGAGCTTTCCCTATATTTTGAATATTTATATTACTAAAGAAAAACTTACCCAGTAGCTTTGTTAAAAACAGTAAGGCAGATATACTTCAGGAACATCCCAACATGCACAGGAGCTAGGCAGGTAGCTTTACAATCGGAGAGAGACTGGCTCACCTCTCAATGAAGCAAGGGGAGTGGGAATTTAGAGCCCAGGAGCAGGAATCTGTAGATGGGAAAATCAGGAAACAGCCTGATGTGACAAGATTCTTGCTGAAGGCAGGCCAGAGTCACCAGACCCCTCCTGAGGATGGTGGATTTAATTAGATATTGTAGTTGTTCAGGTATCAGAGGCCAAAAGTCCTGCCACATCTATGTGCCTGGGTTCTCCTGTTAAAGGCAGCCTACAGAGACAGCTGCAGTAGCGTAGGAGCCCTCTTGAGAAGGAGATCAGAGGAGCCTGGCCAGGGTTAGGAGGTGTGGCCCACAGCCTCACTCCAGTTCCAGCTCCTGCAGGTCTGAAGTGTCCCCTTAAGTTTTTGAGCACAAGTTCTAGGTTCATCTTACGTTCCTGCTAAGTACTCATTTCTGTGCTTGTGGTACTGTGTCCCTTTCAGTGGATGAGGGGTGCGTGTGCGTGTGCATGTGTGTGTGTGTGTGTGTATGTGTATGTTGGCTCACCCCTTTAAACCCAGCACTCAGGAGCAGAGGCAGGCCAACCGCTGTGAGTTTGAGGCCAGCCCAATCTACAAAGTGAGTTCCAGGACAGCCAGGGCTACACAGAGAAACCCTGTCTACAAACAAACAAACAAAACAAAACAAAAAAACCCCACCAAAAACAATGAAACCCTGAATTCACACTAACAGTCCATCTCCCCAGCACTATAGAGAACCTTGAACCCACCTGCATTCTGTCACTGGGAAGCCTGGCTCACAGCAGCTCTTGTATTCGACTTTCCATTCTGGAACCTCCCTGGTCTTAAACAGACAACCTCCAGCATATTCAGCCTTCACCTACCATAGCCCAAAGTTAGGCTCTTCAGTCTGTCAATCACTCGCTTGCTCCGGGGAGCTCTCTGTAGACACTTCCGCAGGGCCTGTCAGGCATGCTTTATGACCAAGAGTTTATAAGAAGTGACCATTCTATTCTTGGAAGAGTTGAGATTATGGAGCTGAACTGGTGTGTGGGTGGAGGTCATGCATCTGGCTCAGGATGCCTCCTCACTTCTGCTTTTCAACGAAACAGTCCTTCTGTTCCTACCGTAGTGGAAAAGTACGTAGTGTGTATGAGTGTGTATGCATGGATTCAGATGGCAGATAGGTCTCTTGGTCACTTTGTTCTCCCATATTCCAGTTCCCCAGGGTGACTTAAGAGAAGAGAGGTGTAGTCTTAGGAAAAGAGCTACATGACTACGAGACTGGGAGCATGTGTAGGTACCGACGTGGCCCAGTCTACCCACTGAGGGGAGAGAGTGAGACTAGTGATGTGTCAGTGGGTACAAGCAGAAGCACACGTGCTGTGCTCTGGGAGGGTCCTCAGTACCCTGTTCTGAAAAACAGGGATGGAGTTCTTACACTGCCCCTGGCTTCCCAGATGTGTTCATTGGCCATCATCTCTTAGCCAGATTTGCCTAGGAAGTTGCCTCAGTGAGACTGGAAGATATTCATGGAAAACTATCTCCTAGCAGGATGGCATCTTTGCCTTGTGCTACATGAAAAGTGTTTAGTGTGAGCTGTCTGGAAGCAGCACAGGACCAGCCATCAACTGTGACACCATCACTCCTAGACTGGCGTGTGGTTTTTTTGTTTTTGTTTTTTTCTGAGACAGGGTTTCTCTGTGTAGCCTTGGCTGTCCTGGACTCACTTTGTAGACCAGGCTGGCCTCGAATTCACAGAGATCCACCTGCTTCTGCCTCCCAAGTACTGGGATTAAAGGTGTGTGCCACCACCGCCCAACCTGGTGGTGTATGCCTTTATGTATTTATGTATTTATTTATTTATTTATTTATTTTTGTTTTTTGAGACAGGGCTTCTCTGTGTGGCCATGACTGTCCTGGACTCACTTTGCAGACCAGGCTGGCCTCGAACTCACAGCGATCCACCTGCCTCTGCCTCCCCAGTGTTGGGATTAAAGGCGTGTGCCACCACCACCTTTAATTCTACACTCGGGAGGCAGAGTCAGGCAGATCTCTGTGAGTTCCAGTCTAGTCTTGACTACATAATGAGTTATAGGACAGCCAGGGCTATGTAACTTTTATAAGGCTGGAGAGATTGTTCAGTAGTTAAGAGTACTTGCTGCTCTTGCAGAGGACCTAAGTTCAGTTCTCAGCATCCACCACCAAATGACAGCTACAACCTCCTAGAACTCCAGTTCCTGGAGATCCAATGTCCTCTGGCCTCTACATGGTACACATAAACTCATACAGGCACACATACCTACACTAAAATAATTAATCTTTCAAAAATATTTTTGTATCTTAAGCATCTCAGACCTTCAGAGACCTATACCTCCAGCTGACTGATGGTTGAAGATCATCATTTCCCAGGCTCTGTGTGGGCTTCTCCATCCCTAGACAAGACCGAGGAGGAGAATGGTGTGGATGCTAAAGCATGCACTTAGCTAGCCAGACACCCAGAATGGGAGGGGGAAGGTGGAGCTTCTAGGGGTGGGACCTGTGATGGGAGAGTGCTGCAGGAGAAGGGAGAAAGGTTTGAGGGTCTACTCTTGGAGATAGGGTGGAGTGGGCTGATGCCTGGGGATGGGTTTGGGTAGACACAGCTTTATGAGGCCAGTCACATGACCAGTTTGCATTTTAAAGAGCCTAGAGAATGGTTTGGAGCAAAGCCAGCCTTGGGCTCTGGTAGTCAGGTAAAGGCTGCGGAGATAGAAGTTTGAGGGGACTATGCGGTGCTGGATTTGAGGGTGGAAGGGCAAGTGGAAGCAAAACTGAAGAGCAGTCAGGATTTGGAAGGTAGCCAGACTTTCAATCGCAGCAGAGGACAGTAGGAGGTGCTCTGGAGCAGGTTGCAGGCGTGTGGTTCTCTATCCCAAGAATGGGCTCCTGGGCAAGATGGAACACACAGATTTAATAGCATTTTAAAGGTTTAACTCTTTGAAATGGCATAATGGCACATGATTTTAATGCCTGCACTTGGGAGATAGAGGCAGGTGAATCACTGTGAGACTGAAGCCAACTGGGCCTACACAGTGAATTCTAGGACAACCTGGTCTACATAGTGAGACCCTGTCTCCAGAAAAGAAAAGAGAAGAAACAGTATTTAACTTGGTTTCCACATTGCACTCAGTCCGTCTGAGTGACTGCCTGTAATGCTGCTTCTTTCAAAGTGTTTCCTCCCCTTCCTGGTCCAGACAGCGGAATTAGCAATGTGCGTGCTGATGCCATGGCCCCTGGAGGTAGGCTTGGGGCCGTGGTTCTTGTTTTGTCTACCACAGGCCTTCTGCTCACCAGCTGCTGACTCAGTCCTCCTCTTCCTGATCCTGAGGAAGTCCTTAACATGGCTACTCCTCCTCCACCATGGCCTCCTCTTTTACGTCGTGTAAGCAGTTCAATTCTGCTTCCCGTGACCTGCCGTGTCCTCTGACCCCCCAACCTCCAGGCCATCTCCTTGCACAGTGTGTCTTCTGTCTTTCTTTTGGGCTCCTTCAGTCACTTGGCTTTACATCATGTGTATATGTGTATTTGTTTACTAGGGCTGCAATACCAAATTACCACAAACTGGGTATACTAAACAGTAGACTGCTCACCTAGCCTGTGTGAGGCCCTGGATTTAATCTCTACCACCCCCAGATATGGATTCTCTCATGGTTCTAGAAATCCGTGATCAAGGTATAGACAAGGCTGCACTCACTTTGAAGGCTTTAGGGGTCTGTCCTTGCCTCTTCCAGCGTCTGATGACTCAAGCAATGCTTCGTCTTCCTGGGCTTAAAGGTGTGTCACCACAGTGTGTGCCCCCATCTTCCCATCATGAGCCTCTGTGTGTCTCAGATCTTCCTCTCTCCTCTTATATAGATAACCAGTTGCTCCGTCCTAGGTCCAGAGGTGTTTCATCTCAAGACCGCAACTGTCATCCCATCTGTAAGACCCTGTTTCTAAATCTGGTCCATGCTCAGGTGCTGGGTGTTAGAGTGGGACGTGCCTTGTGGAGGACTCTGCTCATCTCCATGTGTACCCACTGCACCCTGACGATGACCAAGTGATTCCAGCCCAGGCTCCTCTGCTCAGTTTCCGGGAAGGTATCTAAGACTCGTCTGCAGCCTGAGATGTCCTGCCTTGTTTCCCTCCCAAGACATGGAGCTGTTCTTAGCTGTTTGCTCATCTCGGGACCTGCGGCTCTGTTCTTCCAGGTGCTCAGGTGGGAAGCTTGGACCCTTCCCTGCTCCCTTAGTCCACCTGCAGGTCCCTGGCTCACCTCCTCTGACTCTTGTGCCTATAGCTCCCCACCTTGGCTCTGTGCCCCTCAGTCATTCAGTCTGATACATACATGTGGTCAGACCATGAGTCTCCCACTGCTCACACCTGCTGTGGGCTTCTATCCACTGATTTGCTGTCCTCACTGTAGCCACAGACTCATCTGATCAGACACATCCCTACTGTCTTCTCCTTCTCCACTCTGTTCAGCCATCTTGCCTCCTGGCGTCCTTCAGCACAGGGGTGGTAGGTAGCCTGCTCCTACTTCTCTTGTTAGACCTCCCCCCTAAGGTGCCTTCTAACCCCCTAGTCATCTTCTGTCCCAACCTGGTTCCTGTACCTCATCACTCCAGACATTATGTATCTATGCCCAAGCCATTTGTCCCTATAACATCTAGTGAACTTATGTTTAGCCCTTCCCTACATGCTAACTCCTGGGTCTGTGAAAAGCTCTGGTACCTGGAGACCTCAGAATGATGCTGGGATGAGTCTGGTTTACCTTGGGTCAGCTCCATGGCCTTGGCCCCATTATTCTGACTTGTCAGATATGAGGTGGGCATCATGGAGCTCAGGAGGAGGACCAGCTGTTGCTACCACTGCAGTGCTGGTGGGGTCGACACCCTTTGAATTGTCGCAAGACATGCTGCTCGTTCCTGCCCGTGGCTTGCCCTGCTCGGCTGTATGTGCTCGTGTTTTGCAGTCTAGAGTACCACTGTACTTCCTATGGGGACCCGTAGTTGGTTCTGCTGGTGCAGAACAAATGGTGTACCTGCCCTTGGTGTTGGAGTGGCTATCTACGCAAGCTCCAGCTTGCTGGTCTAGGCCAGCTGGGACTGACCCCGAGCTGCCACACTGGAGTATCCCCTTCTGCCTCCCATGCTTCTCAGGTCCCTGGTCATTCTAGCTCAGCAACATTATTTTGAGGTGTCTGTCATCACTAAGCAAATGACAATTGCTTACTTATTAGTGCCGCACACACACAGATTTGTCAGCGTGCCATCTGCACCTGTGGGGCACAGTTTTTTCATTTTGCACTAGCCATTTTTTTTCTCCCTACTCTCAGCAGGTAGTAAAGCCTTTCCTAGATGGCCCTTTCTTGGGGGAAGCCTGCTCTGCCCACACATCCTGGGCACTCCTCCATACCTCTCCTTTCCCCTCATGACCCTATCCTGTGGTGCCACTGGTGTTCCTCCTACTAGTCTTCTATTCTGCCCCCCAGTGCCATGCCCGCAAGGGAGGCTGGGCCCTTCTAAGCTGACTCCTGTGCTCCTGCTGCCCCACAGCCCAGCCATCTTGTATGTGGAGATAAAGGAGCCGTGGCCATATAATAGCATGTTGGGCCCTGCACAGTAAGATGAGTGACTTAGCAAGTGTAGTGCTGCCAAGGAGAGTTTGGCCTGGAGTTAAGAAGGGATTGTCCCTCTCTGTGTAGAAGTACAGTTTTTAGAAATGACGTGATGCTGTGGGATAAGAGGCACAGTGTTGAGGAAGTGTTAACCGGTACTCTTCTGCTCTTATTTCCCCAGACACCGTTCGCTTCTGACTCAAGATGATCTGCTGTCTGAAGTGAACTCTCATCAACCATGATGGCTACACAGACGCTAAGTATAGACAGCTATCCAGATGGACAGCAAGTAAGGGCCTGCCCCCATCCTGCATCCTGATGGCTGCCAGGCAACCGGACACTGAGTGTGGACAGCACTCTGTGTGACTGCTCAGTCTCCATGAGCTTGCACATCCGACTTTCAATGTGTTAGGCATCCGTTACATATCAGAGCTCAGAGCTCTCTATTGCTCATGCTAGCTCCCTACTTCCTGTCAGCCACCAAACCACTTTTAGGGTATTTTATTGTGCATGCATGCATGGATGCATTCAAGCAAGTGGTGCTGGGGATTAAAAATGGGGCACTTGCTGGGCACTGGTGGTGCACACCTTAAATCCCAGCACTAGCCAGAGGCAGACAGATCTCTGAGTTCAAGGCCAGCCAGGTCTACAGAGGGAGTTCCAGGACAGGATTACACAAAGAAACTCTGTCTCGAAAAACAATACAAATGACAACAAAAACAAACCAAACTGGGCACTTGCCTAGCATTTGTGAAGACCTGGGTTGATCTCAGTACTTGGAAGAAAAAAGAAAAGAAAAACCAGGTGGGTGTTTGTATTTTTGCAGTGCTAGTGACTTGAGTTCAGGGTCTCATGCTGGCAAACACTTCACTGCTGTGCCCCTTGAGCTGGGTGTTCTAGAGGTTTTGGTTTTGAGACAAAGTCTTCCTGCATAGCCTTGAACTCAACAGTCTGTCTATCTTGGTGTTCTAAGTGGTGGGACATAGGTGTGCACCATGTGCCTGGCTCTATTTTTGTTTGTTTGTTTTGTTCTGTTTTGTTTTTTCCTTTTTTTTTTTTTAAGATTTATTATGTATACAGAGTTCAGCCTGAATATACACAGGCACATCAGAAGAGGGCATTAGATCACATTATAGATGGTTGTGAGCCACCATGTGGTTGCTGGGAATTGAACTCAGGACCTCTGGAAGAGCAACCAGTGCTCTTAACCTCTGAGCTATCATTCTAGCCCGTTTTTGTTTTTGTTTTTAAATGTTTGTTGTTTGCATATAGATGTACATGTACCACAGTGAGTGTGTGAAGGTCAGAGGCCATCATTCTAGCTCATCAATCTTATTTTGAGGTGTCTGTCATCTGGCAAGTTGCCCAACACCCTTGGGGAGGCACTTTAGGGTTCAGGAAGGAGATTTGTTATTATATTTGCATATAAAAAGCAATTTTTACCTTTACCTACTGAGCCATCTAGCTCACCTGTATATTTTGGTTTGTGAGACAGGGTCTTATGCTACTGTAGGCCAGGCTAGCCTTGAACTTGTGGCCCTCCTGCCTTAGCCTTCTGAGTATGAGATTTTAAATAAGGAATCCTGGGTCTGGAGATGTGGCACAGCATTAAGATTGTATCCTTCTTTTACAGAGGATCTGAGTTCAGTTTGCAGAACCCCTGGCAGCTTACAACTGCCTGTAACTCCAGCACCAGTGTATCCAATGTCCTCTTTTGGACCTCAAGAGCACCTGTACTTATACTTTATATACCCCCACATATATACACATAATTTAAAAATATAAATAAATCTAAATAAAATCAAATGGGAATCTTATGGTTTTATCTCCCCGGTGATAAGTATAGGATGACACTGTCTTAGTAAAGTCCTAATGGAGTTTGACTATAGACCTTGAGTGTGCTTATGATGAGGGTAGTTTCTTGATTGTCCTTCCTCTCACTGAGGCTGTCCAGTGTCTTTATAGGTGTGGTGTATGCTCAGCTGAGGAACTGGCTCCTCTCCTTAGCCCTGGGGTCCTGCTGCGTGCTGCCTGGTGCTCTCAGTTCTGCCTTTGTGTTGCAGCTTGGCAGGGTTGCACTACAGTCCACCACAGAAGGAAGGCCACCTGCCCTCTTCCCCCAGCCTGAGGGTCTGATACAGACCAGGGAGGGTTGTCACGGGTGCCTGGGAGCTGAGGCAAATTCTGCCACCTTTTCCTTTTTTGTTTTTTGTTTTTTTGAGACAGGGTCTCTCTGTGTTAGCCTTGGCTGTCTTGGACTCCCTTTCTTAACCAGGCTGGCCTTGAACTCACAACGGTCCCTCTGCCTCTGCCTGTATGCACCACCAGGCCCTGCTCACCCTTTCCTTGATGACTAGTTTTGTATCATTTCTGTCTGGTTGCAGATGTTTGTTTGTTTGTTTGTTTGTTTTGAGACAGGGTTTCTCTGTTTAACAGAGCCCTGGGTGTCCTGTAGACCAGGCTGGCCTTGAACTCACAGAGATCCACCTGCCTCTGCCTCCTAACAGAGAGTGCTGTTACTAAAGGCATGAGCAACCACACTCTGAAGTTGCAGATAACTATTTTTGTTTTGTGTTTTTACTATTTTGAGTCTGCCTTAGGCCTTTTTCATCCCCCCCACCCCCACCTTCTCTTTTCTCTCTTCCCTTCCTCCTGTTCTTCCTTCCCTGATACTCCACTTCTTTTGTTACTGTCTGAGGCAGGGCCTCCTGTAGTGTTGCCCCGCTTAAGCTAGCCTCAAACCTTTTCATTCTTCATCTCCTGCCTCCTCCTGAGTACTGAAATCACTGGTATGTGCCACCACACCCAACTCTGGGTGATCGCTTTTTATATGCAAATATAATAACAAATCTCCTTCCTGAGCCCTAAAGTGCCTCCCCAAGGGTGTTGGGCAAGGTGCAAGCTGCCCAAACTCTGCCTGCCTGCCTTCCCTGATGGACGCCTGGCTGTCCAGCACCTTGTGACACACTCAGGCATCTCTTTGCCCAGAGGCCTCTGGCTGTTCCAGTTGTTCTTCCAGTGTTGTCCTTTAGGTCTTTGTGTTGGGATTCTGCTTCAGTCTGCCTACCTGTGACGTCATTGCCTACCTGCCATGGGGCATGGTCCTGCTCGGGCTGTGTAGAAGGATAGACCCTCCTTTCTTTACCCCCCTACTTTACTCTTCCTCTGTCTCCCCTCTCTTCCTCTGTCTCTGTCTCTCTGTCTCTCTTCTCTGGGGTACTCCTCCTCCCTTTCCTTCTCCCCATGCTTGTTTAATAAACCTCATATAATCTTAATATCTGACATCTGTTATCTTATCATTTTCTTATTTATTAAACATAAAACTTTGTTTAGGCTAGCCTTCTACCTGTCCCCATACCAGAAGGAGCAGTGACAGCCTCTGCAGCAGGGCTTGATGCTCTTCAGGGACATTCCATGTGCCCTGTGTGGACAGTCACACCATCCTGAGGTAGAACACTTGGGTTATTCCTTCTCAAAATCATTTAGGACTCAGAAGTAAACCTTGTAATGCTTTTTTACAAACACAGTCAGAGCACCTTTAAAAGGCTTGTGTTTGCCTAGGCTTTCGTTGCTTATTTATTTAATTTTTCTCAGACACATCTCACTATATATACCTGGTTTGCCTGGAGCTCACTATGTAGACCTGGCCTTGACCTCACAGTGATCTGTCGGCCTCAGACCCCCTGAGTGCTAGTTTTAAAGGTGGGAGCCACAGGGCCTGGCTAGTTGCTTTATTATTTTTTTAAGAATATGTTTAGCTGGGCATGGTGGTGTATGCCTTTAATCCCAGCACTCAGGAGGCAGAGGCAGGCGGATCTCTGTGACTTCGAGGCCAGCCTGGTCTACAAAGGGACTCCAGGACAGCCAAGGCTACACAGAAAAACCCTGTCTCGAACCCCACCCCCCGCCAAAAATATATGTTTATGTGCATGTGTGTGAGCCTGTGTGTTTATGTGTTCCATACTTGTGGAGGAGCCCTCAGAGGCCAGAAGGGTGTTAAATCCCCTAGAACTGGAGTTAAGAGGTGATTAGAAACCCTATAGGTGCTGGGAACCACAGCCAGGTTCTCTGGAAGAGTAGCCAGGGAGTGCTGTTAATTCTAGCCCCAAGTTGTCTCGCTTTTGAAAGGGGGAACAACAGATTTTCAGTGTTGTTACTATCTCTCTTTTTTTCTTTTTTAATAATTATTTTTATTTTGAGTGTATTGGTGTTTTGAGTGCATGTATGTCTGTATGAGAGTGTCAGATCCTCCAGAACAGGAGTTACAGACATTAGTGAGCTGCTGCTATGTGGCTGCTAGGAATTGAACGCAGGTCCTCAGAAGAGCAGTCAGCGCTCTTAACCACGGACCCGTCTCTCCAGTCCCAGTTGTACAGTTGTACTGTCTGTACAGAGTGGATGTCCGTTTGGACTGCTGGAAAGCATCCTGAGGGGTGGGGCACCTGGCTATTGCTCCCTCAAGATGGCCAGAGGCAGGATGGCAGTAAGTTTCAGGGGATAAATAATCAGCGTTTGATTAAGGACTTAAATACATTTTTTCTGAGTGGCAGATGCATAGCTTGTTTAACACAATGTAAATGTTACAACCCTAGAAAACACACCTGTTCTTTACTTTCTATCTAAACTGCCCTTTATTTAAAATTGCGTGTTGGGGTTGGAGAGATGGCTTCCTGTTTAGGAGCTCATGGTGTTCTTGCGGAGGGCTGGAGTTTGGTTCCTAGAATGCACATTATATGGTTCACAACCACCTACAACTCCAGCTCCAGGGGATCTGATTCCCTCTTCTGGCCTCCATGGGCATCTGCATTTATGTGTATGTACACACACACCAAACACACATACGCACTCACATAATTATTGTGTGTGTGTGAGGGTGTGGGAGAACTTGAACCCTGTTACAGAGTTGTAGTGTTGCATTGACTCTTCTGTGTACCAATATAAGAACACAGGCCTTCTGGTCATCCTCTCGCCACGTTGCTAATTGGAAGCTGTGTGGCTAGAGGAGTCAGCTTGCACTGTGCAGCTTCTGTCAGCAGTGCATAGCAATGGCTTTAAAATCATCTCAGCTCATAATAAATTTGGCTTTTATGCCGTCTACTCTTAGAACATACAAGATGCAAAGGAGTTTTGTACTAGTGTTCTTTCTGTTGTTACCAGCAGTTATATAATCTTCCAACTTCAGGGTGAGCAGGGCTTTGTATGTATTTTGTAACCAAACTTCTCCTTTTACAGATGCAGGTGGTCACTGAGTTAAAAACAGAGCAAGATCCCAACTGCTCTGACCCAGATGCAGAAGGAGTGAGCCCTCCTCCCATGGAGTCTCAGACCCCAATGGATGCTGACAAGCAGGCCATTTATAGGTAGTGCCTGGTGTGGGGAATGTGGTTTTCAGAGAGCCAGGGAGAATACAGACTTGTCATGTGGAACCCAGGGCTGGGGTCTACACTGATCTGGGAGGTACCACGGGGGGAACCTTTTCAGATGAGGTGTTACTTCAAATAATAAAAGAAAGGGTTTTATAATATAAACCTACATTCATAATATAAGTCTATATTTTATAATATAAACCTGAAATCTACATTTCAGAAAAATCTTCAGGCCAGACCTGGTGGTACATATTTAGAATCTCAGCGCTGGGGATAGAGGACACAGAATCGGTTCCTGGCCAGTCTGGGCTCTGTAAGGAAAAAGGGGCCTGGAGATGGGTCAACAAGCAAAGCATTTGCCATGTAAAACCAGATGACCTGAGTTTGATTCCTGGACCCCACAGAGAGTGGAGAGAACCCCACAAAGTAGTCCTCTGACTTCCACTTATGCAGCCCTAGAGACTGTCATTTTGCTCAGCTGCAGGTGTCTCCTGAGTGAGGCCATGGCCTGTGGTGAAGACTCACTGCAGTTACACAGTGCCTCCTGGATTTCTTTCCTTGACTGGCTTCTTTCACATAAAATGTTTAAATGTGAGCCTGTAATAGAGTATGCTGGACTTCCTTCCTTTTTGAGGCTGATTAATATTCCACTGTGTATATACCACATTTATCTATCAGCAGACACTGGGGTTTTGGGTTGCTTCACCCTTTTTTTTGGAGACAGGATCTCTGTTTGTAGTTCTGGCCTGTTCTGGAACTTACTATGTAAATCAAGCTGGCCTTGAACTCACAGAGATCTGCTGGCCTCTGCCTCCTGAGTGCTGGCATCAAGGCGTGCATCACACAGCCTGGGCTTCCTCCTTTTGACCGTTAGTGCCCTATAAGCACAGCATGTAGATGCACACCTAGCTGTACCCAGTTTATTAGAAGCTTCACTCATGATTGTCAGATGAGAAACAGCCTATATGTTTCTCAAACAGTGGTGGGCCCATACAGTGTCTGCTACTCAGCATTAAAAGGAAGGGATATGGCTGTGGGCAACTGTTTACACGAATCCCAGCTGCCTTATGCTGAGGGAAGGAAGCCCTTCTCAGAAGGCTTAGACTTTACATCACACCAAGAGAAAGCTTGATGACGGTGATGACTCCTGCTGGGTAGGAGGTCCAGCATGGTGTACCAAAGGGAGACCAAGAAGAGAGTTTAGGGGTCCTGGAGCTGCTCTGCATCCTGTTTATAGTGGTGACTAGACACAAAAATAAGAATCTAAGCACCATGCATGGCCCATTTATTGTTGACACATTAAAAATTTAAATCCAGGCATAGTGGTACATGCTGTAATCCCAGGCCTTGGGAGGCTGGGCAGAAGAGTGTGAATCAAGGCCAGCCTGGACTATGTAGTGAGACCTTTGTCAGAAAACAAATAGCAAACAAGTAACAAGAAAAAAATTAATAAAAAGATCAGGAGTTTTGAAAAATTATTCTCATATAGTTTAAAACTAACCAGTAAAAAAAATGTTTCATGAAAGAATTCCACTCAGAGTAGCCATAATAAACGAGTTAAAAAACAAATAAAAGATGGGTTAAGAGAGATGGCTCAGTGGTGAAGAACATGGGTTCTTCTTCCAGAGGATCCAGGAGATCTGGTGTCCTCTTCTGACTCCATGGATACCAGGCACATATATTGTGCACATACATGGAATAACATTTTAAAAGAACACACAGAAACAAATAACAAGCTGCTTAAAACTCATTCATACAGGCCAGACAATGCACAGCTGTAACTTCAGCCTGGAGGCTGAGGCAGGAGAGCCTGAGTTAGAAGCCAGCCTGACCCTGTCTAAGGAGGGAGGGATGCGGGGAGGGCCATCGGTGCACACCCCCCCCCAGGTCCTGGAGAGACACGCAACCTTTGCTCTCCTTCCTCGCAGGCACCCGTTGTTTCCGTTACTAGCGTTGTTGTTTGAGAAGTGTGAGCAGTCCACACAGGGCTCAGAGGGCACAACGTCCGCCAGCTTCGATGTGGACATTGAGAACTTTGTGAGGAAGCAGGAGAAGGACGGGAAGCCCTTCTTCTGTGAAGATCCGGAAACCGACAACTTAGTGAGTGCTGTCCGTGTTGTGTTTCTATTTTTGTGTATGATTTAAAGCTGCTTGTGCAGTTTACCCTCCTAGTCTTCTGGTTTCTCGCTAGTTTCCCTTTAACAGTCTAATTTTTGCTTTCTCCTGAGGTGCCGGGAGATTCCCTGGGGCAGACTCTCCTGCGGGGTGTCTGCACCACTTGTGTTATTAGTACAGATTTAACCTTAGAGGCAGTGGAGGACACCGGCAGTGCCAGCATCATGTTGCAGGGCACTCACACTACCTGCCCTTCCAGCTGCAGCCTCTCCAGGCTCAGATGAACTTAGAAACCCCGCAGCAGTGGTTCTCTGGGTCTATGAGTAGGCTGGAGGCCTCAGACGTTCGGCAGGTCATTTGGAAGCTTCATCACCAATCAGACGTTCGGCAGGTCATTTGGAAGCTTCATCACCATGGATACTTGTATCAGTCTTAGAGCTGCTGCTTTGATTTCTCCTTGTGTGGTCCATCTCTACCCCCCACCCCCAAGAGCTCTCATGGATGGGCCGTGCCCAGCTCAGTGGAGGTGTCCTACCCACCCTGCCAGAACCTCCTCCTCTAAGCACAGGGCCTCGCAGCTCAAGCGCAGCTTTTGTTACTGACTGCTCTCTCACTGCATCAAGAATGTAGGTGACTTCATACTTGAGCCTGTGGCTGCGGGCCCTGTTCCCAGCAAGGGGTGCCAGTGACATGCCACTATTGGCATTCGTGACCCATTGCTAGAGAGCAAGTATCTTCAACACTTGATGACTTCATATTAAACAAAAGAGATGTAATTCGATAAGAACTTGGGGATCTGGTCCTCTGCCTGGCACAGGTGCAGCCAGAGCTGGCCCAGAGGCCCTGGAGTGCTGGGACACGTTGTCTGTCTGTGTAATTGCTCCTGCTGCCCCACTCTGTTCCCATTGAATAACTAAGAGCAGCATATGTGATAACAGCACGTTACTTCCCATGCAAAAAGCCTTTATTCTTTCTGCCTCTAGATGGTGAAAGCAATCCAGGTCCTGCGCATTCATCTTCTTGAATTGGAGAAGGTTAATGAACTCTGTAAAGATTTCTGTAGTCGGTACATTGCTTGTCTGAAGACAAAGATGAACAGCGAGACCCTGCTCAGCGGGGAGCCTGGAAGCCCATACTCTCCTGTGCAGTCCCAGGTACTTGCCTTGGGGGCCATTGGCGGCTTTTTGGTCATCATAGTAGTGATCGCTCAACATTGACTTCCAAGACCTCCAGCTCCTACAGAATTGTTGGCTGCCTTGATGACATAAAATTCTTAACTCTTTTTTTTTTCCCATTGTAACCATTTCAGGGAATGTAGGTCAGTGGTGGTAAGTGCAGCCTCACTGTTGTGCACTCCTCACCACCCCGTTCATCTCCGAGACTTACCCAACTCCCCGAAGGAAGTCCTCTCCCCATGAAATACTTATTTCATCATGGACTTTATTTGTATTTCCCTGATAGCAAATGATATTTTCAAGTGCTGATCTGCCATCCAAGTGTCATTTTTACTAGAAAAGGCTGCCTATGTCTTTTCCCTTTTTTTGGAGTCACGATTTCTCTGTGTAGCCTTGGCTGTCCTGGGCTCCTTTTGGAGACCAGGCTGTCCTTGAACTCACAGAGATCCTCCTGCCTCTGCCTCCCCGAGTGCTGGGATTATAGGTGTGTGTCACTGCGCCCATCCCTTTTGTTCATTTTTTTAACTTTTATTTTCCTTAAATTTCTGAGTTTTGAAAGTTCTAGCTGTCTGCAGATGCTCACCTGCTCCACCACCTGTTGTTGGAAGCTCTCCTACTGAACTGCTTTTCTTCCCCACTTTGTCAAAAGCCAGTGGGCACGTTTCAGGAGCTTCTCTGTCTGTTGTTCTGTCCTGTTGATCTGTGTGTCGTACCATGGTACCAGGCAAGTCTCAGCACTGACGAGATGGTCCCTCCCACTTCACCATTTCTCAAAATTGTTCTAGCTCTCTTCTGGGTGCTTTACTTCCCATATAAATTGTCGATGATGCTGTCTAGATTTCTAAAACAGAGCTCACCGTGTTGTTGGCAGCAGTGCATTAACCGTCTACATTAGTTTAGGGACCTGACATCTTCACTGTGTGACTCTTCACTTTACAGAAACATGCAATGTCTCTGTTTGTATTTATATCACCTAGTGTTTTTCATCAGTGTTTTGTATCAGCACAGTGATCCATGAGCTCTTAGAAGTACACACAAGGGCTGGAGAGATGGCTCAGTGGTTAAAAGCTCTGCCTGCTCTTCTAAAGGTCCTGAGTTCAATTCCCAGCAACCATATAGTGGCTTACAACCATCTATAATGTGATCTGATGCCCTCTTCTGGCCTGCAGGTGTACATGCAGATACAACACTGTATACATAACAATAAATAAATAAATCGTTTAGAGAGAAAGAGAGAGAGAGGGAGAGAGAGAAAGTACACACAAGTAGCTGGGTATAGTGGCACACACCTTGAATCCCAGCATTTGGGAGGCAGAGGCAGGCAGATCTCTGTGGGTTTGAGGTCAGGCTAGTCTGGTCTATATGCAGAGTTCTAGGACAGCTGGAGGAACATACACAATGAGACTTTATCTCTGTACACAGGTGTTTCTTTGAATGACTGTAAACAGATTGTGCTTGTTTGTAAAGAGTGACTTCATTTTAGTTGTCTGAGTGTGGCCTGCATGAATGTATGTGTGCCTTGTCTGGTGCCCGAGGAGGCCAGAAGAAGGTTTTAGACTCCCTGGAGTTGGAGTTGTGAGCTGCCATATAGTTCATGGGAACCACTTTTAACTGCTTTTAACTACTGAGCCATCTCTCTGCCCCTGGAGTGTACTTTTTGGTTTTTGTGTTCATTGCTAGTCTTCAGAAAAGCAGTTATTTTTTGGAGAGGGGGCTGTTCAAGACAGAGTTTCTTTTTGCAGCCCTGGCTATCCTAGAACTTGCTCTGAAGACCGGGCTGGCCTCAAACTCTCAGAGATCTGCCTGCCTCTGCCTACTGAGTGCTAGGAGTAAAAGCATGCACTGCCACCTTCTGGCTTTTCTTTCTTTTTTTTTTTCTTTTTTTTTTTTGGTGGGGGAGGAGGGTAGGGGGGCAGTTATTTTTTTAATTTTTAATGTGTCACAGGAACATTCATAAGAAAGCCACATGAAGCATATAAAGTTGTGTGTTTCTGTGAGCAGATGTCAGTTGTAGAAAGCAGTGGGTTTCATTTTAGCGTTCTGTGCATGTGTACAAGACGCTTTGGCCATGCTTACAGGTCTGCTACCTCCTCACCCTCTTCCCCCTCTGACAGAGATCCTTCCAACAGCTCATGTTTCTTCTCACATCCTATGCCCCTCGTGTGAGTTCATTTTTCCATCCTGAGTAAGGTGTTTGGTCCATTCCTTAGTGTTTGTTGTTTCTTTCACTGGGTCCTGTACAAATAGGAACAGCCCTGCTCCCTTTCTGACCTCTGTGCTGTTTGTTCCTTTTCTTGCCTCATTGCAGCAGTTGAAATACCTGTTCTGACTAACTGTGAGGGCGGACTTCCCCTTCTTGTCCCCAGTGACTTCTGGCACTACCAAGCCTGTGGTGTCAGCTTTGCATGTGTTGCTTCCGTCCTGAAGGGTATGGTTTTGGAAAACTGTTACCTGAGCCAAGACTAAAGAGAAAGTTTTGGTTTGAAAGTAGGGTCTTTCTGCTCACCACTTGGCCTTAAACAGCAAGGCCATCATATCATATCCAGTGTGGATGGATTTGCATCTCTCCAGGTCCCATATGGACCACCTGCTTCCCGAAGCCTGTCAACTGAGTCTGCTCTGTGTCTCTGGCCTCCCCTTCCTTATTGCAACATTAAGATGCTGTTTCCTTTGAAGTTTTTAATATCGTTTTCCTATGTTCTAATAACTCCCACAATCTATATGTTCTGACATTCAGCAGATTCAAAGCGCCATCACTGGCACTCTGAGCCCCCAGGGAATTGTGGTGCCAGCATCAGCCCTGCAACAGGGAAATGTAACCATGGCAACAGTAGCAGGTAGGACCACATAAAAATGGACGCTTTCCATGAGCTTTTGCAGAAAACAGATCCATTATGTTAAAATGAGCGTATATATATAAACGTCTTCTAACTTCTCTTTTTCCTTCTTGATTTCACTGTGTTTTACTCAGTGTCTGTTACTGATATAATAGTGCTAGAATCCAGAGCAGTTTCAATACCTGCTTCTTGTTGATTTTCAGCAAGTATGTTATACAGATTGTGTTTTTCTACCAAAGCATTTAGGGAAAAAGTTTTATATAGGAATTGAATATACACAGCAAGGGGGTGGAGAAGGGGCTGATGCCTTAAGAGCACTTACTGCTCTTCCAGAAGATCTGAGTTGGAATCCCAGCCCCTGCATCAGGTTGCTCACAGCTGTCTGTAACTCCAGCTCTCTGAAGTCCCCTGTGGGCACCTGTACTCATGTACATTTACCCACATACTCATACACACATACATATTTTAAAATAATAATGTAAAAAGGAAAAGAAAATATGTGTCAAAAGTTAATTATAATTTTAAAAAATACTTGGGTGTGTGTGTTGCATGCATGTATGTGCACACACATGTGCATACACCACAGCATGTGTGTGGAGATCAGAGGACAATGTGCAGGAGTCAGTTCTCTTTCCACCACGTGGGTTGCAGGGATGGGACTGGGGCTACCCAGGCTTGATCACAAGCAGCTGTACCTGCTGAGTCATCATGTTACCTTCTCAAATAACATGGGTTTTATTTGCACCATTTACAGGACCCAAAGCTGCCTAATTGTGTTATAAATTAGTGGTGCCAGTCAAGGGAAAATATTACTTTAGTCTTAGTTTTATTTTTATAACAAAACTATTAGAGGAAGGGGACAGCCGGAGCATTCCTGCTCCGTGTAGCTATCACAGCCATAAGGCTCAGGACACGGAGCAGGTCTGCACGGAGCAGGTCTGCACGGAGCAGTGGACATGTGCTCTATGTGCGTCACAGAGCGGGGAAGGGGCCTCACCAGAAGAAGAGAACTGTTGCTAAGAAACATAATTAGGGTGTGGTGTGGCGGTGTACCGGGAGGCAGAGTCAGGCAGAGCTCAGCGAGCTTGAGGACACAGCCATGGCTGCATGGAGAGACTGTTTCCAAACAGAAACAAACAAGAGAAGACCGACAAAAAACTAGAATAAAGGTGTCCACTGTCCAGTACCTTTAGTTACATCCTAGGTATGTGTTAATTGTAGGAAAAGGAAGCAGAAGCAAAAGGAAGGGACTGGCTAGGCCCCATTGATAGGATGGGAGCCATGCAGGCCAGAATTGCTGTGATAGGTTGTCTGACCAGAGAGTTTGCAAAGTATTGTTGAGTATTAGACATGGTTAAAAGACTCACCCAACAGGCTTTTTACTTCTTTCACAAGCATATCAGGAAGAATGGCTTTAAATCATTAAGACTTAAAAGTAGTTTAATCTTTAAATTCTCCTTTCCTTTTTTGAGGTGGCACAGTGTACCAGCCTGTCACCGTTGTCACTCCACAAGGCCAAGTGGTCACACAGGCGTTATCTCCTGGGACAATTAGGATCCAGAACTCCCAGGTGTGTGCTGCCTTCTAGGAGGTCGTGTGTTGCTTGGGTGGGAGTACAGTGGAGCGGGGCAAACTGTCCCCTTGTTTTGACTGTCATTTTTTGTCAAGTATCCTCCAGTTGGTTTTGGGGGTTTTGTTTGTTTGTTTGTTTGTTTTTCATGTGTCATCTCCCTTATTGCAGAAATGTGCACAACTCAGAACAAGTCTGAGGCATCAGGGAAGTTATTCACAGCCCTAGAAGCAGCCGTGGTCTATGTTATACACTAGAAGCAGGCACAGGGTGTGTGCTGTGTACTCACCAAGACTCAAATGAGCTAGGCATGGTGGCAAGGAGGCAGAGGTAGGCAGATCGCTGTGAGTTCGAGGCCGGCCTGGCCTACACATGAGTCCAGGACACAGAGACAACTGGACACAGAGAAACCCTACCTCCAAAAACTTGAAGTCTTGTAGATGTAGAACAGCGAAGCAGAGTTTTCAGAACCACAAAGCCCAGACTGAATCCCTAGCCTGAGGCTGCACCCCAAGCTCTAGAAGTGCCCCAGGCCTCTGCTTTGGACCCTTGGCGTGCCTGGGGTATTTTGTTGGTGTCATGCTTTGGGCATTTGCAGCAGCAATCCTTGGCTCTCACCTTCAGGTGTTTGGCTTCCAGAATAAGAGGAGACCTATGGTATACTGTGGCCATGGCCACTCTACAGTCTTCCTGTTCCTTTGTAGTCAAATGTGGAAATTGGATCTTCTGGCCTGGAAGACCCTCTAAGTTCTAGAAACTTTTTTTTTTAACTTTGAATAATTAAATATAAGGTTTATAGTATAATTCATTTTTTGTTGTTGTTGTTTTGTTTTGTTTTGTTTTTTGCAATAGGGTTTCTCTGTGTAGCCCTGGCTATCGTGGACTCACTTTGTAGACCAGGCTGGCCTCAAACTCACAGCAACCCACCTACCTCTGTGTAGCCTTGGCTGTCCTGAACTCACTTTGTAGACCAGGCTGGCCTCATACTCACAGCGATCCTGCCTCTGCCTCCCAAGTGCTGGGATTAAAGGCGTGCACCACCACACCTGGCCTTAATGTGTTTCTAAAAGAAAGCTTCTCTCTTTTGAATTCCTTTGAACTTCCTTGTCTGCCTTTTGCTGTAGCAGGCTCCACTCTCACACCCCTGACTGTCCTCCAGTTGCGTCAGGCCAGTGTTTATTGGTAACACCCAGCACGAACTTCTGTTGAGCATTCTGCAGTGGTTCTTTTTTTTTTTAATGTATTTACTATGTATACAGTGTTCTGCCCGCATATACACCTGCAGGCCAGAAGAGGGCACTAGATTTCATTATAAATGGTTGTGAGCCACCATGGTTGCTGGGAATTGAACTCAGGACCTCCGGATGAACAGTCAGTGCTCTTAACCTCTGAGCCATTTCCTCCAGCCCCTGCACTGCTCTTAACCGCTCTGGCTTGCAGTGGTGCTTTATTTTTGTGTATGCAAGGTTTTCATTATGTAAGTGTCCAGTGGCCCCTTGGTCTGTGTCCATGGTGCCAGGTGACACATCACTGGTGCTTGTCCTGCCAGAGCCAGCTGTTTCAGGGCTGTCTTCCAGGCCCAGGCCCATTCTGCTGGTCCTTATTCTGAAGGCCATTGCAGAGGACGCAGATGAAGACAGGAGTAGTGTGGGGTGGGTACAGAGCTCTCAGGTTCCTCTCCAGTGTGCCACCTCCATGAGCTTGGCAGCTTCACGACATAAGTAGGATTAATGACCACACACTGACTGTTGGTGGTCACCCTAAATGTTAGCCGCTTGGTGCACTGTGGAGGTTAGGTTCTGTGATCCTGCCTCAGCCTGGCCTGTGAACAGTGCCTGCCGGGAGACAACAGTCAAGAGCTGGCACAGTCAGCATACAGGAAGATGTCCCTTATCAGTTTGAAGAGTCTAAGAATTGTACAACTTGCATGCTGAATAAGTGGGAGTGGAGCTGGAGAGATGGCTCAACAGGACACTGTCTGTTCTTCCAGAGGTCCTGAGTTCAATTCCCAGCAACCACATACATGGTGGGTCATTACCATCTATAATGTGATCTAGTGCCCTCTTCTGGCATGTAGAGGTACATGCAGATAGAGCACACGTATACAGGAAAGTAAATAAATAAATCAATCTTTTTTTTTTAAAGTAGGAATGAAGTCCAAATATATGTTGACAGTGTCACATGTATCCTCAAAAGATTAGTCTATACAGAGTTTCAGCACATGCCTCTTTACTGTAAATCAGCCTGGAGGAGCCTTGGGAACTCCATCTGAACTTGTAAGCTACCCGATGTGTGGTCATTTCAAAGCCTTTCTGACATTATTTCTCCATGTATGAAAGCTTCAGTTGCAGTTGAACCAAGATCTCAGCATCTTGCATCAAGAGGACGGCTCCTCCAAGAACAAGAGGGGCGTCCTGCCGAAGCATGCCACCAATGTGATGCGCTCCTGGCTCTTCCAGCACATAGGGGTAAGAGTGACCCTGAGACCCTCCTGGCTGTGTTCCTCGAACACTGACTTGTGTTTACTGTGCCCTGGTCTAATTGTTGATATTATGCTGTGTCCATACTGGGGATTGAGTGCAGGTCCCTACTAACGGCTTTAAGAAACTAAAAATGCAGCAGGGATCCCTTGGGTGGAAAGGCTATCAACTAAGCTACTGCTAATCATGTGTCTTTCAGTCACAAAAACCCTACTGTGTATTGGGGCTGACTGAGAAAGACAGTTGGAACAAACACAAGCGGCAGTGTTTGTGTAGTGGGTCTTAGAGGGAGGTGCAGTGAGGAAAGCCAACACATGGCTTATTTTAAAATGAGTAGCCTGGGCAGAAAGTGTGTACGATAGGGCTGGCAGCAAAGGTGGTATCAGGTAAAGGACAGGAAGTGATGGCCAGCACATGGCTGTGGTGCAGTGCTTCTACTTCCTCACAGAAGTGCTGAGTGGGGTGTGCCTCTTTACTGTTCAGGTGTCAGTGTCTTCTCACACATCCCTTTAATGAGCTAATAGTTTCTCAAACCTGAACTCTGGTTATAAGGGTCAGTGAGGACATATTTCTTCTTTGCTTGTTTTCCTGTTTCTATACGCCTGGCCTGTAATACAAACATTTTGAAGCTAAAGGTTTGCCAAAGGGGTAGCAACCCACAGGTTGAGAACCACTGGTCTTAGCCGGGCTTTTTTATAGGTACCACTTACTCCCTGGGCCCAGCAGTCCAAACTAAGGGATTTGATCATGGAATTCAGAATTCTTGGCCTCTTTGCCTCCACACACATGGGTCATCAGTCCTGAGGAGCGGTCTGGGTTATTTGTTTTGTTTTTCTAGAAACAATGTATTTTCTTTGAATGCCCCAGGAGTTGTGATGCTCTCTGCTTTAGTTTGGTTTGGTGCCTGCGTGTGTGAAGGCCAAGCACCAGCTGTGGAGTCTCCTCTTCTGCTCTCCAACTTTCATCACCCTCCCCGCCCGGCACTGGGGTTTTCCAGACACATCCTGCCATGCTCAGATTTTATGTGGGTGCTGGGGGTCCGAACTCAGATCTTCATGCCTGCTCAGCAAGCACTTTACACTTGCAGCCATTGCCCAGCCCCGTAATCCTGCCCAGCCCCTTGTTTTGTTTTTTAAGTGAAATATTAAGACCATACATAAAAGAAAGGTAGTATAGTAGACACTCTCCACCTCAGCCCTGCCTTTACTTCTTCACTGACAGAGAGGGTTAGTCCGCTTTCCGCCATTGTAGTAGATATTTGGGACAACCAACTCAAAGGGAGAAAAGGTTCATCTTTTATCACACTTTTAGAATTCTGGCCCATGATTGGTAGGATCGTGGCTCTGGATGTTAGGTAAGGGTACCTAATGGCAGTGGTGGGACCATATAACAAAGTGCACTGCTCACGGCAGGAAGTAGAAGGGGTTGGCACCCACAGTCCCCTTGAAGGGTAAAGCTTCAATGGCCTAAGGTCTCCTCCCCTTCGCCCCACTTGCCAAGTTTCCACCAGCCCACAATAGCAGCAGCCTGAGGACCGCGCCTGCAACGCAAGGGCAGTCAGCGTCTGTAGCACAGCACCATGTGAGTCCAGCAGAGGTTTGGTCCTGAGCAAGCTGTCAGTGATGTGTCTGCTCCCATGGCTGAAGTAGGTGGCATGCATTGCACATGTACTAAACCTCAGCGAAGTTGATACAGATGTGCTGTGTCAAGGCTCAGATGGCGCTGGGCACAGAGGCTGCCTCATAGCAGGGCTGCAGCTCGCACAGCTGTTACTATTCCCTATGTACCTTGGGACATCTCACCACATTGACAGAGCTGTAGTGTTGGATGTTCTTGGTCAGGGAAGAAAGAGAGTTGCTTTGTTCTTATCTGAACATTTCTTTCTTTTTTTTTCTTTTTTTCTCTTTAAAAAGATTTATTTGTTTACTATATACACAGGGCTCTGCCTGCATGTATATCTACAGGCCAGAAGAGGGCATCAGATCACGTTTATAGATGGTTGTGAGCCACCATGTGGTTGTTGGGAATTGAACTCAGGACCGCTGGAAGAGCAGTTGGTGTTGTTAACCTCTGAGCCATCTCTCCAGCCCTTATCTGAACATATCTAAAACAAGGATTTGTGAGGCTAAAGTCTAGTGTGTTGGATGTTGTACTATGTCAGCTTTTTCTCCTGCTCATTTGTGTGCATTGAGTTTGCCTAGATAAGAAGTTCTCAGCCTTCCTAGTGCTGCCGTCCTTTAATACAGTTCCTCAGATTGTGGTGACCCTCAACCATAAAGTTATTTTGTTGCTACTTTATGACTGTAATTTTGCTACTGCCAGGAACTGTAGTATAAATATGTGATATGTAGGATATCTTATATATGACACCCAAAGGGGTCGCAACCCTCGGGTTGAGAACCATTAACCTAGATAATCTTTAGTTTCCCTTTTAAAAAATCAAAGCCCATGGTGACAGTAACCATCTTTATTTTTAGCATCCTTACCCAACAGAGGATGAGAAAAAGCAGATTGCTGCTCAGACAAATTTGACACTGCTCCAAGTCAACAACTGGTAAGATCACCACTTGCTAGTAGCATAGCTGTTCCTGTGGCAGAGCCTGGCCTCCCGACAAGTTCTATGCTGCCATCAGAGTACTGCAGCAGACGTCACGTGTCAGAGTTTATTGACACTTGTTTTCACCTGGTGGGTATGCCAACCCAGTGTGTGGTGGATCTCCGTGGGTTTGAAGTCAGTCTGGACTACATAATGAGTTCCCAGACAGCCAGGGCTATGTTGAGAGACCCTGTCCTATCTCAAAAAACAAAAACCATGCCACAGCTTGGAGACAGAGTTCTGCATGTGTCTCTGCAGTCATTCTGCTGCATGGCAGGACAGAGCTATTCCCAGTAAGGCATGCCTAGAGAAGACTGTAGTGAGAATTGTGTAACTTTGGTTTCTTTCTTTCTTTTTAACATTTTCCTTTTTTTTTTTTTTTTTTTTTTTTTTTTTTTTTTTTTTTTTGTGACAGGGTTTCTCTGTGTATCTTTGGCTTGAACTCACAGCAATCCACCTGCTTCTGCCTCCCGAGTGTTGGGATTAAAGGCATGTGCCACTACGCACTGCCTTTTTTTTAAGATTTGTTTTATTTATTATTGAGTATACAGTGTTTCACCTGCATGTCAGAAGAGGGCATCAGATCACATAGATGGTTGTGAGTCACCATGTGGTTGCTGGGAATTGAACTCAGGACCTTTGGAAAAGTAACCAGTGCTTTTAACCTCTGAGCCATCTCTCCAGCCCAACTTTGGTTTCTTAAAAACAAAAAAACAAAAACAAAACAAAAAAACAAAGAACTATTACGAGACTATGTTTTTGTTTAGTCCCAGGTGTGGGGCTGTGAGGCTGCTTCCCTGACGATGATTTGCCTCGTGCTCTAGCAGGAATGTGGTTTTGCTAGCTACAGATAGTTTCTGCAAGTGTGTGATGTTTGGAATTCTGGCAATTTTTCAGATGATATATAAATGCTAGGGCCCTGGTGCACACATGACAACTCTACTGCAGTTGCCAGGCACCTGTCTCCCATCTGAACAGCAGTGCGATGGCTCCAGGCCTTCTGTCACTCTTGGGCACCTCATCTTCTCCACTCACTTCCTTGTGTCTCCACCTTGCTGCTCTGCCCAGCTCCCAGGGCTAGCTGATCTGGAAGGCTTAACACTAGCTTTTTTGTTTGTTTGTTTTTTGTTTTTTAAGACAGTGTTTTTCTGTGTAGCCTTGGCTGTTCTGGACTCTCTTTGTAGACCAGGATGGCCTCGAACTCACAGCGATCCACCTGCCTCTGTCTCCCGAGTGCTGAGATTAAAGGCTTGTGCTACCACGCCTGGCCATGGCTTTTAAATGTTAGAAGTAGAAGGTGTCTCCTGAGTTCTTGAGTTTCTAAAATCCTTTACCATCTGTAGCTCCTTCTACCTGACTCTTTTGCATGGTGGGTGGGGGAATGTGCCAGCGTTAGCACTGGCCTGTGCCTAGTAGCAGCTTGAGTAACAAGGAGCCCTGAGATGGCAAGGGCTGCCCTCCATGCCCTGGCTCTCCTGCCTGCCTCCTGCCCTGAGTTCCTGCACCTCAGGGAAACCCTCAAGTGGTGCATTGTAGGGTGTCCTCAAGTTGTTAGGCAGGAATCTAGAACTTTAAGTGACCCGCTCTGGCCCTGATACTGCACAGATGAGGGGGTTCAGAGAGCATGTGTCACCACAGAACCTGAATATAGAAGCAGTGCTTTGTCCTGAATCCAAGAATTTGACCAGCCTGTATGGAAAGCTGATGGGAATCTAGGGAGGGGCCTTCCTTATCCTCTGCAACACAGAGAAGGATGAGCACAGTAACCCTGTCAGAAGCTGGGTCAGTCCAGAGTCCTGTCAGGTTGGAGCTACTGCAGGACAGCTTCTGATCTAATGGAGCTGTGTAGGATGCTTCGGTGTCTTGTCCATTGCTGTTGACTCTAGCAAAATTGAACAGTGGAGCAGGGTCACCAAGGGAAGGCCAGACAGGAGGGTGTCTGTCCTAACATGCCAGCATCTGCATCAGGAAAAGCTGATTTGGGGGCCTGGGCTCCTTCTTGTACCCCACTTGTCACATTTTCACATTTAAAGTCAACTGTTTTGGTGTACTGGAAGCCAGAGGTTGAGGTGTGTCTTCTTAGCATATACCTAGCTAGAAGCCATGTCCAGCCCACCTGGCCAGTTTCTCTGCTGTGCTGTCTAGATGTCTCTCTGTGGGTCACAGCTCAGGTGTCAGTTCATCTCACAGAGTGGCAAGCTCTGCCAGATATTTCCCTGCTGTGTGTTTGCTGGTCCCATGCCACTGGGTGTGCAGGCAGGCAGAGTGTCTGGGCTTTCCCTTGAAATTGTCTTCTTTACATGTCTCTTTAAAAATTCTATTACTGCATATGTATACATGATGGGTGGAGGGTCCAATGTGCCATGGCAGGCATGTGGAGGTCAGAGGAGTCAGTTCTCCCTTTCTACCTTACATGAGTCTGGGTGCCTGGACCAGCTGAGCCCTCACTGGCCCTAAGACACAATTCACACACACACACACACACACACACACACACACACACACACACACACTCTCTCTCTCTCTCTCTCTCTCTCTCTCTCTCTCTCTCTCTCTCTCTCTCTCT
>OU015751.1:5632063-5652192 GCA_907169655.1 Acomys percivali
TCTCTCTCTCTCTCTCTCTCTCTCTCTCTCTCTCTCTCTCTCTCTCTGTTTCTTTGAGACAAGGTTTCTCTGTGTAGCCTTGGCTGTCCTGAACTCACTTTTTAGACCAGGCTGGCCTCGAACTCCCAGTAGTCCACTTGTCTCTGCCTCCCAAGTGCTGGGATTAAAGGTGTACCCTGCCATTGCCTGGCACTAAGACACAGGTTTTTTTGTTTTTTGTTTTGTTTTTAAAGATTTATTTATTATGTATACAATGTTCTGCCTGCATGTGTGCCTGCACGCTAGAAGAGGGCACCAGATCTCATAGACGGTTGTGAACCACCATGTGGTTGCTGGGAATTGAACTCAGGACCTCTGGATGAGCAGTCAGTGCTCTTAACCTCTGAGCCATCTCTCCAGCCCCCAAGACACAGTTCTTACCCTAGACCCCACTCTGGTGATCCAGAGTGTCTTGCTGAAGACTCAGCCTGCTGCTGGCAACACAGGTGGAGGACTGTTCTGTAGCATAGGCCCTACAGGTCCATGGTGTATACAGGTTCTTCTTGTGTATCCCTGCCTGGTCTAGAACTCAAAATGTAGACCTGGCTGCCTTGAACTCAAAGAAATCCACCTACTTTTGCCTCCTGAGTGCTGGGATTAAAGGCCTGTGCTACCAGCTGGCCAGACAAGGCACTCTGGAGGCAGAGGCAGGCTGATCTCTGTGAGTTTGAGGCCAGTCTGGTCTGGTCTACAAAGAGAGTCCAGGGACAGCAAAGGCTTGTTACACAGAAAAACCTTGTCTCGAAAAACAGAAACAAACAAACAAGAACAAAAGAAAGGCGTATGTCCAAGATCTGGACTGTTTTTCTGGAGACCTAGGTGGTCCATGAGCTTGTCACTCATGTTCTTCTTGTCAGCGTGGTTGCTAAAGGGAGGTGCCCTGTCCCACATCTTCACAAGTTCTTTGGCTTGAGTATCCCCTTGTCCATACACAGGTTCATCAATGCCCGAAGACGGATTCTCCAGCCAATGTTGGATTCCAGCTGTTCAGAGACTCCGAAAACAAAGAAGAAGCCTGCCCAGAACAGGCCAGTTCAAAGGTTCTGGCCAGATTCTCTTGCATCGGGAGTCGCCCAAGCAACGCCCAGTGAGCTTGCCATGTCAGAAGGTATGTCACTAAAGATGTGCAAAGGTGGGGACAAGGAGCCAGCTCAGCTGCTGCCATCTGTGAGCCCATGCACAGCTGTCTATCTGAGTGTAGGCGCTGTTTCTTTGCATCTAAGACTCAAGGCTGACAAGATGGCTCATAGGGTAAAGACAGTTGCCACCAAGCCTAATGACCTAAGTTTGATGCCCAGCAGAGAAACCAATTCCTACAAGGTTTTCTGACCCCCCACACCATGCCCACATTACATCACACCCCTACACATACTAAATAAAACAGGAGGCTGCATCGATGGATGGGTGTTAGGGCTCACCGGTGGTGGGAGTGCAGGTGTGTGCATTTATTGCCCATGAGAACGGTTACCGGTCTCGAGGTGTCCTCAGCAAGGCGCTCTCCTGCATATCCAGTTTTGTCCTTTCTGGCCGTCAGTGCAGCCAGCAGAGTCCATCCTGTTCCCACGCCTGGCCTCTGTCTTTGGTGCATGTGCCTGTCTTTTGCTTTTGCCCTTTTCCTCCTCTCCCTGTCACAAGCCACCATTCTGATGTGTTTCGTCAGCAACTCTATTTACGTGAGCTCTCCAAAGTCTGGGGTGTTTGTATATCATTACTTTTGAGACAAGGCCTCACTGTGCTGCCCTGAATGGCTGGAGCTCCGCGGCTTCAGCACTTTTCCTCAGCAGTTCTGCCTGAGGTGTGTGCCACTGCCTCCCACTGGGGTGTGTGTGAGCGTATTGCCTAGGCAACCTTCCTGTCCTTTCTCCCTCCCCATGGCAGAAGGCAGCTTTGGGACAGTTTATAATTGCTTTGCTATTGTTTTTGGAGAGCTGCATATGGAGCCACTGGCCTCACACATGCTACTCTAGCACTGAGTCACATCTTTTTTTTTTTTTTTTTTTGGTTTTTCAAGACAGGGTTTTTCTGTGTAGACTTGGCTGTCTTGGCCTCACTTTCCCAGCCTCCCCATCACCTCTTTTCAAGCCTTCAGTGGCCCGTGTTTGAAGCCAGTAAATGGCACTGGCACTGGTGTTTCCCCTTTCATGCTGAGTTGTCTGTTACTCTTGTTGCCACATCACTGCCCTTCCTTTACACGATGTTGATCCTGTACAGCTTGACTTTATCTAGGGAAGGCAGTGACACTGTTGTGCTGCGTTTCAGGTGCCGTTGTGACCATCACCACACCTGTAAACATGAATGTGGACAGCCTTCAGTCCCTGTCCTCAGATGGGGCTACCCTGGCCGTGCAGCAGGTCATGATGGCGGGGCAGAGTGAAGACGAGTCTGTGGACAGCACGGAAGATGATGGGGGCGCACTGGCGCCCACGCACATCAGCGGGCTGGTGCTGGAGAACAGCGACTCCCTGCAGTAGGGATGGCGCCAACAGGGCCAGTGTTGAGCTAGGGCACCTGACTGTATTGTTTGCACAGCAAACATTTTACACAGTTTTCTTTGTAATATGTTTTATATGTAGATATAGAAGAGTGCACTTTTGTATTTCACAGCAAGCTTCAAGACGTCTTTGCTGGTGCAGCAACTTCCTCCAGATGTGCGTGTGTGGGTTTTTAATGCTAGGAATGTGGTGAGTGGCCCCTGCCCCTGAGTCCCTGATGAGATTAAGGAACAGTGCTGCCATTTTCTAAAAAATTATGCAGTTGCAATTGAGTTCTGTGGTTTACAGCAGGTCTGGGGGCTGCTGCTTGTGTTGCCTGCAGGTCTGAAAGATGATCTGCACTCGGGCTGCAGGGCGAGAGGCTGCTGGCCCTGGTGGGCTGCGAGTGCCCACCACACACTTCAGTTCTCTTTGGGCAGCATTTGTCTGTCTCATTTGCTATATAGAAAAGAAACTCCTATTTTTACCTTGCTGGGATTATTGGATAAAAAGCTATTTTTATAAATCAGTTATTAATTGGATTATGACTATATTGAGGATAAATTTCTAGAGAAGGAACAACAGCACATGCTTGTCTTTCAATTTGGGATGTTGTGAAAGGCGGCCGCCCATGCGTGGTCTCCTGCTCCCCGGTGGGAGGAGGTTCACCTTAACTGCTAAAAGGAAACAACTGTCACGTGAACTTTTAATATCGCCTGTTTTGTGTTCATATGTGATGCTCAGATTGCGTTCACACAAGATCTAGTTATCTTACAGAGCGTGCTCAGGAGGATGTACGGTAAGTGAGGGCCGCCACCGTGCAGCACTCTTAGTGTGTTGTAGCTCTGCCATGCCTAGTCCAGCCTAATTCAAAACTGACTGCAGTTACCTGGCTGCCTGGCCATGTTAACTGGGTGGTAATTTTAGTTTTTTTTTTTTTTTAGTTAAAACGTGTTATACATAGAATGTTTATTATAAACTAATATAAAATGTGTTCTACCCCACTGGCTCAGAGCTGGGGTAAACAGAAAACAGCCAAACTGTCTTACATAATAGGCAGCACCTGGAAGTCATAACCATGGGCACATGTGGTAGTGGGCCCACTGGTGGCTCACTGGAGTATGTGGCTGTCTTGCTGTCATTGCTTCCTTTTCCAGGGTCCTCCCCTTTCATGATTTAGGACAGTTTGGAGACTTTGTTTCCTGATATCCAGACAGAGCAGACTGTAGGCTGAGGTCTAGAGGTTTGGTTGATTTGTTCTGGTTTACTTGGGAAACATTTTTTTGGGAAACAAGCGCCCTGCTTCATGTGGAGCGCCTATGTTCTCACAGTAGTACCCAGGCCCTCTGCTGACAGAGAGCAGCTGCGCAGCTACTGAGGGTTCCATGCCGTGGGCCCTAGGGGTGGTGATTGGTTATGGACCAAGGTTACTCTAGAGGGTACATCTTTAGCTAATTCACATCCTGTTCCCCAAGAGATCACCATCCCCCAAATGTCTTGATTCCATTCAGGCACAGAGCACAGCTGGAGAGCCCAGTAGTCAGCAAGAAAAGTGAGTGTTCCTTTCAATCCATTTAAGGAGCCCTCAGTACAAAAAAGAAAACAGCAAAATAAAACAAAACAAAACAAAAAACTTGCCAGCAACTCTTTTGAAGAGAGAATATTATTTTAAGCAGCCTTTCTATTACTTACTTATTCACAAACTGCTTTACTATTTGAAGTCAGGTGTATAAAAGCCTGAAAGAGTGGCTGGCTGTATTGGGCTTAGAGAAGCAATACATGGCCTGTGAGCCCCTGCAGAGCTCTGCCGCTCTCCCAAAGGAAGGTAGTCCCCACTGTCCTGCTTGTGTGCCGGCTGGTGGCTATTCCAGCTAGGATTTGAACACCACGATTCAGCGTGTCCTTTCCAGTTGAAATCATTTTTCCTAAGCCTGGAGCTCTCACCTTCTGAATTCAGAGGAATCGCATAAAGGTCATAACAGAACCTGAGCATGGTGACACACTCCTATAACCCCAACACTCAGGAACTCGAGACAGGAGGCAAGCCTGGGCTACATAACCTGACCCTGTCTAAAAAAGGTTGCAGAGATCTGCCACAGGGTCATAGCCTGAGTTTCCTTCCACCTCCCCATCCATACTGAGATGCTTTTTTAGGTAACTCCCATGAGGCAAGCCGCTCCTGTTCATAGAATTACTGCCCACATGTCGTCTGTCAGTTGCACCTTTAGACACCTGCTTGCTGGGCACTGTGGTGTGTGCCTATACACAAACACTTCGGGGCTGGAGCAGGGGGCTGCTGCAGAGGTTGAGATCGGCCTCTGGTGCAGTGACAACCTGTCTCACAAAACCCAAGCAGAGCCCCTGCTCTCCTTTCCTTGGCCTGTGGAGAAAACCTGAAAGTACATTTCCTTTGCGCTTTGTTTAAATGGTCAGATTCTAGCTTTTGTTCCTGTTCAAGTCCTTCCTAACATTGGAGCCTTTGAATGTGTTCCGAGAGCTACAGTCACCCTGTGTCATTCCTGCTGTCTGGCTGCCTCGCAGAAATCTAGACTGGCTGACCCACCTGTCTGGTAGGCTCAAGTTTTCTGCTTCTTTGAGTCCAGATTGTCAAATAGAAGTGTATATGCAATATGCACTGTGGCCCTTCCGGCTAGGAGTGATGGGCCACTGTGTAGCCTGCTGAGTGGCCAGCGCACCTGTGGGGGCAGCAGAGAATTGTTCCTCCCACACATTCCCGTAGGGAATGCCCATCCTGAAGGCTTCTCCCGCAGGTAGTGACAGAACTCAGCAGTCTGACTTTTCAAGTTAAGTTCGGTCTTTGAAACTGACAATCTTTAAAATGTGAATACTGTAACAATATGTTTTCTTGGATTGTTGTCTTTAAAAGGATTTTTGTGAAGCGATTGATTTATCAAAGAAAAATTAAAAACAGAAACATGCGTTGTGGATGATTAATTCTGTAAAGCCTTTGCCACCAAAGCTGCCTTTTCACTCTGAGTGAGATTCTCATACTGTGACACATCTTAGAGAATTCCTAGGGGCAAGCTGACACTATACCAACTGTTCGGCTTTATTCACACCTTCAAGGGTCTGGGCTTCAGTTAGTCATTTTTCAGGGGAAAAAAATTGCAAAACAGATTTTTCATTAAAAATATTCCTAAGTTGAATTATTTTGGCATAACAAGAAGAGAATGGTTCATGGATGCAGATTTGTACCCTTCACTGGTCCACACTTTGCAAGGTAGATCCTGGGTACATCCAGGCACACAGGAAATCATTCAGGTGTCGCAGGTCGCCAGCTTGTGCTTGGGGCAGTGGACCAATGGGGTTTTTTCTTCAGAAGTGTGTCTAAGGCCTTGGGGGTGAACCTCAGTTGATAGAATGCCTGCCTGGCATGCACAGAGCCTTGGGTTCAGTGGCGAGCACCCCATAAATGTGGAGTGGTGGCACACCCCTATAATCCTGGCCATTGGGAATAGATGGTCAGAAATGAGAAACCCAAACCCCTTAAACCTGAGAAAGGAGAGACCTCATCTGGAAAGACAAAAGAACTGACCTTGGGTGGCCAGTATCGCAGGAAGCATTTGACTTTCAGAAGGTGAAGGCGTGTTACTGTTGAGCTCCGCTGTCCAAGGGGGACAGGAAAGACCCCAGCCACCAGCACCAGGCTCTCAAAAGGACTCGTTTGTGAGAAGGGAGAATTTGGCTCCTAGGTTTCGTCAAGCTCTAAAATGACATCTGTGGTAACCAAGATCCAACATCCCTATTTAGACAGAAACAAGCAGACGGACAGTGGCCTAGCAAATACTGCAGGTAAGTGATACGGTGGCATTAAGAGTTTGGGGTGTGGCATTTTGTTGATTTAGACAATGTTTAGCCCACAAGCCTTTCTATGGACTCAAAGAGGAAGGCTTACTATGATAGTGTGTTTGTCCTTGTACAGTTAGCTCTCTCACCTTCACTGAGTCTTGTGATCCCTTTCCATTTTTCAGATCTAAATATTGCCAGGTATTATGGATGCAGAGGCAGGAGGATTGAAAGTCTAAACACAGCCTGGGCGACATAGCAAAGTATGGCTCCAAAACAAAAACGGGCCCACAGCCCTCCCCAGCTGTGGCATCTGAGCACATCTGCCTGAGGAACAGACCTCCATAGGCCAACAGTGCATTCCTCTGCAGAGGGACTAGAAACCCTCTAGAAGGGCATTCGCCCGAGAAGACTGGCCGGACATGAGTTGAAGTCTTTATTAGCCAGTCTGGTCTGCGCTGTGTTCGGGATCCCAGGGTAGCGCTGAGCCTTTCTCACGGTGAGCTTAAGCACAAGAACCAAGGCCTGGGTTGACATACTTGATTTAACAAGAACAGTTGGTTGTCCAGAAGCAGAACTACGAAGCCAGCAAGCGTGGTTGGTACATTTAGAGACTTCCCCAGTACTGTTGACTTTGATGGACTAGCTCTTTATTTTCATTTTGGCAGACGTGCTGTCTACATGCAGTTTTATGGCCTGAATGGTACTTCCATCATGGAGTCAGTTGTGCTAAGGTCTGGGGCCCTGCTATGTACTCTTCCCTCCCAGTCTCTTCCTGTCTGACCATTTGATGTTCTAGAAGGCCAGCGTGGCAGGAGCTCAAGGAATCATCTGGTAAGTACTTTTTATGTGTGGGGTGTTTTGCCTGCATGTGTGGCCTGCTGTTGAGGGAGGCCTCAGGTCCTCTGGAACTGATGTTACAGGTGGTTGTGAGCTACCATATGACTGCTGGGAGTCATCCTCAGGAGGAACTGCCAAGCTCTCTCTCCAGCCCCTGTAAAGGACAGCTTCAACGGCAGTGATGGCTTTGATTTACTTTCTTGCCTTTGGCAGGACTGCAAGAGAGACATAGGAAGTGGAGCTGGCCACCTAGGCACATCCTGCTAATCTCCAGCTGGCCTCATCACCGTGGCTTGGTGTCTGTGTGCGCCCTCCTGCATATCCATGTACCTGTTTCCCGGTTTACTCTTCTTTCACATGCCTGTCTGTGCACTCCCTCCCAATTCTCAGCTCTAACGCTGCTTCCCTCCCTCCGAGCATGGGCCTTCACCCCCACCCCACCCCCTTTTGTGGCAGTCGAGGAAAACTTTGGGAGCTGGTTCTCTTCTGCCATTTGGGTTCCAGGAACTGAACTCAGTTCATCAGGCTTAGCAGCAAATCTTTACCTTCTTAGCCATGACGCTAGTCTGGGTGCTTTTTAAAATGTTTATATACATTTGAAATAAGTCTTGCCATGTAGTTCAGGTTAGCTTCAAAACTTGTGACAACCTTATCTTGGCCTCCTGAGTTCTGGGTTCAGAGGTGTGTCACCATCACCTGTAACCTATCTCTCATCTTTTTTTTTTTTTAAGATTTATTATATATATACATATATATATATATACATATATATATGTATATATATATATAGTGCTCTGCCTGCATGCACAGCTGCAGGCCAGAAGAGGGCATCAGATTACATTATAGATGGTTGTGAGCCACCATGTAGTTGCTGGGAATTGAACTCAGGACCTCTCGAGGAGCAGTCAGTGCCCTTAACCTCTGAGCCATCTCTCCAGCCCCCTATCTCTAATTTCAAAATGCAGCAGTCAGTACAAGTCCTAGAAGCAAAGATGGGTGTTGATGCCTTAGATGTGGTGATGGGATGACCAGAAGAGGTTTGACTTCAGCAATACTAAATGAAGACAAGCTGGCAGGGTGGCACAGGCTTGCCATCCTCACACTCGGGAGGCCAGCCTGGGCTACTTAGTGAGACCCTGAACCCCTCACCAACGCAGAACTCATCCCTATGAGTGAAGACACATAGACCACCCAATTTAAACATGGGTGGAGCACAAGGATATGTATAGTTGCTGCCCAGCAAATCCAAACCACAGGGCAGGGCAGGACCAAGGCTGGGGAAGACTGAGAAAGGTGCCCAGGAACACACAGGCAAGCATGTCAAACAGCACAGCCCAGTGCAACAAATGAACACAGGATTGCAGAGAGCCCAATCTGAGGTACAGCCAGGGGGAAATGTGCTCAAGCAGACGTGCATAGCCCTCCCTAACAGCCAAGATGTGAAAACAACATACATAATACATACATATTTGTGCACGGGTGAGTGGAACAAAACAAGGGCCATCCACACACTGGATTGATGTTCAGCAAGAAAAGGGAGGAAACTGATAGAGGCTGCAACATGAAAACATGAGACACTCGCCGAGGGAAATAATGTAGACACGGTCACGGGTGTGCGCTTGCATTTATAGGACGTGTGCAGAGCAGGGAGCCACTGGGATGGAGCATAGGTAAGTGCTTCCCAGGTAAGGAGGGGAGGGGAGGGAGAGCTGCTTAACAGGTCAGGACCCAGGTGGTAACACTTCGTGCCGCACTCTGTTCACTTCACAGCCGTGGGTCTCCGGTCACAGGACAGTGCCTTCATTAAAGCCCACATGCTCCCATGCTGGAGCCTTCTCTGGGGAGGACGCTTTCTGGCATCCTCAGTCTTGTTGCGATTGTACTATGTGTCCATCTTTCCTGCCTGACATTCCTCAATTCTTCTGTGACATCAGAAGGGAGTCACACCAGAGGAAAACCCATGTAAGCTGCTCAGGCATAGAGGATTCCTTTAGGAAGTTGAGTGTTAGGAGGGGAGGCCGGGCCTCTGCAGCTGGTCTACATAGCCACCTGTTCATGCCACTGCTGGACTTTGGTGTGGAAACTGGTAGGTGTCTCTGAAAGCCAAGAAGGCCCAGCAGGGAGGGTGGAAGCCAGTCCCGACTTCCAGGCTCTATTTCTGATTCTGCTCACGGGCTGCCACGAAGTTTAGCAGGTCAATGGCAGTGACAACCCCAAACACCATCTGCCGCTTGCTGGACCTGCCATTGCTGTAGTCTAAGGAAAAGAAACAGTTGCTGGATTAAAGAGGACAGGGCACTGAGCTGAGCTGAGCCCATGGTCTGTTCGAAGCAAGAGACTCTTTCCAGCCTTCAAGAAGGAGCAAATACCAGCTACCCTTGCTCCTGCTGAGCCATTCTCACCAGCCCTGCAATAGGATGCTGGGTGCTTTCTGGAACAGACAGAGAACTGGAAGCCAACCCAGGCTCCCCAGAATGGGAGATACCTCCTCTCAGCCTATGTCCACAGACCATGTGCAGTGTCACTGCCAGGACAGACCTCAGGCCCTCTTTCTGCCTGGCACCTAGCGTCTATTCAGCACACTCCACCAAGTCTGTCTGCAGACAGCCTTCTCAGACTGGAGCTTCATTAGCAGCTTGGGCCTGGCCCTACACCACATGGCCTACAGGCTGAGAGGGCTGTGTTTCCTACCCATTTGAGATGATACAGGGAGCCCAGGCTTCTACCACATGGTGATCTAGGTGTGGGTGGACCTTGCCTATTCATGTGAGAGCCTGGGAGGAACCTAGGGGCTTCTCAAGAGTAGGGATGTCTCTGGCTTAGGATTTGACCTGTTCACCGGATCTAGGGGGCTCTAGGCTGACAACATAGCCTGCAGCCCTTGATTCATATCCACCTCCACAATGATGGCCTAGGCCCTTCATGCCAGCTCTCCCTCTGGATTTCTCTCTCCTGTGCTCAACATAGTCCATGCTGGCACAGTCTTTGAGATGCCCAGAAGGCCACACTGAAGACAGAGGCCCCTTGGGGAGACCCATCAATGACTGGCATCTCACTGGCCCATCTGGAACCCCAGGAAAGGACAGGGAAACATACAACAGCAAAACTCAGCGTGCTGCATTCTGGAGTCACTGAAGCACAGGAACCACATGTCCGGGTCTGGGTGCCCATGGAGCAGGTGACTGCAGGTTAGGTGGGGAATGTTTGGGGGCTGTCCTTACACTCAGCTCTGCCAGTCGCTCCAGCTACCCCTGAAGCTGGAATTCAGTTTTGTTTTGCTTTGCTTTTGAGATGTTCAAAGGTTGGGAGTCCCTTCCCACCCTCTTCCCCAACCTTAGGGGTCCAGGGCTAGGTACCCTTGGAAAGCTGTGACTCTGACCATGAGGACCACTTCCTGGGGGCTGGGATGGGTGAGGTGTACATACCTGTGGGCCCCCCCACCACTCCTGACCAGGCCCGGTCTCGTGCTGTAGAGCCAAGGACGGGAGAGGGATTAGACACGGGGCCACCCCCACATGCAGGCCAGCCTTGGGGCCAGATACAAGGCCCTTATACTTCTCATGGAAAGAGCAGTGAAAATCAGTACCCTCACCCCATTGGGACCGGGTGTCATCCCTTCCTGCACTTGTGGACAGTGGGATGGAGCTCTGAGTATTGCAAATGCACAGCCTGTGGTACACAAGCTGTCCTTCCCTCCAGAGTGGCCCTGGAGTCCATCAGAAGCAATCAGTATCTCCTGAGAGTGTCACCAAAGGCCAAGAATTTCAGTTGTCACAAGTTTCTCTGTGGACTTAGGACAATGCTGTGCTAAGTAAGTGACATGGGGGCTTGCCGAGGCTTGATGTGTCTGTTGGGTACATGACTGGATTTACAGGAACATGAAGGAGACTCAGGATGTCAAAAGCTACAGTGGGAAGAGGAGGACCTTGGACTCGTCATCATCCACTAGGGAGCATGTCTGCCTACTGCACACTTCAGGAGTATGTACCATGAGAGCCTGGGCCAAGCACAGCTAGTGTCCAGGGCTTAACACCCTTGCCCCCAACAAGAGCCCAGCACCTAGTGGACCCCACTCACATTGGATCTGCTCATGGACCACCAGGGCGAAGTGGTCCATCTCCAGGATATGGGAAAGCATGCCCAGTGTGTCAGTCAGGTGGATCTGCAAGAGAAGCTGTGTTCATGCTGGCCCTCAGAGCTATCAGCCCCTAGAGACTGGACGAAAACAAATGGCACAACCCTCACCATAGCTGCCCAACAAGCTGCAGGTAGAAAGGCCTGGTGGAGTCTTAGAGCAGCTGCCTGAGCAGTGGCTTGTCATTCACTCCCGCACCAGTGGCCGTGGGGTCTGAAGGAGAGATGGACTGAGGGTAGAGTGTTTATGGGTATGTACGCAAGATGTATGTGGCAATGGTGACTTCCAACTGAAGTGACCTCGAATCCCTTAAGCAAGCTGTAGTTTCCAAGGGGTGGTGTGGGTCAGGGACCCACTTCTGGTGCAACACACACTATGCTCTGCCTTGAAGGCCGAGCTTCCTCCCACATGCCTGCTGCACCTCTGGATCTGGAAAAACCCATACCGGTTTGAACTGCTTGTAGAGGACTTTGCAGACTTCATCTGATGGCTGCACCTTCCCAGCGAGCAGGGATGACAGCATGTTCCCCAGAGTCACCATTCCTAGGATGGCCCTAGGGAAGAACATAGAATTTAGAGTGAAGAAGAGACAGGTCAAAAAGAGGTCTCTGGCCAGTGTGGAGTCCCTCATTGTGGATCTCACAGATGGAGCTCTACATCCCTAGATCTCAATGGGGATCACTAAATGGCTCAGTGGTCAAGAGCATTCGCTGCTCTTGCGGAAGACCCAGGTTCAATTCCCAGCACCCACATAGCAGCTCACAACCATCTGTAACTCCAGGTCCAGATCTGATACTTTCTGACTGCCATAACCACTAATCACACTGTGCACACACACATACATTTATACACATACAAGCAAAATATGTGTATGCATAAAATATAGTTGGGGGAAGGGGAACAGGAGAATCCCACAGAGGAACAAGCAAGCTTACAAGTCCTGTAGAGTCTATGTCCCCACAGGGGCCCAGGGTGACTAGGCCATCAGACTTTAGAGATGATATAGGATGCTGGTCAACCAGGCCTTTCTACCATGCAGTTCTCTGTGTGCCCACCTCCAGGGTGCCTGTCACCTACTCCCTGGGGCAGTATGTGGGCCTGCATACCGACAATGAGTGTGTAGGTAGGTGTGTGGGATGGGGAGACAGAAACTCTAAGGCCCAAAGGGTTAGTATGGTCTCTGGACATTGTACGCAAACTGACCATGCTCAGCCTGTCGCTGCCTGTCCCACTTAGTGATGTGGACACAGAGGCCTGGGGAACAGGATCTAGAATCCAGGCACAGTCTAAGGGCAGAGTCCTGCACGGGGGCAAGGGTGACACTGACCCGGCCTCATTGACCACAGGTGCCTGGTCAAAGCCTTTCTCGCGGAGGATGGCGATGGTGTGCTCACAGGTGACTGTGGGCAGCACAGTCAGTGGTGCAGATAGGCTCAGCTCTTGAACACGCAGATGCCACCACCTGAGCGAGAGGGCGGAATGGCAGGAAAAGCCATTGTGAAGCAGGAGGCAGGGCCATGAGAGAGCCACCAACGTGGGAAACTAGAAGGCCACCTCTCCTGCTCATCCATGGATGATTCCGGCATCATTCTTACCAGGGCCTCTTCACGGAGAGCTCCTCCTTCAGGAAACCCTTCTGCAGCATCCACTTGTCACTCAGGAACTTGGACCTGCAGGGTCAAGGTGCCACTGAGGCCTCTGTACCCCATGGAAGGCACATACACGGCCAGGGGTGAGGTGCTGGGGGCCTTGCAACTGCCTTAGGCCTGACCGTTTCAGCATATGATAAAGGAAAAGCAGAGCTCCAAGGAGGCAGAGAACTGACGGTTACTGGGCACCTGAGTTGAAGGAACCTTGGAGGTTACTTCTGGGAGGCTCAGGGACCCCTCTCTGGCAGGTTCCTGGGCAGCCTCCTAGGACCGCCTCAACAGAGGGCGCTTTTCCCATTCTCTCCAGAGGCTGCTGAGCAGGGTACAGAGCTGTTAGGATCTGTCCCAAAGAGCCAGGCTGAGGAGCAACAGTATGAAGTACATACTCATGCACTCTCATAGAAAATGCTCAAGTGCTTCAGGCCCTTGAACACACACATGCACCCACACAAGCCAGAGCCACGCACATACTACAAGATAGCCATGTTTTGGGGAGATGGATGGTCTCTGGGTTGTCACCTGACCTGGAAGCCAGCACGATGCTCGTGCACCATGCCTGGTCCTACCAGGCTATGAAGCTCAATACAGACATTACTCTGTAGCTCACAGGCTGTGGATGAAGCCCAAGGTGAGGAAGGTGTGGGATGCTCCTTTGTACCACTCCTGTTGTCCATGAGGCCTGCTGAAAAATAGCTCCCTCTAGTGTTGTGGAGGTTTTGGGTTATATGTAAACATGTTTTTGTTTTTAATCCCAGGTATGGGATTTGGAGGCTGCTCCAGTTTGTCCACAGCTGATAACTCCCTCCTGAGAGGGCACGTGATCTTTGTTGGTGGGAATAAATGCCAGACCCAGAGAGAGATGGGGGCTCCAATAAAGAGGAAGGCTGCTGGTGCTTCTCCCTGCTGCTCCTGGTTGCTGATGAGAAGTTGGCGATATCCTGAAATGGAGATTGGACTTGCCCCAAGGAACCTGATGACCCTAAGCAGCAGGAATTAGCTAAGAAAAGCCACATCCATTCTCCCCACTAACCTTTCTCTCCTACCTGGTGTTGGGGTATTGAAAGGGATTGGGGTGGAAAAGAGGGAAAGAGATAAAAGGAACCCAAAATAACAGATTTAAAAACTATACTAATGAACCCAGGCAGCTGACAAGACTTCAATCCTGCTGGTCAGGGTGGCCAGGCAGGGAGCTAGGACTGTCCTATGAGTACAGGTATCAGCGCAAGACTTCACAGGCTGCCCAGCACTCGGGAGGCAGAGGCAGGCGGATCGCTGTGAGTTCGAGGCCAGCCTGGTCTACAAAGTGAGTCCAGGACAGTCAAGGCTACACAGAGAAACCCTGTCTCGAAACCCCCCCCCAAAAAAAAGACTTCACAGGCTGCTTAGCAAGTCCTGTGAGAACCCAACCAGGGTACACTCAGCCTCCAGGGTCCAGTTTAGGGCCGCTGGTGAAGCAGAAAAACTGATGGGCAGGAAGCAAACTAGGATTGGCTCATGGCCTCAGAGGCTTCATGGGGAAATGAAGCCAAACCAAAGAAACCAGGACAGAAGAGGTACATAAGGGGCACAGCTGTCCGCCTGAGCTGGTCCATGAATGGGCATAGATGTACACAAGAGCACATAGAGACTCAGGACGGAGCTGTGCAAAGTGAACACTGGCTCCAAAGACATGGAGGACCCTGAGCTAGAAGGCTTACAAGGCCCAGCCGCCCATTACCCGTTCCTAGTATCCCACTGTCACCACTTAGGTGACAGAGACCAGGGGTGCGCCTTACATGTAGTTCCTCACAGAATCAGGCAGGATGACCACGCAGCGCTGACCTTCCTGCAGCTCTTGGGCAGCCTTCACAGCCACAGCCATGGCGCTGCCTGAACTTCCACCTGCCAAGAGGACCATTAGACTTGCCCATGTGCTTATGTGTACATCCATATATAAACACACGTGCATGTATAGCCCACACATCTATGCCAACACTCTAGAAGAATCTGTGGGAATTCTTCAGGTATGTATATGAATACACAGCCATGTGCATCTCACACATGTGCATACATGCTCTGGAAAGACTCCATCCCTCTGTGTCAACTTCCTCCTCTTAGTCTATGAAGCTTGTATTTCATAAATATACCCTCAGTGAGGAATTGGGGAGACCCTGGAACAAATGAGGCTTCATGCTTAGCCAGAACAAGGGCGTTTGGTTCCCCAAGCAAAGAGCCAAATACGGACAACATGTGCCTCATTGATTACTCAGCCATCATGCAAAGCAAGCAGGTGACATCAGGCACCACTATAATGAGAGCCCTAGGTTCTCTGACACTGACCATATATGGCCCTGGGACCTCCAGAGAGAGCCAAAGCCACTTGCTGCCTCTCCAGCTGGGTTCCTCTGGGCTCAGCCTAAGAAGGTGCAAGGCAGTCAGAAAGGTTATCCTGGTGCCTCTCACAGAGGACCGTGGTCCTGCACTCATCAAGGCCCAGGTTTATACCACTTATACTAAGTGTGGGGTATAAACTCACTGAGTGAGAGCTCATGTACCCCGATGTTGAGAACCCAGCCATACTGGGGCTGACTGCCTCCCCCACCCCCACCCCCACCCTGCCAACATGACTCAAACCATGGGACCACAGTTATAGGACAAGTTCAGGCACCCTTGGTGTTCTCCAAATCTCAGGTCTAACTCAGCTGTTGAGGCTTCTGCTGCCCGTGGTCAGGCAGTGGTGCTCGGCCCACCCTGGGCAGGGAGCATGGAAGGCTGTGGAGGTTGCTTCTGGTGTGCCTCAGCTTCATATAAAACTGGGAAGGCAAGAAGTGCTGTCCCAGCTCCCTCTCCAGCCCCTCCAGGGAGCCAGGACGCTCCACGTTCTAGCCTTGAGCAGCTGTGGATTGAGCCCCCATTCCAGGCATAGAACTGCTTATGAGTGAAGGAAAAAAATCATAAGCGCTTGCCTCAAAAACTAGAAGGGCAGCTGGGCGTGGTGGCTTCTCCTTTAATCCCAGCACTCAGGAGAGGCAGGCAGGTCTCTGATTTCGAGTTCCAGGACAGACAGGACTACATGGTAAAATCTTGTCTCAAAACAAAACAAACAACAACAACAACAACAAAAAACCCAAAAACTAAAAGGGCAAATTGAAGCTCCTGCCTGTACTTCCTACCCTCGTCTCCATGAATGACTCCAAGAGGCTGCAGAGGACAAGCAAACTGAGCTAAGGAAGGAAGAGCCTGGACAGACAGCTCCAGCTGAGGAGGGACGTTCCTGCGGTCACACAGCCTCAGAATGACCATGACTTTCATGCATTTGTCCTAGAAGATAGCGCACATCCTGGACGGTCACCTACCCTCCCACCCACAGGGCCCACTCACCACATAACAGTCCTTCCTGTGCGATGAGCATGCGGGCAAAGGCGAAGGAGTCCTCATCATTGCTCTTAAACCACTTATCCACCACCTGCGGCAAGACATGGGTCTGAGCTCAGGCAGGGGGCCCGGGGGCGGGGCAACCTTATAGAGGACTTCTACCTGGAGCTGCAAACCTAAACTTCTCTGCCCTTAGCTGGCCCACCCAATAACTCAGGCCACCCACATCTTCTTGGGTCTCCTCTAAGGGTGGCCATCCTACATTCATCCTGGCCATCCTTGTCTGCCCTTCCCTCTGCATCTCAGAGCCTATGTCCAGCCGCAGCAAATGTGAACTTGGACATGGTAATGTGTTTCACCCTGTCTCAGCTCCTTGACCAGCACTCCCTCTTCTGCCCCCCTCAACACTTGGGGCAGCTAAAGTGCCAGAATGAAAAAAACAAAACCAAGTTAAAGACCTGCGGCTCTGCCTGGAGGAGCACTTTGGCTCAACCTACCGCCCTATCCAGGACAGTTGGAACGAAGTCATAGCCAATCCCTTCCACCTCGTAGGCTGTTTGCTCTGTCTGGTTCAGCTCCTCAGGCTCCGCCAGGATGGACCCTTCAGGATCTACACCGATGATCTGCAGGGTAGGCAGCTTTAGGGCTCAGGCCAGGAAGAAGCTTAACCCAGCCCTATGCAGCTGCCAACAGGAAGAGTACTGCCCACTAATATCTGCTTGTTGAGGATGGCTCACAGGGTACAAGTACTAGTCTCAGATCAGAGGAAGGTGAAGTCCTCCAGAACCCCACACAAGAAGCAGGAAGGCCACACCTAGGGGGCTAACGTCCAACACAGGGTACTCGGAAAGGTCCTCCCAGTGCTGCTCCAGGGAGGGTCCCAGTCATGGGCATTCGAAGAGCCTCTGGGGACAAAGGACAGCTCTGGACACTGTAGACCAGACAGGCCTCAAACTCACAGAGATCCGCCTGCCTTTGCCTCCCAAGTGCTGAGATTACAGGTGTGGGCCACTGCGCCTGGCTCATAAAATTATTTTCATTGCTACTTTTTTTTTCATTGCTACTTCTTAAATATAATTTTGCTACTGTTATGAATTGTAATGTAAATATGCCATTTGCAGGCCATCTGATCCCACTGCCCTAGCCCACACAACCTGGGACTGTCTTGGGGGGGCTTCTGGGCTAATCCAAAGGGCTTCATCTCACTCAGCATAGGAGCCCTCCGGGATCCCGTGTTCCCCAAGTTCCTACGGGGCAACCTGATACAACTCTTCCAGACAGCAATGCAATGAGATAGGAATGCGGGAGGAACTGGGTCCCCGGGCAGAGGTGGATCCAGTCTGATGCCAGCAGCACTCTGCGCCTCTGACCACAGCTCAGATCAAGTCCAGACCCACCCTCTCCGCCACCCAGTCTGTACCAGCACCACCCATGTGCCATACTCACTTTACACCCAGGGCACTTCTCCTTCAGCTTTCTGGCGAGACCTGTGATGGTGCCACCCGTGCCTGCTGAAGCCACCAGCATGTCCAGCTTCCCTGGGGGAGGGAGGACATTCTCAGGCCATGGCTCAGCCAGCCCACCACTCTTAAATAATCATTGGTGGAAATACACTTAACGCAAATCAGCTTGAGATAAACATCACCCATTACCGCCTCTGTGGACACATGACCAGGCAGGGGCTGCTGTCTGCACTGTGACCTTGACCTTTGAACTACCAATGTAACTGAATCTCAAGGATGGGTCAGCTGGGCAGCTCTGAGTCTGTCTGGTGGGTTGATTCTTCAGTGACTACAGATAAGCAAACTAGATTTTTTAGGATACAGGAAAAATGGCTGAAGCTGAGGCTGGGAACTGGCCCAGGCCCTCATATTTCTGAGGGGTCAGCTCAGCAGCAGACAAGTCTGAGCAGCAGACTCAGGAATGAAGCAATGTGCACCAGCTCTGCCAAGTGAGAATTCTCACTCATAAAACCAGGAAAGCAAATGCGTGGGCTTTTACTGGCCAGCTCCTGGGCATAAAACAAGTGTGCACCCGGGCCAATGCCAACATCAGGTTCCAAGTGGAAGGCCAAGGGTAGGACCTTCTCCCATGAGGACCTCTTAGAGAAATGGCCCACCAGCCCCAGGAGCTAGACGCTCAGCGTACATACATATATGGTGCATGTATGTACACAGTATATATACAGCATATGTACTGAGAGTAAGCTAACTGAAGCTATCACTATGCAGCTCCAGAGGTGGGAGAAACCGAGTGTCACATTCATGCCCCAGTTAGATCTTGATCCCCAGGTGGCAGCCAGCACCGACACCCATGAGCTCAGCAGTTCACACAGCCTGGAGGACATAGGGGACTATCCACTGAAAGGACGTTTAAGCCGAGTTTACCAAGGAGCGGGTGAGTGCCTTGTGCACTCCCAGGCAACCACACTTGACAGAGTGATGGTTCTGTCGTCTCGACACAACCTAGATGGGAGAGCATCTCAGGATGGTCTACATCAGGTCGGCCCATAGGCATGTCTTTGAAAGACTGTCTTGATTCTATTAATTGGTGTTGAAAGACCCACCCACTGTGTGTGATACCATTTCTTGGGTAGGGGGTCCTGAGCTGAGCACTGGGCATACAATGCACACTCCTCCATCTGCTCTGGAGTGCGGCTCTCACGTGACCAGCTGACTCAAGTTTCTGCCTCCTTGACTCCCCACAATAATGAACCGGAACCCGGAACCCGGAACTGTGAGCCCTTTCTCCCCTAAGTAGTTTTTTTGTCCCAGTGTTTTATCACAGCGACAGAAATGAAACTCGAATAAGCGGTCACTGCAATCAAGGTGGGTGAGGGGCGGACCACACCCACCGTCACACTGCTGCAGGATCTCCTCTGCTGTGTCGTCGTAGTGCGCCAAGGGGTTGCTGGCATTGCGGTACTGTGCAGAAGAACAGAGGGGCTGTGAGCTGGCTGAAACTGACTGCATCGCACACGGACACTGGTCAGTCAGCTCCGTGATGACCAGCAAGTCCCACAGCAGCAAGATCCTCATATACAAGATATTAAAACCAGGTCCCCACAGTGTGAAATTAACCCAGAAGTGAAATGAACAGAGGACTAGGCCTTTTGGGGGCGCAGGTTCTTATTCTGCATTTTCAAGAGTTCTGGAAAGGATAACCAACCTTACTGCTGACCCAGCACAGCTGGGTTGTGTCCAGAGGGACAGCCACCCCCTTCTCCCCACCCCCCAACACTGGCACTGGGACAGCAAAAACCAAAAGCTGTGCCACTGAGCAGGGCCTGGAGCACCTCTGCTGAGGAAACACTGTCACTCTGCTCATCTGATGTTGGGCAGAGACCAGGGCCCCCTAGGAAACAGCACACTTGAGCACAAGTCTCTGATAACAAATTTGCTTCCTGGGGTGGTTGGGGCGGGGCAGGGCGGGGCGTGGGGGCACCTGACCTGGTCCAGTATGTGAGAATTGGGGATTTCGTTCTTCAGTCGCCATGCCACGCCCACATGAGACTCAGGGGAATCGAACCTGGCATTGGTGGGTGTCCTCACTATCTCAGCTCCCAGAGCCCGCAGCACATCCACCTGTCCAGGAAAAAAAACACACCTTCATCACTGTGCCTGCGCACCAGCCTAAATGGTACCCTCTGGGGCCCTGCCCTTTCACACACCCAAACTCACCTTTGTTTTTAGCCAGTAAAAAAAAGGCTTTTATTCAGGGTGAGGACACATATGGATGGGGACACACACACATACACACACACACACACACACACAGAAAGGCAGAAAGAGAGAGAGAGAGAGAGAGAGAGAGAGAGAGAGAGAGAGAGAGAGA
>OU015751.1:5652202-5667767 GCA_907169655.1 Acomys percivali
AGAGAGAGAGAGAGAGAGAGAGAGAGAGAGAGAGAGAGAGAGAGAGAGAGAGCGCAAGGCAAAGAGAAAGACTAAAGCAAAGGGGGGAATACTCTGGAAGCTAAAGCGCCCTGCCCCAGCCACACCCTCCCACTGGCCACGCCCTCCACCTAACCCCACCCAAGGCTGCCCTAGACGCACCTTCTCCATACTCATCTTCTCTGGCATCACGATAATGCAGCGATAGCCCTTCACAGCAGTTGCCAGGGCCAGCCCGATCCCTGAGGGTGACATACAGAGGGTGAGAGGGGCCAGTGCCTCCTTGCCCCTACCTGGGACACCAGGGACAAACCCCAGAAACATGAACAAAGGGCTCCTGTTCTGGGGAAGAACCCCACACCCTGATGTCGGACCGTAGAGGAATGTATTCTGATAGCCAGGTACACAAATGTGCTTTTCCTCTTGACCTCCCTCCCTGTAAGGTCCACACAGGCCAGGGACTTTCAGCCTCTACTCTGCCCCAACAGGCCCTGTCCTCACCTGTGTTCCCAGAAGTCGGCTCAATGATTGTGTCCCCAGGCTTCAAGGTTCCTGCTCGCTCAGCATCTTCAATCATCCGAAGGCTGATTCGGTCCTTCACACTCCCACCCGCGTTGAAGAACTCACACTTGGCCACTGAAAGGCAACCATGTTTCAGAGTAAGGACTCTGGTCCCCACCTCAACTACCTGAGACACCCCCCAAGAATGAGGACTGGCATTGGTGTTTGCCATTCCATACCCACTGCCCACCCCTGTACCTGGACACTCCTGGTTACAGCTGGCCTGTCTCCCACCTGCCCCGCCAACCCATGGCAACACTTAAGTGGATCGGAAAGGCAGTCAAGAGCCCGTGGGTGGACGGTTGCAAAACACATCCAGACAGAATGAAATGAGTACATGCAGTAGGCGGCTGGATTTGAGCCCACACACTCCCACAGACCACCTTCTTGGCTGGTTCTTTTTTTTTTTTTTTTTAAGATTTATTTATTTTGCCGGGCGTGGTGGCGTACGCCTTTAATCCCAGCACTTGGGAGGCAGAGGTAGGTGGATCGCTGTGAGTTCGAGGCCAGCCTGGTCTACAAAAGTGAGTCCAGGACAGTCAAGGCTACAAAGAGAGACCCTATCTCGAAAACCCAAAAAAAAAAAAAAAAAGATTTATTTATTTTATTTATTGCATATGACTGATTTATCTGCAGAAGAGGGTATCAGATTGTATTATAGGTGGTGGTTGTGAGCTACCATGTGGCTGCCAGGAATTGAACTCAGGACCTCTGGAAGAGCAGGTGACGCTCTTAACCACTGAGCCATCTCTCCAGTCCTCTTGGCTGATTCTTGAAACCTACCACAAACAGACTGTCCCCAAGAGCTAAAAGAGATTCTGTGGGTAAAGAGGGGCTTTGATATCTGCTCATTTGGGCCCTCAGATTTGCAACATTGCCGCCCCAACCGCTGGCCAAGCCAACTTAGCCCTTACTTCAGACAATAGCCCAGGCTATGAACGCCCACACCGCTGCTTGGGAACAGCACCCTGCAAGGAACCCGCTCCTGGATGGTCTGCATTCATCTGGGACCTAATTCCCACTCTTTGTCCCATGTATGGTTGGGTGACCTGCCAGACTCCATGGAACTAAGGAGAAGACACGGCTAAATGCTTCCTCAGCAGGTGTGGCTGCCACTCAGCACAAGCTCCGCCCCCACATAGGACCCTCCACTCCTCCTGAGGTAAAACCACCCCACACAATCTCCTCGTTGACATACTCTGCCTAACATAGTGGCTCTTGCTTTTAGTCTCAGCCCTCGGGAGGCAGAGGCCAGCAATCTCTGTGGTTTGAGGCCAGCCTGGTCTGCAGAGTGAGATCCACCAGGACAGCCAAGGGCTACATGGAGAAACTCTGTCCCAAAAACAAACAATCAAAAAACAAAATAAAACCAACCAACCAAACAAGCTACACTCTCTCACAGCTCTGCTTCCCTTCTACCTTTGACCCCTCTCTGCCTTCCCAGGCTGGCATCTTCATCTCAAGCTTCTCTGACCATCAGTCGGAAAGGGCCTGCCTCAATCACAAATACAGCCAGCATTCCAGCAGACCCCACTGCCGACACCCCCAAAGCCTCAGCTAAGAGTCATCCCAGGGCCCTGGTCCAGGAATGGAGGCACCCCCCGATAGGGCCAAATACTCACACAGCTCGCACTTGAGTCCTGCATTCTTTGAGATCTTATTGATTCTGACCATGGGGGTATTCCCAATTTTCCTCAGAATATCTGGCAAAATTTTTGGAGATTTTGTCCTAAAACAGAGAGGAGAGAGGAGAGAGGAGGCCATTCAGGAAACAATCAGAATAGCATTTTGAGCCTTGGCATTGTGGGCATTTAGGAAATCAAGAATAAAAGAACTGCCTCAGGGAAGGACCTGGGTTGTGGACTGCCTGGCAGATCCACACCTGGCATAAATAACACGCATACAAGCACCCACCCAAACACCTGGAAAAGTCAAATGCAGTGATGTAGAAGAATGTTAATTCAGAACATGGCTGTTCTGGCAAGAGATCACCTCCAAAGACCTTCTAGGTCTATGCCATTTGGCTGGAATACAAACACACCTTTAATTCAGAAGACTGAGTTCAAGGCCAGCCTGACATAGAGCAAGTTTCAGGTAAGGAAAAGCTTAGGTCTGGGAGTGGTGGTACATGCCTTTAATCCCAAATGAAGGTAAAGAAGTTAGTTTGTAGAAGGAAACATCCATGTTTGAACATGATGTCTAATTGACTGGCAGAAAAGGTTACAAACCAGAGAAGATTTGACAGAATAGCATACACCCAACTTCACAAGAAGAGAGAGGAAAGGGAAGCTACCTAAGAGGCCATTTTACCAGGTCAGTAATAAAAAGATGGGTTGCAGAGAGAGAGAGAACTCAGGTGAAGATGAAACAAGCCAGAAAATGAGAAGAAGCCAGAAGATTAGAGCCGATTATTGAGTTAGTTTGAAGCCAAGGAGAGGAATTCTGGGCCGAGAGAGAAGCCAGATTAAGTAAGTCAGCTGGGAAAAGAGTTTGAGCCAGAACAGCTGAGTTGATCCAGCCAGCCCAGAGCTCAGAAAGAATAAGGGTGAACTCATTAAGCAGTAAGTCTCAGAGGCTGAAAACATTCTAGGCCTGGGTTAGATTGTACAGAGGCTAGAAGCTTCCAGGACTAGGCCTAGGTTAGCAGAAGGAGGCAGTAAGCCTCCCAGACAACAATTGAGCCAGGAGAATAAAGGTTACTTTTACACAGTGACATTTGAGGGACTGGACCTCCATGGACTTCCACTCCTGGGTCTGAACTTGCCCTTGGGTCTCATAGGATGTTATGGATGAGAAGCTACATTAGGGACACATTTCCTGCCACGATGCTAATGGACTAAACCTCCGAGACTGTAAGCCAGTCCCAATTAAATGTTTTCCTTTCAAAGAACTGCCGTGGTCGTGGTGTCTCTTCACAGCAGTAAAACCCTAATTAAGACAACACTCAACATCTAATTTGGTTCGTTTCTTCCAGAATTCATTATATTATGCTTCAAATGGATCTACAAGAAAGGCACTGGGCATCTCTTCCAAAATGTTATACTCTACATCGGGCCAAATGGGACAAAAAAAAAAAACAAAAAAAAAACCATGGGACGGACCCTCTAGTCAGCAGTGTCATGGGTTCATTATTCCAAATGGACCCCAGTGTCCCTCTCTGATTTATTTTTAAGATTTATTTATTTATTATGTATACAATGTTCTGTACGTACAACTGCACTCCAGAAGAGGACACCAGATCACATTATAGATGGTTGTGAGCCACCATGTGGTGGCTGGGAATTGAACTCAGGACCTTTGGATGAACAGACTGTGCTCTTAACCTCTGAACCACCTCTCCAGTCCCCACCCCTCTCTGTTTTTGTTTTTTTTTTTAAATTCTGTTTTGTATTTTCGGCCCCTGCTCAACCTTGAGGCAGGATGGGTGGCTCACAGGTCATAGCTTCAGATGGTACCACCTTAGGGGTATCAACTCTCTCCAACCCATCTGTACTGTCTCCCACCCCTGGGGACCCCTTCGTCTCCTCCGCTCTATAAAATGCCAGCCTTCCATGCCTTTCTGCCTTGTGCCCTTACAATGGATCAGAAACCACCCCCATGCCCCTACTCAGACATAGAACAGTTCAAGAAGACATTCACACCCCCACCCCCGCCATTTGGCCTTGCTGATCTGTCAGGGGGAGCACATAGAGATAGAAGGAAAAAAAAAAAAAAAAAGAGCAAAAACCCATTTGTTCTAGTAGGAGATGCAACCATTGATGCCTGTAACTTTTTTTTTTTTTTTTTTTGGTTTTTTGAGACAGGGTTTCTCTGTGTAGCCTTTGCTGCCCCGGACTCACTTTGTAGACCAGGCTGGCCTTGAACTCACAGTGATCCGCCTGCCTCTGCCTCCCAAGTGCTGGGATTAAAGGCATGGGCCACCACCGCCCGGCTGACGCCTGTGACTTAATGACATCTCACACAGATAAGTGGCCTGATGCCCATAAGGCCAGGCCAGGCCTCACCTTGCGCCTAACTCTTTATGACCTGTGCTGCCTGGACAAATGGCCACTCTCAAGATAGATGACTTGTGCTATAAAACTATTTAACAACATAATGGCATCCTGTCTACATGTACAAATACAGACTCAGCACAAACGGCCCATGAGGTGAGACGATGTACCCTCCCACCCACCCCCATTGACAAGCAGGCAAAGTGACACACTGTGACTTCAGCCCTTAGGAGGCAGACACAGGAGAACCTGGATTTCAGGGTCATTCTTGGCTACATAGTAAGTTCGAATCTAACCTGGGATACATCGAGACCCTGTCTCTGACATCCTTCCCCAAATCTCTCTCCCTCCCAGCCACATGTCCCCTCTCTGGGAACTCACCTGCTACAGAGAGCATATTTCAATAAATTCTCTCTGTTCCTCTTTTTTGAGCCCTGGCTAATAAAAAATTTTATTTTATTTATTTATTGTTTTTCAAGACAAGGTTTCTCTATGTAGCTTTGGCTGTCCTAGACTCACTTTGTAGACCAGGCTGGCCTCAAAGCCACAGTGATCTACCTGCCTCTCTTCCAAAATGCTGGGATTAAAGGCATGAGCCACAATGGCCAGCTTAAAAAATTTTTTTAAAGATTTAATTTATTTATTTATTGGTTTTTTGAGACAGGGTCTCTCTGTGTAGCCCTGACTGTTTTGGACTCGCTTTTGTAGACCAGGCTGGCCTTGAACTCACAGCGATCCGCCTGCTTCTGCCTCCAGAGTGCTGGGATTAAAGGCGTGCACCACCACTGCCTGGCCCTATTTATTTATTTAATGTATATAATGAGTGCTCCATTTGTATGGACACCAGCATGCCTGAAGAGGGCATCAGATCACATTATAGACGGCTGTGAGCCACCACATGGTTGCTGGGACCTCTGGAAGAACAGACAGTGTTCTTAACGGCTGAGCCATCTCTCCAGCCCCCACCCGGGTAAATTCTTTGACCACTCACACCACCAACCTTCCAGATGCTATTTCCCACAGCAGCAAGCTACTGTCTCAAACCAAAAAGAGCCAGGCATGGTGGCATATGCCTGTAATTCTAGTACTTGGGAGGCTGAGGCAGGAGGAGTGCTGTGAGTTCAGGGCCCAGGCCAATCTAGGGTATATAACAAGACTCTGACTCAATCAGAGCAATTTCTTTTCGAGACTCTGAGACAATAGGCCCAGCCTGTCTTGCCTGAGAATCCTAACCCGCTGAACCCTCAGCATTCAGTGGCCAGAATATCTATTTCCTTTCCGTTCAATTCAGTTCCCTGAACAACTGAGGTGCCTCCCTCTCAGGGGTCGGTCCTCAGATATCTTGCTCCCAGAACCCCCAGAAGCCTGGTACTACAGGGCCAGCAAGACAGAAGTGGTGCACAGAAAGAAAGGCCCCAAGGCTGTGTGCCCGGGCCAGGGCTATGAGCCAGTAGATAGATAGGCCAAGCCTATGGATGCTCCGCAGCATTTCAATAATAGTACAATGTGACCAAAGCAGTTTCCAGAACAGTCTCTATATGGCTGTCCATCCACAGGCTCAGGGGTGGCTGCACCTCCACACACTCCCTGCCTATGCCTAGTTGCACTAATCAACTCCCCCCCCCACCCCGCTCAGGGACCTGCACCCCATCCCCACTCCCACAAGCCAGACTTCAAGGCTTGCCAGGCTGCTGGGTCCTGGCTTCCTGCCTCTCTGCCTCAAGCTTCTCATAGTGGAGCCAAACTGACTAAACAGAAGCCTCAATCAGCTTTGTGTTACTGCAGCCCCCTCCCTGCCCCCATCAGGGAAGGAGGGTAAAGGAGTCTGGAGTTCTGGGGTGCAAGGAGAATCTGCCCGGGGGGGCCTAACAGGCAGCAACAGGCTGGGCTCCAACCAGGGCTTGCAGAGAGGCAGAGTTTTGCTCTGCAGAAGAGCTGGACATGCCTCGTTCCCAGGCTGCCTTTGGTTGGCCTCAGTGGAGATAGGTGGGCCAAGGCCAAGAGCTCCTGACCCTGAAACCACCCCAGGGGGGCCAGGCAGGGACGGCACCAGGACACAGCTGGAGATTCGGGTGTGCTCACTCGGGAAAGTTATCATATGTTTGTACAGATGATGGTTCAGATTTGTCATCCAGCCCACTTCCTGTGCTTTGCCAGCACAGATGAGCAACACCCCCCCCCCCCCTCCACCCCCCCACCCCCCCCACCCCCCAACCTCCTGCCTAGGTCCTCAGAAGCCCTAATTCCTCATCCAGGATGCCTGCTCCTCACTCTGTAGCTACCACATCAGGAGCCTCTGGAAGTGGCTGGTTCATTTCACCCCAGTCAATCTGTCTATCTTTCTCTCTATCCATATCTGGTCTGGTACCAGGTACCTCAAGCCAGCACCTCCCTGCACTGTAGTGCCCGGCCCAGCCTCCCTGAGACCCCACCCCCACCCCACCCCCACTCCTCCCACTCCCCCTACCCCCCCAGCCTTCCAATGACTTCTCACAAAGATAGGGCTGATAAGCTGACGACAAACCTGCCCTTAAGGCCCTTGTGTGCCACACGTGTCTTCGAACAAGCAGTTCCCAGGGCCCCAGGAGCCCTCAGGGAGTCAGCTCTCTTGCTTGTCCTGCAGCCACAGGCTCTTCCCCCCTGCTGTGTTGTCCTGACAAAGACTCATCTGACGAAGGGGAGGGTTGGGGGGGTGTCACTCGTCTCCCGAGGTCCCCAGCACTGGAACCCATGCAATGGGTACCGCCTCTAGTTTGCAAGTTTGACCCCTTGAAAAGCACCGCCTCCCCCACACCTGCCCAGGGCTCTCTCGGGACTTTTGAACCAAAAACCATAAATGTCGGTTGGCCACACATGGGGAGCGAGACTCACTGCAAGACTGAAAACACGAATCCTTTCACCTACTTGCTCTAATTGGAAGCCATTAAACTAAGGAAATGAAGATAATCCTAAGAGCTTTTACAACAGGGCAGGAACCTACATGCTCCAACCTGGGCGCTTAGAACGTGGTGTGACATAGTGCAGGTTCCTGGGCAAACTACTGACCGTGTATGGAAAGGAACGGTTTTGATTGGAGTGACTTCAAATAAAGTCATGGCAGACATCTAGCAGCGCCAGTGACAGTCTTTGTCCAACCATGAAAGGAACAGACCAGAGCCACATTTCATATGAGCTGCAGAACTGCTGTGACCCACAGCGGTCACAGGGCAGGAAATCCCAGCTCTGAGCCTGGTGGCTGTATGACCGCCCCACTCCCAACCCCCGGCACCACCCCTCAAGGAAACAGGACCCACCATCTTGGGATGAAAGCCAGAGACTTACGGTGTTGTGTGGTAATGTGGAGAGTCTGCCGTGGGCATCCCCAGCTGCCAGGTACATCTGCTCGGGGTATCGGGTCGAATCCAGACTCGTTCCTTGTCCCCTGAAGGGCCCTTCTCCCGGTGCCCTTTGCCTGAGTGCACCTCCAAGTGCTGGGGGCACCCTGCAGAGCCGTCTTCACTCTGGGATGTCCCTGAAGGCATGCTGGGATCTGGAGTGGGGGGGAGGGTGGCTGAGATCTGTTGCTTTAGAAGTGGGCTCCTTTGTCTCCTCCGGGAGCGGGGGCTCCACTTAGATCCAGGAAAGATGGGAAAAAAGGGGCAGTTTCCAGCTGCTGTGGAAAATGGTTAGAATCGTCTCAGAAAGTTAAACATAAACTACCTTATGACCCAGTAATTCAATGCCAAGGCAGCGATCCAAACAGCATGAAAATAAATATTTAGTGTGCTCATTCTCATGGTAATTTTGAGAGCCAAAGGTGAACATTACTCAAAGTCACTGATGAACAGATAACACAAAAATACGTCCCATCCATACACCAGAATACTATTTGTCCTCAAAGAGGACTAGATGGAGGCTGTAGTGATGATGGTCCATCAGTTAAAAGTGCTTGCTTTGAAGTCGTGAGGAGAGACTGGAGTTCAGATCTTTGCACACATGCATACACTTATATATAAGTAAGGCTTTTTTTTTTTTTGGACAGGGTTTCTTTGTGTAGCCTTCCTTGCCTGTCCTGTACTCGCTTTATAAACCAGGCTGGCCTCAAACTCACAGAAATCCACCTGCCTCTGCCTCCCAAGCGCTGGGATTAAAGGCCTGTGCCACCATGCCCAGCAAGTAAGCCCTTAAAAAAAAAAAAAAAAAGGAATGAACTAACTCTGAAGACAGAGCATTAAATGAAAGAAGCCAATAAAAAACAAAAGCAAAAGCAAAAAGCGAAAAAACAAAAAAACAAAACAAATTGCATTTATACAAAATGCCCAGAATAACCAAATGTCTTATGATTTGACATATGTGACAGATCCAGAACAAGTAAATTCATAGCATCATAGCAGAGAAGATGTCAAGGGTCGCAGTGTGAGGAGAGAGAGAGAAATTGTTTCATGCACAGGGACTTTGGGGATGATGAGAAGACAGGTCCTATTTTTATTCTGTAGCTGTGATAAAAACGTACTGACCAAAAGCAACTGAGGAAGCAAGGGTTTATTTCAGCTACGTTCCCGGAGGTCAGAGAAGGAACTTTCACCACCTTACACTGTTTCCACAGTCAAGAGCCAGGAGGAACATATGCACCCAGGCTGCCTGCTTCCATCTTGGCCTCTCTGGCCTTATACAGTTCAGGATTCCCTGCCTGGAGAACAGGGCAGCCCACTGGGCTGGCTCCTCCCACATCAAGTAATGATGAAGACAATTCCTTACAGACGTGCCCCCAGGACAATCTGATCTAGGCAGTCCCTTTGTTCAGACCCCTTATCGTGTGACTCTAAACTGTATGGAGGTGACATTTAACACTGGCCAAAACCTTGTAGAGAGAGCCACTGCAGTTGCACAATACTATGGATAAAGTGATAAGATACAGCCTCCAGATAGATTGACCATTTCTGCACTTCAGACTAAACTGCAGATAGGAATTCTTCAAAGGTTGGATGTGTAGCTTGGTGGCTGTCAAGTGCCAGGCCCTGGGTTTTGGTTGTTGTTATTGCTATTGTTGTTGTTTTTTTAAAAAATATTTTATTTAACTTTAATCTATGTACATTGGTGTGAGGGTGTCAGATCTTGGAGTTACAAACAGTTGTGAGTTGCCATGTGGGTGCTGGGAATTGAACCCGGGTCCTTCGGAAGAACAGGCAGTGCTCTTAACCACTGAGCCACCTCTCCAGCCCCCTGTTTTGTTTTTTAAACAAACAAAAACTAAACACCAAACAAACAAAGCCAAAAAAATCTTTGGCACTAACATGTACACATTTTCTTATTATTATGTCAATAAGAATGCAGCATCACAGCTCCTTTAAAGAAAAATTTTAAGGTGTCATGGTTCATGGCTTTAGTGCCAGCATTCAGGAAGCAGAGGCAGGTGATTTTCTGTGAGTTCAAGGCCAGCTTGAGAGCAGGAGAGATGGCTCAAAGGCTGCTCTTCCAAAGGTCCTGAGTTCAATTCCCAGCAACCATATGGTGGCTCACAACCATCTATGATGAGATCTGGTGCCCTCTTCTGGCCTGCAGGCGCACATGCAAGCAGAATACTATATACAAATAAATAAATCCCGCCCCCCGACCCCACCCACCCCAGGATTCCTGTGTAGCCTTTGTTGTCCTGGACTCACTTTGTAGACCAGGCTGGCCTCAAATCACAGAGATCCGTCTGCCTCTGCCTCGCAAGTGCTAGGAATAAAGGTGTGCACCACCACGCTTGAGAAATCTTAAAAAACAATCAAACAAAACCCCCAAAAGGCCAGCTTGGTCTACATAGAAAGTTCCAAGACACCCAGGGTTACACAGAGAAACCCTATATCGAAAAAACAAAAACAAAAGAAAGAAAGCCAGCACTCAGAAGGCAGAGGCAGGCGGATTTCTGTGAGTTCGAGGCCAGCCTGGTCTACAAAAGCACGTCCAGGACAGCCAGCGTGTTATACAGAAAAATCCTGCCTCGAAAAAACAAACTCACAGAGATCCACCAGCCTCTGCCTCCCAGAGTGCTGGGGTTACAGGTGTGCACGGCGCCCGGCAGGAGTTCAGTCTTAATCTGAGCAGTGAAGACCATAAAGGAGGAAAAGAAATAGGGACAGGACCTAGCACTCCCAGGTGAAGTCAGGAATCCCACCTGGCCGCGGCCCACTTTACTCCCTTCCCTTGCCGGGAATGTGGAACACCAGCTGCCGCGACTAACAGAAAAACGCGTGTGCCCAAGCAGTGGCCTAAGCAGGTGTTACTGTACTTCGGCCCATGACCCCTCTCTGGAGCGTCCTCCTGCTGGGCGCCACCCCCACCCCCACCCACCCTTCTTGCGGAGCTCTCTAGAAAGCTGTGCTGGCGCAGGTAGCGCCAACCCTCAAGGTATCCAGCTGACCAGGAAGCCCCAGAGCAACCCGAACCCAAACTCATCCTAGCGACCATGCCCCAGGGCATCCTGTGTCGTTTCCCCCGCCCCCCGCCCCCGCTCCTCCAACCTTCCTCCTTCGGAAGGGGCGGTTGGGGACAGTGTGCGGCAGTGAGGTGGGAAACCCTCGAAAAGTTGCAAGTTGTACAGCCCTAGGTTTCGCGCACCATCCCCCCACAAGGCCCGGCGCAAGGCGCGGAACCTGCCCGCCCTTGCCACAGCCACCCGGAGCGCTACTACATCAATATTTACCCCACCCGGCACCAGGGCCCAAAAGAACACTTTGCGAAATAGCGGGAAATCGATGACTTGTAGCGGGGCAGCGCGTCGCCCTAGAACCCAGCTCCACGCTGCGAGACTAGCGGCCGTGGGGTCCGGGACCAAGTGGGTGCTCAGCGTAGGGCTGCGCGGAAGTCGATGTTTGCGCCAAGGGGGCATGGGAAGCAGGTCGCAGCGGGACGGCAGGACGCTCAGGGTGAGATCACAGGGACCTTAGCGACCAGGACACAGGGCTTAGGAACCGGCATTGCTCTGCGTGTCCAACTGCAGCTGAAGCCAAGTTTGTGCGCAGGGATAGGGAGCGCCCGCGGGCCACCGAACCCTGGTCAGGTCCTGGTTGTGTGGGCAGCGCGAGAGTCAATGTGACCAGAACTCACCTGGACTCACACAGGAAAACGGTGCGGGCTGGGCTGGGCTAGAGCGCGCGCACGAACAGGATCACGGCTCAGATGGGGACCCTTGGTGAAGGCAGTGGGGGTGGGAGGAGGTGGCCGGTCTAGGACCCCGCCGCCCACAGCAGGCTCAGGCGATTGGCCCGGCGACGGGGGGCGGAGGGCCGGAACTCGCCAATCCCAAGCCGCAGAGCGGCCGCCCACCTCCCCACCCCCAACCCCCTTTCCCCTCCCCACCCCCACTCTGCCTCCTCCAGGGGCCCGATGGACGCCCCACCTCCACACCGGGGTGTCTTCTTGCTCTTTAAGAATTCTGGGAGATGCGCTCGAAAGTTCGAGAGGCTCTACCGTCTAACACACGTTTGTCGTGCAGCACTGGAGGGGCCCCAGGTCTGTGCCCAAAGGTCTGCACCCTGCGCCACTGCCTGGCGGAGTGTTAGGGAGCTTCGTTTTTCAGACGCGTTCCCCTCCAGGATGTGCCTGGTGGGGCTTCCTGGCTTGGCATGCTCGAATCACGCATCTCTGCTCTGAACTGCAGGAGCCAGACGCTCACAGCAAATAAATGAGCATTGTGGTGTTTGCCTGGAATCCCAGCATTGGAGCGAGATCCAGGGAGAAGGAGCTCAAGTTTGAGTTCGAGGCCAACCTGGACTACATAAGGAGACCTTTGGGTGGTGGGATGGGGAAGCAAACACCTAAATAAATGGACTGATTTTGATGAGTCTCATCCTGTAGCTATGTAGATTATCTCAGTTTTATTTATTTATTTTAAATATTTATTTATTTAATGTATATGAGTATGCTGTCTTCATGCACATTATAAGAGAGCATCAGATCCTATTACAGATGGTTGTGAACCACCATGTGGTTGCTGGGAATTGAACTCCAGTCCTCTGCAAGAGCAGCCAGGGCTCTTAACTGATGAGCCATCTCTCCAGCCTTGTTTTTCTGCTTGTTGATACAAGCCGAGCTCCAACTCCTGATCCTCCTGCTTACCCCCCAGAGCTGGGATAGTAGATCTGGGCCACCATGCACCGCCACAGGCCACATTTGATAAGAGGGGCTACATCTTGTTCCCGGAAGAAAACTTCTGGGCTAGAAAGAGCGCAAACGCCTGGGGCAAGAAGAGCAAAGTGGGACTGAGAAACCAGATACCAACTTAGAAGGTGGCTGGAGAAGAGGGAAGCGGGAAGCTTGGGGCTAGCGATCCAGATATCTGTATGGGTGAGGCTTTTTGCAGGAGGTGGGGGCGGGGGAGCATTAGCAGGCTGAGTTGTTTTGACTCTCAGCAGAGTTTATTTTGTCATACCAAGGGCAAGAATACTAACAGGCATTCCCAGGGACCTTTTCTCAAGTTCCTGAACGTTTGGCCATACATAGAAAGCCCGGCCCTGGGCTGGAGAGATGGCTCAGTGTTTAAGAGCACTGACTGCTCTTTCAGAAGTCTTGAGTTCAATTCCCAGCAACCTCATTGGATCTATAGTGTGATCTGACGCCCTCTTCTGGCCTATAGGTGTACCTGTAGGCAGAGCACTGGGTACATAATAATGAATAAATAAATCTTAAAAATAAATAAATAAATAAATAAATAAATCCTGGTCCTAGCAGGCGTGATCAAAGTACATTATCCATGCTAGTGACTTAAACCCAGTCACGGGTGTCTTGTCACTGGTGTCTTTAAGAGAAGATGAGAATTTGAATGGAGAAACAGTCCCAGGCAGGCATGCATTGGGGTTATAGTAGAAACACAAGCAACCACAACTGCTTGCCCCTGGCTGGCTGCCACCTCCAGTAAAGAAGAGGAAAAGCGGATGGTGGTGGGGGTGTTGGTGGTGCACACCTTTAATTCCAGTACTCGGAAGGCAGAGGCAAGTGGATCTCTGTGAGTTTGAGGCCAGCCTGGTCTACAAAGTGAGCCCAGGACAGCCAAGGCTACACAGAGAAACCCTGTTTTGAAAAAACAAACAAACAAACTGATAAATTTGACCTAAAATGCTGAGAGCCTTTCATGCCAACTTTCTCATTGTTTCTCTCCTGCCCCCCCCCCCCCCCAGACACTCACACTTGTCACCTGGGTTGTTGAAAACAAGCTTCAGACAGGTGAGGCCTTATCCTAGTTTGCTCTGTTTCTGTGATAAACGTCGTAACCAAAGCAACGTGGGGAAGAATAGGTTTATACGGCTTACCCGTTAACAGGCCGTCTTTGAGGGAAATCAAGGCAGGAACTCAAGGCCGAAACCTGGATGCAAGAGCTGCAGCAGAAACCGTGAAGGGGTGCTGCTTACTGCCCTCTTTCTGGCTTGCCCAGCTGGCTTTCTTACAGCACCCAGGACCACCTGCCCAGGGCCGGCATCACCCATAATGCACTGCGCCCTCCCACATCTGTCATTAATCCAGAAAATTGCCTCACAGGCCCTCCTACAGGCCAATGTGATGGAGGGACTTTCTCATCCTTCTCAGATGACTCTGGTTATATCAAGCTGACAGAAAACTAGCACACATGGCCGTCCTTTCAGCTCAGTACCTCAGTCTTTCCTAAGAACAGGACTGCTTCCCTTATCCGCAAAGCACCTGTCGAATCAGGAACTTAACGCGCTCACAAACGATGTTCCGGTGTTTGCTTGCTGTTACTCAATTTGCCAGTGGCTCCGATATCGCCCTCTGCCAAGTCCCTGGATCTGTGCCCCTCACTCCCCCTCACCCCCCTTTTTAAAATCTGGAGCAGTTTCAAGGTTACTCTGTATTTGAAGAATAGAAGCATTTTTGAGGTGCCTAGGGCAGATATTTTGCAGCACACTCATTGATTTTGGTTTGTGAACTCTTCCCTCCTCTTCGCCAGACCCTGGAATGACACACTTTGCTGGAAGGCCAAGAAACAGACGCTGAGTTTATGTCCACAGCCCTCCCACCCTCACCCCCACTCCCACCCCTACCTTCACCCCTACTCTCACCCCCACTCTCACCCCCACCCTGCTTGTTTTGTCTTCTTGCCAATACTAACGTTTCCTTTTGTTTGTGACAAGATTTTCTGTAGTACAGACCGTGGTGACCTTGAACTTCAGATCCTGTCTTCACCTCCTGAGTTCTGGGATGACAGTTTATGGTGCCACTGGTGCACCCTTGGCCAGCAACCCTGACTCTAAGGATATGGGGGGGTGGGGAATCTGCCCTCTATCTCCTTGAGAAGTTCCTCTGCCACTCACTAAGTATCTTCTGGGGAGACTTTGTAGCCATGGAGGTACCCTGATCTTTCACACTCTAATATCAACACTAAATCAATTTTTAGTGACTTAAAAATAATTATTTACTTTTATATTTTGGGCATTAGTGTAAAGGTGTCAGATCCCTTGGAACTGGAGTTACAGACAGTTTGTGAGCTGCCATGTTGGTGCTGGGAATTGAACCTGGGTCCTTTGGAAGAACAGACAGTGCTCTTAACCCCTGAGCCATCTCTCCAGCCCTTTTAATAACTTTTTAAACTACATTGTTCTTTCCACATCAGTCATTGGCCCTTGCCTGTTAAGAGTTGCCCTCCCTCATGGATCATTAACTGTATATTTTCTTTTTTTTTTTTTTTTTTTTTGATTGTTTGCTTTCTGACTTTTGTTTTTGTTTTTTGAAACAGGGTCTCTCTGTGTAACCCTGCCTGTCCTGAACTCACTTTGTAGGCCAGGCTGGCCTGGAACTCATAGAGATCCACCTGCCTCTGCCTCCCAAGTGCGCCACCAGCACCCGGCGCGTTTTTGTTTTACACCGTCTCTCTATATAGCCCTGACTGTCCTGGAACTCACTCTATAGGCCAGACCGGCTTCAAATCCTGAGTATGGGGATTAAAGGTGTGCACCACCACGTCTAGATATAGTGTGTGTGTGTGTGTGTGTGTGTGTGTGTGTGTGTGTGTGTGTGTG
>OU015751.1:5667777-5710321 GCA_907169655.1 Acomys percivali
TGTGTGTGTGTGTGTGTGTGTGTGTGTGTGTGTGTGTGTGTGTGTGTATGTTTGAGACAGACTCTTATGAAGCCTAGCTACCTCCTAGGAACTGAGATCACAGGCATTTGCCACTGTGTCTGGCCTGGTTTATTCATTTGTTTCTCTGTGAATCCACTGATTTTGTTGTTGTTATTTTGTTTATTTGTTTGATTGAGACAGGGTTTCTCTGTGTATAGCTTTGGCTGTCCTAGAACTCACTCTGTAGACCAGCTTGGCCTCAAACTCACAGAGATCCCTCTGCCTCTGCCTCCTGAGTGCTAGGATTTACGGTATGTGCTACTATGCCTCACTCACTGTTTTTTTTGTTTGTTTGTTTGATTGATTGATTAAGCACAATTTTATTACTGAGAGTGTACCATGGCTTTTTGTTTATTTTATAGAATATCACTGTATAGCCTAGGCTGGCCTCAGACTCAGAGTGCTATGACATCACTTCATATCTGCTCTTAATAAGATTTAGAATGATCCATCTTTGAACTCTTCTGACAGCCCTGTCAAAACACCCATGTCCCTGGTCCAGACTGGGGAGACCCAGGTTTCTTACAAGACACAAATCAGAAACATGGAGAGGAGTGAGTTGTGGAGAAAACCATTCTTCACACAATGCCCCCGTGAGGCTGTCCCACCATGTCAGGCAAAACCCTGGCCTTTTCTCTGACTTGACTTACAAGCCACTGATTTTTGAATTCACACAGCTGTGCAGTACCATATGGTCCCCCACAGATAAAGAAGACACCCTACAGAAACATCTGTGTCTCGCCACTTGGCCACAAAATTTGAGATAATGAACCAGGCGGTAGTGCATACACCTTTAATCCCAGCACTCAAGTGGCAGAGGCAGGCTGATCTCTGAGCTCAAGGCCAGCCTGGTCTGCAGAGTTCCAAGATGGAGCTACTCAGAGAAACCCTGTCTCATTATATATATATATATATATATATATATATATATATATATATATATATATATATATAGAGAGAGAGAGAGAGAGAGAGAGAGAGAGAGGAATTGGAATTTCCCTCAGGAGTGGGATGCTGAGAGAATACCAGTGAGAAGACACTTGTACCCCACGAAGATATTTCACTCGGTTCTAACCACTCCTGAAACCACTTTGCAGGAGAATTCTGAGCTGAGGCCATGATGGTCAGGACCACACCTTGACCAGACTGCTTAGCTGTGTACACCCTCCATTCAGACCTAAGCTTCAGGCTGTTGTTGTGGCTGCCCCAGTAAAGGCTCACACATCCCATAGCCTTAAAGAGCCAGCCAGATGCAGCTGTGTGATGCAGATCTATCTGGTCTTGGGACTCATGGCTATAGGCTTACTGACCAGCTAACCTGGGGTGCCCAGAAACAAGGAGACCCCCACCTCATCAGGGTGGGCCAGGGAGACTCTGCCTCAGCAAGGTGTAAAGCAAGAACCAACTCCTGAAACCGTCCACATGTGTGCCATAGCACACATAGAATCAGTGCCCTTCCACATGCACTAATTCGTCAAAACAACAAAATGTTTGTGTTGGAGTCCTTTGAAGATGGCCTGGGGTGGGGGCCATTGAGTTTCTTTGACCCTCTTCTCAAGGTGGCCACATTGAATAAATCCCCCTTTTTTCATTCTCACTACTTATATTAATTGGCCTATTTATTTGTAATCAGCTTTGCACTAGGTCGCTGGAGGTAGTGTCTCATGTCCGGGTCATAAAACCATCTGTCCATGTTTCTTGGAAGAAACTTGAAAGGTACTTTTGCTAAAACTTCAATCTTTTACTTGAACGTACAGATGTCTGCTGGGTGACTGAAAGGGGACAAAGGTTTTTACTTGTTTTGCAGAGTTAGATTCTGACTCATGAGCTGAGGCAGAAGAGGTGATAGCATCCGTCATTAACCAGACATCTGTGCATGACTATAATACAAGGTGACCTTGGTGTCAACAAGGTGACAAGGTCCCTGTTGGGGAAAATACTTGTTTTACGCCTTTTCTTTTTTTATTTTTTATTTTTTTCGGGGTTTCAAGACAGGGTTCTTCTGTGTAGCCCTGGCTGTCCTGGTCTTGCTTTATATGCCAGGCTAGCCTCGAACTCAGAGATCCCCCTGCCTCTGGCTCCTGAGTGCTAGGATTAAAGGTGCACACGACTGCCCCAGCAATACTTGCTTTTTCTGTCCACCTATGGCTTTTCTTGTGGCTTTTGTTTTGTTTTCCGAGATAGGGTTTCTTTCTTTTAGCCTTGGCTGTCCTGGAGTTGTAGACCAGGCTGGCCTCCAACTCACAGCGATCCGACTGTCTCTGCCTCCCAAGTGCTGGGATTAAAGGCGTGTGCCGCCATGCCCAGCCTTCTTGTAGCTTTGGCAGATACCAAAGTAACTCAAAGGTTTATGGTTGGAGGAAGCAGAGTCCCTCATGGTTGGAAAAGGCACAGTGGCAGGTGGCTCCATAGCAGTGGGAATATGCAGCTCAGGTCTCAGAGAGCACAGGAAGCTATACTGCCTCCAGTGATCCATCCACTTTCTCTATTGAGGCTCCACCTCCTGAAGGTTCCACACCGTGAATCAGGAGACCCTGCAGCAAAGACAGGAGCCCGGGGTGGGGAACAGTTCAAACCTTAACATCACATCTGTGGCTGGAAGTGTTCTGCCTGAAGCTCCAGGGGCTGGAAGTGGCAGATCCAGGTGCTGGCAGGTTTTGCACCTGGTGAGGGGATTGGTCCCAGCTTCCAAGATGGCACCTTGTCCCATCCTCTCCAGAAGTGAACATGGTCCTCAGGCTCGGGATAAAAGCAGCCATGGCTAGCAGCCTGGTGCCTTTCTCTCTCTCAGGAGGGCTTGGTTTGTTAAATTGGTTCTAACACCTATTTTCAATTTGAAGGAAAAACGGTCCCAATCAGGACTTGTGACAATTTATGTTCCCTGACATCTTGATCCCTGAGATTTACAAACAGATCTCTGGGCATATCCATGAGGATTATGTATATAGATTAATTAAGGTGTGGGGCCCCACCCTACCCATGGGCTGCACCAGCCTGCAGCTGGGATCTCCAACTGAATAAAAAGGAGAAAGTGAGCCGGGAGGTGGTGGCGCACATCTTTAATCCCAGCAGGGGGGGGGAGGGGGGCAAAGGCAGGCAGATCGCTGTGAGTTCGAGGCCAGCCTGGTCTACAAAGGGAGTCCAGGACAGCCAAGGCTACACAGAGAAACCCTGTCTCAAAAAACCAAAAAAAAAAAAGAGAAAGTGAGCTAAGGACCAGCATCCATCCGTCTCTGCTTCTTCACAGTGGACAAACAGGATCGGTCACTGCACACTCCTGCCACCATGGGTGGCAAAAAAACAAAACAAAACAAAACAAAACAAAAAACAAACAAAACCCTTCCTTAACAAGGTTTGAAGATACTGCTAATGCCGTGCCATTTGGGTTATATTGTACTTAAAAGGAAGAGCTGTCTAGAGTGGGTAGTTCTTAACCTTCCTAATGCTGCGACCTCATGTTGTGGTGACCCCCAAACATGGAAGTATATTGTTGCTACTTCACGTTTGCTTTGTTATGAATCATAGTGTAAGTATCTGTCTTTTCTGACAGCATTTGGAGACCCCTGTGAAAGGGTGGTTCAACCCCCAAGGAGGTTGTGACCCAGGGATTAAGAACGTGGCAGCGTGGCAGCATGGCAGCAGCCGCACATGCCTTTAATCCCAGCACTGGCTGTGAGGCCTACAGAGGGAGTTCCAGGACAGCCAGGGCTGTTACACAGACCCTGCTGGTGTAGAGGTCTAGAGCCTCTTTCTTAACCCCTTCCTGAAACAGGTTTCTCTGTGTTATAGTCTTGGTTGCCCTGTACTTTGTAGACCAGACTGGCTTCTAACTCAGAGATCCCCCTGCCTCTGCTTCCCCAGTGCTGGGATTAAAAGCGGCATGCGCCAACACACCTGGTTTAGCCTCTTCTTCAGACTCAGATAAAGTGAATTACCTCTAACTGTATCATGAGACAGACTGGGAAGTACCTCCTTCTGAGGTGTGTGTTGCATGTAGGGGCAGATCTGTGTCCTCCAACCCCAAGAGCGATGTTCTGAGCACACGGGAGGAACCAATGCTTCCTAGAGCAATCCATGGGACATCCACACTGGGTTCCTGTCCAGGATGAAGAGCTGTCAGGAGGCAACATGGCAACTCCCAGAAATAGCTGAGTGCCACACAGGATGGTGGCACTGAAGCTCATAGCACAAGTAACCCCAGCAACCAGGGCAAGAGACACGACAGGGAAAGGCCTTGGATGACAGCAAGTGCTGCTGGGGCTCTGCAGCTGTAGTGCTGTGAATCTTGCACGATCCTTTCTTAAACATGTAATATACTCTGTCCCACAGGCATGCTCTGCACACACACAGGTCATGTAACCTTGCAGGTTCCTGGGCTGCACCTCACGCCAGGACATGCTCTCTTGAAAAGAGCATCTGTGGCCTGATGCTGAGTGCTTAAAGGGCTCTAGCGGGACACTGGCTCATTGGCTGTGATGAGCAGAGGAGGGCGAGACCTTCCCACAAATCTTGAGGAGAAACTCCTGGTCACTAAGGACACTAGAGCAGCTGGCTTCCTCTCACTTGCTGTGATTTTATGCCCTAAACTTTGTGACCCTACCTCAAGAACATGGGACTAGCACTTTTTTTTTTTTTTTTGAGACAGGGTTTCTCTGTCTTGGCTGTCCTGGACTCGCTTTGTAGACCAGGCTGGCCTCGAACTCACAGCAACTCTGCCTCCCGAGTGCTGGGATTAAAGGCGTGTGCCACCATGCCCGGCTGGGACTAGCACTTTTAGAAAAGAAACTGCAGGGGCTGGAGATAGATGGCTCACAGGTTAAGAGCACTGTCTGTTCTTCCAAAGGTCCTGAGTTCATTTCCCAGCAACCACATGGAGGCTCACAACCATCTATTATGGGATCTGGTGCCCTCTTCTGGCCTGTTGACTCATATGCAGGCAGAATACTGTATAAATAGTAAATTTTTTTGTTCGAGACAGGGTCTCTTTGTGTAGCCTTGGCTGTCCTGGACTCACTTTGTAGACCAGGCTGGCCTCCAACTCCCGAGTGCTGGGATTAAAGGTGTGTACCACCATGCAATAAATAAATCTTAAAAAAAAGAAAAAGGAAAACACACTTTACAAGAAGTCATACCAATACTGTATTGTATCACTACAAATTTTATTCAGAAACCCATCTTTGTTTTTTTTTTGTTGTTTTTTAAAAAAAAAATCCCATTATGAACTGGCTTGTCAACCAACTACAACACTGTCTAGCAGACACACGGTAAAAACGGCTCGGCTCAGAATCGCCCCGATCTTTCCCTGTCTCTTGACCGCCTCCTGTCCCGCTCTCGTCCTCCGCCACCGCCACCTCCACCACCGCCACCACGCCCACGGTCTCTGGACCTGGAACGCCGCTCCCGAGATCGGGACCTGGATCTATGCCTGGACCAAGGACAAGAAAATGGCATCAGAAGCAGAGCACAGACAGCCTTGACTGCAGAGATGACACATGAAGCCAGTGGCTTGCAAACCCCAAGTATGAAACATACCTCAATTTTAAATGCTATCTTCAGGAAGAATGCATCTCCAAACTGAACATGTGTGGTGTACTTGGCATTCTATCGTTTTTAAAACTAACTCAAGAGCTGTGGGAAATCAGCACAGAACAGATGCAGGCAGCAGTGAGGCCTGGACGCACACGCACTGACTTGCCAACACAGCCCATCTCCAACCTGACCTGCTCCTTAGGACTTGCTAGGCAGAGTCCATCAGGCCAATTTTTAGGGCGGGAGAGCTGCTTCTTGCTGACAATAAAAGCAATCGCAACAATGTGTATGCTCTGAGCCATGTGTAAGGAGAGGGAGAGAACCATCTAGAAGCAGTGAACTCACAAGACTCATCCTGACCCCTGCTGGGATACAGGGATAGTAAAGAGCACAGCACCCCTCTGTATGTAAGCAGTACAGTGGATGGCCCTAGTGCCTGCATCCCCCCTCCCCCACAACACAGGAAAAACCAGACAACTGGCACACCATCAAAAACCCCCAAAGCCACGTGCAGCTGTGGAGCACAGGTGCCTCTCTGTACAGCAGGGGCAGGCTTCCCCCAGGCACTTTGTATTGAAATGATGACCAAGATCTAAGCAGACACTTGGGGCCGAGGGAGTCCAGGCCTGCTTTCCACCTCACCATGCACCCAGAGGACTCACTTCTTGCGCCGGCGCCCATACAGCTCCCGTCTCAGCTCTCTCGAGATCGGCTTCAGATGCATGAAGTTGCAGAAGCCCCCTCTTGTGCACTCTCTGTGGGTCACATGCAGACATATTAGTTACGTCGTGCCCATGCTGACTGAGCACTGTCCCCCACCACAGAGCTGTGCTCATCCTTACTTACCCCATTTCGTACTGGCGACAGCAGGCTTCCCTGAAGTCAGTCACTGGGGACAGCTCTGCATGGATAGGCTGCCCATTAAACCAACGATTATTCAAGTCGATCACAGCTTTCTCCGCATCCTCCTCACGTCGGAACTGGAAAGGCAAACCAAAGTGCTTGCCACTCCACTCCTGTGCTGACAGTTCTCTACCCGCCTACTGTTACACACTCAGAGGCAGAACACTTATGGGCTGATGCAGGAGAGCTAAAAACCCTCGCCACCCCTCATGATGGACCCAGGAAGCTAGTGTTGCCTTCCCTTTTAATTCCAACCCACCAAGAGCGCCCCTAAGTGTTATTCTGGAAAAGGAAACAAAGTATACCGACTAATCCCAGCCAGTCCAGGCAGCTTCTACCCAGCTACTCCTCCTCACTAGAGCCAAAGCCACCAGGATGGCAACCCACGGCTCCCATCTGTTTGTACCTTGACATACACGTTCCCCACCAGGTGGTCTCCTAGGTTGTCACAGACATTCATCTCCTCAACCTCTCCGTACTTTTCTTCCATCTCAGTGAAGACTTCCTGAAGGGGAACACAGGCTGATGAGCATTGCACACCGCCCGACCCCATCGCAGCCACCCTCCCGCCTTGCCCCGACGCTTACCTCAAAGAACTCATCGTAGTGCTCCTGCATCTCCACGTCACTCACGGCACCTGCAGTCAAAGACATCCCGCTGATGAGAGCCCTGCAGCCTTGCCGTCCTCAAGCTCAACTGCTACAGTGACTGTCTAGAGGACGCCAGGCCAGAGCTGCACGCTACAGGAGCACCGACTTGCTTGTGCCTTGGAGTTGCTGAGATCTTAAATGCCCACCACCTCAGTCCTGGCTACCAAAACCACAGCCAGCTTTAGTTGGTACCAAAAGGGCCACACAAAGTTCAAGGAAAAAGGTGACTCTTGGATCAAGACGTTTAAAAATAAAAATGTTTTCCTTAAGACTGGAGGCCAAGTAAGCACACCGATTTCCCCTTTATTAGGTCAAAATGGAAGCTGAACCCAGGGTGAGTGCTCAAGAGCTCAGGTGTCTTTACACATTGCCAAGCACTGACTGCTAGAAAACTCTTCCTGATGTGATGGAAACCAAAGCCACCAGACGTCAGCATTTTGGATGTCTCGTTACAAAGACAGTTAGACCTTGTTGGAGTGTTTCCAACCTTTGCACCAAGTTTACTCTGTTAGCCACACTCAGTACTGTGAAGTCATGGCTGTTCATGAGCACTTTTGCCCAGGCTCAGGCTATTCCAGCAAGCACTACCTCAGCCTCAATCCAAGACACCACAGACCAGTTGGGTGAAGAGCTGGCAAGGGCCTGGTAGAGATTTGGCTTGTTGGCCAGGCCGGGTCTTTGACCGACCCCTTCTGTGAGCTGTATTTCTGGACAAGAGGAGAGCCCACAGACCCACTTGCCTCTTTTGGTGCCCACCAAGGGCATCTTGGGTGGGTATGGGGCAGTGTCTTGGAGCTTGCTCAAAAGTCTTTTGGTATCTGGAACTAAGAGCTAACCCACATTCTGATTATGAAAACGTCAGCTCCCCTCTAACCTCTATCTGGATTGTTTTAAATATTTTGATTTTTGAGGAAATGAACTGGCCTGTAAACCCAAATTTAATTGAATGCACCAGGCTCTCTTGACAAGAGCCTGCCCCGTATGTGGTACCTGACCAAACCTTCAGGGGTGCCCAGGCCTGCCTGAGAAGGCTTAGAAAGCAAAAGGCTTAGGAGCCTGTTCCACAGGCAGATTGTAGCAGTTAAAGGCAAGGCCTTCTGTATTCAGGTGGAATGAGAACAGGAAAAAGTACCCCCACACCCAAAGCTCTAGGCTTTAAGTCTCTGAAAGACACTTGGTGGTGGTTTTAGGACACTACACTTACTCCGTTCCAGTTTCCATCAGTCAAAAGGACTGAGACCAGCACCCCAAGACACGGACCAGACAGAACACCAGTGGGCTCAGTATACTCTAAGTACTTTAACTTAGAAAACGACTACTTTTCTTACAGAAATGCTACTCTTAAAACTGAGATTCACATTTAACTTTAATTTGTGTATCTGAAGTGCATTCCTCTATACATGTCAAGGTGGTATCTACTTTGCTCTAAAATGAAGAGTTAGTTTCATTTACTTTCTACAACCTGGACCCCCAAGACTGGAAGATTTAATAAGAGCCGAAAAGTCAGTTTACAGTACACTTCAAAATGTGAATTGCAAATAGAGACAGCAAACACAGCATCCTGTCAGTAAAGCAGAGTCCCCAAGTGATCAACCAGGCAATGAAGAACAATCATTGTTACCAATCACCTGTTTTCCATGTGCTTGTACCCCAGGGCGGGAATATCAACAAACATGACTTAATCAAGCCACACATAAACACTGCCCTCCTCCTACAGACCTTATTTCTAAAAATGAAAAAATAAAACCGAGTATTTAAACCAGGGGTTGATCGCCAGGTGACTGCTCTCTCACTTTAGAGACTGCTCTAGTGTCAGGTCAGGGTCAGCACCGCACAACACCTGGCCCCTCAACGAGCACCAGATGCCTCCTAGCCTGGGCAGCTCCAACGGGCAGTGGCCCTGGGACCATCTATTTACCTAGGGTAGGCCAACCAAGACATGTAGGTTGGGGTTTAGCCTTTGGCCATCCAAGGGGAGTCTACCTTGGGTTAGGACACGACTTTATCCCAATGTTCCATTGTAGGCAATCACAACCTAAGTACAGTAACTCCCAGCATATGAAGAAATCTGTGGTGAGTGTTTACGGATACAGGTTGAAGCTGTTGCCCCATGAGTACCCTTTATTACCAGATGCAGCACGCTACCTCCCAGAAGCTTGAGATGCTATCTATGCAAAGTGGGTGCCTGGACTCCGAGCATCTCTTCTGCGGAGTGCTCTTCTGGTCAGCACACCTGCATGGGTCAGTGCGGGCTGCAGACCCTCACCTGGGGACACTCACATAAGAGCGTGACCTCTGACATGCAGCTTATGGAAATGAGGCTAGGGAGTGACAAAGTCTGAAAAGTTCTCAGCAATTTGCACTGAGTTCCAGAGAGCGAGAGAGCCGTTCAGCTGCTGCTGCTCTTCAGAGAGAAGAGCAGACCTCGAACACTGTAAGCCCAGTGCATCCCAGGGTGACGGTCCAAGTGCGGAGGGAACAAAGAGCAGCAAGTCCCAACTACTTCAGGGGCGCCCTTGCTGTCATCCTGACTAAGGGACAGGAATTCAGATCTCCAGCAGGTGAAAGGGGACAACAGCTCCTGCCACCTCTAGGAACGTGGGCGGCTCTTGACACTAGCACAGCAGACCAGGTGGAGTGGACACTGAGCTCTGACACGCAAGCCCAGGGAACCGGGGAAGGAACTTGTATGAACTTACAGCGCAAACCGTCAGCAGACTGGGAAGAGTTTTGAGGGTTACGGTAAATGTTCAAGAGGGCAATGGTCTGAAATACAAAACGCAACAACTTTATATTATGGAAATTGAATGTACACACTTCACCGGCTGCCTGTGACGATCGCTTCAGTTGAGTCAGTGCTGAAAAGAGAGCAGGTTATTTCTCTAGAGCAGAGGTGTCCCCTAGGTTGGTGGCTGTCTTGAACTACGCTAACACTGCAGTGCTGGGAGATCTCATGAGATGCCAATATTGCACGTCTGCCCACAGTGGACTCTCCACTGCCAAGTGCCAGCCAAGCAAGGACGGCACTGGCTCTTAGCTGACGAGACTGAGAGGAAAAGTGCTCACACCTGAGACCAACCAAGGGCTGTACCAGAGAAATACAATATCTCATGTCATGAAATCTCCACTTCCTAGAGGAAAAATTATAATGGTGAAATAAAACCCACACTTACTGGGCAACTTACCTTGATGACTCCTTAATATTCCTACCATTTTAACTTTACAGAAAGAACTTAAGAAAGGCCAGGGTTCAGTCACGGTAAAGGCCAGCAATTGGCTACCCGGGTTAAAACCCGCTTCATGTGGGCAGGTACTCTCGTGACAAATGTTAGTCAACAGGAGAGCCGGCCAGTGACTTTCCCTAGGAGAAGTGCCTCCTGAGCGCCTGTGGCCCCTGTCAAGTTCTGGCTGTGCGCCACGCGGTTCCAGCACCGTGTCCTGTTTGCAACAGCTCTATGTCAGCAGCTCAGAGCCAGCGTTAGGTCTCAATTAAGAGTGGGCTCTTGAACACCATCGTTTAAAAAAATTTCTCCAACTGTGGGACTTACAGTGTGAGCCGTCAGCCGTCTGTGCACTGTTTTGGGGATTACGATAGATGTTTTGAATCAAGATGGTCTGCGGGGAAAAAAAAAAATAAAAAGGGGAATTCTACTGGCTGCTGTGCATATATTAGACAATTGCAAAGAGACAGTTTGTTTGCAAACGGTTTGTTTGTTGTTTTGCCACAAGTCAGACACTTGTGTCTTGTGCAGAGTATACCAAAACCATCATATTATGAAAACAGAGTTTGAGCAGTGACTTGGGTCAAGTCAGCCAGCAACCAAGAAGGAACTGTATCCGTTGTTGTTTTGAGTGGTCCCCATTACCAATGATAAAGTGCTTCTATACAAAAGAGAACACTAACATTTTCTTGTACTTCAAGCCAGCACACAAGAACATGTTAAAAAGTCACATAATAATCATATCCCCCACACAGTTATCTCTCTTAACCAAATGCATACTTCAACTGTATGCAGCACTCAAGGTCTCTTAGCAAAACAGCCACGCCCGTTGTCTTGGATACCTGACTCTTATTTACACTTTCTTGGTGGGTCTCTGTTTACATAATACAATAGTTAAAACATTTGCTCTTTTGCGATCCTTCTTTTAAGGAAAAAATCCTTTTAGCCCTTGTGCTTTAAACTGGATCAGGCAGACTTGAAACCTTACACTGTACCGTTCTTCTTAAAATCAAGTTGTCTGAAAAAACAAACCATGTTTAAGTTAGTAAGCTAATATAGTACATCAATCTCACGTCCACATCACTAGAGCTTACAAAGAAACCCACCCTGAATTACACTACGTTATGCTAGCCAACAGACTGCGTGACCCACAGCACAGACGGCCTCTCAACAACCTGCTATAAAGAAAGCAATGCTAAGTGCTCCGCAGACTAGTCAGCTTGGCTTCCAGCTGTGCTCAAAGGGTGTAAGGTAGGGAACAGTGTTTGGGACACAGGTCTGCTGCGGGAACCCACCTGGGAGGAAGGCTGAACATCAGACCACACACCCTGAACCACTGAGTCCTCTACCACCCTGGGCCTGCACCTTCAGAAGTTTTTCCGAGCTGACTTTACCCAGCTTCCAACTGGGAGCAAAGTGGACGCCTGGTCCCTGCAGGTCTCCCCAGTACTGAGGCATACAGAGCTGCTCACTGTAGTGAAAGCACTGTAAAGGGAAGCTAGTTACTTGACTGGCCAACCCAACACAACTGAGGCTGTTACTGTATCATTGATCTCCAGGGCCTGCTCTTCCCTACTTTGTTCCAGGCCATAGTGCTTAGGCAGCAAAGGCTTTTGGCTTGTAAGAACAGTCTCTGCCCACCACCTTACATGCATGTTAACAGCACAAGGACACTGACGGCATGCAGAGTCAACAGCCTACAACCACCCACCAGGTCAGGTAGGGGATTTTGTTAATAATCGTCAGACAAACACCACACTCATAACACAGTTTAAAGCAGGTGCTCTGATAGTCTTAAAACTCACAGAGAAGGACACTTTTAGGGTCATTAGAGGACAGACACCTCCTACACTAGGAAGGAAACTTATCATGCTTTCTCCTCTAAAACATCCAATACTGGGGGCAGGAGAGATGGCTCAGGGATTAAGAACACTGTTTGCTCTTCCAAAGGTTCCAAGTTCAATTCCCAGCACCCACATAGTGGCTCACAACCATCTATAAGATCTGGTGTCCTTTTCTGGTGTGCAGGTGTACATGCATGAAGCACGTACACACAATGAATAAGTCTTAAAAGCAAAACAAAACAAAACCATCCAAGGCATAGTTTCCTGAGGGCTTACATTCTGAAAGCAAGATCCCTTTCTTCTCCCTCCTTGTATCAAATGGGTAATTTGGGGGGGAGGGGGCTGTAGTGTTTTCGAAACAGGGTCTCTCTGTGTAGCCTTGGCTGTCCTGGACTCGCTTTGTAGACCAGGCTGGCCTTGAACTCACAGCGATCCGCCTGCCTCTGCCTCCCGAGTGCTGGGATTAAAGGCGTGCGCCACCACGCCTGGCTCAAATGGGTAATTTCTTAAACTTCTACAGAAAGATTATATTATAGCATGTAAGAAGGGCAAAATATGCGAAAGAAAGATGCATACCCCCCCCCCCAAAAAGATGTATCTGTAGCTTAAAGGGCCCCTGTAAGCAGGTGTGGGCTAGAACCCTACAGCCCAAGCTAGACAGACTGAGCAAGACTTCCAATCTCTGACCTCTATGCCTATTTTCTTTCTTTTCGAGACAGTTTCTCTGTGTAGCCTTGGAGCCCTGAACTCACTCTAGACCAGGCTGGTCTTGAACTCAGAGATCCACCTGCCTCTGCTGGGATTAAAGGCGTGCACCACCACAGCCTGGCCTATCATTAAGTTTCTATGATGATGCCTTAGGGGGTCCTCTTGGGCATTATTAGAACATGCTGGATCTGCTGACAGACACTCATGCCAGCATGCCTTGCCCAGTGAGCAGAAATCCCTCTGTAGCCACCAGTGTCTATCCATAAGGGGAAGAACAGGGCAGTGAACCTCAGCTGCAGCCAACATCCAGCCATATTTTAAGAAGCTCCTCTAAGGTTAAGAACAGCAAGACTTTCCACTGGGGTGGGTCCATCACCCTCTGCAACAAATGCAAAATAAAACTAGAGGGAAAAAAATGACCTGCTAAATGCACGGAAACATTAACTGCCCCTGAAAGCACAAGAACTTTTGATAATTGATGTTAAGAGAATACATAAATAAATAACCCAACAACACACAAACCTGGCTAAAGGTCGGTTTATTGTGCAACCGAGAACATCTGTCTCCATGACGGCATGCTCCGATTTTGAAATAAAATGAACAGTTGACTCTGTAAGGGAAAATAAGATCCGATTAGTTCTGGAAAGATGTGGCAGAAACACCATTACCTTGATCCTACTTCCCAGCTCCTTTTCTTCCAGATGACAGAAGTTAGGCAGTTCTTGCTGGCTGGTTCCTCTTGCAGACAGTATGTCCGTGGTCGTTACCCTAGCTCCCCACAGAAGTGTTCTAACTCTAACCAGCATCCTGTTACTCCAAACCCCCTCTCTGTTTAATATTTTCTTTGCCTTTTTAAAGACTGTCTCACTCTGGGCCCTGGATGCCACCTATAAGAACAGGACACTGCCAACGAGGTGCTGTTTCCGGAACTGAGGCGTGTGCATACCCACATGGCAAGTGCTATCATTATCTAAAGAGAACTGAAAGGCAAGTTGAGGCTCTCTCCAACTCACCTACCAAAACAAGAGGAAAGCTCCAAACTGTCTGCAGCAACCAGGTGTCTTGGCTTCACCTCAGTGCAAATGTGCTATTCAGAGACCCAGCCTGCCTGAGAAACCACACAGGAGCATCTTGCCTGCCATTAATGCCCTTAGTACTACAGATACTCTGTGCTGCCACAAGCAATCAAAGCCATCGTGGGGTGAACAGTTACTTGGTGCAGCTTCCCTTCAGAAGCCAGCTGCAGAGGGAGGAATGCTGCCTCACTGATACTTTTACCAAAAGTCCTCACCATGAAGAAAGGACTGAAGGTTCAACCTCAGTGAAATTTAGTGGCCCACGAAGACCAGTTATTCTCTACTGATGATCAGGAAGTAATCTGAGTTTCTCAGGGAAGGAATCTGATGAACAACTGTGCTCCCAGCATTTGGGAAGCAAAGGCAGTGGGATCCATGAGTTCGAGGCCAGCCTGGTCTACAATGCAGGTTCAGGACAGCCGGAGCTACACAGAGAAACCCTGTCTCGAAACCAAATCAAACAGATAGAGTTCCAGGACTGCCAAAGTTATACAGAGAAACTCTGTCTCGGTGGTTGGGCAGGGAAGAAGTACAAGGAAAAAAGGATGATTTCTATCAGACAAGCTGAGCTAGAAAAATATAGCTTATAATAATATCACCACTAAATATTTAATTAGTAAAGAACCACATTTTCCCCTTAAAAAGCCCTAAGTTAAGAGGCACCCCATGCGCCTGTTTCAGATGTAATAACATAACCTAGTTTCTTGTTTGTTTGTTTGTTTGTTTAATTGCTGGGCAGTGGTGGTGCACAACTTTAATCCCAGCACTGAGGCAGAGGCAAGCATATCTCTGAGTTCAAGGCCAGCCTGGTCTGCAAAGTGAGTCCAGGGCAGCTACCCAATGTTACACAGGGAAATCTTGTTTCTGAAGACCAAAACCAACCAACGAAAAAATCCTAAATAGTTTGCTAAGATGGCCCGTCAACACAGCTAGGAACCCAGGGCCAGACTACTATGCCCTAAGTTCTCTAAGTCCCAGCCCTTAGGCATCAAGGCAGGGAAACCTCATGGCAGAACCGGCACACACATATCACTATGTTCCAGGCCATCTTCTCTGTAACCCCAGCGTTTAGAGACTGCAATCTTCCATAGCACCAGACAAATGTGCACGTGAAACAGGACCTGTATGTAGTTCTGGCTGTCCTGGAACTCAGAGATCCACCTACCTCTGTCTCTGGAATGCTGGGACAAAGTGTACCACAACACCTGGCTTTGGACATTGATTTTAAAGTACTTTAAAGGTTCTATTTTGAATTACCTATATGTGTGGGTAGGGGTGTAATGCCTAAGTGCAGGTATGTGTGGTGGCAGAGGCAACAGATCTCCCCAGATCTGGAGTTACAGGTGGCAGAGAAACATCAGATAGCATGAAGTGGATTCAGGGAACCAAACTCCTGGCCAATTCAAGAGCAGTTCAAACTCTGAACCACTGAGTCACCTCTCCAGTGCCTTTAATGTATTTTAGTCATCTTTGTGTGTGTGTGTGTGTGTGTGTGTGTGTGTGTGTGTGTGTGTGTGTGTGTGTGTGTGTTTTGTTTTTGTTTTTATTTTTTGGTTTTTCGAGACAGAGTTTCTCTGTGTAGCCTTGGCTGTCCTGGACTCACTTTGTAGTCCAGGCTGGCCTCGAACTCACAGCGATCTGCCTGCCTCTGCCTCCCGAGGGCTGGGATTAAAGGCCTGCGCCACCACGCCCAGCTTTTAGTCATCTTTTTACACAACACACACAGCCTTCCTCCATGACTTCCTGAGAAGGCAAATTTTATCCCATCTGATTCTCGGAAGACTGACCTAGACCTGACACCCAATAAAATGTCTCTAAAGTGACTGCCGATTTGGCCATGAGACTTTTAGAAACATTCCCTTTCAAACACAGTAGACTGTATAATAAAGGACCCTGATCAGACAGCCTCCATCCTGGAAAATAGAACATTTTCAACAGTGAGAATGTGGCACCAAAAATGTTATCTATTGCAAATATCTGCATAAACCTTATAACAAAAGTCAAAAATAGAAAGGCGTTGATTACTTACTGATAGCAGATTAAGCCAGACACTTAACTTTTAGGTTTTCAAAGTAGGAATGATCCTTCAAAGCGTATGACATTTCCTTTAACCTATGATTCGGCCGACACACTGGAAATGAGTATGGGCCACAATGGCATACAAATACATGCGGAACTATTGTTATTTTTTTCCACTTACCCTAACAGTTACCTACGGATATGCAAACCTTCAAGAAAAAAAAAAAAAAGCGGGTCCACCAAGACTTAAGCAGGCGGAGGTTTATTCAGTCGGAACCGCTTCCAATCATCAGCCCCAGCGACTGAGTGCTCGCGAGCACGGTGCCACCGCACTTCCGACACGACACTCAAAGCCCGAAGTTGCAAGAAACGTGTTCAACTCGCCACAGGAGACTGGGGCGGCGGCAGGAGCGCGGCGTGGAGCAGGGCCCCACGTAGAACCCGGCGTGGAGCACCGTGGAGCCCTAGGCGCCGAGGCCCAGCCCGAGCCGCCCGGCCCACGAGGCAGCGGGGCCAAGCCGCGCGAGGCCGCCAGGGCCGAGCCACCCGCTAGACCTGGACGCGACCGCCGCTTGCCTCGGCCCGCACCCGTTGCCCGTTACCGCCCCCGCCCAGGTCCCGGCAGGGCGGCCCTACTCACTTGTCTTTCTCGGTGCCGAAGATGGAGGCCAAGTATTCCGCCATTTTCCAGCGGACGAGTCCGACTCGGCAGTCGACGCCGCCGACTGTATCGACGTCCGCGGGAGACGTCACCGGACGCGACGGCGCTCCCCCCGCCCCCCGCCCGCCCGTCGTAGAGGCGCCGCCCAATTGGGAGAGACGCTGCTGGCGCGGAGGCGGGACGAAGAGCGGGCGGAGGCTCCACCCTCCGACTCTGGCGCCTGCGCACTCCCTGCCGCCCTGGTGGGTCCCGCGCCCAGCGGCTCCGCGCGTGCTCAGCACCGCAGTTTCCCGCTCCCGCCGCTGGGACCGCGCCCTCTCCCCTTGTTGGCTGTCCTGTCTCAGACCTCCCACTGGTGCAGCTGTAGACAAGAATCCCTGTCTGGCTTCCTTGAGGAATTGAAACCTATAGCTCACCTGCTCACCGTCAAATTACCAAATTTCTAGGCAGAGCCTAACCCCGTTATCTCAGGCTGTGAGGTCTTCTTTCTTGGTTTGATGACTTTGCCTGCTGTCTCTGCCTATAGAGCCTCTCCCACCCGAGGACGAACCCGGTGAAATCAATTCCAACTGGTTCCCAAGCCCCTGAACACAGAAGGCATCTTTTCACTTTTTGTTTTGTTTTTAGGTTTTCTGAGTTTCTCTGTTGTAGCCTTGGCTGTCTTGGAACTCACTCTGTAGACCAGGCTGGCCTCGAACTCAGAGATGCACCTTCCTTTGCTTCCACCACCACCTGCCTCTAAATCATATTTTTTGATTACTTGCTTTTTTGGTTTTGTTTTTGAGACAAGTTGTCTTTATTATGTAGCTTTGGCTGCTGCTGCTGCTGGTGGTGGAGGCGGCGCATGCCTTTAAATTGGGAGACAGGCAGGTAGAGTGTGAGTTCAAGGTTAGCCTGGTACACAGAGTGGGTACCAGGCCAGCCAGGGCTACCCAGAGAAACCAACCTTGTCTGGAAAAAGCCCAGAGTGGGAGGTGGGGGGGGGGAGGGGGAGGAAGAGAATATTTATAAGTGCAAATGTGAGAATATCTTTGCCAGTAATGGAGCTGGCAGTGAGGATGCCACCATATGTCAGGGAGTGATATGCTGGTCATGACAAGCTGCAAAGTAGCAGGAGCAGCTGAACTTTAAAGGTGAGCATGAATATTGCAAATGTGCCGGAGTGGAAAGCCACCTGTCGCATGGAAAGCTCCTTACCCGGAAACAGCTGAAAACCACCCTGGCAGGTTTTCTGTGAATCTGCTGTGTGGAAAACTGTAGTTTGAACAGGTGCCAGGGCCTGAGGAAGCCGGGCGGGCTAAGAGAGGAACAACAGGTGGCACGGTGAAGCTGGCAGGGTGGAAAAGGCTTCAGGTGTGAACTTGGGCATTTTGCCTCTTATGCAAAAGAACCAGGAAATGTGTCCTGCCTGGCTGGCTTGTGTAAGTTCCATAAACTCCTAACAGATAAGCTGGTCTGAAAGAAAACGCAGGCTTTGATATTCTGCACAGCCGCTCAACACATCCTGAACGTCTTTTGAATAGTCATGTTTCTGACATTTACTTTTCCCTCTCTTTGTGAAAGAAGTTTTATTTCCTTTAAGACAGAGACAATAAATGCCTTGAGAAGTATTGGGATGTCCCACCACTGATAGGTAGATGTTGGCACTGTCTGTCTTTGCAAGACTTAATGCCAACACCACCACATTCGCAACTGCAAATTTTTAGACAATTGAGCCGGGTGTGGTGGCACATGCCTTTAATCCTAGCGCTCGAGAGCTAGGCAGATCCCTGTGAGTTTGAGGCCAGCCTGGTCTACAAAGTGAGTCCAGGACAGCCTAGGCTACACAGAGGAAACCCTGTCTCAAAAAGTTAACAAACAAACAAACAAGACAATTGACTAGCCCCTTCACTGTGTGCTCCCATGGTCTCTGGGCCAAAGCAATTCTTTCTTTCTTTTTTAAATTTTGTTTTGTTTTTAATTTTAATGCTTTTGAGAGACAATGTTTCATTGTACCCCTGGCTGTCCTGGAACTCATTCTGTAGACCAGACTAGTCTTGAACTCAGAGATAAGCCTGCCTCTGTCACCCAAGTGAATCTACCACCCCCCAGATTTTGTCTTATTTTTTTGAGAAAAGATCTCACTATGCAGCCTTGGTTGTCCTGGAATTTACTATATAGACCAGGCTGGCCCCAAATTGGCAGACCCACCTGCCTCTGCCTTCCTACTGTTTGTATTATAGGTATGAGCCACCATACCCACCCTAGGACCACTGTATTAAAAACCCAAATCAGAGCCAGGCAGTGGTGGTGTATGCCTTTAATCCTAGCACTTGGGAGGCAGAGGCAGGCAGATTTCTGTGAGTTCTGGTGTATAGATGAGTTCTAGGACAGCCAGGCTACACAGAGAAACCCTGTTCAGAAAAATTAAAACAAACCAAAACAATCCCCCCACACCACAAAAAAAAAAAACAAAAAAACAAAAAAACAAAAAACCACCACCACAAAAACAAAACAACATCCAGGCCAACTCTGGCATGGTGGTGCACAGCTTTAAGGCCAGTCCTCAAGAATCAAAGTCAGTACAGTCTCTGTTAATTTAAGGCCCACCTGGTCTACATAGCAAGCTCCAGAACAGCCAGGACAATATAGAGACTCTTTCTAAAAAAAAAAAAAAAAAAACCCAAAACCAACCCAACCCAAACAAATAGTAATAGAAAACAAAAACAAAAAACAAGAACAAAAAACAAGAACAACAAAAAAACCCCAGCTCAGTCATAAGTCTGGTGACTTAGGCTCTTACTTCCTAGTGCTGTCTCAGAAGTTGAGACTCCCTTCCATTTCCTCTGATGCCCACTTTTTTTTTTTTTTTTGAGACAAGGTTTCTCTGTGTAGCCTCAGCTGTCCTGGACTTGCTTTGTAGACCAAGCTGGCCTTGAACTCACAGAGATCTACTTGCTTCTGCCTCCCAAGTGCTGGGATTAAAGGTGTGCACCACCACGCCCGCCTCTGATGCTCACATTTAATCTCAGGACCACTAACAGTGACCATGCTGGCTCATAAGGTATCAGTACAGACGGGCATTTAGCTTCTACACAGCCCACTTAAATTTAAAGCTTTCCCAGCAATCAACATTAGAAAGATCCCAGTGTGTAATTACCTTGTATTTAACAAGTCACTTTGTTACTATTTAGGTAGTAGTGACCAGACAGCCAACTGGAAGCCAGGTGTAATGCGATCCCTCTGCTGGCATGAGTTATTTAGTTGCAAAAATGTGAACATATTTTATTTGGAATCCTGAAGCCGGCCCTCATAGGTCATAAAATAGATACTATTTGTTCTTTGTTTTCAGTTAATACTGGTTAGTTTGTTTCAATGTTTTCTGAAAGAATGCCGCTAATTTCCTTCTATTTCCATGATCCTTGCAAATGAGACTTTGTAACTATTTGTATCAAGATGTGTACTTGTTGAGAGAAAGTTCAGCCACAGGGCAGTTCACAGCGGTCCGTAATTCTAGTTCCAGTGCCCTCTTCTGGTCTCTTTGGGTATTGCATACAAATAGTGAGCACACAGACATTTAGCCACACACTCATACACACATAAAATAAAAATTACAAAATTTGGGCTGGAGAGATGCCTTAGCACTTAAGAGTACCAGATACTCTTCCAGAAGACCTTGGTTCATTTCCCAGAACCTACGTGGCTCACAACTGTCTATAACTCCACTTCTAGGAGTCTGACACCTAGAACTGTAGTGTTTTGGGGGGGGTTTTGTTTTTGTTTTTTGAGACAGGGTCTCTCTGTGTAGCCTTGGCTGTCCTGGACTTACTTTGTAGACCAGGCTGGCCTCGAACTCACAGCAACCCACCTGACTCTGCTGAGATTAAAGATGTGTCTCATGCTGCACCCCCTCCCACCCTACCCCCCATGCCTGCTCTACTTTCTTACAAATCTTTTTCCATATTTACTAGTTAGAGTATCGTTTAATGTCCCACAGAGTTTATTTTAAACTGTTTTTAATTAATTTTTAAACATTTTATGTGTATGGTTATTTTGTATGCACATATGTCTGGTGCCCAAGGACTCTAGAGGAGGACAACAGGTCCGTTGGAACTCGAGTCGCAGGGTATGTGTGTGTGAGCCGCTATGTGGGTGCTGGGAATTGAATCTGGGTTCTCTGGAAAAGCAGCAAATTCTTTCAAAAGCTGAGCCACCTCTCCAGACCTACCTACAATAATCTTAAAAAATGTTTCCTAGGGGCTGGAGAGATGGCTCAGCGGTTAAGAGCACTGGCTGCTCTTCCAAAGGTCCTGAGTTCAATTACCAGCAACCACATGGTGGCTCACAACCATCTGTAATGGAATCTGATGCACTCTTCTGGGGTACATGAAAACAGAACACTCATGTACATAAAATGAATAAGTAAATCTTTTTTTTTAAAAAAGTGTTTCCTAGCTATTTGCAACTCCACTTAGTTACATAGCCAATTTGGTGTTTTTTTTTTTGTTTTTTTTTTTTTGTTGTTGTTGTTGTTTTGAGACAGGGTTTCTCTGTGTAGCCTTGGCTGTCCTGGACTTACTCTGTAGACCAGGCTGACCTCAAACTCACAGAGATCCACCTGCCTCTGCCTCCTGAGTGCTGGGATTAAAGGCATGTGCTACTACCGCCTGGCTCACAACCAATTTTTAAATTAGGTTGTTTTTCTTTTTGGTTTTTGGAGACAGGGTTTCTCTGTGTAGCTGTGGCTATCCTGATTGTAGATCAGGCTGGCCTTGAACTCACTGAGATTGGCCAGCCTCTGCCTCCCAGTGCTGGGATTAAAGGCGTGTGCCACCATGCCCTGCTCATCTAGATTGTTTTAGTAAGGTTTTTAAAAATTTGTTGTTGTGTGTGTTATAAGGTTGCCCAGGGCTTGGGAAGGACAGCAGGGGATGACTGCTCATGGGTCTGGGCTTCTTTTCCTGGGACTTGCTGGGTGTGGTGGCTCATATCTGTAACTCAGGAGTCTAAAGAAAGATGGTTGCCACTAGTTCAAGATCATCTTTGGCTGCATCATGAGTTCCAGACTAGCCTGGGGGCACATAAAGAAACCTTGTCTCAGAACAAAACAAAAGAACAAAAAACCCAATCAGTCAAGCAAGGAAGCAAGCAAGCAAACAAACAAACAGAAAACCAAACCAAACCAAACCAACCAACCAAGTAAATCCTGAGTTATCCTGGAACTTAGTGGCAAGGGCCATGTCACAGCACTTGTCTCAGTGCTTGAAAACGTGGAGCTTGGGGTGCTGGGAGGAGAGAGCGGGAGGAGATGGGTTGGGTGATACCAGGGGAGGAGAATAATCTAGAACCAGAGGAGCCTAGGGGATACTAGTGGACACTCAGGAAGGACACTCCCAGGGAGTTTTGGCTGGGAAGAGGCCATGGGCAAGGGAGTGAGGGGAGGCTTCGTTTGGCTGACTGGGTATAAAACAACCATGGTTGGTGGGTTTCTGCTGGGTCGGCCACTTGCCATTAACGCAGGCCAGTTGCTGTAGTCGGCCCAGGCAGATCTCATGTGGGGAAACCTGGTCTCTAGCGCCACCGTGTGGAAAGGTGGGGCATTTCCAAGGTATGAACCAGGAGGGCTCTGCCTAGGAGGCCAGATGAAGGCTGCTCCGGTGGTGGGAGCAGGGTCCTGATAAAGGTGGTTCATGCCTTCCCTCTTTGTCTGCCCTTCTCTGTTGTGTTGTGGCATGATATGGCACCAAGACCTTTGTCAGGTGCCAAAACCATGCTCTTGGATTTCTCAGCTTGAGCCAAACAAATCTCTGTTCATTATAAATTATCCACTCTGAAGCAGTCTGTTACAACAACAGAAAATAGGGGAAGATGTGCGTAGATACCTCAAATGAAGTACAGTCATTAACAAGGCTTAAGACTTGTGTCTGGGACCCTCGGATGATCTTGGCTCATTCCAGGGCCTACCATGCAAAGCTCTTTGGCCAAGAGAGTTAGCATCTTTTCGTTGTTATTATTTTTGTTGGCTTTTGAGACTGGGTTTATTTGTGTATCCCTGGCTGTCCTGGAACTTGCTCTGTAGATTAGGCTGGCCTCAAATTCACAGAGATACGCCTGCTTTTGCCTCGAGAGTGCTGGAAGGCATGCATCACTTTCACTCAATGTTAGGGATTTTTAAAAAAGATTTATTTATTACTATGAATACAGTGCTCTGTCTGCATGTACACCCACAGGCCAGAAGAAGGCATCAGATCGCATTCTGGATGGTTGTGAGCCACCATGTGGTTGCTGGGAATTATCCTCAGGACCCTTAACCTCTGAGCCGTCTCTCCAGCTCCTGGGTTTTTTGTTTTGTTTTGTTTTTTTTTAATTCCAGATAACTGAGAAGAGAAAAAACTCACCCTGAATGTGGGTGCCACCATTCATGGGCTGGGCCCTGGCACAGACTAAAGGAGAGCAGGGGCCTGGCGTGGGAGTGCATGCACCATTGTTTCTGTGCTTGAGTGCTGCTGTCTTGTGACTAGCTCTCTCGAGCTCCCAATGCTATGACTTCCATGCTATGGTGTCCTGGAACCTGGAACTGGGAACTGGAACTGGGACCTGGAATAAACCCTTTTGGAGTTGAAGAGATGGCTCAGCAGTTAAGAGTACTTGCAGCTCTTCCACAGGACTGGGGTTTGACTCCCAGCACCCACGTTGGGTGGCACACAGCCACCTGTAACTCCAGGCCCAGAGCATTTGATGCCCTCTGTGGTCATCTACACACAAGTGAAATTCCAACACACACACAAATAAATAAAATAAATAAAATCTCACAGATAAAACACTAGGTATGGGACTGGGTGTGGTGGGTGGTGGCGTACATCTGTAATCCCAGCACTCAGGAGGCAGAGGCAGGTGAATCACTGTGAGTTCAAGGCCAGCCTGCTCTACAAAGCAAGTCCAAGACGCAGGGCTATCACACAGAGAAACCCTGTCTCGGGGAAAAACAAAATACTGGGTGTGTTGGCACATGCCTTTAATCCCACACTCTGGAGGCAGAGGCAGGTAGATATTTGAGTTGGAGGTCAACTTGGTCTACAGAGTTCCAGGCTAGTCAGGGCTACATAGAAAGACACTGTCTCACAATAAATAAATAAATAAATAAATAAATAAATAAATAAAGCTGGAGAGATGGCTCAGTGGTTAAGGGCATTGCCTGCTCTTCCAAAGGACCTGGGGTTCAATTCCCAGCACCCACATGGCAGCTCACAACTGTCTGTAACTCCAAGATCTGACACCCTCACACCAACCCATATAAATTAAAATTAAATAAAAATATTTTAAATAAATACTCTTTCTCCATGGTCAGACCTGCCATTAGCAATGACTTCTAAATAATGAATAATCTTCTCCTTGTCTCATGAATACTTTGTGTGTTGAGTTAATTTCCTTGGCTTTTGTTATTGCATTTTGCAAGTATCTTTGCATGTGGCCTTTCCTTTCTCTCCCCATGTCTAGAACTCCCTAAGGACCGTGCTTCCACCAACCCTCCTGTCAATGGCGGGGTTCTCTATAACCACTGGCGTCACCACCTGAAGGCTCCCTGGAAATAGAATCCCAGTCCTTCTGGAACCCTGGGTCGGGGCCATTCTAAGGCTCCATGGCTGGGTTCTGGTGCACAGAAAAGCCTCCAGCCCTCTGGAAATCGGCATAGCGAGGGTACATGCGCTGGCTCCTTGGAGGCACCCCCTGCCACCCGCACTTCCACCTGCACTATTTCCTGTAGATTTTGGGATCCACTTAAGCTTCACACTTTTGCCAAGAGTCTGTTTGTGTCACTGTGGTGCAGCCCCCTTCTTGCAGCACTCTGAGGCCCCTGGGGGAAGAACAGAGCCAAGCAGGGTTGGAACCAGAACAATAGCTTTTGCTGCAGCATGGAAGATATCTGACCACAAAGCTGGGGTCTCTTGTAGCCCAGGCTAGCCTCCAAGTCACTATGCAGCCAAGACTTGAAACTATAATTCTCCTGCCTCTGTCACCACAGGCTGTGATCACAGGTATGCAGTACCCTACTCATTTTAATCAGGGTTCAGGATTGAACCCTGGACCATATGCATGCTAGGCAAGCACTCTACCAAATGACCCACACCCCTAGTCCCAGTAAGGCTCTTCAAGCTTGCTCCTCCTCTGGGGAGCTCCCTGAGGACCTGATCTTAGCTTGTCCACGTCCCACCAGGATCCCAGCATCTTCCTAAGATGCGGCCCGTCTGGAGGATAGGGTATAATGCAGCCTTGAGAAGGAAGGGAACGTGCTGGAAGCATTGGATGCTGGATTGGCCAAAGCAGGCAAGCAAACAGCCTGGAGGCAGCCCGGTCGTTTGTGCACGGCTGACGAATGGGTGTATCTCCAGGGATTTTTGCCTCAAGACTCCTTGTTGGTGACATATTGCCTTTCCATGCTTTTCTCATATATCTGCCATGGCACAGACACCCCCCCCCCCCCCCCCACTGTCTATCGCTTCGCTCTGCTGGGCAGATTTCCTGCAGATTATATTGAAGATGTGCACTCCTGTCATAGGGCTGTTTAAATGAATTGATGATTCCATAATCCTACAATATAGATATATTTGTGGTTTCCCACCTCAAGTAGTGGTTCAAAATAGCAAGTCCACCAGCCTGAGAGTTTAAGAGCTAAAGTACAGCTAGAGAGAGAGAGAGTTTCTTGCCTCAAAGAGTGACCCCAAGTGAAAAGGCTACCAGCCTGAAAGTTAAGAGTTAAAGTATAGTAGACAGAGCTATCACCCTGACAATTAAAGGTTAAGAACAGCATTTCTTCCTTCCTTTTTTTTTTTTTTTTTTTTTTTTTTTTTCTTTGTTTAGTTTTTGGAGACAAGGTTTCTCCTCTGTGTAGCCCTGGCTGTCCTGGACTCGCTTTTTAGACCAGGCTGGCCTGGAACACACAGCAATCCGCCTGCCTCTGCCTCCTGAGTGCTGGGATTTAAGGTACATGCCACCACTACCCGGCTAGTTAAGAGTTTCTTACCACTTACTACAACCAGTAGCCCCAAATAGCAAGGCTACCAGACAGAAAGCTTGAGAGTTAAAGTACAGAGAGAAACTCTAGAAGCAACCATATCCTAGCCACTATAGGCCTAGATCCTGTTGCTACCCAACACCGCTGTCCCACCTCAGCTGCCAACGGACCTCCTTGGTGTAAAAGCTCTCTTTTTTACAGAAACTCTTACCCATGCTATGTCACAGACAGGCCTTGAGGTCACTGCGTACAGTGAAATAAGCCAAGCAGAACAAAATGGGGCTGGAAGGCTCCCTCTCAGACACTTGGCTGTCAGTCAGATGAACACTGATGCTGAACTTCCTGTGAGAAGCAGTTGGCCATGAAGCTGCTACTGCTGCTTTTCTCGTGAGGCACAGAAGGGTTCTGTTGTCTGAATGCACAGTTGGGCCAGCAAGCAAGGTTTTCCCAGGAAGCAGAGTGCTCTGACTCACAGCCATCTGCACCAAGGAAGCTGGATTTCTTTCTTTTTTGTTTTGTTTTGTATTTTGAGACAAGGTTTCTCTGTGTAATAGAACTCTGGCTGTCCTGGAACTCCCTTTGTAGACCAGGCTGACCTCGAACTCACAGAGTTCTGCTTGCCTCTGCTTCCCGAGTGCTGGGATTAAGGGTGTGTGCTACCACGCACAGCTGGAAGCTGGATTTCTGTGCCTCTCTCTTCCAGGACTTTGCAGCCATCCTGCATTGGGCGCACCTGGATGATCTGGGATGTCTCCCCAGTGCTGAACCCTAAATCCAAGTGTAGCCAGGGCTGGACATGGGAAAAATAAAACAAAACAAAACAAAACAAAACAAACAAACAAACAAACAAACCGCAAGCATAGCAGGGTCCCATGCTGTTCAGGTAAAAAGACTATGAACATTTTGGTGAAACAGGAATATTGGGGTGTCTTTGAGAGCTTTGGAATTTTTCTTGGCTCTTGGTGAACTTGCGTTGGGGGACAAGGATACCAGAAAACTCAATAGCCAGCAAAGCCATTCTGAGCTAGAGGTTTTCTGCTTTTTGTTTGTTTGTTTTGTTTTGTTTTTCTTTTTGGCATGAAACTTTGAAGAACTTATGGATCATGTAAGGAGCTCCTTTTTAAAAAAAAGATTTTATTTATTTCTGAAATTTATGTTTATGAGTGTTCTGTCTTCATGCACATCAGAAGGAGTCAGATCCCATTAGAGATGGTTGTGAGCTGCCATGTGGTTGCTGGGAATTGAACTCAGGACCTCAGGAAGAGCACTCAAGTGCTCTTAGCTGCTGAGCTGTCTCTCCAGCTCTCACAAAGGGTACTCTTTAGGAATAAATTTATAATAGATTCATAGGTAGGAGCTTTCCAGGGACGGAGAGAGAGTGCAGAGTTCCTGTATAGCATGAAACAGGGTACCATGAAGTCCGGGGGTTTTCTAAAGGATTTGTGGCAGAGACTGAGTGTGGGGAGGGGTGTGAGCTCCTCCGTCCTGTTGACCCAACTGTGGGTGACCTGAGGTGACCAGGCCCCTCCTCTCAGTTTCAGATGCTCGAGTATAGCCTCTAAGCAGAGGTACAGGAGAGAGCAGGGAACTAGGCCTCTCTCCTGGCATCCTGGTCTGCAGCAGGGATAGTCTCAGAACTTCTGCTTTGGGGCCCCTGATTACCTGGCTTGTTTCTATCTCTTGCCTCATCACTGGGGCACATCACATTGCATGGCCCGGAAAACTCCAAGTGAATCAGGCCCCAAATGCCGTAGTTGGAGTCCTTCTCAGCCTGTAGCCCTGCAACCAGAGTGGCTGCCGAGCAGAAACACCTGTTCTGTTTGTGATAGATGCCTCAGTCTGGCCAAGAATGTGTCTGTGCCTTTGAAGTATCGTGGGTTTGTCCCTTAAAGCTGCTTTGTCCCCAGTGGCCATCCTCATCTGGGGCGTGTGTGTGTGTGCGTGCGTGCGTGCGTGCGTGCGTGCGTGCGTGTGTGTGTGTGTGTGTGTGTGTGTGTGTGTGTGTGAGATCTTCTGGGTACCCTAAATGCTAACTTCTCCCTGGGGGTGTCAGCATGTGTGCCCATTGTGGTAAATATATAACATGCACTTTTCCTTCTTTTTAAAAAAAGATTTATTTATTTATTATGTATACAGTGTTCTGCCTGCATACAACACCTGTGGGCCAGAAGAGGGCACCAGATCTCATTGTAGATGGTTGTGAGCCACCAAGTGGTTGCTGGGAATTGAACTCAGGACCTTTAGAAGAGCAGTCAGTGCTTTTAACTTTTGAGCCATCTCTCCAGCCCCACACTTTTCCTTCTTTAGCTGCATTTGCATCTTCACACGGCCATCAGCAACACAGGCCCGCCTACATCCCAGCACTCTGGTTCCCCCCAAGGCTGCCTACGTTAGTAGTTTTTCTGTCGTCATGACAAAATGCCTATCAGAAGCAACTTAAGAAAGGTCCAGGGCTTTGAAACATGGCGTGAAGGGCGTGCTGCAGGGTGACAGGAGCGCAGCTGCTGACATCATGATCAACTAGGAGGCAGAAAAGGCTCGGTTTTCAGCCTGGCATGGTGGTGCACGCCCACACCTAAATTTTGCCCTAGGCTCTGTTTTCAGGGTTCAGGGCTAAGACAATGCCTAAACCGGGCTGATCAGGACATTAGATAATCAAATCATATCTCTCCACATTAGCAGATAAAAAGATAAAAGAGCACATGACTTTAGAAAGGCTTTGCATGCTGGGCATGGTGGCGCACACCTTTAATCCCAGCACTCGGGAGGCAGAGGCAGGCATATCACTGTGAGTTTGAGGCCAGCCTCGAGTCTACAAAGCAAGTCCAGGACAGCCAAGGCTACACAGAGAAACCTTGTTTCGGAAAAAAAAAAAAAAAAAAAAAAGGCTTCTCATAATAACTTGGGCACAGAGTGGGGGTGGGGAGCACTGGATGAGCAGCTCAACCACAAAAGGACAAATTTGAAATAATCAGGACTATTTGATAAGGGTCTTCTAAGGTAATATCTGGTCACACCAGCTGTGCAATGGCCCCAGTGCTTTGGTCAGGAAATGCTTGTATTTTTAATAGAATTGCCTGGAACTAAGCCAGACAGTAGTGGCACACACCTTTAATCCTAGCACTTTGGAGGCAGAGGCAGGTGAATCTCTATAAGTTTGAGGCCAGCCTGGTCTACAAAGTGAGTTCAGGACAGCCAGGGCTACACACAGAAACCCTGTTGTGTGTGTGTGTGTGTGTGTGTGTGTGAGAATTGCCTAGAGCATGAAAGACAGCAATGTCGTGATGTCTGTGCTTTGCTTTAAAATAATAGGCTGAGTGTGGTGGCTCACACCCCTAATGCCAACGCCTGGGAGACAGAGATAGGCAGAGCTCTATGAGTTTTGAGGCCAGCTTGGTCTATGTGAGTTCCAGGCCTGCCAAGGCTACACAGTGAGACCTTGTCCCCAAAACGAAACAAAACAAAACAAAACCCCCAACCCTAATAACCAATAATTAAGGAAAATAAATAATACTGCTGCTGCTGGCGATAACAAGCGGCAATTGAGGCAAAGCACGGTCGTTGAATCCAGCTGATGCCTCCATGGATGCTCGTTGTATCAAGTTTTCTACTTCTGAGACTCATGAGTGCTTTTGTAATGAAAATAAACCACCGAGGCAGCGTTTTACTCCCATGGCAAAATTTATCAATGACGCCAAGTATGAATGATCAGGAGTTGTGGAAACCATGATCTAGCAGGTGGTGTGGGGGTCGGTGGGTGGGTGAAGTGTGTGTGGGGAATGGCAGGGGGGCCATGGGAGCGGGAGGGCGGGGTTCCCTCTGAGTCCTTGATGGGGGTGGGGTGTGGGTCAATTCCCAGGCTGGCCTCTTCAGATGCTCGGTGGGGGGGTTTCACTGATGCACAGGCAGCAGCTTTGCCCTGGGAGGGGTTGGCAAGCAAGACTGGTCCTCATTCCTTTCCCGGATGTGGTGGTGTCGGCAGCAGACAGTCCTGTCTGACCTGCTGACCCCTGAGGCTGGGGCCAGGGCTTAGCTGGGCGCATTCCTGCTGTCCCACCACAATGCTGGTCGCCCTGTGCTTGCTTTGTGCAGGAGCCCTGGCCCCTGGGGTGGAAAATCAAACGAAGCTTTCTGACTGCACAGCAGACTGCTGGCGTCGCGGGAATCCAAGCAGATGTCAGCTCTGCCAGGGTGGGGCGGCTGAGCCGTGTGCAGTGAAGCGGGAATGCTGAGGTTGGGTGGAAAGCTGCTGTCCAAACCAGAAGGGGAGGACAAGGAAGCAAGTCACTAGGGCCTTCTTGCCCTAGTGGAGAAGGGGGTGGGGAGTCCCCAAGGTGAAGGTCTACACTCCACCAAGGACACTCTTTTTTTTTTTTTTTTTGAGACAGGGTTTCTTTGTGTTATCTTGGCTGGCCTCGAACTCACAGTGATCCACCTATCTCTGCTTCCCAAGTGCTGGGATTAAAGGTGTGCACCACCACACCCTACTGGAAGGACACTCTTTTATACACAAACATATTTACCCCCAACTCCACCCAACCCCATTCCATAGATAAACAATCACACACATATCCCACACTTACGGTACATAACACTCAGTAGAAATGTCTCTTCAAACACATGGTTAACTGGAGCACTTTCCTCACATCCCCCCACCTCTGGCACCTTGCTCCTGACTCCTCTCTTGAGAATATCTGACATCAAGCGTACACTCCCATCTCCTGGATCAAGAGTAACAGTTGTTCCTGCAGCTTCGGCAGCCTAAGGCCTCCCTTATAGGTTCCCCCAGGATGCTGGATGCAGGTGGGTAGCCATTTGCATCCAGGCCTTTAGCAGCTCGGTCCTCAGCATGGGTCTGTGATATGAGTTCCCACAGGGACTCCTGTCTGCTCAGACCCTTGAGGTTCAGGAGACTAGTCTTTTGTCTTTCCTTGACTTGGGGAGATGGATTTTTTTTTTCAACCTGCCAGTGGGACATCACCTGTTGATGGGACATGCTGGGCTGGCCACTTCCCAGGTCCCAGTCAAGGGGGATTGAGACTGCTGGACAGGGTTGGTGAGTTTGTGATTCTGTAACTTACTAATACCCCAAAGCAGAAGCAACTCGGGTAACCCAAAGAGAAGCCGGGAGAGATGGGAAAAGAACTCACGCTGTTGCCCCTCAGACGGCAGAATGTGCGGCCGCATGCAGGTTGGTTGCTTTATGAACGCTCCACCCTTCACAGGACAAAATTGGTTTCAGTGTAATCAAGTGATAATTATGGATAACGGCGACTTTTTTTCTAGTTTGTTCCTTAAAGCAATTAGCAATTAGGAAGGAGACTGCAAATCTATTCGGTGACATAGTTCAGGCATGGGCTGATGTTTGCACTTAAATGAGATGCCTGGCTTGGGCTCAGTTCTACAATTTACAACTTTAAACCTGCAATAAAATGCAAGTGGTCCCAAGGGCCACAGAATCAGCACTGATCCAGCAGTGCCCTTCCCCCCCCTCCAAACTGAGGTCATTTGAAATCCGTCCATGCATGCAGATTTGTAGAGTCCCAGGGATCCATCCACACCCCTAACAGGAGTTCTGGACCTCCATCTCCATCTCAAGAAAGCCTTGTAAGGCATTGCCCATGTAGTGGAGATGGTAGGCTCTCCATAGAGCAAGCTCACAGGGCTGTGTGACAAGGTCAGGGAGCCTCTGTTCTTCCCCTGGGTGGGAGGTAGGTTCCCAGACCTTGGATGCACCTTGTAGGGTACCAAGCCCTTGATGAGTGCCCTTTCCACCGTCTCTGCATTCTGAGTAGCGACAGCACAAATTCCCTGCCCCTTCTTCACTGTTTTGCGGCACAACTGTTCTCACCCTAGAGCTTGGTGATCTCTGTAGAGTTGAGCATTTTCTCCTTTTCACCCAGGAGAGGTCTCTTTCAGCTTCTCATGGGTTTCTCCCAATCCCCAGTCTTGCAATGCTTGTACTTGGGGGATCAACAAGTAAACGTGTGTGTGTGTGTGTGTGTGTGTGTGTGTGTGTGTGTGTGTGTGTGTCACAGGAGCACTGACTGAGGGCTGGTAGCACACAGCTCAGAGACACCAGGCAGGGGGACACTACCCAGTAGGCTCCTCAGGACACTCTTGCCTTTTTTCCCCCTCATGAAACTTTGCATATAATGCAAAGGGAGGTAACTGTAGAAGTCCAAGTTGACGGCATCAGTGGAGCCCGTTTTCCCCCAAGGATTCCTTCCCTCCTTGGCCTGCAGAGCATCCTTTTTGCTGAGCCTCGTGTGGTCTTTCCTGTGTGCACCGCACCCCCCCCCCAGACTCTTTCTTTACGTCTGAATGTGTTCTTCCTACAAGGATATGGTGGATTAGGGCCTGCCTGTGTAATCTCAGTCCACATGTATTACCTACCCTCTGCAAGCCCCTGTCTCAGTACACCCTCTGAAGTACTGAAGGTTAGGACTTTGTGTGAACTTGGGGGTTCAGCTCCACTCCTGGCACCTATTTGTCCAGAATCAACGGGTGCCGAGCCTTTGCCATCTTTTGAAGGTGTGTGCAAAATGGCAGAGAATTTCTCTCAAGTAAAAATTTCTCAACAGAGTCAATCAGAAGATGCTGTGCCCTCTTGGGTCTCATATCAGCAAGGCTCTTCATTTGAGTCATATTTAGTGCCTTAAAAGATTTATTTTAAGGCAGAGGCAGGTGGATCATGTGAGTTTGAGGCCTGTCTGGTCTACAAAGCAAGTCCAGGACAGCCAAGGCTACACAGAGAAACCCTGTCTCAAAAAACCAACTAACCAACCAACCAACCAACCAAACAAACAAACAAATATTTATTTTAAGCTGGGTGGTAGTGGCACGCGCCTTTAGTTCCAGCACTGGGAGGCAGAGGCAGGCATGTCTATGAGTTCGAGGCCATCCCAGTCTACAGAGTGAGTTCCAGGATAGCCAGGGCTACACAGGAAATGCTGTCTTGACTCCTCCCACCCAGGACTTACTTTATTTATGTGTACATGTGTGTCTGTGTGAGTTAATGCTGTGTTTGAAGGTGCCCAGGGAGGCCAGAGGAGGGCACTGGATCTAGAGTTATAGGTGATTGTGAGTTGACCAATGTGGGTGCCAAAAATCAAACTCAGGTTCTCTGGAAGAGCGGTAAGTGCCCCCTCCCCCTTTTTTTGAGACCGAGTCTCGCTATGTAGCCATGGCTGGAACTTGCTAGGTAGACCATGCTGGCCCTGAATTCATAGTCTTGCCTGCCTCTGCCTCCTGAGTGCTGGAATTAAAGACACATGGCACCAACTACAGCTAGATCAGAGCATTTCAGACAGGAACATGCCTGGCCAGACACTGATGATCTTGGGCTTAGTGACTCCTAAAGTTTCCCCAGAGAGTAAATGTTTAGATTTATTTATTTATTTATTTTGGTTTTTTGAGACAGGGGTTTCTCTGTGTAGCCTTGGCTGTCCTGGACTCACTTTGTAGACCAGGCTGGCCTCGAACGCATAGCGATCCACCTGCCTCTGCTTCCCGAGTTCTGGGATTAAAGGTGTGTGCTACTATGCCCGGCTCAAAGTTCTATATTATAGCCTGCATGCTTGTGGCTGTGAAACCATCTGTCCAAATGTGGTTAATACCCCCAAAGAAAAGTGACTTCCTTTCTCCCAGAAGCCACCAACTGCCAATACCCTCTCTTCTATCCACGGTGAAATGCCCACTGTCTCCATCTTGTTCAGGCAGCTTCTGAGGGTTCATGGGAGCATCGGCCATGCCATGTCCGGAATAGCGCATTCCACAGCTCTGCTAGCTCTTCTGTCCGCTCTACTCCTTCTTCTCGGATGTTCCTTGACACTTGGGTGTGTCGGTTAAATGTTCCAGTTAGCTCTGATCACTTCACAGTCACTTGCTCTCAGCACTTTGGCTTGCTATAAGTCTCTGAATTGACTGCTACCCATAGCCGCAAGAAGTTTCTCTGACCAAGGGTGAGAGCAGCACTAACCTATGGGTCTGAACATGAGTGTTTAGAAGGTAGTTTCACAATGTGTCCATTTAGTAAAACAGTACTAGTAGGTTTCCAGTTAGCACCTGTGACTTCACTAGCCATGAGCTTTTAATAAGGTTTGCATGAGTTAACGCATTTGGAGCTGGCTTCAATTCCATGTAGAAAGTGGTTGGTTACTCCTGGAACAGCCATTACACCAGTAGGCACACCTTGCCTGGAAGGTTGATATTGTAGCATTCAGGGACAGATCTTCATTCGTTCGTTCGTTCGTTCGTTCCTTCATTCCTTCCTTCCTTCCTTTCTTCTTTGTTTTTCAAGCCAAGGTTTCTTTGTGTAGTCCTGGCTGTCCTGGCATGCACTCTATAGACCAGGCTGGCTTCGAACTCACAGAGATCTGCCTGAGTCGGCCTCCTGAGTGCTGGGATTAAAGGCGTGCGCCACCAGGCCTAGCAGGACAACTTTCTAAGAGGGATAAGGAATGTAACAGCTGGAGGGGCACGATATTAGGGAGACTTGGCTATCCTTGGCTTCCTTTGAAGGTGGAGGCGGAGTCACGAGCTGGAAGAATCTGGACAAGCAGGAAGCTGATTCTCTCCAAGGCTTCCAAGAGGCCCCACCCAGCCAGCATCTTTCCTTTAGCTCCAAGAGAATATATTGCTGACTTCTGGCCTCCAGAGCTACAGGGCAATGCATCTGTGTTGTTCAAGCCACCCAGACTGTGGCTACAGGGTACTCACACAGCAACCTGAGCTGAGGTAGAATGGTGGGCCCTTCAAGTTTCCCTCGCTTGACCTTGACCTTCACCATGCAGTGTACACTCAGGCCTGGCTATAACGAAGGCCAGGCCTGTAGTGAGGGCTGTGAGCCCACTGAGCCTTTAGCACTAGGAACCCACACTCTCTCTAGGAGCAGGAATATGAGGGATATAAAAGCTTGCCTTGTCCTCCGTGGCACTGAGAGCTATGTGACGCATGGGAGGAGGTCTCAGGCTGGTACCTTGGCCTTATTCCTGCCTGTAGTCCCAGCTTGGACTCTATTCACATACAGGGTCTGTTTAGGAGACAGAACAGAATATTGTCTTCTGTGTTCAGTGTTGTGGGTGGAAATTGAAAATACACAGTCTTTTTGTCTTAACCCAACATTTTTTTTTTTTTTTTTTTTTTTTTTTTAAAGACAGGGTTTCTTTGTGCAGCCCTGGCTGTCCTGGATTTGGCTCTGTAGACCAGGCTAGCTTTGAACTCAAAGATCTGCCTACCTCTACTTTTAAAGGCATGTGCTACCATGCCCAGCCCTTAGTGAAGCATTTAAAGAAGTCAAATGACTTTTAAAAATCGGTGATAAAAAATATAAAATTTAATTTTTGTGTGTGATACCAGTGAATAGTGAACTTAGGGCTTCATTCATGATAGCTAGGTAGGTACTCTACCACTATAATAGCCCCCAAGCCCTCATCTATCTATCTATCTATCTATCTATCTATCTATCTATCTATCTATCTATCTATTCATTATTTAGAGGCAGGCTCTCATGTGGCTGGGCTGGCCTTGAATTTGCTATGTAGTCAAGACTGACCTTGAACACCCAATCTTCCTGCCTCCACCTCCTAAATGCTAGGATCACAGGTTTGCACCACCACACCTGGCTAACGTAGTGCTAGAGCCCAGCCCTAGGGCTCTGTGCATGCTAGGCAAGCCACTGTACTCACTGAGCTCTGTCCCCAGGCTCTCCTTGCTTTTCTTTTGAGACTATTCTGTAAGCTTCTCAGTGTGACCTTGAGTTCACTCTAGCCAAAGCAGGCCTTGAACTTGAGATCCTTCTGTCTCAGCTTCTGGAGTAGCTACTGGTCCCCAAGGCTAGACTTGATTGGTTTTTGTTTGGTTTAAAAGTTGTTATTATGGCCAGGTGTGGTGGTGCACGCCTTTAACCCCAGCACTCGGGAGGCAGAGGCAGGCAGATTGCTGTGAGTTCGAGGCCAGCGTGGTCTACAAAGTGAGTCTAGGGCAGCCAAGGTTACACAGAGAGACCCTGCAAAAGAAAAAAGTTATTGTTATGTATGCATATATGCATGTATGCACGTATGTATGTGGCCATCTGGTGTAGAGGTTGGAGGACAACCTTGTGGGATGCATTCTTTCCTTCAGCTCTTCCATGGGTCAGGGATGGGCTGTGCTGCAAGCCCCTTTGCCTGCTGGTCCTTCTTGCTGGACCCCGAATGCCTGAGCGTAAATGAACAGGTTCTAGGACGGCTCCTTATAGCCCTGGTCACGGACATGGTTTGACTGAGCCTTTCCATGGAGGACATAGTTAGTACCCTTCCATGGGTTAACTCCTCTCAACCTAGCCAGCCCAAGCCCTCAACATAGTAAGATCACCCTCCCTACTAACCCCTGCCACTGCCTAGATGCTGGTCCCAGTGCCGATGTGCTACTGTCTGAACCATCCTCTGCATTGGATGCTCTTCCCTTCTTCAAAGTGCAGCGATGCGCTCTTGTGGTCCAGCCTTCCTAAGCCCCACTTTCTTGGTTTGTAAAAGGGGAGTGACACAGGAGGCACAGAGGCCTTTGTGCTCACAGATAAACAGTAGGGGACTCTGGCATTGTAGCACACTGGGTTGTTCCTTTGAGGGTAGGAACGCTGTGACACCTGTCATCCTCCCAGAAGGCTGGGATGAGGCGTGTGTTCTGGCATGGTGACCGTTGCACTCTCTGTGTGGCTGCAGATGGCCCTAGACCCTTCCTCCCCAGACCCTTCTCACAAACTTGTTTTTCTCAGTCCAACCTTCAGAACCTAACTTTATGGAAGGTGCCATACATAACTTTACAAAGAATTTCGATGTAGTCACGTCTGGCCCTTATTTAACTGGCTTTGTTCCTCAAAGAGACTTATGTCTGCTTTATTGTGCACGTGGGATTGAATTCATTATCTCCAGAAAAGTTGTCACCAAATTGTGCTGTGCCTAAACATGCCTAAAATAAATCACCCCTGGGTCAGACTCCTGACGTTTGAGCCAACAGCAGCTATGTAGTCATGTTGAACTGAACTGCTTGCTTGCCTCTCACGAGGCAAGCCATGGTGGTTGAAGAGACCCCCTACAGGGTGATGCTTGGACCTGCCTCCTAGTGTTGTCTGAAGAACTACTAAATTGTGGTCAACAAGTGTTGGGGGCAGACTCTGAGGTGCCCATTGCTTCCTGCAGCATTTATCACGTGCATCTTTGTTTCTGGAACCCCCAGGAAATCCCTCCCCTGGGATCCCAAGCTTTCAGGGCAAAAGCCATTCCTTGAGGACCTTTGATCACACACTAGTGCCACACACACAGCTGGAGTTCAGGGATGCCTATCACCTGGTGGCACCTGGATGAGGGCCCCACGTCGAGGAGCAGAATCCTCTCTAGCATTGCCCCTAAGACCCTGGAATACCTGAGAGTGATTTGCATAAGCCCTGGGCTGGGTAGACACAGCTGGTTTAATATCCTGTGTGTGCAAGTCATGTTGGGAAGACTTGATGCTTTGCTGAGGATGGTGGCCATGGGTAGAAGAGCTCAGACGGAGCTGCACAGAGGAAAATCCAGACACCTCCCCCCCCCCTTTTTTTTATAGATGGTCATGAGGTACCATGTGGGTTCTGGGAATTGAACTCAGGACCTCTGGGAGAGCAGCCAGTGCTCTTAACCACTGAGCCATCTCTCCAGCCCAGGAAAAATCCAGAATCACATCCAGCATACAGACACCCTGGGAAGAGCAGGGACTTGGAGGAGGATTTGGACAGGATTCTTGGCCTGTTTCCTCATTGTTTTCGGTCTTCCTTGAAATTTCTGGGAGTTGTGTAATTTTTGTTACGGGTAAGAAAAAACAAATCGTGTTTTACTTTGAAGAGACGGCTTTCACAAGGGAGGTTGTGAGAACTGGGTGTGGCTTACTAAGCTGTACCTAAGTCTCCCCACTTGTGAAACGGGTATCCAGGTATCCAGGTATCCGAACTCTTCCTCCAAGGGAGGCCAGGAGTGTCTGTCCCTCAGTACAGCACGGGAGGAAGTAGTGCTGTCCCTGGCCTGGATGATAAGACTCTCCATAGACCTCCTTGGGGGCATCTGGACTGAGAACTGGCCCCTGTGTGGCGCTGGGTGAGCAACCTGGCTGCTGACGGTGCAGCCTCCCTCCCGAGCTGAGCACAGGCCTTTTGGGAAATCCCTTAATCCCCCCCATTCTGTGCAGGCGTATATAGGGAGGGTCCGAATGCTAGCTCGCCACTGCACTGCCCAGAGGCCCCTGCCTGACCTACCGCCAGCCTTCGGTCCCTGCATCGCCAGACACAACATGGACGTCACCATCCAGCACCCTTGGTTCAAGCGCGCCCTGGGGCCCTTCTACCCCAGCCGACTGTTCGACCAGTTCTTCGGCGAAGGCCTTTTTGAATACGACCTGCTGCCCTTCCTGTCTTCCACCATCAGCCCCTATTACCGCCAGTCCCTCTTCCGTACGGTGCTGGACTCCGGCATCTCTGAGGTAAGATGCAGCCACACTGGCTGCTCCTTGCCGGTCAGAGGGGTCTCGGCCTTGCCTAGAAGACAGCTAGGGATCCTCCAGGGGCACAACTGACCCGTGCTCTCCTTAAGCAGTGTCCCTGCCTCTCCCAGCCTCGTACCCTGCAGAGGCTTGGTGGGAGCCCCCATGCCTAGTTGCCAAAGACTCCCGCATCCCTGGGAACGGGGTCGGAGGAGGAGACCCACCCGAGCCCGACTGCTGTCTTTTCCTCCCATCAGCTCATGACCCATATGTGGTTTGTAATGCATCAACCACATGCTGGAAACCCCAAGACCAACCCCATCAAGGCAAGTTACATGGCAAAGGCGAGCGTCCTGTGCCGGCCGCTCCCTGTACTTTCTCTTCTTGGTGTGGGGGTGGGATGTACTGCCCTGAAGCTCTTCTTACAGCAGGGCAGGGGCCTTCCGTAGCTGACAGGCGGGGGGCTCCCTTCCAGCTTCCCCGATGGCCAAAGAAAGGCCACGTTCCTCCCTACCCAAGTGATGCACAGTTCTGGAAGAGCCAAGTCTCCCTTTGCTTCAAAAGAAGGCTCCCGAAACAGATTCTGCCACAACCCCAGGAAGCAAATTGCCCAAACGCAGGCTCTAGTCAGGGTAGGGAAGGTCGAGTGAGTGCAAAAAGCCTTGTGCTAGCAGGCCATAGTAGAACTGCTGCAGCACTGACAGGTGATGTGGGCTCCTGGGGCTGTGGCTGTATTATGGACTTTAGTTCCACAAGCTAGCCAGTTCCCAGCTAGCCAGGCAAATGATCCTCAATGAATCCACCACCCATAATCACCCATAACCAACCAGCTACCTTTAGTTAACCAGCTACTTAAAACCCATTTAGACCCCCCCGCCCCAACTCACTACCAGCCAGTAGCCCATAACCAAACAACTGGTCATCTGATGATAACCAGCCAGCCAGCTAACTGAAAACCAATACCTTGTTGTGATCAGTCATGACATTCATTGACCAACCAGCCATCCTGCTATGACCAGCTCTCCAGCCTATAACCAATTAGCCAGCCACCTTATAATCAATCGGCTGACCCAGTATCGGCTGGGTAGCAGTAAGCAAGCATTGTCCAATCCTTGGGTCTAGAGGTCAGTGGTGGTCTTACCTGTGGGGTCCAGGGGACAGTCCCAGCCCCAGAATGCATGGGTTTTCTTGGCTTGTGGAAGTAGAGGCGTGGCAGGATTGACTTTCGGCTGAGCACTTCCCTGGCTGGTCCCATCCAACCCGTCAGGGATCACGCAGCTTTTGTCCCTGGAGCTGGCGGCCTTTTGTGGAGCTCCAGGCATGGCTTTGGGTTTCAGGTCCGATCCGACCGGGACAAGTTTGTCATTTTCTTGGACGTGAAGCACTTCTCTCCCGAGGACCTCACTGTGAAGGTTCTGGAGGACTTCGTGGAGATCCACGGAAAGCACAACGAGAGGCAGGTGAGTTCCACAGAGAAGCCCACCTGTGTGCCCGGAGAGACCACAGGAGGCTGTGCTGGCTCAGCTGCTCCTGCTGGGAGGGGCTAAACGCTCCTGTCCTGGGATGGCCCCTCCCACGACCATGGAGGTTACTGTCCTCAGCCCTGGCTGGTCCAGGAAGCAGGAAAAGGGACTCAGGGATGCAGGATGAGGACCTTTGTATTGGGCACACCTCTAGCTATCACCCTTGGATCTTCTGGATGACAAGGGATCAGAAATGACCCCGGGGGTGAGGAAGCAAAGTGCTGAAGGTAGCTCCCCCAGCCCACCCCCACCCCAACCCCCCCACCAGCCATACTTTTGCATGTAACCTGGCTGGGGAGGGAGAAACCGGAGGACAGAAGAGCTAGCATTTTTATTTTTTTTAAATTTCTTTGGTTCTTCGAGACAGGGTTTCTCTGTGTAGCCTTGACTGGCCTTGAACTCACAGTGATCCACCTGCCTCTGCCTCCCAAGTGCTGGGATCAAAGGCGTGCACCACCATCGCCTGGCTAGAGCTAGCATTTATATACACCAAAAGTTGAGGAGCCCTTGTGGTATTTCTGTTAGTAAGTGGCAGTCCTGAGGCATAAGGAGGCCCCTTGCCGGGAGAGGCAGGCTTCTTCCCAGCTTCCTCACCCTGCCCTATAGCTCCTGATCATATGGAGAAGCTTCAGGGCTTTGGATTGAGAGAACCCTAGGCGCTGATGTTGGCTGGAAGCAATGTCTCCTGACAGAGCTGGGCCTGTGCAGCAAGCTCAATGAGGCTGGCTTAGGTGTGTCGTGCCCATGTGAGCCAGATGGCAGAGAAGGGCTAGGAGCAAGGGTCTTCACCCCAGTACTGGTTTCTCTCTCTCTCTCTTGTTTTAAAAAATGAATTTATTTTTCATATATACACAGTGTTTTTGCATGCACGCACACCAGAAGAGGGCACCAGATCTCATTACAGATGGTTGTGAGCCACCATGTGGTTGCTGGGAATTGAACTCAGGACCTTTGGAAGGGCAGCCAGTGCTCTTAACCTCTGAACCATCTCTCCAGCTCTCTCAGTACTAGTTTTTCTTGGCTGAGTTTTTCAGTCAGCATTTGAACCAAGCTCATTATGTGCTGAAGCCAGGACAAGGCTTTCCCGACCCCTGGCCAGGCTTGGGAGTACACCTTCAACCTCCTGGCCTTTGCCCCTTGAAAGAGAGAGGAAGTGTTGGCCCAGGGAATGGAGTTTTTAAGGGCCCAAGGATTCCAGAGAAAATGAGTTTCCTGCCTGCTGACAGCTAGTGCTGGGCAATCCCTGTGGGTCCAGGGGGAGAGGAAGCCGGGAGAGGCGCAGAAGCAAGGACAACATAGTCCATCAAATCTGCAAATGCCAGCTCCACAGCACAGGCCCTGCTCTGGCCCATCATCTGTGGTTAGCCTTGCCTAGAGGTCCCTGGGAAGCTTGCTGTAAATCTAGGGTTTAAGGAGCCTGGTTGTGACTCTGTAAATCTCACGGTGAGGTAGCTAGGCCCCGGGGCTCTGATCCTAAAGCCTAGCCCTGGTGAGATCCCCTGCACCTTGGCCACCTTGTGTGGTCTGGGAGGTTCCTTTTCCAGTGGGATGGTGGCCACTGCTGCCCCATCATCCCTGATCACGCCTCTCTCCCCGGTGGTTCCCAGGATGACCATGGCTACATTTCTCGTGAGTTTCACCGTCGCTACCGTCTGCCTTCCAATGTGGACCAGTCCGCCCTCTCCTGCTCCCTGTCTGCGGATGGTATGCTGACCTTCTCTGGCCCCAAGGTCCAGTCCGGTTTGGATGCTGGCCACAGCGAGAGGGCCATTCCTGTGTCACGGGAGGAGAAGCCCAGCTCGGCACCCTCATCCTGAGCAGGCCTCGCCTTGGTTTGTCCCCTGAGGCCCCTGACAAGCCCAGGGACCACAGCAGAGTCTGCCCACCCTCCTACCTTCCTTCCTTTCTCTCTGTTTCCTTTCTTCTTCCTCAGAGGGCTGAGGGTTTGAGTGAGTGGCTTAGAGGGCTTGGGGTCTTGGCCTGAGGTGCTATGGGGTCCTGGGTGACCCAGGCTTAACACCACCCAGTCAGAGATAATGATGGCATTGAACTCTCAAGATATGACCTGCCCTCTTGGAATGTGGCATCTAAGCTCTGCTCCAAAGGCAGAGTGAGTGGTAGCTAGCCAACTCTGACAGCCCTCTGCTGAGGCCCTGGATGGCAGCCTCTGTTTTCTTTTTTTTTTCTCCTTTTCTTTCTTTTTTTGCCCACACTTTCTGCCAGCTCATGTGCTGGCCTCCAACAGTCCACTCCTCTCAGACCCTCTTCCTGTAACTTTCTCTATGTAGTATTGCTCCTGGGGACCCTGGTCACCCATGAGAATGGAGCCCCTGGCAGACAATAAAGAGCAGGTGACAGAAGCAATTTGCAGTCTGGTGTCGTGCTGTCTCCTTTTGGGGTGAGGGGTGGGGTGCCTGGGAGGGTGTATTAGGCATTTCCTGCCTGCCCTGAGAGGGTTTCTGGCATCTCCTCCTACCTCCTAAGTCCATGGTCCCCTCTACAGCTAGCTCTGCCCTGCTGTGTCCTAACTCCATGCTGGAGGTACCAGGCTCCCTCTTACCTTCCCTCACCAGAGCAGACCCAGGGCCTTGAAGTTTGTGTCTACCCAGGGCAGCATAGTGTTGCCTTTTCAGATCCCAGTGGTGGGGAGGCCTTGTCTGAAAGATCACAGCCTTCCACTTGGGATAAGGCAGGAGACAGCAGGTTCTTAAGAGTGGCACTATGGCCACACAGGCCCCGGTAGTGCACTCAGAACCCATGAGGCACAGCATACACACTGCCCATCACATGCGAGACACACAGCAAAATGCATACGATGCATAACACACACACACACACACACACACACACACACACACACACACACACA
>OU015751.1:5731468-5763789 GCA_907169655.1 Acomys percivali
TTAAAAAATATTTATTTATTTATCTTATGTATATGAGTGCTCTGTTTTTCATGCACACCAGAAGAGGGCATCAGATCCCGTTATAGATGGTTGTGAGCCACCACGTGGTTGCTGGGAATTGAACTCAGGACCTCTCGAAGAGCAGCCAGTGCTCTTAACTGCTGAGCTATCTCTCCAGTCCCCTCTTTTGTTTTTGTTTTTGTTTTTGTTTTTGTTTTTTGAGACAGGGTTTCCCTGTGTAGCCCTGGCTGTCCTGGAACTCATTCTGCAAACCAGGCTGGCTTCGAACTCACAGAGATTTGCTTGCCTTGGCTCCCAAGTGCTTGGATTAAAGGCATGTGCCACCATCTCTTGGCTCAGGGGAGGTTTCTAAGGTGGACGTCCTACCTGTGGAATTTGAGGTATGGACCAAATGATGCCCAGGGTTTGCACCAGGCTGGCGATCAGGTTCCAGCTATGCAGCTGGAGAGCAGGAAGGCGGGGTCAGGGGACAGAGCACTAAGGACCATGCCTGTGTGGCAAAGAAGCCAGATGTGTAGTTAAAACAAAACAAAACAAAACAAAACAAAAACATGCTAGACATATCCCAGGGAACCCTAGAAAGAAATCTCAAAAGGATCAAGCCGGCCTACAGGAACAATGTCACCATTCCCTATAGCAGAAAGGAAACTTTGCCCGAGGGTCATCATCGCACTGAGAAGGCCTGGCACCTTAAAAACCAAAACCAAAACCAAACTAACCACAGAATAGATGAAACAGCAGCAATGGCTCTATATACCCAGGAGACAATCAGTCATAAATACAGACCCAGAAGTGACAGGAGTAGTGGAATTAGATGCCGAAGTTTAACTGGCATTTTAATTTTAAATTTGGTGAAACTGCTTAAAGATGTATGTGGTACAAGGAGTGGAGGAAGAGCTACCGTAGCTGTGACTTTTCTCATGGCTTACAGTTTGAGAGTACGGTCCACCACGGCAGGGAAAGTCACGGCGGCAGTGGCCACATCGCGTCCAATCAGGAAGCAGTGAAAAGGGACGAAGGCTGGCACGCAGCTAACACTCTCCTTTTCACCAGGTCCAGGACCCCAGGAGTTGGGGTGATCTTTTTACACACGCACCGTGTAAAAATCGTCCCTGTATTATTCAGATGCTGATTTCTGCACCAGCAGAGAGCTGAGTGAGTGTAGGCCAGACTTTAATATCGTTAGGCTTTGGCCGCATCATATTTTGTAAATATCCCCTTCAACGCCTTCTGATTGGTTTATTAAAGAGCTGAGACAAGAGAGGAAGGCGGGACTTCCGGGCAGAAATAGGGAGTATGGAGAAGAATCAGGTGTGAAGGGAATCCCCGTTGAGACACGGAGGAGGAAACAAGTGTCAGTAGTTGAGGAAATGTAACAAAGCGCGAGGCGGAACGTGGATTAACATACATGTGTTCATTTAAGATAAGAGCTAGTTGCCAACAAGCCGAAGCTATGGCCAAGCTTACATAATGAATAAAAGGTCTCCACTTTGGGTGCTGGCACAGCCCGAAGGCAGGCCCCATTTTATTAGCCAAGGGAATGGACTCACCCACATTTAAGGTGGGCCTTCCCACATCAGATAATCTAGCTGCCCTGGACTCGCTTTGTAGACCAAGCTGGCCTGGAACTCATAGCGTTCTCGCCTGCCTCTGCCTCCCGAGTGCTGGGATTAAAGGCGTGCGACAACCACGCCTGGCCAGGCTCATATGTCCTCGGTGACTCTGCGTCCTGTCAGACCGACGCACCACAGGGATATTACGGTAACATCACAGATGAGACACGCATCCCTGGCCTGCTCACCAAGTTCAGCCTGAAGCCAGCAGTAAGCGTGTCAAATGGAAGTAAGTGAGGAAAAGAGACAGAGGCTGGGGCTGCTGGACCACTCAGAGGCACCAGGAATTCAAGAACAAGACAGCAGGAAGGTGGCGGGTCACCTGGAGAAATAATGATCCTAAGCTTTCCAAATCTAACAGAAAGCACAAATCCACGGGGCGAAGGAATACGCTCCACAAGGGACAAACTCGACTGTCAGCCTCCGAGGGCACACCAGCCTCAGAGGATGAAGCCTCACAACCTTCTTGATGTTTTTGTTTTGTACTTTGTCTAGTTTGATGGTCCTTTGTGTGTGTGTGTGTGTGTGTGTGTGTGTGTGTGTGTGTGTGTGCGTGAGTGTGCGTGAGTGTGCGTGTGTGCAGATAAAAAGAATTAGTTGGGGGGGGGTCTCATGCCAATGTTTTAACTCCCTTACACAGAGCTTCAGAAGTCCCAGGGACTACCCTGGACAGGTGAAGAAGGGGCCTTGCAGCCAGGTGCCAGCTTGGAGCGGGCGTGGAGGGGCCACTAAAATTCTCTGGAAGGGAATCCACAACCTAAAATGTTAAATTTAGCAAAAGTCAGCCCTCAAAAGCAGAGGCCAGGCAACCCTCAGACATCCTGCCTGGCCACTGCCCCCCACCCCCGAACCCCCCAAAAAAAGCTGAAAGAATTTTCATGAGTACGCCTGCATGTCAGTAAACATTTGAAGAGCTCTTTCAGGCTGAAGGTGGGCAATTCCAGAATGATTCCAGCAGTCATTTCTGAAAGCAATGGTGGATGTTAAATAGTTTCTTTTTCTTAAAAAACAAACAAACAAACAAACAAAAAGCCGGGTGTGGTGGCACGCGCCTTTAATCCCAGCACTCAGGAGGCAGAGGCAGGCGGATCGCTGTGAGTTCGAGGCCAGCCTGGTCGACAAAGCGAGTCCAGGACAGCCAAGGCTACACAGAGAAACCCTGTCTCAAACAAAACAAAACAAAAACAAACCTAAAACAAACAAACAAACAAAAAGCCTTAATAAACAACAAACGTGACAAGGGACTGTGGGCCAATAGCATAAGTTAAGGGAGACAGAAGTGTGGCCCAGCCTGTAAGGTGGGACACACTGTGTGGTAGTGGACTCTGATGGCTAGCTGTGTCAGAGCTGCAGAGATGTCCCGGCAGCTAAGAGGGAAAACTGGTTCCCAGCACCCATATCAGGTCATTTACAACTGCCATAACTCTAGCTCCAGGGGATCCAATGCCTCTCTGGTCTCTGCAGACTTCAACACACGTGTATGTATCCCATTCAGAGACACACAATTAAAGGAAAAAAAAACCTCCTTAAAAATAAAGCGCATAGTGAGGAATGAGCACAGACAAACGATAAACTCATAGGTGAGATTAAAACGGGCTCCCTAAAAACTCCATCTGAAGCAAGCAGCAGAGAAACCGGAGAACAAAGAAAGCCAGGCAGGCAGCCGAGCCGACAGCAAACTGGAGGCTCTAAACCCATCGCTGTCAATAATGACATCGAATGTAAGTGGTTTCAGCGCTCTAATTAAAAAGCAAGACTCAATTATATGCTAACCGTAGGAAATGAACTCGAAATACAGAGACGGAGATTAGAAGTGAAGGATGGAAAATGACATACCACGCATACAGTAATCACAGGCAGTGGGGAGGGCCGAGAGTCCAACGGGAAAGGAATCCGGCTACCGGAGATCTAGAGGGGCCGTGCGCGCTGACCGAAGCCCCACACCAGCATCCCTGACTTTGTCTGTACCCACTAAATAGACCTTCAGAACTCAGGAAGAGGAAGCGCAGTCACACAACGGAGGAACAAACACATCTTCACTGGCGTCGCTTTTAACAGTCCTTTCCTAATGACAGAAGCGGCCAGAAAGAACATAGGCTCTGAAAAAAAAAACCGCCATCAGCCACACGGTCTCACTGACATTTATAGATGCTTCTCAGCAGAGCGAACTCACATCCACTGTGGGTGTGACCGGGGTATTACATTCTGAACATAACAATTCTCTGGGTTAGAAAGAACCAAGCCAGGTGCAGCGCGTCTGCTGGCCCCACAGAACGGAATCTGCCACGTATATGAGAAGAGCACTGCTCTGGAGCTGGGCTGCCGGGCTCGTGGAGCCCCAAGGCACCTTGGGCTTAATCCCCCAGCGTGCACACCTGCCGTCCCAGCAAGCAGGAAGCGGAAGATCTGAGGGGCAGAACTTTCAAGTCCTCCTAAGCTACAAAGCGAGTTCGAGACCAGCCTGAGACAAAACATCGTTGAACGGTCTGCTTTCTTTTAGGAATAGTGACGGGTAGAAAGCTAATATTCCATGCAATTTGTAAACATACTTCAAAAGTAAGGATTAGTTCATGGGTACTTATGTCTCCATTGTCACCTCAGATTCAAGAGAGACGAAAAACTTGGTAGACTCACTCCGTTAGAGCCTGTTTTTGTTTTTTGTTTTTCCCTCTGTGCAGAAGGAAATTCTCAGGCTGACCCTTTCATCCACAAACAGTGCAGTTCGCCCCTCTACACAGCTGGGTGTGTGTATTGCCATATGCAGACAATCCCAATCACCTTTATCTCCAGGGTCTCCAGAACAAGATCTCGGAGCTCCAGAGAGGGACAGGACAGTGAGCTCAGCTCAGGAAGCCGTGGGTGCAGGGCTTTGTAGCCCTGTGACAGAGGACGGGCGGAAGTGGGAAGCACGGAGAGAAAGCGACTTAGACTTGTAGTAGCTCTCTGCGGCTGCAAGCGCCACGGGCTGGGGCTCCAACAAGACGTTCCTTCTCTCGGAGTTTTGGAAGTTGAGGTCCAAGGTCAAGGTGCCACAGAGAGGATCTCTTCCGACGTCTCTTTCCCTGGCTTGCAGCTATCTGGGCACCCAGTCACCTCCTCCGCCATGTTTTTTTTGTACAGTTGCGGTCCTCAGAGGATTTGCACTCCATCATTTTCTGCCTTATTTCTTTTGGGCTGCTGAGATGGTTCGGCCAGTAGACGTGCTTCCGGTAAGAATGAGCTCCCAAGTCTCCAGAACCCTTGTAAGGTCGGAAGGAGACAACTGACTTGATGCTCATGATGTGGCGGGAGCGCTTCTCCAACAACAACAATACCCACCTCCAAAAAAAAAAAAAAAGATAATTAATCGTTTTCATATATCCTACCTCTTGATAGGTCTATTATTTTACTGGCCAATTTTCATCACCAATGCATTAACTCGTCCTTTTTTTTTTTTTTTAAACCAGCACATATTGATTGTATGTGTTAATGAGATTCAGAGCACTATTTCCATCTGCATGTGTAGAAGCCCGCGCTGATCAAATCCTGCCTCCCCGTTTCCCTTCTCCCGTTCTGGAATATTCCTCCCATCCATTCCGGTTCTTGACATTTTGGTGACTAATTTTCATTTCTAGTGCTTTAAAACGAGATCTTCCGTCTGGTTTTCTATTGTTGACTTATCATTTTATTTTTATTTATTTATTTATTTATTTTTTAATTTTTATTTTTTTAAAGATTCATTTATTTATTATTTATACAATGTTCTGCCTGCATGTACACCTACACACCAGAAAGGGCACCAGATCTCATTATAGATGTTTGTAAGCCACCATGTGGTTGCTGGGAATTGAACTCAGGACCTTTGGAAGAGCAGTCAGCGCTCCTAACCTCTGAGCCATCTCTCCAGCCCTATTTTTATTTTTTTAATCTCTGGAGACTGTAAGCTTATATAGTGTTACAATGTCTCTTCCCATGGCCTTTTTTGCTTCAGTCTTCCACTGGCTACATTCATAGGCATGGTTTTACAACACTGGTTTTCTATGTGTTTTGGGGAATTGGGTAGCCTCATCTTTTTGCTTTTGTTTTTGTTTTTTTTTGAGACAGGGTCTCTCTGTGTAGCCTTGGCTGTCCTGGCACTCACTTTGTAGACCAGGCTGGCCTCAAACTCACAGAGACCTGCCTGCCTCTGCCTCCCGAGTGCTGGGATTAAAGGCTGGCACCACCACAGCCCATCTGGCAGCATCATTCCAAATCAGTGCTTATTGTTTTGTTTTTCTGTCTGTCCTCTGCCAGGTATGATTTGTGGGCCTCTTCCGATGGCTCGCCTCTCATCACTGAGACATTCTGCAGCTGGGCGCTTGTGCCCCAGGACACTGCGGTGGTAGGCTAAGTCGGCGCTCATGTTGGCTGCTGGATATCTCTGTCCCCCAAAAGGTAACAGGCCCCCTTGTCCCCAGTTCACAGACACAGAAGCCTCACAACAGCCCAGTCCTTGATACCACAAGCCCCTGGTCCCTGTGGGCAGATTGACCCACACCTGTACTGAGGCAAGTCACTTCCCTAGTGGAGAACATGCATCCTCCCTCAGCTCCTCTCCAAGCCTAAGCCTTTGGCTTCCACTGGCAGTTACTGTTGCAGTGCTATTCTACCTCAGGCTCTTTAGGGAGCTGGGCTTGTCCCAGAGCTCCGCCATACCTCGCCTTGTGAACATCAGTTAGTTGGAAAGAGAGAACTGATTCCACAAACTTGTTCTCCTACCTCTGCACTCAACTTGTGCTGTGATATGTGTGCTCCAAACAACAACAACAACAATAACAACAACAACAACAACAACACATTCTTTCTTTCCTATCACTCCCCAACAACAATGCCAATAAATCCCATTCATATCTTCCTACCTCTTGACAGGTCTATTATTTCATTGGCCAGTTCCTCATTGACCAACACCAAGAGGCACTGGCTTGGGTGACTCCAGGATGAATGCCCCTGCCTTTCCCAGCAATTCCTTTTTCTGACTGTCCCACGTTATGTCCCTACCCTTGGTCCCTCTTGTCTATTGTAACTCGATGCTCTAGCATGGCTTTCTGTTTCTCTGGCGGTGAGGGGCAGCACTGTCTCTTGCCACCTCCAGTCTGGTCCTTACAAATACATCCCTGACCTTGAGAAGAGGGCAAACTCCAGAGAAAGCAGGAGAAGGCTCCCGACATCCTTGAGATAAAGCCTTGACCTCGACAAGCCTTCATCACTCTTCTTCCAGCTCCCAGAGCCTCAGGCTCTCACCACTGCCAGGGATTTCTCTGCTGTCTTGAATCCCACAGCTACTCTGGCTTCCCTGGCCCCAGAGTGGGTGCAGGTGGACTGTCCTGTGTTTTTCCCATTGTGGGTCTCTTCAGCAGGCTATGCCGAAGGACAACCCACTCTCTGCTGAAACTGCTCATGGTGTTTTGCTCTCCCAAAGCTAGTACAGAGACTGGGTGTTCATGGGGGGTGGAGGGGAGGGGTCTCAGGAGCTTGGCTCAAAGTGGAGGAAGCTCTTCCAGATGTGTCTAGGCAACCAAAGGAGTTGCTCTTCACTACTCCTGCCTTTTTAGAGGTGGCTTGTCAGCCCTAAAGAAGCTTACTGGCCTCGAGTTCACAGAGAGAGAAACAAGCCAGCTCTTTGCACCTGTCGCTTGGCTAAGGGTGGAGAGACAGCTCCCTGGTTCAACTGGGAAAATGATCAACACAACCAAGTTATTGAAAAAGAACAGCTCAGTGAGAAGGGGAGGCTGGATGCTCTGTGGTTGTCATACGAACAAAACGAAAGTCAATACTTACCTAGAGAAAGTCACACATAGAGAGGCCCCTGGTGACTTCTGATCAATGCTAACCTCTTTGCTGTTAAGATTTCTCCCAGGTGAGGGTTCACTCGCGCCCCAGGACCCAACTTCTCAGCTCTGTTTGTCTGGGTACAGTGCGGTCCCTGTTGTCCATCGGAGGGAGGGAAAATTGCTATTCATTCAGCATGTTCCTGGTGTCCCTGCACTGCAAGAAAAACAATGTCCACTATAAAGAGAGAGAGAGAGAGAGAGAGAGAGAGAGGCCATTACACTTACACTACAGGGTGAAGTTGGCTGTGCTCAGGAGAACATACCACGGGAGATGTTCCTTGTATAGAGAAAATTGCATCCTTGCCCTGTCACAGAAGATATTTGATCAAATCTCATGGGACCGGACCAACAGCCTAAGGGGAATACTCTCCTATGGGGGTCTCTCCTCTTGGTGTCTCCGACCAAACCCACAGACCAAGAGAGGGGCTAGTGAAGAGCAGGGCTGGGTATATAGAGTCTGGGAGGTGCTCTTTTTTTTTTTTTTTTTTTAAGATTTATTTATTTATTTATTATGTATACAGTACTCTGACTTCATGTACACCTGCACACCAGAAGATGGCATCAGATGCCTTTATAGATGGTTGTGAGCCACCATGTGGTTGCTGGGAATTGAACTCAGGACCTCTGGAAGAGCAGCCAGTGCTCTCAACCTCTGAGCCATCTCTCCAGCCCGGGGGCGGGGTGTGTGTGTGTGCGTGGTGGTGTGATTTTTTGAATGCATGATTGAAAAGTAAATTTTAAAAAAAATTAAAAACCTTAATATTAGGTTAGAGGCCCTTTCTCTGTGGATGGAGACCATACTGTTCCGCTGAGCTCAGCGAGGTAGTTGGATTTCTGTCTCTGAGCATGCAAGCTTTTCTCTTGGTTCAGGTGGAAGCATCCAGTCACCTCTAGCACATACTTAAGAACTCATTTGTCTTAAGGTCATCTACATTTTCCTAGGGCTTCTTATATGGTGGCAGGGACCACGGATTTGGTTAACCCTGCTTGGTTCTCCTTCAAAAAGTTCCCCTTCTACTGCTCACTAAGGCTCTGGATCTTTAATCAGCACAAGAGATAGACGGGATGGTAAAGTTCCGGGGTCACGCTGGGCAGCCAGGTAGGGAAGACCTTACTGTTGGGGGGCAGTATCCACCCACGCCTCCTCAGCCCCGCATGGCCCTTTGTATCCACAGAGTCTGCGTGGACTCCTAGCCAGCCAGGTGGACTATCAGGGCACAATGGAGGCTGTGTCACACACGGGCCCCTTTACTGTGCCTCGGGCACATTCTTGAGGCACATTAGAGCAGCTCAAGTGGATCGGGGCTGGGCCACTCAGGTGAATAGCTGAAGTGTTGTGTTGAGTGCCCCGCTCGCCTTTCCTATCCCAGAGCTTTGGTCCCCTCTGCGCAGGCAGGCAAAGGGTGACTCCCTGCTGGTGAGGCCTCTACCTCGGGCAGGAGGCTAGCTCTGGAGGCTACAGATCCTCATATTCTTTGCTGGCTACTTCTTTTTTATGTATACAGTATTGTGCCTGCATGTACACATGCAGGCCAGAAGAGGGCGTCATATCACATTATAGATGGTTGTGAGCCACGACGTGGTTGCTGGGAATTGAACTCAGGACCTTTGGAAGAGCAGTCAGTGCTCTTAACTTCTGAGCCATCTCTCCAGCCCCAGCTATGTCTTTTATTACTTAGCCCCAACAATAGCAACTCAAGGAAGAAAGGGCTTATCTGGCTCCTAGCTTGAGGACATAGTCTGTCATATATAGCAGGCAAGCTGTGGTGACAGGACCTGATCAGATCTTATCCACAGTCAGGAAAGAGAGAAACATGTCTCCTCTATATGTAGGCTGGGAATCCCAGCCCATGGGAGGTGCCACCATGTTCAGAGTGCCATCCCATCTCAGTTAACCCAACAGAAAAAAACACCCTCACAGCCATGGCCTGAGGCTTGGCTCCTAGGTGATTTTAGATTTATGTCAAGTTGGCAGTTGATATTCGCTGTGTCTAGCTAGGTCTGTTTTCTGGGGGTCTCTTTCACCCTCGTTGGTGGGCTTGTAGAAGCCCGTGCTTTTGTTATTTTTCCTGCAAGCAAAGCTTTCTTGGGGGTGGGGAAAGTCAGGTGTTTACTGTACCCATCTTTATTGTTGGCAGGAGCAGGCATCTGGCCACAGAGAAACCATTAGACACATAACAGGCTGCAGGGAAATTGGCACAGAGTCCCACTGTGTCTAAAGGATTAAGGTTAGGGTTAGGGTCTTGCTGTGTGGACTAGATTGTTTTAGTGAGTATAGACCTGCTGGCTAAGAAAGCATGTGAGGGATGGGGGGAGACTGAAGGAGCCAACCTGCTGACCTGGTTGGGAAAGCCTGCTCTGTTCTCTTTCCTATCAACAATGCAAGTCTTGTGTGTGGCTGGAGTTCCAAGACCCCTCCTCCAGCGTCTGCCTGTCATCTTTCTGTAAAGGGCAGATGGTGCTGGAGTTGTCACATGACTGAGGCCAGGGCAGCTCCATCAAGCATGCAGTCCCTCCGGCTGCCTGCCTGCCGGTGTGACCATCATTCACTTCCGGCAGATTGCTTTCCGTTAACAGCATTGTTGCTGCTGAAGAGTTAAGGAGAGATGGGTTGCAAAGGCTGGATTTCCGGTCCTCCTGGATCCCGTGTCTGATCTCACAAGCCTGCCACCTCCCAGGACAGACATGAACAAAGCTCACTGCTCTTGTCTCTAGGTCACTGTGGTCTCTGTGAGGAGCTGTGCTGTGTTTTGGGTCCACAGAGCACTCGGACAGCATTCCTTCCGGAAGACCCGAGGGACTGGGTACTGATGCATAAGCCAGCAACATCCTTCCACGACTAGGCGAACACAAGGAAACCCAAGTCCTGTACCCAATACCTCAGACAGAGACACAAGGGTTGTGGTAGTTATTCCCTGGGTCTCCTACACAGTCTGCCAAGATGCATGCTTTTTAATACTGGTAACACTCAGCTAAAAGGAGGCATCCAAGGCCCATGTGGGAGCTCCTCAATTCTGTCCCATCGGAGTGCTGACTCCATGTCATTGACTCTGACATTGTCATGAGCTCCTATGGGAGATGGGATGGGAGCATCCTCAACAACTCGAGGGTTGTTTTGAGGACCAAAACAAGCTGGTCAGGCAGGACAAGGCCCCCCAAGCAGCAGTTTTGAGGATGTCCTTGCTGGAGGCTGGGGGTGTTAGGAGGGCACTCTGGTTCCCCGTTCCCTGTCATCGACTAAATGGGCACCTCTGCCTAGAGGCATTACGTGTCTGAAGCTGAGAGGATGCGCCTGCACACAGGGGTGGACATGTGGATTGACCAGCCCACTCCCTCTCTGCCTGACTCCGGTTCTGGCATCACTTCTTTAAAACAGATGCCAGGCTAACAACTGCATGGGACCTGTTTCCTAGGACCCCTTACTGCTCTATAGAAGCTCTCCTCCCTCCTTTCACACATCCATCTGTCTGTCCCTCCCTCCCTCCCTCCCTCCCTTCTAGCTTTTACCTATGAACCTATAATAAACTTCTCTTTAAAACTTACCCTCTGTGAGGTCCCTTCTAGCTTTTACCTATGAACCTATAATAAACTTCTCTTTAAAACTTACCCTCTGTGTGGTAGTGCACATCTGTAATCCCAGCACTTGGGAGGCAGAGGCAGGTGGATCACTGTGAGTTCGAGGCCAGCCTGGTCTTCAGAGGAAGTCCAGGACAGCCAAGATAATACAGAGAAACGCTCCCCCAAAACAAACAAACAAACAAACAAACAAAACTTACCCTCTGTGGTCTGTGAATCTCATTCTTTGAATTTGAGAGAGAAGAACTCAAAAGCCACTAGTTGGGGTGGCTTTGGTGGCCATTGAGTTTTTAGGACCCTAGCCTCTTGCTCTAAAACAAGAGCCAAGAAACATTCTGTCACTCTCAAAGATACAGTGATACTCCTGTGTCAGCAGGAGGTCAGCCAGTGAGTGATGTTATTACCACCACATTCATCATGCTGCAGGATGTGGGAACCTGTGTAAAAATGTCCACATTTCTCATGTTAAAAAAAACGGCAAAGGCCTGGGAGAGATACTCTTGGCTCTTCTCACATGACCAAAGATGATAAACATGAAACCAGGTGTGTTCCTCCCTGTACTTGTGTGAGCTTAAGCTAGCTGTAAACTGTTGTGGAAGTTTGGGCTTACGGTATGTAAACATGCTTTTGTCTTAATCCTAGGTGTGCGATATGGGGGCTGCTCCAGTTTGTCCACAGCTGAGAACTGCCTCATGAGAGGGCGTGTGATCTTTGTCAGCTGGGAACTGCCTCGTGCGGGGCCGTGGTCTTTGCTGGTGGGAATAAATGCCAGACCCAGAGAGAGACTGGGGGCTCTGAGGAAGATGAAGGCTATGGTGCTTCCTGCCTGCTGCTCCTGGTCGCTGTTGATGTAGCTGGATGAGAAGTTGGAGATATTAATATCCCGAAATGAGGATTGGACTTGCCCCAAGAAACCTACGACCCTAAACAGTAGGAAGTAGCTAAGGAAAACCACGCCCCTCTCCCCACTAACTTTCTTTCTCTTCTACCTGGGGTTGGAAGGGATTGGGGTGGAGAAAGGAGGAAAAGATTTAAGAAACCAAAATAAAAAAATATTTTAAAAGTATGTCTACGGTAAACCTCATGTTTTGCTTATTTTAATAATAAAAATAAATGTGCTTCGCTGGGCATGGTGGCACACGCCTTTAATCCCAGCACTCAGGAGGCAAAGGCAGGCCAATTGCTGTGAGTTCAAGGCCAGCCTGGTCTGCAAAGCAAGTCGAGGGCAGCCAAGGCTACACAGAGAAACCGTGTCTTGAAAAACTGAAAACCAAACCAAACCAAACAAACAAAAAAACCCCCAACAACAACAAACCAACAACAACAAAAAACCAACCAACCAACCAACCAAACAACAACAACAAAAAATGTCCTTCATTTACACTATGCTTGAGCTCAAACACCTAGATGGCCCTGGCTCCCCACTCAGGTCTTTGCAATATCCTTTGATCCTCAGAAATTCATTGGCTTCATTGGCCATGAGGTAGGTAGACGTCAGGATACCTGGGCAGGAGAGACAGAACAGGACTGTCCTAGGAACCTGGCCAAGGCCAGGAATGAGGTTGGGCCTTGGTGGAGAATGAGTCATCTCCTCTGTCAGAGCCAACCAACTCCCAGCATGGGCTGGCCTGGAGGCTAGGCACATTGGCAGGTGTGTGGTCTGTCCACTTTGTCCAGTCAGGAATCCTCACCAACGCATGGCCACCCTGTGGAGGGGCCTCGGGTGGAGGCTGGCCTCATTTTCATGTGTGAATGGCCCAGAAGGGCCAGCCCAGCCTTAAAGGGGCTCCAGAAAGCTGAGTAAAGTGATAGGCAAGCTGAAGCACTTGAGGGTGGGGGTGGGAGGTGGGGGGGAGGGGCAGGGCGAGGTGGGAGGAGTCTTGAGCTAGGGGGATCTTTAGGGATGATATGAAGCAGGGGATTGACCCTGGGTCAGAGTTAGTTAGCGGAGCGGAAGGAAGAAGAAACAGGATTGGTTGTGCATGAAAGCTGCTCCCAGAAGTCTTTCTCTGATCAGCAAGATTTTTAAGGGTTCAAAACATCATAAGATTAAAAAAAAAAAAAAAAGAATCCACATTTTTAAGGGCTCAAAACATCATAAGATAAAAAAAAAAAAAAGAAAAGAAAAGGAAAAAAAATCCACATACCTCCTGCCTCCTAGTTTCTGGTGTCTCACATGAGTCTTGTCTCCAGGCCTAAGTTGAGTCTGCAATGTCTTCCTACCCAAGCAGTGCAGGCAGCACAGCGCAAACCATCTCAGCGGAAAAGGTTCTTACAGCAAGCCTGGCTGGCTCCCATTCCATCGCCCCACACTGTTAGAGTTTGCCCGGCGTAACTACGTATTAGATATACAAATCACACCACACGCCAGACCCACGTAGGAGGTTTTATTGGGAGGGGTATACAGAGGTTGTCTCTGGGGAGACATGAGGAAGAGAGCAAGGATGGGGTGAGCCCCCTTTTATAAAGTGACCTGGCGCATGAGCAGAAAATGCCCAGTTAACAGGGGGACCTGAATCCTGCCAGTGACGTGCTTCTGGTGGCAGTGACGGGCTTCTGATGATACTGACGTATTTTAGGGTGGTCCTGAGGTTTCCTGTTTTCCCATGGGCCTCAGGGCCTTTGGGATGGCTTGTACTGCTGCCTAATTACTAACAGACACAGATTTTTTTTTAAGGTTAGAAATGGCTCAAGGGTCCCAGAAGTGAATGAAGGAAGCAGGGCTGTCCACTTCCCTCCAGTCCCCACTTCACTTCCTGCTCCTGGCCCTAGTGTCCTCCAGAGCCACACTGGGGACCTCCCAGGGTGTGTGTGTGATGGTCGGGAGCTGGTCCCTGGGGAGCTCCTGCGAACTTTGGCCTTCCGTCCTAGCGTCCTAGCGGGGCTCTCAGGATATCTCGGCTCCCCTCAGGACCATTGTAAGAGAGGCTCTTCCAGGCCCTTTTCATTGGAACAGAGTTTGCTCCAAGCTGCTCCCTTAGCAGGGTGGGGGCCTGCAAGGCCACTGCCTACAGCAAACCTCAGATCCTGTGAGCCGGGAGGAAAAGCATTTCCCCTCCCCCTGTCTGTGAACAGTCCCTCTGGAAACCCGCTTCAGAGGCTCCTGGAAGGATGAAGGAGGGCACTGCCCTTCTCAGAGATGGGTACCTGCTGGGCACTGCCAGTGAGAGATGAACAGGCTGCAGTTTCTCAAACCAACTCTTTCGTTTATAAGTGAGAGAAGAAAAAAAAAAAAATCACAAGTTTCTGAGTGTGCCCGGTGGGGGCTCTGCCACAGGCTTTTCAGAGACTCCGTTGTTCATTTCTTTTCAGGGGCTGCCTGTCAGGTGCCACAGGCAGGTGATGGCCTGTCATCATGTGTCATTAGGAGCCATAGCAGCAAGAGTTTGAGGATGAGGCTCCCAGGGTCAAGCTGGGCCAGACCCTGGCAGCCATCAGTAATGTCTTTGGGATAGCGATGGGCGGGACTAAGATCGCCACATCACAGAAGCATTTTCCAGGGGCAGGGAAGACACCAGGCTTCTGCACTTTGAGTTGAGATTTAATCGTCTAAGCGACTTTGGTAGCATGGCATGGAAGGCAGAAGCCGGTTGTCGCTCAATGATTGATGAATTAAAAGGAAAAAGCTCAATCACTGGCTGGCAACACAGTTAGTTTAGGCTCCCATGAGCAGCCTAGCTCAGTTTGGCTCGTGGCTAGTCAGCCTCATGCCATGCTCAGAGGGTCACAGGGCCACACACAAAATGGGTTAACCCTTCTCTGGGGGGAAATGCCTTTTGTTTGTTTGTTTGTTTTGTTCTGTTTTGTTTCTTCCATCCTCTCAGGGAAAGAGGCCTTCCTGTCAGAGATGCCACAGCCATTTGGCTCCAATGAAAGCAGCAAAGACAGCCCAAGGACCAGCCGTGCATTGGAGTGTGGCTATAAACAGGCCCTGGGGTGAAAGAGGCTATATGGGCAGAATTGGGGGGGGGCAGGGGTTGTCATGGTGACCTTCTCTGTGGTGGGGAGGAGCAGGGTAAAAGGACTCCACCCATCACACCTCAGCCATGGCATGTTAGAAGGAGGTCTGACTTCACGCTCTGGAACAGGATAAGTGGGCATGAAGGAAGGAGATGGAGCTCAAGACGAAAACGGAGCTGTGAAGATGAGAGAGCAACAAGACAGAAGGAGCCTGGGTCTCAGGGTGTATACAGGAAGGAGGAAACCTCTGTTGTGCTTAGGCAGCCTTCTTGGGGGGGGGCTCTGTCACAGCAGCACAGCCTGTATCTTCATTAACCTTGCCTGGATTCTCTACCTGACCCCATCCTAAGGCAGATAGTTAAATCTCAAGAAAAATTTCTTATGATTTTTACTCCAGGGTTCATTTGACAAAAACCAAATCTGGTTCCCACCTCCAGCCCCCAGAAAGTCCCCTGCCACCCGTCCTTTTTTCCTTTTCTGTCTAAGTTTTTAGGTCTTTGTCTAGGAGATGTGGTGCTATTAAGAGGACTCAGTTTTTCAGCTCTACAGGAGCTTGAGGGTGCTAGTGCTTGCATCCTTGTCCCTCGTGGAAGGACTGAGTATATGGGAAGGTAAAAGGCATACATACGGTGGGCCTCAGAGTCAAGCTAAGGTGTAGGGGAAGGGTCAGTGTGGCAAGGTTCCTGCTGTGACCTGGCCTTCCAGGGTCAACCCATTTCGTGAGTCTGTCTCTGCTGCAAACGTGGTTTCCTTCTTTCTGGGTGCAAGGCCTTGTTTGAAGGGCAAGCGAGGCTCCTGAGAAAGAGTAGAAGGATTTTTGAGTCTGGTACTGAGCCTAGGCAGCTTGGGCCTGGTCTCTCTTGGACTCACTGGGCTCTGATTCACGGGGAGCCAAAGCCAAACAAATTTGAGTGACAGCGGGCCTTCCTTTCACTTTGTCTTTGACAGAGTTCCGTATTCCCCTGTCCCGGAACAGCTACTTAGCCAATGTCTGCTGCCCCTGGCCACCAAATCTACAATGCCCATGCTCGCCTCTCTTTGCACAGTGGAAGAAGACCAGTCTCTCTTCAGTCTCTGTTATGCCAGCCCCCCCCAACCCCCAGCTGGGCCAGTGCTTCGGTTAGCTCTTTCTGCTGAGAAGGGGAGAGGAGTTATGGTGAGGACATGGAGCCCGGGGTCTCTGTGACTGACTCCATCCAGGGTCTGAGGGCCCTGCTGTGGCACCAGCCCTTTTGGGAATGCGGCAGGTCTGGGAGATAGGATGTGACCAGAGTATTGAAAGGTCAGCAGTTCCTCCAAGGAGGCCGGTGACGTCCTTTGGGGTCTTGCCAAGGCTGGGGGACATGCGTATATAGAAAGGGAAGAGAAACTTGAATAGATCCTTCCGCAGAGATTTGGCCCCACAAAGGAGCTGAGGGAATGCGGGAGGAATGGACTGAGTCCCACATTCCCAGGAGTGTGGCAGTTGGAAAGGGCTGACCAGAAGTGCCAGCAGACTACTGAGCCTCCTCCTCAGAGACTGACTGACAGCAAAGCTAAGGCTCGTGGGACTTCCTAGCAGGAAGTGAATGAATAAATGACTCCCCGAGCTGCTTTGCCAGCTACTCTAGAAACTGCTATCCTGTCTACAGCCCTAGCAGAGGTGTTCGCAGGAGACTCCCTGCCCAGGGGGTGGGTACTGAGTCAGCCGAAAACACATGGCCCTCCAAGAGACCATGAGAATGCGAGTGTATTCTCCCAACCTGGGCTAATGGGGGTGGGGTGGGGGCGTTCCTGGCCACACCGGGCTTTCTATGACAAGGACAGTTGCACTAGGGGCTGAGGTGTCATTTGGGTGAGGAAGGACATGAGCTCGGCCCCCACCACTTCCACACAACCCCCATCATGGGACTAAGGGTACTGTGGCTCAAGCAGCCAGCTCTTGAACATTTCTAGGCGGCCAGCAGAGTCGCAGACAGACTCACTGGAAACCAAGGCAGGCTTGTAGAGGCTGCTTCTGGGCTGGGGTGGTGGTGGTGTTAGAAGGACCCTTAACTCCTAGGAGGGAAGGGAACACAGGGGGGCCTCTGCTTCAGCCCCGGGGGCCTCTGCCTCCACAGCTCTGCTTCTGTGTGAAGGGCGAGGCTCTTTTTACCCTGAATTCGTCATATATCTCAGTCGGCTCTCTCGCTCCTGGTTGGCTGATGTCTCCTATGCGTGGGATGCCTGCTCAAGGTGGGCTTCGGAACCCGCCCCTGCTGCTCTGCTCATGAATACCATTTGTCTGGAAGGAACACGGGTGAGAAGAGGAATAGGCGGGCTTCTGCAAGCTGCAAGAATACCAGGCTAGGCATTGCTCGCCTCGCTACCAGGCTGAGTTCAGAGGCTATGTTTAAAGTCATGTTCAGCTTTTCACTATAAGAGACTTTGCTGTCCCCTCGGTCATAGACCTAGGGGAGGGGAAATAGGGTGAAAGAGGGAGGGAGGGAGGAACAGAAGGATACAAGTGATGGGATAACAATTGAGATGTAATCTGAATAAATTAATTAAAAAAAAAAAAAGAAAGAAAAGAAACATCACCATGGGAGCAGTGCCTGGATCCAGTTTAGAGAGGACAAAGAGGCAAGGCCCAGAGAAAGAGCTACTAAGGTTGAGTGGGACCATACACAAAGTCCCTTCTTCTAGATGGGGCTGGCCAGGGGGCTTTCCTCTAGGGGGCATCGTCGTTGTGGTCACTATTTTACTGCCCGCTTGAGGGTGCAGCAAGCCTGTCTGGGCTCCACCATGCCTGTGTGACTTGGCCTTGGCTCTGGTCCCATGCGGTTCCTGGGATAACTTCATCTGCTTTGGATGGGGTGGGCAGCTGGGGAGACCTGACAGGAGGTGGGGGGAATGAATGAAGAGACGGCAGGGCCAAGCATCTGGGTGAGCAAGGTGGGGGTGGCCTGGGTGAAGGGACACCCAGCTGGTCTCTAGGCAGGTAACCAGGGTCGGTAGGGTTGAGTGACGCTGGCTGAGTCAGGTCCCACAGTGACAGGTTGCAGTGCGGGCATGAGTCAGCAGCAGCTGAGCCCCGGGGACAGAGCAGGGGGGGAGCAGCTCTCTGCTTCTCGTGCTCTTACAGGATCTGTCTGGGTTTGTGTAGTGACAGAGAACTTGTGTTGGAGAAGCATCTGTCCCTTACAAATGAAAGGACTGTCCCTGTTACCACAGGTGGGAGTCTATCTCTTGTAGCAAAATGTCACACACTGGCCATATATGAAAACTCCGTCGCGCCGGGTGTGGTGGCGCACACCTTTAATCCCAGCACTCGGGAGGCAGAGGCAGGCAGATCTCTGTGAGTTCGAGGCCAGCCTGGTCTTCAAAGGGAGTCCGGGACAGGCAAGGCTACACAGAGAAACCCTGTCTTGAAAAACCAAACCAAACCAAAAACAAACAAACAAACCCAAAAACTCCGTCGCTCACATTTCTGATGGCTGACAGCCGATGTCCAATATCAGGGTGCCTGAGAGGTCTGTGTCTGGTGAGGACAACTTCCTGCTTCACAGATGATGCCTCCTTGCTGAGAGCCGATTGGATGGAAGGAAAGGGGAGGCCTATGGGGGTCCCTTCTATAAGGGCCCCTCATTTGTTATTTTTCGACACCGCTGTGAGCAAGAAACTAGAAGAGTTTACTAGAAGTGACTTAAATAGGAAAAAGGGTTTGTTTAGGCTCACGGTTGAGGGAATACAGTCTCTCATAGTAATAAAAGTCATAGCAGCAAGAATGTGAGGTAGCTGGCCAGTCAGGGAGCAGAGACAGAGGCTGGTGTTCAATTCACTTCTCCTTTTTGCTCAGGCAGGGACTCCAGCCCGTGGGATGACACCAACCTTTATTTTCTACCAAGTCTAATAACTCCCTCACAGATACAACCAGATGTTTGTTTCCATGGCAACAATAAACCCCATTAACTTGGCAATCAGGATTAACTTTCATAGGCCCTACTTCCTTTCTGGGTGCTCCCCCTTGTGACTGTGCTAGCTCCCATTCTTAGTACTATCTCCTTGCAGGTTAGATGTCAACACATATATTTCGGGGGACACAAGCTTTCAGATCACGCCAGTGCAGTAGGTGTACTGACCTCACACTTGGTTTCCCTATCCCTAGACCACCAGGGCAGTAAGGTAGGCGTGGTGGCTACTGTTGAGTAGCTTTGAGGGCAAGCACTGTCCAACTCGGATGTGCCATGGCTCAGAACCTCACTCGACTTCCCCAGTCTCTCAGAGCCACACAGCTCAAAGCGCTCAGGATTCAAGGTACATGCAGAAAGTGAGAGAATGTTCCAGGAGTGGATCTGGGGAGATGCTGGTGACATGAGCCCTCAGGTGGCCAGTGGGGTTCAGTTTGTGGGTTCCCGAGGGCTACAAACTGTGCTCTGGGCTTCTTTTGAATCTTCGCTTGGCTGAGGGTATTAGTACAGCGTGGGCATGGGGTATGAACAGCGAGGAGAAAGCAGGTCTGGGGGATAACCTGCCTGGGATCCATTGAGGCCCACTCTCCATCACAGAGGCCTAGTACTGGTGTCAAGGTGAGGGTGCAAGAGTTGGCTTTTAAGCTCAGCACCACAGGCCACAGTTTGGTTTAGGCAACCCTGAGGACAGTGGCTGAAAAAGCCACCTTGATCCTTCAGGAAGCACTTGTGTGGCCCCAGCAGGCCACAGCATCAATTCACAGTATGGGAAAGGATGGTTTCTCACTTTTTCCCTGCAGTTAACTTTTTTGGTATTGCGGTTCCCTGGGGACCGCTTCTGTCTGCCTGCCGTCTGTAATTACCCCCAAGTTGGTAGCCACTTGGCTTTCCCTGGATGCCCAGTGGCCGTCAGACACTGAAGGTTCAGGTTTCCAGACCTGCCTTCTAGGGCCTCAGCCTTCGGCTTCCTGCAGAGCCGGCTCCCCCAGCTCCCCCTAAGGCCCCCTGCTGGAATGAGCCCCACACAGTTGGACACACTGGTCTGGAATCTGCCACAGCCCAAAGCACCTCCTCTCCGACTGTGACGTTGGTGATGTCAGTGTCAGCAGAATCTGCGGGTGTTTGTGGCCCAGTTAACAGGGAGCTCCGGTTGACAGCTGCGTGACTCTGATGCCGACCCTCGGGATTACTGGATGTGTTATAATTAACTCTACTGGGAGGGTGTGGACTCTGGGGTCAGCCAGGATGCCCGAGGTTGCCTGATTAGGAACAAGTGCTACCCCAAGCCGCAAGTCCAACTGTGACCATAAAAGGCTTTCTTCAGTCACTTTATTTAAAGACGGACGCCACCTAGCACCGTCCGTTCCCTGGTGGCCTTTGTGGTGCCCTTGAGGCATCACATTTTTGTTCTTGACTCCTGTTTCATACTTGTCACAATTCTTCTGGTGATGTGCACTTCGCCAGCTTCATTCAGACTTCCTGGATGCTATGGAGCTGGTTTGCCACTGGCCACATGAGTAGCCCCTATCCTCCCTGCTGATCACCTTCTATTCTGTCTGCGGTTTCGTCGGCGTGAATCTCTAGGACTGCTGAGATTCTGATCCACTGCTCCTCCATTCACACGTGGTCAGAGAAGGACGGTTGCTCATAAAAACCACAGCGAGATTCTGACCTTCCTTTGGCCAGGTTGGGGCTATAATGGATCAATGTCTATTCTTTTGTTAAGTTTAAGGCAGCGATGGGGGTACCCCCCCCCCACCTCACTCTCTCACTTTCTTACCAGGAAACTGGCTAGCCTGGGCTGGACCCTGGTTTGAAGGGAGGAGATTCAGGACTGTGAGGGTGCCAAGAACATATTGCCCAATTTCTAGAAGGCCTCTGTGATGTGAGTGCTCATTGAGAGGGAATAAGCAACAGACCCTGGCTGACCCTGGAGCCCCCAGCCTGTGCTTTTGGGGTACGGGGAGGCTTTAGTGTCTGAATTATGCTGGAGGAGAAACGTAGGTAAGTCTCACTGGCCCATGAACAGGAGTGGGGGTGGCCATCAGCCGTGGGCACGTCACAGCAAAGCAAACGTATATGAGCGACAAGCGCAGGCAAAGAAGGAGCTCCTCTTCCCTGACTGCCCATCATGAAAAAGGACAACTTCCGGGATCTCCCCACTTCCTCTTTCCTGCCAAGGCAGGGAGACCAATCAGGGCTGCAAAGTGGTAGGTTCCAGACCATCAGAATGCTGTTCTTGCACTGACCTCGGCACAGATGTTAGTGAATTTTCCACTTGCTAAGTATTTTGTAACTCCCAATCAGTGCTCAGGCAGCTTCGTGTGCCAGGGGTGACACGTTTGAGTTCAGTGATGACGTTTGACGCTCATTCCCAACTGAGGCTAAACCAGACAGCTCTCGGCATCCCTGCTTAGCTCATGGCGTAAATATTTCCCCGGCCTATTTAGAGCCACGTGGTTAGTATTTCTGGGCTTTATGGGAGGTGATTTGGCATTTCTGGGGCCACGGGCAGGATGCTGTAGCCGCTTAGTGCTTTGAGCATGCGTGACCATGTAACTCAGAGAAGCCTATTAGAGGTACTGGTATCTGACTGCAGTCTGGTGCTGTGGCTGTGAGGTGCCTCTATGCTAATGACCCAGCAACTAAACTTAAGAAGGTGTCTTCAGACAGGGACACATATCGAAACAAACTGTGTGGTTGTGGGTTGGTGGAAATGTGAGCTTGCGTGTCCTCCGGCCCCAGCAATTCCGTATCCTATTAACTCAGTGTTAGCCTCCGTGGGTAACGACGAGAACCTTCTCAGGAGAAATGGGAGACACAGTCCCTCCCAACTGCAAGGACCATGTCACAGGCAGAAGCTCGGAGCTTTCTTTATGAGCAGGTGACCTTACCCACTGATGCGTTCTGTTTGGGGAAGACCTAGGAGAGCCCTTAAGCTATTTTATACTTTCACCTTTTCCTGGAGCCACACCCACTGCGGGAGCCACACTCCTGGGCTGCTCCTCGCTGCCTTTCCCCAGCAAGTTCTGGTCCATGAGACTTCACTGACGTCAGTGTGGGCGTTGCAGGGAGAGGTTTTGGCCCCTGGGTGGGACAGCTTTAGGCTAGCCCCTTCTCTGCTTTGCCTTCTGATTGTCAATCAGAGCTCTGACAGCTCACATCTTAACCCTTGTAAAGAGGTTCACCTATTATGCTCCCCACAAAGCAATGAATGAGGCTGGTTGTCACCCCGTTTTGCAGATAAGGCACTGAAACATACACCGGCTCCTTTCCTCTCTCTAGCCTCAGGCCCTGCCTGGACACTTCCAGTGGATGACAGACAGCTCGCTTCAGTGCCCCAAGAATGTTGGCTGCAGGTTGCAAACGTTTCTAACTGCTTTACACGCAATGTCTCCGGATAGCTATGAAAGATGGCGAAGGGCTGTGGTCAGTTTGTGGTATGGTCCTCATGTTCACTATAAGCATGGCTGTGGGCACGTGGCTTTGCAGCAACCTTAGCACATACGCTAGCATTTGACACTTAACAGGTACTAAGTTAGGGTTTCTATTGCTGTGAAGAGACGCCATGACCACAGCAACTATTATAAAGAAAACATTTCACTGGGGCTGGCTTACAGTTTCAGAGGTTTAGTCCATTATCATCACGACAGGAAGCCGGACAGTGTACAGGCAGGTGTGGTGCTGGAGAGGTAACATTTGGATCCGCAGGCAGCAGGAAGAGACTGCAACATACGAGGCCTGGTTTGAGCTAATGAGACCTCAAAGCCCGCCCCCCGCAGTTGCACACTTCCTCCAGCAAGGCCACGCCCCCTCAACAAGGCCACGCCCCCTGGGGGGTGCCACTACCTGTGAAACTATGGGGAACATTTTTATTCAAGCCACCACAGGCATTCAGCAGCTGTCCGTCACTATGATCATGGAGTGGAAAGGCCATGAGACACTTAGCATGTTGTATGACCTCTGGCTGATTAATGTGCACTTGGTGCAGGCAGATAGTTCTGGATCTATGGGCTTCTAGAGATGCTAATGATGGAGTTAAGTAGGCTTCCTGGGATAACTTAAGGAGAGGAAAGGTTTACTCGGCTTACACGGTAGAGTCAGCCCGTGACCGATTAGTCAGTCCTCTTTTGGGCTCACAGTGGCATGTCCCTGGAGGAGTACATGGTGAAGAAAGTCCCGCACCTCATTGTCCGGTGTGACAGAGACAGAGACCAGGGTCTCACAGTCCTCTCCTAAGACAGGTACCTAAGGACCTACCTTTCTCCCTCGAGGTCCCACAGGTTCTATCACCTCCAGCTAGCGCCCTGTGACTGGGAGCAAGCCTTCAGCACTCAGGCTTTAGGTGACCTTCAAGGCTTGAGAGACAGTCCCAACTTCTGGCTCTGGGCTACGGAGCAGGGGTAGCGCACGGCTGGCTTTGTCTTAATACCACCGATGCGCCCAACCTGGAAGAAAACCTAACGCCAGACTTTACCTGTTCTTCCCAAATGAGTATAGATCACCCGCAGGTGGACTTCCTGTTTCTCAGAGGAAAGGGGGTGCTACCGGTGCTGTTGGCGGCAGTTCCCATCCTTGACTCCTCCCCCCTCCCCGCTCCCCCCCCGCCCCTCCCCCTTTTGGAACCGAAAAGGAAAGAATCAAAAGCCTGGCAAGCCAAGGGTTTCCACAGCACACTGTCATCTCCCCGGGGCGTCTCCCTTTCATGAATTCGGAGCAGGCAGCTGCTTCACTGGCCGTAGACTACACAGGTTTAAAAGCCATTCAGACAGGTTGTGGCCGGTGCAGAGAAAATGAATGGCCCTTGGAAGCCTGTCTAGAGTCTGAGGCTCCGAGGCTCCGGTCTCTGGGGTCACCTGGCACAGGGCTTCGGAGCAGCAAGCGCCACTTGAAGGATTGCTATGGAGTGGGGGTGGGGGTGGGGGTGGGGAGGGCTGCTTTGAAGGTTCATGAAGAACTTCAGATGGCTGTGATAGACTCTCCATGGCTTCAGGCTGATGGACGCAGCCAGTACAGGAGCCAGGGCTTGTGTGAGCTTAGGGGGGGTTGGCCCCGCCTACCCTGGGGGAGAAGAGGAACCAATGGGCAGGCCGTGGAGACAGGGGCAGGGACACACTAGCGTCTGTTTTCTTGAAGAAGACAAGATACTTTGGGACTATTCTAACTTCCAGGGAGTGGTGGGATATGAAGGTTAGGCACACAGAGCTGTGTGGGCTTCCCTTTCCCAACTTGCTCCTCATGGCTTGCATGGGAGCGGCCATTCATTTGGGCCATGAGAGGAGACTCCAGGACACAGACAGGAGTCACCTGTCACTGAATATCAACACTGGGTTGGTCCTTTGGCTTCTCAGGTCAGCAGAAAAAAAAAAAAAAAAAAAAAAAAAAAAAAAAAAAAGAGGAGAGCACAGGAACCCGTGGTATAGATCTTGGAGAGGGACTCTGGCCAGCTGAGATATCAAGTATCACACTTGATCACACAAGTGTCACACTGTTGGTAACTGCTGTCCTGTCTTGTCAGGAGTCAGTGGCAGAGGTGTCTGGTCAGCAACCACTGCCAGTATCTCAGCCCTTCTCTGCCCCCCCCCTCACCCCCCCCCCCCCCCTCCCCCCCCCCCCCCCCACTTGGAAGCCCTCTTCAGTCACTTGGAGATTCTGTCTCAGACTCCCCAACATGGTGTTCTGACAGGGGTGGGCCAGGAGGCGAGTGGGGGAGGGGTGGTCTGCCTAGTCGGCCTCACGCTTGGCTGCGGCTATTACCAGGCAAAGCGAGGTCATGTTTGCAGAAGCACTTCCAAAGTGCAAGGCCTAAGGTCACTTAGCAAAGAAACCATTTGGAGGCAGAAGGGGGTAAGGGTCTGGGCTGGTATTAACGCTGGACAGTGCACTGCCATGACGATGGCAGTCCAGCCTTGCCTTCTGAACCCACGCCCGAGCCACATCCCCTCTGCGGGATCAGCCATCCCTCTATGAGTGAGCAGAGCGTGGCTCTCCTGTCTTTCCCGGGAGGTGTCCAGTTCCAGAGCTTGAAAATCCTGGCACCACACACTCGGGGCTTGGGAAGTGGAGAGGTTCCTGAGCCTCTCACAGTCGGGATGCAGGGCAGTGGGGTGCAGGGGCCTCAGTGTCAGCCTCTCAGGGTGTTTGAGGTCCTTCAGTGCTGATCCTGAGCTCTGAGCAAAGCCTCTTGGGAGGGACACACCCATTTTCTGAGTCTCTAAAACAAAACAAAACACCCCAATAATCAACACAGGGTTTCAGGAGTTGGGGTACAAAATGATGATAGTTACCAAACTGACATTTAGACTGTAAAACTAGCACCAATGTTACTCAAAAGAGTGTGATTGAATTAATTACCTACATCACTTCATGGTGGCTGTGGCTGTGGCTGTGGCTGTGGCTGTGGCTGTGGCTGTGGCTGTTGCAATCAGCTGGGAAGGCATCAAATGTTTGTCCTCTTTTGTCCTACTGATGAGCCCAGATGCACACGACCTCAGTCCTTGGTGAGGGTGAGTCCTTGCCCAACTCCTTGGCTCTTCCCGTCATCTGCCTGCTCCTTCCCAGGTCATCCAGATATCCAAGCTAAGATTTAGGCTGCCCTAGGAGCTGACCAATATGTCCAGGCAGACTCTGCCCTAGCCGGATGCTCTGTGCCTTCACCCCCAGAGACTATAGGTACTGTTATAGTGGAGCTGTGGGGCTACATAAGACCCATCCATGACTCAACATCAGAGCCTGTGGGTATTTCTTCATGTGGCAAAACAGCGAATTGGCATTTAACTACTGGAAGAAACAGAAAGGGCTTTCTCCAGTGAACTTTAGAGGAGGCAGAGCTGGCCACCGCCTTGACTCTTGAGACACAGGGATCTAGGGAAGAAAAAGAGGTCTAGGTGCCAGCCAGTAGAGGGTGAGGAGCTGGGACAAGTGCCTGCAGGCTTCCAGCTGCAGGGTGAGGTGGCAGTTGGAGAATGTCACCTGATCCCTCAGAGCCCAAGCTAGCCATGGGTAAAGGGGTGGGTTCCACAGAGAGTTTTGGGGTAGAAGGCTAGGCCCGTGGTTTTTGGGCCAGCTGGAGTTAACAATTGTGAAGTTTCTATGTAAACAGGGTTGGGGCACTCAGTGCTGGGAATTAAGTCAAAGTTTCGACAGACATAAATCGTCTTTGTTGGGTTAGCCTGCAGCTGTTAACCACCCATTTCCTCCTCTCCCCTCCACCCTCATCTTTCAGGCTTTTAAATTAAATCTAGGACATCTCAGAGTGTTTCCTTTGATCATGGTGACAGATGTGACTAAGGGAAGAGCCTTTAGAGAGCCCCTTAGCCTGAGTTAGCTAGATGGGCCTAGAGGCCATCCTTTGAGCCCTCCTCAGACAGAGGCAGAAAGAGGTGACAGACACAGGCTATCACGAAAGAGGAGAGAGAAGGCAATACAGCCATAGCCAAGGGATACCCAGGGTTACTAGAGTCTAGAAAGGTCAGGAAGGACTTTCTCCCAGAGCCTCCAGGAAAGCATGGCCAGCCACCAGTTTGACTTTGCACTGTGGCCTCCAGGACTTGAGGGACCAACCATGTTGTGTGAAGAACTATCCTATGGCCTGACAGGAATGCCAGTCCCAAGACTTTGATTCTGTTCTTTCCCATTTAGAATTCGTGTCGTCCCTCTGCCTTCCTGGCTACACTTTGCCCGTTGTCTTTCTCTTTCTGGGAAATTCTCCCTTAGCTCTCAACAGCCACCACCAGCTAGGTCCCGCTCAGGGACAGACAGACTATGTGAGGCACAGCGCAGGCATCAGGCATCATAAGGGTCTAGTAGCTCCTTGGAGATTCTAATGTTGGGTGCCTTGGCCCCAGAGTGATCCCATTTCACCTGTTCGGAGAGTGGTGGCTTCACGTTGGCGGGTTTCCTAGCTCAGTAGCAGCAGCTCTGTGACCATCTTGTCCATGTGGTTCAAGGCCGTGTGACTCAGCAGGAGTCACAGACACCAGCACCTACGTTTAATCCTTCTGAATTCCTAAAAGCTGCTGTGCTACCCCCGTCACCCCAGACACATTAAAGATAGCTCTGTCCCTGCCTTTGATCCTCAGAAGCAGACCCTATCCTTAAAGCTCAGGAAACTTGGCTCCTGGCTCTCACCATACTGTTGCTTGTCCAAGGTGTGTAAACAATGGCTAGGGTCCAGGCAAGGCAGCACAGAGCCAAGAACCAAAGGCGAACAAAGCTACAGTGGAGTCTAGCAGCCTCGGGGCCCTGGCTTCAACCCACTGGTGTATGCAAAACACCCTCTTTCCTTTCCTCCTTCCAGCAAGCTGTCTCTCCAGGGTAAAAATAAGAAGTGCATTTACCATTCGACTGGCATCGCCTGCACACAGACTGCATCAGTGCGCCTGCTAACTGGCAGCTGTCCAAGAGGCACCGGCTACCAGAACGTTCCTCCTCGTTTCCCCACATGGGAACAGGTGTAACTTTCCATTCACAGGGTTCAGGAGCAAGAGGCTTTCTACGTCACAGTTTACGGCAAAGGCACAGTCATCACAACAGTGGAGCCTTATTGGAGAAGCAGAGCCCCAGACCTGTGCCCAGCTGATTTCTGACAAAAGGACAAAAGTGACTCAGTGGAACAGAGAAATGTGAGAGCAAAGTCCGAGGCTGAAAAATGGCCCTTGGCCTGAGCCTCAAAGCTGCTACTGAAATGAACTCACCATGGGTCACAGATTAACTGCAAACCCCGAACTGGAAGACATGTCGGAAAATAGAAAATCTGAGGGCTCCAAGGTTGGGGGAGAGGTCTCGGGATTAACACCAGAAGCTCACGCCTTGAGAGTAAAGACAGACACACTAGACTGCGTCCAAATAAGACATTCATGCTCTGAGAAACATCTTGTGCAAAGCAGAAAGGACGCGGTACAGACGGGAAGAAAATGTTTGCAAAGCACACATCTGGCAAAGAACCTGTGCTTACGGTACACAGAGAACCCTCAGAACTCCACAGTAAAAACCGGCCAGTGAGTGCAACAGGAACTTAAGCAAAAGACACAAGCATCTTGCCAGACGGAAGCCAGAGATACAAGCAAGCCACGCCATTAGCCACCGGTACAGTGGGGAAATCTTGCTGTGTGTGGCCCATCACTGTGGTGATGACATCAGAAGCGACCATGCTAGCTGCTGCTATGGAAAGGTGCAACCACCCCGCATGGGGTTTGGTGTAGTCTTAGCAAACCAAATGTGCACTTGCCAAATGACCAGCTGAGTTCACTTCTGGACACTTGTCCCAGAGAAACAAAGACTTGTGTTCATACAGAGTCCGCACACAACCATTCAAAGTGGCTTGGCTCATGACCACCCTAAAGCTGAGAGAAATCCTGATAGCCTACTGTAGGTAACTGGCTGGCTCTGTTCTCCCCACGCTACCCATGCTAACCTTCCTGACCAACTACAATGAGGATCAGGCTGCAAAAGATTCAGTGACACGGGCACAGTACTCTGTGTCTGTCTGTCTCTTTCTGTGTCTGTCTGTCTGTCTGTCTGTCTCTGTCATCTCTCTGTCTTTCTTTTTGCTTATCTTTCTCCTCTCTGCCCTTCTCTGTTAGTATCTCTGTCTGTCTCTCTCTGTGCTATCTCTGTCTCTCTGTTATTCTCTGTCACTCTCTCTGTCTCTGTCTGTCTGTCTCCACTGGTCTCTGTCTCTCTATTTCTCTCTCTGGATGTCTCTGTCTCTGTCTCTCCCCCAGTGTCTCTGTGCCCCAGGCTGGCCTAGATCTTACCATCTCCCTGTTTCAGGCTCCTGAGCGTTCCCGCTTGTACTGCATACCGTGGTGGCACACAGGTGGATGCTTCTTCCTAGTGGACCATGGAGAAGCTGCACCAGTGAACCCACACAGAGTCCCAGCAGACACAGGCGTCCCACTTCAGCCTGCCTGTATAGCAGACACTCGCCCTGCTATTCCACAGTGTGAGGCACTAGCAAGGCACTCACTCATTATAGTTTTGCCCAGCCTAGGCCACCTTGGGCGGTTGGGCTTTGGCTCATCTTCCTGTCCTATCTTAGTTGCATTTCCCCCCTGTTGCTGTGATGAAATACTCTGACAAGAGCAACTTAAGGGAGAAAGGGCTTATTCTAGCTGCAGGCCAAGTCCATCTGGGAGGGAGGTCACTGTGGCAGGAGCTTGAAGCAGCTTCGCATTGTGTCCACAGTCAGGAAGCAGAGAGCAATGCACACTGCCTCCCAACGTTTACCAAATGGATCCCAGCAAGGAAATAGTGCCACCTACAGTGGGTGGGTCTTCCTACCCCAGTTAAGGCAGTCAAGATAAGCCCCCACAGGCACATCCACTGGTCCATCTCCCAGGGGATGCAGTCAAGTTAACAATTAACCCTAACCATCCCCAAACCCGCTCCCAGACAGCCTCTGCCCCCAGCCTCGATCATGATTTCTGCAAACAGATTACTTCAAGAGGGCTGGACAGGGTGGCTGGCCTGAAGCCCACACCTTCGGGTGCTGGGCTCGTGTCCACAGCATGGCTCCTGCTTCATGCTTCTCAAGTGAGAGGCCGCTCTTGGGAGAACAGTGCTAGATCCTGGCTAAAGGGCTGTGTGGCAAGATGGAGAAGGGCCAGCTTTGCTTCCAAGCCAGCAGCTCTCACAATGGATTCCCAACTTCCATCTCCGGTCCAGGCAGGCCAGATGTGGTAGAGGCAGCTTGGCCAGGGGCTACCTTGGGTCCTCTCTTTCCCTGAAGGGATTCCTGGCTCCCTATTGTGAGTTGTGTGGGGGGTGGGGGTGGGTGAAGAGGCTGAGTCTGGCCTTGTCACTCCTGAGGAGCTGTGACGACTGAGGGCAACTGCAAATTCTCCCTTTGAAGGACGTTGAGGATTGAAATTCCTCATGGAAAAGGACGAGAAATGCCTGAGGTAGTAGAGACTGTAGGGGAGGTGTTTGACCCATTACAATTCCAGCTGGTTGTCTTTGGCTGCCAGATTGCTGTATCAGAGAGTGGGGGAAGCCTTTAGGTTAAGTGAGAAGCTCCTGGCACACACACACACACACACACACACACACACACACACACACACACAGTGATGCATATATCCATCCGAACAACACACACACACATGTATGAATCTACCCTAGCACACATGTATGCACACATACAGAGTCATGCATGCACATACTCTGATGCCTGTATCCACACCAACACACACTCATACACTCATGTGTACACACTTGCATATCCCATTGTTCCCATAAGAAGCCTCTGAGGCCCAGCACAGCCTCTGCTGGGCCAGACTGGCAGTGGCAGGGCTAGTGAAATCAACCTGTCTGACTGCTGCTCTTGGACAGTGGCTTTCTCCCCATTTCAGATCAGGCTTGGCGGCAGGCAGCAGCATTCACAGCTGGGGTCACCAGCCTGTGATGTGAGGAGGCAGGTCCTACCTTCCAATCACTTGCTTTCGTCAATTCAGAGACTCCATGCTGAGCCTGGCTCTGGGTATAGCACCCTTCCCTTCTCTGATCTTAGCTTTAAGCTAAACCTGATTGACAAAGCTCAAGCTGCCCAAGGCCTGACGCCACTATTTCTGCTCATGCCTTAGCCTGTTGCTGTGTGTGTACATGTGTGTATATATGTGTATGTGTATGTATGTATGTTTGTGTGGTGTGTATGTTTATGTGTGTGCTTGTATGTATATATGTGTGTGTTTGTGTGGTGTAGGTGTGTATGTGTATATGTATGTATGTATTTTTGTGTAAGTATGAATGTATGTGTTTGTATGGTGGGTATATATGTGTATATATCTATGACCATTTATGTGTAAGTATGTATGTATGTTTGCGTGGTGTGTGTGAATGTATGCTTATGTGATATGTGTATATGTGCATGTAAGTGTGTGCTTGTATGTGTGTATGTGTGAATGTGTGTGTATTGGGATGGATGCATGTGTGCATTGTTACAATGGTAGCAGGTTTGGAGATGCAGGAAGATCTGAGTAAATTCATGACCTGAAGCTCATCCCCCTTTAAAAAGACAAAACAGTTGTGTGGAGTCCATGGGCCAAGCCAGTGTCCTTGTGAATGGACATGGCCACCCCAGGAAACTGAGACCGAGGGAGAATGCCACTGCCCTGGCTGATGTTCCCTGCCTCAGAGATGCCACGCCCACTCCCCAAGATGGGCTCTCCAGGACCCCATGGACAGTCTGCTCACTACTGTTTTAAAAATGTTGCCTTCATCAAGTGCACCTCTCTGGAGGGAGTGGCATCTTCCATCTGCCCACACTCAGGTGACAATGGCTTTGGATGAAGCCATCTCATGTGACGGTTTTATCTGTGTCCATAGATGTTAGGCCTGAAAGAAGTCTTGGCTCACACACCTTAGACTCTGCTGGCTGTTTTCTTGTCAACTCAATACAAACCTAGACACAGGTGGGGAGAGGGAATCTTAACTGAGAAAATGCCTCCATAATATTAGCCTGTAGGCAAGTCTGTGAGGTATTCTCTTCATTAGTGGTTGATGTGGCAGGGCCCAGTCCACTGGGGGTGCTGCCACCCATGGGCAAGTTGACCTGGGTTAGATAAGAAAACACACTGAGCAATCCAGTAAGCAGCATTCTCCATGGTCTTTGCTTCAGTTCCTGCCTCCAGGTTCCTGTTTGAGTTCCTGTCCTGACTTCGCTCTGTGATGGAGTGTGACCTGAGAGCTCCTCTTAGGGCTGCTTTTGGTCACGGTGTTTTATCACAGCAACTGAGCCTTAATTAGAATATGGACAATAGGCTAGTTGGACCCTGGCCCATCAAAGCCCACCAGCATGGCCAGCCTGTAGAGGTAGGCCTATCAGTAGAGGCATGTCCCTGGGAGCCAGCGATATTGAGGTCAAACTAGTATGGCGCTAACAGTCTAGAAAAGCATCCTTCAAAGAAGAAAAAGGGCCTGGCAAGGTTGCTCAGTGGGTAGGAGCACTTGCTCTGAGAGCATGAGGACTGAGTTCAAATCCCCAGCCCTCCAATAAGATGACAGGCTTGGAGTTGGGCGGGGTGACGCACGCCTTTAATCCCACCAGATCTCTGTGAGTTCAAGGCCAGCCTGGTCTACAAAGTGAGTTCCAGGACAGCCAAGGCAATTATACAGAGAAATCCTGTCTTGAACAAAACCAAAAACAACAACAACAACAACAACAAAACAAAAAACAAAACCTTTTGGTTGTGTATGCTTGTAAGCCAGCACTCAGGGAGGGTGGAGACAGGCAGATCCTAACAGTACACCAACCCAGAAAGCTTAGCCCAAATAGGAATAGGAGGGTCAGATAAAGCTCATCCTGACAGGGCATTTGGGAGGCTCTGTGTGTGTGTGTGTGTGTGTGTGTGTGTGTGTGTGTGTGTGTGTGT
>OU015751.1:5763799-5783722 GCA_907169655.1 Acomys percivali
TGTGTGTGTGTGTGTGTGTGTGTGTGTGTGTGTGTGTGTGTGTGTGTATGTGTGTGTGTGTGTTTAGAGTTGGAGGAAGTTATGCTGTGCTTATGTAATGAGGCGGACCTTCCAAGTGCTTGAGTGGCAGGTGATGGGAGTGGGAGTGATTGACATACGTGAGCCCTCCTTCCTTTACTTCACACACAATGATGTAGGATGCTTTGGCCTCCAGCAGTCACTCTGGCTAGCAGGACTACAGGATGTGGTCCATGCTCAGCTGCATCTTTGCGATGGGGTGCTCCTTTGATGAAAGGTAGTCCTCTGTAGCCACACTGGTCTTACGTTCCCGGGTGGCTGTCACACGTTTCTCATCTTGTGACTATCTTCTTTGCTCTCCACATCCTGTTGACCAGTTGGTTCTTGACCTGTGGACATCACGATGAGCCCCCTGAATTTGATCCAGCTCTTTGAAGCTCCCAGGCCACCTCAGGCATGAGTGATGTGTTCCAACATGTCCCTGCCCCCTCCCCCCTTCCTCCTTCCTGCTAGGGTAGGAAAAAGATTTGAACAGACACTCTGGGCTTACTGATCGTCCATCTGTTGCTGGCCCAGTGTGCATTGTCCTTCCTGTCTTCCTGATGTCCCTCAGAACTAGTGGGAACTAGACTGTCCTGGTCCTCAGGATGTTGTGACCAATAAGGACAAGAGTGGGAGAGCTGGCCTTCAGGGGGATATGGGAAGCTGTGTGTGAGCCCTTTGGAGTGGGGGGTGGTGGTGGTGAGGCTTTGCACAAAGAAGTGATTGGCTCTGCAAGTGGACCTAGGACAACCTTCTGGCTGGGTCTCCTGAGCCTGTGCACGTAGCCAGCATAGCTCGTGCCCTCCCACACACTCTTTCTACATAGAAATTACCCTCGCTCTCCACATACTGGCTCAGAGGCCTGCCTGCCCCCAAAAAGGGAGGCAGTGGTATGAATCCCACAGGAAGCTGTCCCCGGCACTGTTCCTCAGAAGGAGCATTCCTCAGGGCCCCTTGGGATCTGGCTCCCCCGGACTTCCCAGGCCCGGCTCCTTCACAGACAGGCTCAACAGCGGTCTCCCTACGTGACTGTCCGAGGGTGCACAAGCTCCACCGAATGTGGGTGTGTGCCTGGGGCCCGAGTGAGGAGCAAAGCCTGTGTGGACTTGTCATCTGAAACAAGCCAGCAGGCAGAGAGATGTCAAAGCTGAGCCTCTGAACAATGCTGCTTTTTTTTTTTTTTTTTAAGCCTGGCAGCTATCTCCTGGCAGATGCAGGGAGAGTGCTCAGTCCTGCCAGTTGTATGGAGTCTGGGACCCAGAGTCAGGGTCTGGGGACAGAGGAGAGCTGCTTCCAGGAAGTCTATTAATAAGCCCTTGGCTGTGAAGTCATCTCAGAGTTGTAGTGTGTCAATGCCAGTCGCAGACTCTGTGGAGATGTTGAAGGTGAGCGCCATCAGGGCAGACACCTGACTCACAGAGTAGCTTGGTTCCCTAAGAAGTAAAGAGGGTGTTTCTCTGAGTCAGGCGACCATAGGATATATGAGGGATGTCACCAGAGCATTTCTTCTTATAATGCAGATGCTCTTTACCTGAGCCACCCACATCTGGAATAAACAGGCTGATGGCTGCTAGGTCTGCTGGAAGCTTCTGGTCCACATGGTAGAGATGGGTCCGCGCGCGTGTGCACACGTGTGTGTGTGTGTGTGTGTGTGTGTGTGTGTGTGTGTGTGTGTGACTGTATGTCTATGTGTGTCTGTGTTATGTGGGTAGCACACAGTAAGGCCAAATGAGGCTGGATTTTTAGCACTTACATCACAACGCTGTGGTGACGAATACCAGCTTGTGACTCTCCCTTCCTGCTCACTGGGCTGCTAGGCCCCTGAGGCTGGGGCTCCATGCTGTTCCTGTGTCCTTTGTTCTCTGGACCCAGGACCTGGCCAGGCACACTCTTCTGCAGCAAAACAGAGCTAGGACTGGCTGCTGAGGAAGCACACTTCAAAGCCTGCTCTCCCACGCCCTCTGAGCTCCCATGGAAACAGTGACATGGCTAATTCCGAAGCCAGGTGCTTGAGAGCAGCCCTCAGCCCTTCTGAGACTCAGGGAACAGGTCTCTAGTTTTCCCTTGAGCCAAGGTGTGTTGCAGACAGCTCCAGGCCAAGGGGACATCTGCTGATGAGGGCCTCAGCTGTCTGAGCTAGGAAGGGGCACCTGCGACTTGGTCAATGCAAAGCCTTAGGATCTGTTTCTGTTGTGTTGTGCCTCGGTTTCTTTTCTGATGAACACAGATGAACCACAGCCCTCCATCTTGTTTTCTAGGGCTTCCCCTGGGGCTAGCCTGGGCAAGGACCCTGGGCTCTGCTTTGGGCTCCCCGGAGTATACTGGGGTTGGGCTAGTCTTGTGGAAGATGGTCCTTTAGTCCTGCTTTCATAAAAGGGCTGCCTCCACTGACTCCCAGCACTCTATGCTGATGCACAGCCTCTACCGCCCAGGGCTTTGGCTGTGTTTTCCTTAAGTTCTGCACCTGGCCCCGGAGGGCAAGGAAGGTGCTGAGCAGGCAGTCTCAGGCAGGCCCGTCAGGAAGCATGCTGTGTGGCCACATAGCTGCTCCCCTGCCTCAGTGGCCGTGAATTGTCCTGGACATTACACGGCTTCTCTTTCAGACCAGCTGTGAGGCCCACTCTCTCTTGCCACCAGGAGCCCGACTTGTGGCAGGGACTGGAGAGTGGCTTGGTTGATATGTCTAGCCTTCCTCTCTCTGCCTGTCCAACCCGTCTTGTGCTTATAACAGCCTGGAGCTGCCAGCCCATAGTCCCTGAAAATCAAACCACTTCTTACTCCAGGCAGTGTGGCTCTGCTTAGCATGTGGGGTGTGTGTGTGTGTGTGTGTGTGTGTGTGTGTGTGCATGCACACACATGTGTACATACAAACCTGTATATGTATGCCTGGGATACATAGGGATATATGTGGTACCATATATGGTATATATAAGTGTGTGTGTATTTGTGTGGATAAGAGGTGCTATATGGAGTGTAATAAAGGTGTGAGTAAACATGTGGGGTGTGTGTAACTTACTGTGAATGTATTAATATATATGTATGTGTTTAAGTATGTGTGGTGTGTAATGTATATATTGAGTATATGTCTGGGCTGTGTCATGTCTCTGACAATGTTCGTCAAGAGTATAAGTGTGACATGTTTGGAAGTGTGTGGGATACATGTATGATTTGGGTTTGGAGAATGTGTGTCCGTGGTGCCACTGCTCCCCCAACACTGTACACTATGTGTTTACTCTGGTTCTAATCCTGTCATGTGGGTGGGGGGATCCCAGGACCCCTGTTCTTATGTCCCTCTGAGCTCCTCAGGCAGCTCCAGGATGGAAAGTTTAGACAGGAGCTCTCTAGAGGAGGTACCATCTTGTTTGGGGGTGCATAGGTTAGCGGCGAGAGCTGTCACGTTGCTTACTCTTAGTCCTTTTAGCTTGGTCAATATTAGCATTTCCCAAACTGGCCAGGCCAGGGACACTTGGAGCAGCTCAGAAAACTAAGTGCTTCATGGCCCAGTGCCCCTGAGATCTGCTCAACTGTGTCAAGACAGCATTGGAGCTGGGTCAAGCGTACATGGTGTGTTTTTTGAAACAAAACCTCGGGATGTGCTCTCGGACATAACATGCAACCTGGAGCGGATACAGAGCCCGGTAGGGGATTTACCTGATGCAATGGCTCAGAGTGTGAGGAAGCGGGAGTCAGGAGTCTAAGGAGTGCTCCCAGCAACTGGGTGTCTGAGACAGAAGCAGGGAAGGGGCAGCCAGCCAGAGAGATGGCTGTCAGCCAGCCAGTCAAGCTGCAGACCCCAGGAGCCCTGCCACCCAGCAAGGGAGGACAGGCAGAGTGGGAACCCCCTCCTCCCAGGAAGACTCCTTCAGAGGCCTGCATGGAGAGGGAGGAGCGGAGGTTGGCTTTTCAGCAGATTAAAAGACAGATTCAGAGAAAGTGAGTAAGAGCTGCCTTGATAAGATCACATTTTTTTTTTTGGTAGGACTCTTCAGGAAGAATGAGGAAAGATAAGAAATGGAAAAAGAGAGGCCTCAGCACTCAGAAGACTGGGATAGCCCACTGCTGGGTCTGTTGGGAGCCACGAGCATCTCCAGACATCATCTAAGTACAGTCAGACAGGGAGGAAAGTTAGAAGTAACAGAAGCCCCAACTGCAGAAAGTTACAAACCAAGCCATCTCAGTCTGCCCGCCCCCTCCCCCCTGCTGAGTTCCCGGTGTCTTCAGCCAGAGCAGCATCATGCCCTGCAGAGGTTGCGGGGACCATCACATAGCCTTCCCCTCCAGGGCCTTTCAGCCAACTCTGAAATTCTTGCCTCCCAAAGTGCTGAGGAAACCAGGTCCTCTTCTTTCTGCCTGTCTGCCTGTGTCCTCAGGCTGCCCAGGTCTTTCAGGAAGATGCGAACAGGAGGCCGCAGCGGGTGTATAACCGTAGGCCTCAATGTGTTCTCTCTTAGGGGACATCTAGGGTGTCACATTAGCGACGACAGGGTAGCCTTGTACAAGGTTGAGGCTGAAGCCGTTGTTTTCTTCTGTCGTTCTCGAGCCATTTGCACTGCTGACCACCAGTTGCCATGGCTATTAGTGGCTGCTGTTTTGTGGTCGCTTTGTGGCCATCCCTGGTCCACAGCCTCCACTGCCACAGTCTTCAGTGCTAGGCTGTGGGTGGTCTTGGGGACCCCTCGCCCAGGGCAGAGCCGACAGCTCACCACTTTCTGAGTTTGTGTGGTAGGTGAGTCTTAGGAGAAGATGAAGATCTGCTCCACTCCCGAGGAGAGGGTCGGTCACTCCTAGGGCACAGATGGGCTCCTAGTGCCAGGATCCCTGCAACCGCTGTGGGGTGGGCAGGGTTCCTCTAATGGCCACTGTTTGTGCTGAGTCTGTTACGTTCATTCATTCACTCACCCATCCACCCGTTAATGTGACACAGTCCAGAATAACTTGGGAAGAGACTCCCAGGGGAGGTCTGTCTAGATCAGGTTGACCTGTGAGCATATCTGTAAGGGACTGTCTTGATTGATTAACTTAGTCTAAAAGTGGGTGGTGCTAGTCCCTGGGTTTGGGTCCAGGACTATAGAAACCAGGAGAAAGTGAGTTGAGTGCAGCACACATTCATCTTCTGATCTTGCCCATGGTGGATGAGACCGGCTGCTTCAAGTCCTCGCAGCCATCTTGACCTCCCTGCTATGATGGTCTGTGGCCTGGGACTGTAAGCTACAACAAACCCCTCCTCCCATAAATTGCTTTTGTCAGGGTGTTGTTGTTGTTGTTTTTATCACAGCAACAGAAAAGAAAGCAGGAGACCATCTATCCAACCAAATTGGTGGCAGGAGGCCCCTCTATGTACCTGACCCTAGCCTCCTGTGGAGGGACCTCATAGAGCTCAGGTTAGCTGCTGCTCAGAGTCCGGGAGTGGGTGACAGTGAGAGACAGGTGGAGCTGGATGCACTATAGCTATGGTCAGGAAAGCTCCTGGAGGGGACAGCTGGACAGAGTGACCTCTCGTGATGGAGCATGTGTGTAGGGAGGGGCAGGGAGAACGCTAAGGCTCAGGCGAGTGACAGGACAGGAAGGGCCAGGAGGTAGATGTGGCAAAGTGGGTCTCGTGTGGCCCCAGGATGCAGTCAGGTCTTGGCTCTGCCTGCCACAAGGGATTCCTACTGCTTCAGAGCTCCTGACCTGGAAGCTCTACCCATCTGTGGGCGGGCCTGGGTCTCACACCCTTCTCTATTGGCAGCCTTTAGGTACCACCTTCCCCTCCTGCCCAGAGATGCTCTGTGTCTTCACCTTCTGGGCTCAGTGACCAAGGGCTACTGCCTTAGCAACAGGTGATCCTTCTCCCAGCTTCCTTCTCGCTCTCCCTGAGTTCTGAGTGAGCTTTCCCCATCTTGAGAATCTTATTCCTCTCCTTCCTGCCTTCCCTTTCTCCTTCCCTCCCTCTCTGCCTCTCCCACCTCACCCTCCTCTTCCTACCCTACTTACAGCAACAAGCTACCTCCTGCCAAGATCTCGGCCCTGACCATCTCCCCACCTCTCCTTTCCTGGGAATCTCTCGGCCTATTCTGTTCCATGGTGGGCACAGGAGACACTTAACAGACACTCTATTTTCACAAAGAGAGGGAAGGAAGGTCCTGTTGTAACTCCAGGACTCCCGGCTCTAAGCCTCTCTCTGCCTCCTGTCACCTCCCCACTTCAATCAGGGTCATCTCTTGTTGATCCTTGAGGCCCCAAGAGCCTCCATTGAGATGCATGGTGTCATTGCAGGTTGTGGAGGTGGCATCATCTATCCTCAGCTGGGATTGAGAGCTGAGCCCGCAAGAGAGTGGCCATCTCCTCACAGATGCCATGGTTGGGAAACAGCCACATCTCCCCACCTTCTTTAAAATCTAGAAATCATGTGCATCCTCCCGCGCCCCCTCCCCACTCCTTCCAACCATATCCCAGAGTTGGCTGCCTCCACCCAGATTTACCTGGACTGTAGCTGGCACGTGGAAACTGTCATCTGAGACAGCCACTCCTCCCCCATGGAAGGCTGAGTCGAAGCGAAGGGAGTAGAGCAAGCCAACTCCGGGGTGCATCCTACAGTAAGGTAAAACCCAGAGACACCTCTTTTTTTCTTCCAACAGCCCTGATGGGAATTTATGAGACAGCATCACACGTGGTGATCGCCTGGTTTTCCAGAAGGCTCTCAGACCCAAACCTTGTCCTAGGCTCCCTCAATCCCTCATGCTTGCAGTACCCCAAAACACATCTCCACGGAGATGCACCCCTGGAAACCAAAGCTCTATTAGAGGTGTTCTTAGGTGGGTACAATGGAGGGTCTCCACTAGGGAGTCCTGCTTTCCTGTGAGGTTGGGCTTGGCAGCTGGGCAGGAAGCTGCAGCATCTGCCTCAGGAAGCACTTGGGAGCACACAGTGGTGTGTGTGTGTGTGTATGTGTGTGTGTGTGTGTGTGTGTGTGTGTGTGTGTGTGTGTGTGTGACAAATGATCTTGAGTTGGACCCTAGGAATTCATCCACTGTTTTCTCTCTAAGGACAAAAGGACCTCAGGTGGGCTAGCTGACTGACAATAATGCTCTCTCTCAGCTGGGGTTTTCCCAGGACTCCAACAGCTGCCCCAGAGAGGCCGGTACCCCACCCACTGGAACTGGTTCTCCCTCACGTAGGGTGGAAGCTGATGCAGCTGGAAGCCCTGAAGGGAGCAGAAACTGAACAGGCTGTACCCAGGAATGCAAATGTCCCTGTCCACAGAAAAGGGAAGGAGACCAGCCTCCCCTGAAACTGACAGCTGGCTGTGGCCATGGCAGAACAAGAATTCTCTGCTCCAACTCTGCCCCACTGTGGGGAGTGGCAGTGGGTGGGGTTGGGTTGGGGGCTGGGGGACTGAGGGGTTGGGGAGGTGAGGGGCTGGGGGGCTGGGGGGGTGGAGAGGTGGGGTCCTCTCTGGTTAATGGGGTCCGCTGCTGCTCTGTCTTCTTCATGGACATCATTTGCTCATTCACTTGTGCCAACTGTGACCTACTGCCACTGGGACCCTGTTTCTCACCCCTCTCCCCAGGCTACCAGAATGCTACTGCACTGGCTATCCCACAGCCACCTGACACTGAGCAGGAAGCACCCCAATTGTTAGGGCTTTTTGCTATTGAGTAACCCTAGACCTTGGAGTTAAGCTCCTGAGTTTATCAACGAGGACTCAGCATGAAGCGTCTTTGGTGATTGTGCCATGGAAAGGTCCAGAAGGAAGAGTCAGCTTGGTGGCTCTCAATTGGGACCACTGTGGGTCACTTAGAGCCAACTGGGTCAGGCTAGGATGCTCCGTAACTCTTTTCTGGCTGGGTTCCAACAGAGGACATGCAGGCCGCAGAAGGGACAGCTCCCAGGCACAGCATATGGGTCTGCAACCAGAAAGCCTGAGAGGGTTGCTCTGTGTAGCCTTGGCTGTCCCAGACTCACTTTGTAGGTCAGGCTGGTCTCAAACTCGCAGAGATCCACCTGACTCTGCCTCCCTGACAGCTGGCAGTACAGACTCAAGCTCTTTACTTTATATACTGCCATTTTAAGGGAGGCGAAACGGCTTGGCCATTAAAGCTCTCACCACACAAGCTCACAGGCCAGCGTGCCTAGCCTAGTCGGCAAGCTCTAGGTTCAACAAGAGATTCTATCTCTATAAGTAAAGTAGTGAGTGACCGAGGAAGCCACCAGCATTGACCTCGGTCCTCCACATGCATACAGACACCTCACAAGCAAATGCAGCATATTGTCTCATCATTTTTTTTTTAATTTTTATTTTAGATAAAATTTTATCTTACTTTAATTTTGTTTTGTTTTTCGAGACAGGGTCTCTCTGTGTAGCCCTGGCTGTCCTGGACTCGCTTTATAGACCAGGCTGGGCTCGAACTCACAGCGATCCGCCTGCCTCTGCCTCCCGAGCACTGGGATCAAAGGCGTGCGCCACCATGCCTGGATTACATTTTATTTTTAAAATTTTATTTTGTCTGTGTGTATGTCTGTGTGAGGGTGTCGAATCCTCTGGAACTGGAGTTGCAGACAACGGTGAGCCACCATGCGGTTGGCTGCTAGGAATTGAACTCAGGACCTCTGGAAGAGCAGACAGTGCTCTTAACCTCTGAGCCCATCTCTCCAGCCCCATCTTAGTCATTTCTCAGTTGTGGCACTGAACACATTCAACACTGGGCAGTGGCCACGGCCGTCGCCTCCCATCTGTCCACACTAAAGCTTAATCCAACTAAACAACACTCTCTCCGGTCTCTGCTCCAGCTCTTGTTCCCACCAGTCTGCTATTTACTCTAAAGACATTTTTTTTTCCCCAAGACAAGGTCTCATGTACCTCCAACTCTGGCTGGCCTCCAACTCACTGTGTAAATGAGGTTAACTTTGAACTCCCGAACCCTCCAAGTCAACTCCCTAGTGTCGGGATGACTGGCGTGCACTACCACGCTGGCTTCTATATACACCTCTCGTGAGTCTTCAGGGTCTTTCGTTACTTATTGTTGTGGCAGATGTCAGAATTTCTCACCTTTTTAGCAACAGGTAGCATTTAGTTGCGTGTATCTACTGGCCTGCTGCTGAACGCTCTTAAGTGCTTCCGGCTCTGTGTGACCGCCGTGAATAGCACCACCGTAAACACGTGCACGCAGATACGTCTTCCGGTTCTTGCTTTCAGTTCTTTGGGGAACAGAAGTGAGATTGCTAAGTCAAATGGGTCTATGTTTAATTGTATGAGGAACTGCCATGCTTAAATTTTGTTTATGGTTTGGGGTTTCTCTGGATGTTTCTCCAATTTTGGGGGGAAATATGTTTCTCCAATTTGAAAAAAAAAAACCCACCAAACTTCTTCTTTTGTGTCTTCTTTTTCTTGGGGCATATTGGTCTGACTTGAGTTGCCTGGCTTGCTGGGCAAGGTGGTGGCATACAGGGAGGAACTCAAGAGGATGGTGTCCTGATTGGCTAGAGTTGACAACTCCACTAAGTTTTAGTCAGTTTTGTAATTCTCTACAGACAACACCCTTTCTTGTGTTTGCGTGTGAGTGGACTCAGTCTGCGCTGCCCAGCTGCCATGCATTTAGTTTGGCTGGGTTGTTGAGGGTTATGACCCTAGTAGAGCCACAAAGCTGCAAATGGCTCCAGGCCCAGGTGACTTTACAAGTGATTCTTCCCATATCCCAAGGGGCACTAGCAACGCTATGCAGATGACCGTGAATCATTGACACGGTCTTTTTGAAGCGCTCGGAGCAACACTGCGGAAAAACCAGTGACAAAAGCACAGAGAAAGAGAAGAAGGATGCAGCTCAGTGGGTAGAGTGCTCACCCAGCACTCATGGGAACCTAGGTGTGATGGCTGGCATGGAATAAACCAGGCATGGTGGCACATACCTGGAATTCTAGTACTTGGGGGATGGAGGCAGGAGGTTCAGGAGTTCCAGGTCATCTTTGGCTACACAGTAAGTTTCAGGCCACCCTGGCCTACAAGAAGAAAAAGGAGGAGGAGAAAAAAAATGGGAGAGGGGAGGGCTTGGGACTATTGCTCACAGGGGGACCAGAAGTTCACAGAGAAGTGAAGTGAGCAGAAGGACCAGAGAGGGGTCCCGCAAGATGTCTGACCGTTGGAACATGTGCCCATGTGATCTCTCTCTCTCTCTATTGTTCACAGCATGGCTGGCACCAGGATCTGAGACTAAGGACCTGGGTGGAGCTCACACGTCTGCTTTGTTTGACACACATTTTTGAGCTTAAAAAATTGGGGGACGAAGTGCCAACATTGATGCTTTGGGAGATAATGTTAAAACATCCTAATTTTCGTCTTTCTGGGGGAAATGGGAAGATCGTAGCTGCCATAGCCTTCATTTCCCATATTGTCCCCTAGGTCAGGGGCTACTTACACCATCTGTTCTAGCTGTCTTGCGTATCGCTAGCATCACTCCTAGCTCACTGGCTCACTAGCTTCCCAGTGCCTGCTTGTTACTTGCAGCTGTTTGGAGAAGGGCTTATAGCTGGTTCTCCAAGGTCCTCCCAAGAATCCCAGACAGCACCAGGCACATAGCAAATGCTGATCAAAAGCTTTGTGAGTGAGTGAGTAAACGGATGTGTGAATTGAGTGAGTGAGTGAGTGAAGAAATGAGTGAATGACAAAGCTGAGTAAGAAAATGAGTGAGTCAGTGAGCTGAGTAGATGAATGAGTGAGTGAATGAATGAATGAATGAGTGAGTGAATGAATGAATGAGTGAGTGAGCAATGGAGTGTGGCAAAGGAGAAACTGAGAAGGGCTGTGAATGAAATGGTCCTCAGAATCTCTACGGTGGGGGGAGGTCTGGAGATAAATCACACCGTCTGTTTTCTCTTCAGACTGACTTTGTAGCCTGCTGTGACGGGTCAGTCTCTGGCTCTGGTTGAGGTCCTAGACGTCTAGACCCGGGTGATAGACTGCTACAAAGCCCTTGATGTTCCTTGTGAGGCCCTCCTCCATCTGCTCCAGCTCCCCCAGCCTGCAGTGGGAGCTTCTGCGCTGCCTTTTTAATGGCCCGCTTTGTTCTTGGCTCTGTGCTCAGAGGCAGCCTGCTTGGCTGCTGAGTGGCCACATGCCAGTCATTAAGACAGCAGGCTACCCGCCGAGCTGGACAGTTTCCACCGCGGCAGCTCGCCCAGGAAAGACCCCCTTCTCTCTGGGAAGGGGCCTGGTTACACAAGAGCGTGTTTGCTGCCGTCTCAGTTAGTCAGCAACAGCCTCACTTGTCCATCTGGGTTTCAAGAGGAGTCTGTGCATGGCCTCTGAAGACAAGGAAGATGCAACCATGGCCTGTCCTTGTAAGGTGTGTGGCTCCTAACTATGGTGATGTCACCAGCCTTCTCCTCAGGAAACTCAGGTCTGGGCTTGCCCCGTGCCCACCTGGACCAAGGCCAGCAGCTCTGCATCACTGTCAGGTGGCCTGGGAAGGCAGGCACACAGGAAACATTTGCAGCGTTGCTGTGAATCCTTGTCTTCTGTTCTGCAAAAGGGAGTATTGCTCTGGACAAGTAACCCCCCCCCCAAATGCTTGTCCTTGTGGGGAGCACAGGTCTGTCTCCACATGGGAAGCTGCTAAACATAGATTCTGGGCTCTGCCCCAAGCGCTGGGTCCTTCTACTCTGGTTGAATTCACATTAGTATGCAAAACAGGGCCGGCCCTGATGAGGCCCTCAGCATCCATTCCACCCGAAGCTTCCCTGTAGAGCTAAAACGGCCTAATCTCACTAACATAAAGCGGAGTACTAAGGAGGTGAATGACACCTCAGATAAGGCTGCAGAATGGAACCCCAGCTGATGGCTGCCTGCGTGGAGAATCCCGAGTGGGAGATGGGAACAATGTCTAGTGTCACTTCTGATGGACTGACTGGTCAGAGGAAGGGACAGTTGTGGGGGGCACACGCAGGGAAAACCCCACAGCCAAGAGACTGAGGGTAACCTCTAAACTACATTTCCTAACCGCGGACATTGTATGAGCTAGGAGAATTTAGAGACAGGGCTCCCACGTAGACCAGGGCTGGGCCTCAGACTACGCTGCAAGGGACCGTGGTGCGGTCCCACGAGGCTGGGATGGAACCTACCTGCTTTGAACCCTGAGGACAGGTTGCTCGCATTTCTTGTAGCCTGTCATCCACACCCTGAGTGGGTGGAATGCAACCTGCCAGTTCTGCTCCTTGTTCAGGAACTCCATCTCTCTAGAACACAAGCCCCTGTGCTCTTCCAAAGGCCCCCCTTTGCATGCTGAGGGGATGTCAGGTGCCCACTCAGTTAACGGGAAATAGAACAAAAACTGGACATCGCTTCTCTCTGTGTGATTAGAGAAGTGTGTCCACCATGAAGCTTGTGTTTGCACGTGGCTCATCAAGTGGTCAGGCTTCCAGCTCCTGTCCCCACAAACTTCCTGTGGCTTCCCCCCAGGAAAGTACCAGCAACCAAGTGAATATGTGGGCATGGCAAAAACATGCTCTCTTATTCTTTTTAAAAGTGTGTGTGTCTTTGTGTATGCATGTGTGTTCCTGTGTGTGTCTGTGTGTGTATATGTGTGTGTGTACATGTGTGTCTTTGTGTGTGCATGTGTGTTCCTCTGTGAGTCTCTCTGGGTGTATATGTATGTGTATGTGTACGTGTGTGTCTTTGTGTGTGCATGTGTGTTCCTGTGTGTGTCTCTCTGTGTCTGTATGTGTGTACATGTGTGTCTTTGTGTGTGCATGTGTGTTCCGGTGTGTGTCTCTCTGTGTCTGTATGTGTGTGTGTCTTTGAGTGTGCATGTGTGTTTCTGTGTGTGTCTCTCCGTGTCTGTATGTGTGTGTGTCTTTGTGTGTGCATGTGTGTTCCTGTGTGTGTCTCTCTGTGTCTATATGTGTATGTGTGTGTGTGTATATGTGTGTGTCTTTGTGTGTGCATGTATGTTGCAGCTCTGGAATGGAGAGGAGAGGCCATTATATGAAGTTCTGAAGTGAGGCCCAAGCTGTAGTTGGAAACTCCAGGACATTGAAGGTGTCAGGGGCCATGGGACATTTGTAAAGAATTGTAGGCATGGCCAGTCCTTGACGGAATCCATGTGTCTGTCTGAGTGGCAGCAGAGCTTGTGTGGTGGGGCTGCCCAAGCCTTCTGGAGCCCAGCTGATTTCATTCTAAGTCCAGATGCTAGACAGATGGAACTGCAGGATTTGGTGTTTTCCGTGCTGGGTTTTGGTCTTGGTTTTGGTTGGTCATTCCTTGCTGTACCTCCATTCCTCCATCTTGGAATAGGAATGTTTACTCTATATCTTTATATGTCATAAGTGAGGTGGGTGGTTTGAAGGATATGTCCCCGTAAGTCACAGGCATTTGAAGACTTGGTCCCTAGTTGGTGGCTGTTTGGGGGGAAGAGTAGGAGGTGTGGCCTTGCTGGAGGAAGTATGTCACTGGGGGCGGGGCTTTGAAGTTGTGTCACACCATTCCCAGTTAGCTCTCCTCTGCCTCCGGTTTGGGGTTCAAGGTGTGCGTTCCCAGCTGCTGCTCCAATGCCATGCCTCCCTGCCTGCTGCCATATGCCCCACTATAGTGGTCATGGACTCCTACCATTCTGGGAATATAAACCCCAAATAAAGCTTTCTTCCATAGGTTGCGTTTAAACTACTCAAACTACTTATGAGTAACCGTGCATCTTGACCAGCTTGGTATACTCTAGAATCACACGGGAGACGAACTGTTAGCATGCCTGTGAGGGGTTATCTACGTTAGGCTGGCTTCTGGGCGTGTGTGGGGGGTTGTCTTAATTAGGTTAAGCAAAGCGAAAAACACATGTTACTGTAGGAGGAACCATTCTCTTGGCAGGGATCTAGGACCATATGTCTAGGACCATAGCCTAGGATGTAAGCTAAGCACAGGCACTCATCTTTCTCTGCATCCTGACTGTGGATGCCATGAGCAGCTACCTCAAGCTCCTGCCACCTTGACATCCAACCCACAATAGCCTCTGCCCTTGAACAGTGAGCCAGCATTAACCCTTTCTCCCATCAGAGAATACTACCACAGTGCCAGGAAAACAAAGGAAGATGCCAGCCACTCAATACTGGTCACTACTTATGTTTCACACAGTCCCTGTATTGATCACTTTCCTGTTGCTGAGGCAATTTATAGAAGAAAGAGTTGGCCTGGTTCTAGAGCAGAGCACTAGAGTCTGTAATGGTGGGGCAGCATGGCAGCAGGTGGCAGGCACAGCAGCAGGAAACTAAACGCTCACATCTTGAACTTCAGACATGAAGCAGAGAGAGAAACTGAGGTGTGTGGGGGTTTCTGCTTTCAAAGCCTCCTCCCAGTGGCCTATCTTCTCTAGGAAGGCTGGGCCACCTAAGCCTCCGCAAACAGCGCCACCAGCTGGACACCAAGCGTTCAAGTGCCTGAGCCTATGGGGGACATTCTCATGTGTACTACTACACCCCCCCCCCAGTACTTTCCCACAGGCGGTTGTTTTGACCGATGTTACAAGGTCCCAATTCTGCATTTGGTCTTTGTGGCTCTTAACTTTCTTTTAAATCTAGGTCAGTTCTGCCTCATTTTTCTTCCATGCTAAGACCTATCTGAGAAACCAAGCAAACGCCTCTGTTCGGGACGCCTTTGCTTGAGGGCACCATTGCCAACTGGAGGCGCTATCCCACTTCCCTGTGTTGCAAAGGAAAACTTCATTGGCACGATGTGGTTCTGGAGACACCCTCATTTTCACAAATGCTGGCACCAGCCGGTTTATACACATGGTGGCCACTTGGTGCTGCACTCTGCCCTGCCAGTGGGGATGGTGGCCCTGGGACATCCAGCTTCCCAGAGACATTTTCCTTGGTGGCTTTATGCCCACTGGTGATTGGTGATGGATACCTGAGTAACAGCTTCCTGAGGCTTGCAGATGGGGAGGCTCCACTTCCTGTGCCCATCCTGAATTTGTTAACCAAATACCCACCAAGAGGAACTGTCCACATTATTCACTCCAAACTTACAAGAGCAGAAGGATAAGTTAAATGCAGTCTGTCGTGTCCCTGTGTCTGTGTGTCCATGTGTGTGTGTGTGCACGTGTGTGTGCATGTGTGTGTGTGTGCTTAATTTTCAGAGTGATGAGCTGGCACAGAAATTATCTTCAGTAGTCACAAGTGAGATTAAGTCTTTTTTTCATTATTTTTCAGTATCATGGGAATAAATGGGTGAACACACATGAACGCGTGCTTGTGTGTGTGCGTGAAAGTAAAACCCAGGGCCCACTGCTTGTTATACAAGCACCACCACTAAGCCACACTTGGTCCTGGAATGAATTCCCTGATTAAACATATTTGAAGCCATTGCAGGCAGGGTGTCTGGGTATCCTAGCTAACTATCAGGGAAGGTCTCCTCCGCTCAGTGCCCCGGGCTAGGGCCTCTATATAGTTTTTTCTTTCTTCCTTAACTTTTTTACATAACCCAAATCCTGGGCAAGTGCGCTCTTTACCTTTGATCTGTAATTAGTCATCCACAAGCAGGTGGGTTAGAGCCCTGTTCAGGCTCATGGCTGCTAAGTGGCCAGGGGCTCCCAGCCTCCTCAGGAACAAGGAAACGGAAGTTGTTTTCCACCATGACAACATTCCACGTCCTGTTCGCACCTTACAGTTCTTAGCTTGCTACTTAACCTGTTAGACCCTGCGTGGGCCACGCTTTTCTCAGGGAATAACTACTGTGGTCCCTTCTCAGAGTTGCCGACTTCACACAAGGAGGGGAAAGCCGCAGCGGCAGGATCAACACGGATAGAGAGGCCACTTGAGTGTCCTGTGTAGCCTCCTTTTTGCCATGTTTGTGTCTCTGAAGACGCACCCCACTGAAAAAAAAGCCCAATTTCAACACTGCTTTCACATCCTTCAGAATACAACTTGTTTCCTCTGCTTGGTTATTGTATAAACTCTGTATAGGTTTTATTTTGTCGGCTTCTTTTTTTTTTTTTTTAAAGGACACTTTGTTTTAAAGCTGAAGTTTATTATTTATTTATTTTTAAACACGGAGAAACATTCACACAGGTCTGGCGTCAACCGCTATAACCAAGTACATTCAGGAAAGCTAAGTCTACCTCCACCCCACCCCAACTCACTATTTTTATTAGCTTCGTATTTATCTTTCTGGGTCATCTTTGCAACCATAAATAGCCTCGTGTGTATTCACGTTTTGTCCTTTACCACACAAATGATGCTGTAGCATGCATCACAGCCTGCCCCTTAGCAGCTGATCTGGAACACGCTCCCATCTCTGGAGAGGTAGGGTGGCATGGAGGTGTCCCAGCAGGGTGGAGTCAAGGGGTCTGCTGTGAGGACTTCAAAGCATAGCTGCTACTAAGAAAGTGAGTGTCACGCTGTGCTCCAGGCTCTGATCCTGACTAACTGGGAGACATGGGTCAGATTCCTAATCTGTTCAAGTTAAAAAAAAAAATTATTTATTTATGGTTTTTCAAGACAGGTTTGTGGTGGAAGTTTTGGCTTATGATATGTAAACATGCTTTTGTCTTAATCCCAGGTGTGGGATATGGGGGCTGCTCCAGTTTGTCCACAGCTGAGAACTGCCTCATGAGAGGGCACGTGATCTTTGTCAGCTGGGAACTGCCTCCTGTGGGGACCGTGATCTTTACCAGTGGGAATAAATGCCAGACCCAGAGAGAGACTGGGGGCTCTGAGGAAGACGAAGGCTGCTGGTGCTTCCTGCCTGCTGCTCCTGGTTGCTGTTGATGCAACAAGAAGAAGTTGGAGGTATTCATATCCTGAAATGAGGATTGGACTTGCCCCAAGGAACAGATAATGACCCTAGACAGCAGGAAATAGCCAAGGGAAACTTCGCCCCCTCTCCCCAGTAACCTTCTTTCTCTCCTACCTGGTGTTGGGATGTTGGAAGGGATTGGGGTGCAGAAGTGAGAAACAGATAAAAGAAAAGCAAAATAAAATAGATTTTAAAAACAAGCATCAACAAGGCTTTCTCTGAGTAGCCCTGGATGTCCTGGACTTGCTTTGTAGACCAGGCTGGCCTTGAACCCACAGAGAACTGCCTGCCTCTGCCTCCTGAGTGCTAGGATTAAAAGCATGTGCCACAACTTCCAGATTCTGTCTTTCCAAAGGGTTGAAAGTCTCATCCAGGTAAACTAGACTAGGGAGCTTGTGAGAGGTGGTGGATGGGACACTCACTGGCCATGGCCTCTGTGCTTTCAAACTGCCTTCTGTGACTGCGGGCATCCCCTGAAGATGCATGTCAGAATCCAGAATTTTACAGTACAGTGGTGTTGGGAGGTGGGGCTTGGTAGGAGGGTCTTGGGTCAGCAAAGCAAGCTCCAGGAATGGATTGATCTCTTTCTGCTGGTAGTGGATTCTTTCTTTCTTTCTTTTTTTCTTTCTTTCTTTCTTTTTTGTTTTTTGTTTTTTTTGTTTTTTGTTTTTTTTTCCAGAACTCACTCTGTATACCAGGTTGGCCTTGAACTCACAGAGATCCACCTGCCTCTGCCTCTTAAGTGCTGGGATTAAAGGTTTACACCACCATGGCCACCTTGTTTTTAAAAAGTGTGTATAGGTGTTTTTCCTGAACATACTTTTGTGCACTACATATGTTTAACCCTCAGAGACCAGAAGAAGGCATCAGGCCCCTTTGGGACTACAGTTCCTGATGGCTGTGAATTGCTAGTGGATGTTGAGACTTGAACCCGGGTCCTCTGGAAGAGCAGTGGATGGATGCTCTTAACCCCTGAGTAGTCTCTCTTAAGCCTGACTCTCTGAGGTTTTGTAGCATGGTCTACTGGCCCAAATTCATGTCCACCTAAGCCTGTGAGTGTGAGTTTTGTGACAAAAAAAAAATTGGCCTTGGAAGGAGTGATCAGGTCAAGATGAGGTCACCCTAAACTCACAGGGAAGGCCATGTGAGATCTGAGGCAGAGACTGAAGTGAAGTAGGGCGAGCCACGATGCCAGAGTTGTGGAGAGCACTGGGGGACACTGGAGAGGCAGGAATGAGGTCTCTCTGGAGCTGCCAGAAGCACCTTGCTCTTCTGTGCCTGACCTGGGCCTCTGGGCTGCAGAGCGGGGAGACTGAGGAGAAGATTTACCCAGTGTGTGATTCACGGTCCTCACCCAGGCGAGTGACCAGCTCATCTGGGAGGGCACCTTCTTCTGCAGCACCTTCAGGGGTTCAGAGAGCATGCTGCAGAGGTGTGTGAAGCAAATGGCCTGACTAAAGTTGGGGGGTAGGGGAGCAGCCATTGATGTCATTCTAGTGCTTTTTCCTGACTGGCGGAAGAAGAGGCGCCTCCAAGATGGCACCATGGGACCAGCGATGGGTTGGACCAGAACTTTGCTAACTGCCGCCCCTGCCTCCCCCCCAAGGCCATTTTGTCACTGTTTTTATTACTGTTCGTCAGAGGGCAGTCTTATCCAGCCATGGTACACACAACCTCTACCTTACACATGCTATACTATGAAGCCTCCAGGGCTCTTTCTGTCAGCTGATGTCTGGGTCTCTGGATGCTGGCCCTCTGCCCACTGCACAGAGTACCATGTGTGCTTTCCATCTGAGGCTCTCACAGACCAAGTAGGCACCTCTCAGTGTGTAGTTTTACTCCTCACTGGTGAGGCAGGAGCTTTGAGTGTCTCCCACTATAGGAAGTGTCTCCAGCTGGGCCGGTGGTGGCAGAGGCAGATGGATCCCTATGAGTTCCAGGCCAGCCTGGTCTACAATGTGAGTCCAGGACAGCCAAGGCTATACAGAGAAACCCTGTCTTGAAAAATGAAAGAAAAAGGGGGGGGGTTTGCTGGAGAGATGGCTCAGTGGTTAAGAGCGCCGCCTGCTCTTCCAGAGGTCCTGAGTTCAATTCCCAGCAACCACATGGTGGCTCACAACCATCTATAATGTAATCTGATATCGTCTTCTGCAGATAAAGCACTCATATGCAATAAATAAAATAAATAAATCTTTTTTTAAAAAGAAAGGAAAAAAACCCCAAACAAATATACAAACAAACAAAAAGAATTATCTCCAGCCGGGTGTGGTGGCACACACCTGTAATCCCAGCACTCTGGGAGGCAGAGGCAGGCAGGTCTCTATGAGTTTGCAGCCAACATGGTCTACAACACCATGGACAGCCAAGGCTATACAAAGAAACCCTGCCTTGAAAACCAAAAGCAAACAAATAAACAACAACAACAACAAAAGAATTGTCTCCAAATTTAGTGTTAGAGATGAGCATGGTGGTGATTTGAGCCTTTGATCAGGTCTCTCTGAGGAACTGTGATATGAACATAGTAGATTGTGTGTCCATCTTAGCCCCAGGAGAATCTGCAGACACACCTGAGTTTTTCAACAATTCCCATTTCCTGGCATAACAGAGAACCACAGAGGCAAACCTCCCCTGCTCTCACCTCCAGCCATTGGTCACCTGGGTTCTCTGGACTGTTGCTGCCTGATTAACTCCAGATGGGAGGTCCCTAGGGGACCACGGGGCTGGAAATTGTCTCAGCTTTCACTTTGGGACCTAGGCGGGAGGAGTCTGGTTTCTTCAGGATTCCTTTTCAGTTCCTTGATTCGAGGCAGCCCAGCTTCTCTGTGATGAGGATCCCAGGCTCAGGCTCAGGCAGGATTTGAGGAGGTGCTGATGAGCCTGTAGTGTGGACTGTGCCCTTGAAGGGGTGGGTGGGATGCTGCAGATGCTACAACATCTGGACACAACCTACTTGCTCAGGCCTAGGCAGAGGGTCTGGAGTGATAGGCCTGCCTGAGAGTCGAGCTGTCAAAGCCATGGTCTTGGCTACTTTTCCTTTGCTGCGACAAAACACCATGACCAAGACAACTTATAAAAAAAAAGGGTTCATTTGGCTTATGGTTTCT
>OU015751.1:5783732-5816422 GCA_907169655.1 Acomys percivali
AACCAAGAATTTCGATATGTGAGCCTATGGGGGCCGTTCTCATTCAAAGCTGTACAGCTGAAGAGTAGCTCTGAAATGCTTACCCTCCCTTGCTGTGTGGTAGCATTATCCGTTCCCTGCCTCCAGGAAAGGACCACAATTTGGAGGGTAGTGAGGCTGGCTGGCAGCACTGGGGATTAGGGCGTGGCACAACTGATCTGCAAGGTGGGAATATCTCTTCCTGGTGTTTTATTTGAGCATTAGTTTTGTTTGTTTGTTTGTTTGTAGGAATGTCAGCAATGGGGAATAGCTAGAACATGGTACCCCTGCAATAGTGGGGCTCCCTGATCTCCCACTGAGGGAGGTAGAGAAAGAGGTGGCTTACTCATACTGACTGGCTGCACCTGTGCTAAATAGCTGGCTGGGATTGTGGGTTTCCCCATTCCTCAAGCCTTTTGGGGCTCCACCCGATCCCTCCAGATGCCTGAGTTCCATAGTGAACCCATGGCTAGGTCAACAGACAGCTCCTGGGAACTCACCGAAAGCAATGGACGTCTTCCCTAAACGTGCTGTTTCCTGTGGTGGCTTCATTTTCAGCAGAAATGACCCAGGAACCTTAGGCATAGCCACCCCCTACCCTTGCAATTCGGGGTCTCCTGGTGATTCTACTGACCATGAAGGAAAACCCTGGGCAGCATTGGGGTGTGTTTGGACTTGTGTCACATGCCCAACTCCTTGCAAATTGCTTTGGCCAGTGAAACAGCCTTGTGCTAGTTGGGCTTGGTGTCCTGTGACCTCCCCATGTCACATGGGCATGCTGAGGGGTAACAATAAAACCTGATATGCCCCATAAGAAGAGGAAGCCAAAAGAATATTGGGTGGGGCATATCAGGAAGGCAGCAGTTCTTACGGTCTGACAGTGCTCAAAATGATCTCCGGTCTTACTTATTGAGGCTACTCTAGGGCCTCTTACCTCTCTAAGGCTCTCCCAAGGAGCCTCCTTTGTCCTCCTGTGTTGAGTCTCTTGGTACAGCTTGGGCTGGGAGCACGCATGTGGCAGAACTCAAATAGGCTTTTCAGGCCTGAGGACCATATTACCCTCCAGTCCTGCACCTAGCAGGTAGAATATCTTATTTAAGGGTGAGCATCTGTCCCCGACTATGTGATTAGGGGGGCACGAGTACAGAGTCCACACCCTAAGGCCTATTCACCTCATTCTGGGGCATGCTGTGTCCTTGGTCACCATGTGACCCCTGGCATGTGAATTTTCTAAAACTGTCCTTTTCCCTCGAGTTCCCACAGGTTTTAGGACCAACATCCACGTACATTTGACGCTAATGGAAACTCTGCCTTGTGACTCCTAGAGTGGCTTGTGGGGGTGGGAGGCGGAGGGGAGGGGAGAGCATGTGATGATGGGGAGGGCCGGGTCAGGTTGCCTCACTGTGAGCATGGGTGGGAGGGGCCTCCCAAGTACAGCACTCAGGCTGGCTGACCTGCATGCTGGGCTTTTGAGTAAGGCTGAGGCACAAGCAGCCAGTTTGAGGGGGGCCAGCTTTCAGCTGGCTCTGCTTGCTGGGTGGGAGGGGGAGACTCTAGAATTCCAGGCATTTGGCATAGAGCAGCTGCAGGGACTGGCTGTGTGCACGCCCACCCCCAACTCCTGCGTCTGCTAATCTCTGCCTGGCAGCTCAGCTGCTCATGAACCTGGGAAAGGCTCAAGGTCCTCACAGAGATCTGAGGAGGAAGGGACAGGCTTGCCAGTCTTAGAAGTTCTTTTTACTGTGAGGCAGTCTTTTCTTTTGCAGTTTCTTCTCTTTCTGGTTTCTGTTTTCGGGGCCTCACAGGGGCTGCAGAGCTACGTTCCATGCATTCATTCCCTTAGCAAATATTTACCAACTCCTCTCCTCCCCCACTTCCTCTTCCTCCTCTTCCGGTCTTCCTCCAAGTCTTTGCCCTTTATTGGCATGTCCAGTAGAGGCCCTCACCTTTCTGGTGTGTACGTCCCCAAGGAGGTAGGAAAGGACCAGACTGGGGATTGCCAAGTGAAAGGACTCTGGTGCAGGTTCCTGGGAGCCAGTGGTCAAGGTCTTACCACAGTGGCTGAGCTGAGGGGCACCCACACTACCTGCTGAGCTACAGGCAGCTTGCATGGCTGAGAGCAGAGCCCACTGCAGGTACTGTCCTGTGCTATGGAAGCTACAGCAGAAACCGGCAGGAGTCCAGTGCTGAGTGGAGAGAGATGTGGGCTCTGATGCGTTTTGATGCTGAAGCTGAAGGTGTTTCCTGGGGAACAGGATAATATAGCTTGAGGTTGAGCACCATGCAGCAGCCACAGCATGTCCAGCAGCGGAAGTTATACGTATCTCCTTGGAGATGTTGGACACCAGGCAGAGTAAGAATGACAGAGGGGCTGGAGCTGGACTTAACTCAGCTGGTAGCGTGCTTACCTAGGATGCTCGAGGCCAGTCCCCAGCAAACAAGAAAGACAACTGGGTAGGCGATTCTGGAGTGTCATGGAAGATGAGGCCAACAGTCCAGAGTCCTCTGATGACAAAGTGTCTTTGGCTCTCAGAGGCTGTAGAAAAGTCCAGTGCATACTTGTTAGCACTTGCCTAGACAGCTTTTCTCTCACAGCTGGCCTTTGGGAGACCAGGCCTTCAGAGGCTCAGGCAGCCTAGGTTGGATACATGGTGGTCACAGCACAGCCTGTGTTATCAACAGCCCCTCTTTGTCCCTGGAGCCTGTCACACCCCTCCACAAACCACTGGGACATGGCCTAAAAGTGGGGCTGCTTCTGCGATCAAGGTCCTGGAGGCAGTAAGAAAAATGGTAGCCAGCACCAATGTGGAAACCCCCACCTAAAATCACAAAAGATGAAACGACTCTGTTATGTGTACGTGTAGTGTGTGTTCTCTGGTATGGGTGTGCATGTGTGCTTTTGTATGCTCATGAGTTTTGTGTGTGTACAAGTGAGTGGGCTGTTTGTGTACATGGTGTGTGTGTGTGTGTGTGAGAATATGTGTGTGTTTGCAAGAGCATGTTTGAGCATGCTGCATGTAGGTTTGTACGTGATGTTATGTGGATACAGAGTATTGTGTCACGCATGAGTGTGTGTGTGTGTGTGTGTGTGTGTGTGTGTGTATGATTAATGAGTTCATATGTGTTGGGCACCTGAGAATGTGTGTGTGGCATATGTATGACATATGATTCTGTGCATGTTATGTGACTCACACATGCATGCTTGTGTATGTTGTGTGACCGTACAGTATGTGTGCAGTGTATTTACACATGTGTGCTTATAGTCAAGTGTGGTTTGCAGAGTGACAGAGGGGAGCTAGAGCTGGAGATATAGCTCAGTGTTTGCCTGGCATGCTCCTGGCCCAACCCCCAGAAAAAAAAAAAAAGAAAAAGAAAAGAAATAAAGAGGCGTGGAGTGAACTCATGCATAAACTATGTGGGGTCAGACTGCTCTGTTTTGTAAACATGGACTGAGTACACGCACCTGTCCTCTGCCAGGGTGCAGAGAGTATCTGCTGAGAGGCCAGGCAGGTGTGGTTTGCAGCCAGCAGCTCTTTTCCTGGGGTCTCAGTGCCAGCCAAGTTTCTCATTGACAGAGGATGGGTAGCTTCCGGGAGGCCTGAGAAGGAGGGGAGAAACCCACCAAACATCACCTGAGTGCGCAGGTGCCCAGGCAGAAGAATGAAGACAAACTTCCCATGTGGGTGACACCAAGGCCTTGGGAAACAAGTGACCTGGGCAAGGAAGGGTCAGTAGCAGGCACTGGAGCCTGCCGCGGGATGCATGACCTGTGGCCATCCACCCAAGGAGGAACTAAGGTGCACAGCAGTATGGGTAAACAATAGTTGAGTGGTGAGTTAATGGCTAGCAGGACTCATACTGGCAGTGGTGGCTTCCTGTGCCTGGTGACAACACTCAGCATCCCAGTGTGGAAAGAGGGGACTCAGGGTTTGTCCAGGGTTTCCAAGATGATAAGCGGTCTGTAGCAGAGAGTAAAATGTGATGAGACAGTCCAGGCTCTTCAGAAAATGACAGTTTCACTACATGTCCCGGTGACGCAGTCATCGTGACCTCTGAAACTGTGACTGTGACCGCCATGGCCGCCATCAAAACTAAGAGCATGACATTTTACTCTCATCACCACCATCGTCACTACCAACATCAGCTACATCACCACATAATGACCAGCACCACTATTGTATCACTGTCACCACCATCACCACTATTATCAACATCACTATCGCATCACTGTCACCGCCACCATCACCACATTTACCAACATCAGCATCACATCACTGTCACCACCACCATCACCACTATTATCAACATCCCTATCACATCACTGTCACTGCCACCATCATCACTTTTACCAACATCAGTATCACATCACTGTAACCATCACCACCACCACTATTACCAACATCAGCATCACATCACTGTCACCGCCACCATCACCACTTTTACCAACATCACCATCACATCACTGTCACCACCACCATCACCACTATTACCAACATCATCAGCATCGTATAACTGTTCTCCCACCATCTCTACCAATGCCAGCATCAGCAACATCAGCACGACTGCCACCAAACCTATGAACATGGCTGACGCCCTCACCATCCTATCATTGTCACCGCCACCAACATGAGCATCATCATGACCACCAAACCTATGAACATGACCACCATGACCATTACCAACACTGTCACCACTGCAAATATCACTATTGCTGTCACCAAAGTTGTGGCCAGGACCATCATCACCATCACCACCACGACTGCTATCAACAACCATGGCAGCAGCAGGGGTAACAACTGCACCTTTGTTTGTCCACAGTGTTTCTTGGTCCCTCTTTGTGTTGTCTATGTCGTGTGCTAGAAAACTCCCTGTCAGGTAGGCAAGCATCCCACCAGACCCCTTGCCTTTGGGCTTCAGGTTGGAATGTCAGCCGTTGGGAGGCAGAGAAGCGCATCAGAGGCAGGAATGCTAGATGGAAGAATCTGTCCTTCCTTCACTGTCCCTGCCTTGCTGCCCTTCCAGGACATCCCACTTGAGGGCTCCTCCCGTGGTTCAGCCTTTACTTTGGCCATACCCTTCCCTCCTTTGCCCTTTGACCCAACTCCCACAGACCCCCTTGATGTCTTTGGAGAGTTAGCTTCTCTACAGCTTGCTGCCAGTCCATGTAGCTCTTCCCATGAATCGATCTCTCCAAGCCACTGTGCCTGGGCTACCTGCTCCCATCCACCCGCAGCAGGATATCAGTCACGCAATGCTCCAGAAACAGCTGTCACAGGCGGAGATCCAGCAGCTCCTAATCAAGACTATCACCACCTTAGCCCCTCATGGCACATAAGCCCAGACTGTCCAGCCTGTGCCACGTCCTGCAGGCTTGTAAGTAAGGCCTCAGGCAAATGAAGTGGGACGGGGGCTGGGGGCGGGGGTCCCCTTCACTGGAGGTATAGCCTACGGAGGCATTTCCTGGCCTGGCACCATGAAAGGCTGCGGGAGTCTGGGGTCTGACGCCTTGAGGGAGGAGTAGAGGAGGAGTCCCTCTGCCTTCTGCCCCAGAAAAAGAAACGGGACATCCGTCCTTGGGGGTTCAAGCTCTTTCCCTCAATGCCGCCTGCCCTCCCCGCCCTCCTTCCTGCTTTCCTTTCCTGCCCCTTCCTGTGCCCCCACCCAGCTCTCTTTTCACAAAAGTAGCTCCTTGTTTCCTCTGTCCCTCCCACCCTACCCCTGGCCCTGGGGACAGTGCTGGAGCCTCCCTGCTGTGAAGACGACAGCAGCCTCAGCTACTGCTGTCAGTGGCTATGACCTTCCAAAGAAATAGAGCAAAAAAGAGAGCCAACTGGACAATGGGCTGGCCTCTTCTATCTTGGAATCCAGGATAGGAGGCCTAGGGAGCATCTTCCTAGGCTCTTTAGGAGCCTGTATCCTAATGTGCATGAGTGAGACTTGGTCACGGTAGTCAGTCCCCTCTCAAGAGTGTCCCTATCCTCGATCCTTTGAGATGCCTTGACTACAGGCATCAGCGGGGCCCCCGGTCCTGGGGGTGTGTTCCAAGCCAGGGTACAGGTTGAGTTCCTGGGACTGGCTGGAAAAGGAAACGTTGACTTTAGGTGTGGGAGAGCCAGGGATGGTGTCAGGGCTGATGCAATGTTGTTATTTATCCTGAGGTTCTAACTTCACCCAGGTCCTGTGAGACCCTCCAGCCTTCTAGACTGCAACCTTTGTCTTGACGGCAGCCTCTATTCCTAGTTGTTATCTCTCGTCACTTCCTTCCCTCCTCTTCTTATTCTTTTCCCCAGTGACAACAGCACCTGCCAACTCAAGCACCTGCTGGCCACCAGGCTGTCAGTGCCACCTGCAGTAGCTCACCCAGGCCAGTGCACTATCCTCCCAGGCACCATTTTCCTAGAACTTCACCAATATTGTAGGCATGAAGAAACCGGTCCTCAGCTGGTGGCCCTGTTGGTCTCCTGCAGATTTGAGCCCCCTGGCATGCAAAGCTGGCAACACTAGCCACACTGAATAAAGAGCCACATGGGTCCCCCTGCCTGCGGACAGGGAAGCTGGGAGACAGGCTTGGCTCATGGGAAGCAGGGTGGGGACCTGCTGCCTTCACAAAGGCCTTTAAAAAAAACCAGTGGGAGGATGCTGTTGCTGGCCTGCCAGGCCCCGTGGGATCCACCCGCACAAACACAATGGACAGCTTGTGCCTTTGGCCACCTGATCCTCCTGGGCCTCAGGCCTGGCGCCATGAATACAGTAAGCAAGTGGAGGGAAGGGTGAGTGTCGCTGTCAAGGCACACACAGGTGGCAAATAGAGTTCCCAGTGGGACTGAGTATGGCTGGCTGAGTGGTTCCCCCAAAGATGACTGATCCATTTCAAAGAGCCTGTGGGGGGTCTTTTGTTCGTTTGTTTGTTTGTTTGGTTTGTTGGTTTTTGTTTTTTAACCCTATACAGGGAAGGAAGGTTGCTAGTACAGGTGTCTTGGGATGGAGGTAGCTTGTCTGTGGAGGTTTGGGGTGCACACAAGCTCTGTTAGGTGAGAAGAGGGAGGGAAGGGTACGGCATTAGAGAGATGGGCTGCCTGCCTTCGGCTCTACGCAGAGAAGATGAATGGAGCGGTGATGTGGCCTCCAGAAGCTTGGAGGAAGACCTGGAAAGGCTTGGAGCCTTGGGAAGGAGAGAAGTCCCATAGCACCGGTGACCTTAATCAGTGGAGTGTGGGTCAGATGCTAACAGCCCCACCCCCAGAAACATTGGAAGATAAATCTGTGTTTGGGGCCTTCAGGTCTGTGGGCCTTTGCCGCAGCAGGGCCAGGAAACGCAAGCATGCACTCTATCCCCCATAGGTGTGGGACCAGCCACCTGAACTTGGAATTGTCCAGTTGGTGATCCAAAATGTGAGACGCCCCCCCCCCCCCCCCACTTCCCCAAAGAGCTGGATCAATGAATGAGGCTACCTGCATGGGGCTCAGCACCACATGTCCTCAGTGAAGGCCAGAACTTTAGCCCGGATAGAAAGCTGACAGTACCAGGACGCAGGCTCAGTCTACTCACGTGGGTAGGGTGAGGGCTCCTTAGGATTCAAAGGGGACGGAGCTTCAGGATAAACAGGTGTGGGGGAGGGAGCTGAAGAATTCTTAGAGATGGAAGTGTCTCTCCCAGGGTGACCTGGGTGTAAGCTTGTGGCTGTCACCAGGGCTTCCTGGATTTGCTCTTGTCTTGAAGGGTTTCCAGATGGGTGGAGACATTGACTCCACCCACCCTAGGCTTGGGGAGAGCTGGGATGGATAGAACCCCAGCCCCCCCCCAAAGGAAGGTGGCTGTTTTCTTTAGGGATCAGAATGTGAAAGAGGTATAGGAGGGGGCGGGGGTGGGGTGGGGAGGGAGGCATTGAGCTGAAGGCTGGACAAGTGAGGGGGTGAGGGGTGTCAGAGGGAGGCCAAGGGAGCAGAGAGCAGGCTGGCCATACTATAACGGGCAGAGGAGTGAGGCCTCTCACCCTGCCATGTCTACCCCAGACCAAGGAGGCTGTAGGCCTTGTGCCAAAGGCGGCTGGCTGCTTTGTCAGGTCCCGTCAGCTTCTGTTTCTATCTGTAACAGTTTCCCCAACCAGAGTTTAAATAAATGACACTTTGCTCTCAGCTCTCGCTCCAGGGTTCCAAAGCTAGGGTGCTGCGGGGGCTGACTCTTCCGCGTGCTCCACTGTGATGATTTGAATAGCCATGGCTCCCAAAGGCTCATATATTTGAATGCTCGGTCATTAGGGAATAGGGCTACTTGAGAGGAATTAGGAAGTGTGGCCTTGTTGGGGGAAGTGTGTCACTAGGGGGTGGGCTTTGGGGTTCCAAATGCTCAAGCCAAGGCTCCCTTCTTCCTGCTGCCCCATGGCTCAGGACCTCTCAGCTGCCAGCCCTGCCTGCATGCCACCACGCTTCCTACCGTGATGATAATGAACCCACCCCCGAACTGTAAGCAAGCCCCAGTGAAATGCGTTCCTTTGTGAGAGCTGCCGTGGTCATGGTGTCTCTTCACAGCCAGAGAGCAGGGACTAAGACAGAACCCATGGAAGGCCTTGTCCAGATCAGTTACCCACTGAAGAGTGACCGCTCAGGGAGGGGCCAGGAAAGTTCCTACAGTTTTACCTTTCCAGCATCTCCCCCAAATGACCACTGCACATAGTCCTCTGTGGTCCAGGCCTCTGAGCCAACAGCCGGAGGCACCAGCGTCCTCTCTCTTGTGGCCTGGGCAGGGCAGAGTAGTTCAGGAAGTTCTTGACCAGGTGTTCTATATGGTGTGAGGTGGCCTGCAGTGCACAAGGCAGTGTCTGATGGAATGGCTGTTCCTTGTGTAGGATTGTGATCCTGAACACAGCCAGGTCATTGCTAACCACCACCATCCCCTCCCTTCCCCCACAAAACCCCCTCCCCAAGCTATCAGCCATACACAGTGAGGCTCTGTTTCATCCTGTCAAGTGAAGTGAATCTTGCTGAAGACAGATGTTAAATAAGGGAGGATGGTCCCGGAAGGTGTGTGGTGAGGTCTCTACAGCTGCTGGAGCCTTGTCCCTTTGAAGCCCACCGCCTGAGGGCTCAGGCTCTTTCTTTCTTCCTTTCTTTCTTTCTTTCTTTCTTTCTTTCTTTCTTTCTTTCTTTTTTTCCGAGACACGGATTCTCTGTGTAGCCTTGGCTGTCCTAGACTCACTTTGTAGACCAGGCTGGCCTCGAACTTACAGAGATCTGCCTGCCTCTGCCTCCCAATCGCTGGGACTAAATATGTGCACCACCACTACCTGGCTTCAGGCTCTTTCTATTAGAAGAATGACTCTAAAAACCAATGGGACCACGAGACATCTCCCACTCTTCCTGGAAACGCCATCTTGAAGAAGAGTGAACCATTCACAGCCCCAGCTTGAGGCAGTGAGGATGAGGCGCTCCAGGGCTTAACCCAGGAGGCTCTGCCAATCCTCGCTCACACACTGGTGGGACGGAAAGAACAAAGGCCGTAGCATTTCAATGGGAGCCACGGGGCTGGCCAGCCGTGAACTCCAGCCTGGAGGCTCTCTGCGGAGAATAGTCTTAGAACTCGGCAAACTGCAGACAGAGTGACAGCATGAGTCACTGGGAGGGACACTATACACCCTGCTGGCCTGAATGTTCTCAGAGCTCTGCAAGCAAGCAGTGTCTCGCTGTGACTCTGTGTGGAGGGCAGAGATGGGCATACACAACGACAGAGCCTCTTCCAGCGTGACTCCTCCCTACCTGGTCACTCATCATCCTGTTCACTTGCCCAAATACACCTGCTCAAATACCTTGGGACTCTAGAAAGGACGGCCCTACCTCTGCTCACTGCTCTCCTCCTCCCTGGAGCCGGAAGTCCCAGGTTGGCACAAGTACCATCTATTCCACTGCCCCATTCTTCTTTTTAGTCAGCCCCCATGGGTCATGCCACCTGTCCTGAGTGTCTTCTAGTTCTCAGTACTAAGAACAACTTCCAGGATGTTCAGGCGCATGGGGGTAGCATCATGTCCCTCTGTCATCTTACGTCCTCAGCCAGTGACACTCATTCACCTCAGCCAAGGGCCTTTGAGGGCCATGCCGGTTTCAGGAAGGGAAGCCAGGGACCCCGCCCCCCACAACAGGCTTCCATTTCCCTGGGGGCATAGGTAGGCCAGCTGATGATTTTCTGCAGCCTGAGCCTGTGGGCTCCCCTCTCTGAAGCCAGCACCCCAAAGGCTGGAGTCAAGCCTGGCCTCCTGGAAACTCTAAGACCCAGAGAACTGGCACCAAGCCTCAGGCTCTCCCATCTTGGTAGACAGTTGGCACACACATGACTATTTGTGGGCAGAGGTTATTCCTATTTCCTCCTTGCTGGGCCACCGTCCTGTTCTCAGAAGGTCTGTGCCCCAAGTCACCCATAGCAGCCTGGCCTGTTGAGAACTCAGGGGCCTCGCCCTTACAGTCAGGATGTTCACCCCAACAGGAATACATGGGAAAGGCAAAAGGGGGGTCTGTCCATGCATCTGGGCTAGAATACTGGAGGTCCCTCCCAACTCTGTGTGGCCCAGCTCGTGACCTAAGTGACTGACCACACATACTGGCTCTGCCAGCCTCAGAGCCCTGGCATGTCACAAGGCCTCCTTGGCATCTGACTCAAGGCTCTATCCCTGGCGGCTAGGGGTCAGGTTCATGCCAGGATGCGTGGCCACATACAGCTACAGGCCAGGAGGAATCAGACAGCCAGTGGTTGGTGACCAGCCACATGTCTGTGAGGTGACCCTGTGCAGAGGTCACAGGGTTGATAAGTGGGGGGGAGGGATAGGGGGTGTCAGGCTGAGAATTGGATCACCCTTAAGAGTCTCCTTAAGCTGGAGAAGCTCAGCAGTGCCTGGGAGGCCTCCCCAGCCTTCCTGCTCCACCCCAACATAGGCACACAGGAGCATCAAGGGCATATGGCCTGGGCTGCCATCTTGGCTGGGTCCCAACTGGGTCTTTTGTTTTCTTATTTGTTCACCCAGTTGGGTCGGTTAGAGAAACTTGGTTGAGACAGGAAGAGGCCTGTCCTGTGAACCCCTGAGGGGTTGAATGCTAGTCTCCCGGTCCGTCCGTGGGGAACCTGTGAGTGGGGCTGTATTTGGAGAAAGTGTCTTGCAGCTGTGTATCTGGTGAGGCTGTAGAGATGAGCTGGCCCTAGATTAGGTTGGGGCCTTAAAGGCAACCATTGTAATCACTACTAGCAAGGGAAAAGGGGGTGCCAGCACAGACAAATGGGCAGGCCAGGTAATGAGGCAGAGGCCAGAGGGTTCTGCAGTGTTGATGGCCGGGAGAAGCTGGTCACCAGCTGCCCTCAGACCTTTGGGCAGCTGCCTGGCCACATCTCATCCTTGGACTTCTGACCTCCAGATCTCGGAGACAGTCAATGTCTGTGGTTTAAGGCACACAGTCTGTTTGTGCTTTGTTTCATCGGCCTCAGGAAACGAATACACTAAGATGCTCCAAGTTAGGGACATGCCGCCGGTGACTCAGCATGCAGCCTGTCAGCCACATAGAATAAGGCTGGGAAGCACTGTGGGGTGGGCAAGGGAAGGTTCCAGACACTCAGAAATGGGATCCACACAGTTGCTTGGTGGGGAGGGAACACAGTGTGGTTTGTCATTCTCCAAACCATAGCTCCATTCAAATCAGACACTGTCTGTCACCACCACAGGCTCTAGTGCCAGCTTCCTGCCCCCTAGGCTGATGGATCCTGGACAACAGTCTAAACTCTCAAGGGTAGGATACGAGGCTTTTAAACTGCCTCCCTTGGGCCTCAGCACCCACTTGGCTGAGCTGAGGTCTCTGGAAACCTCCTTCTCCTGGATTCTTGAATTCCCAGAGAGAGAAGACAGTGAATAGTTCCTTTTGGGAGTGAGGAAAAAAATCTGACTCTGGTCACAGAGTGCTAAGAAGCCTTCAGGAAGATGCAAAGAACCCAGAGCAGGCGTCATATCCACAGCTAATGTCCACCTGCTTGCTCTGCTAATCCAGCGGGGGCAACTGGTGTCTGACCACAAATCCATTGCAGTCACACCTGACCCGACCCGCCCCCCGGCCCCCACCAACCCCGCTCTCATCCCAGGACTCACTGAGGATACACAGGCCCGTAGGAACGTTAAAGTAGGATGCTGGGAGCTCTGAGAGAGTAGTACAATATTATCAGAGCAGTGCATCTGTGCAGGTGTATTGAGGTACAGCATGCATGCAGAGGGCTTTTCGGCTAAGGAGCAGAGGGAGCCTTGTAGCCCCTAGCAGAAGGGAGAGAGCCAGTCCCACCAGGGGTAATTACTGCCAGGAGTAAGAGCATCTTGCTGACAGGAGGGGCGGGGGATGGGCTGGGTGACCATGGTGACAACCAGTCTTTTTTTTTTTTTTTTTTTTTTTGAGAGCAGGCTGCGGGTGCCTTTCCCAGAAATTCTTTGTAAGGATAAACCATCTCAGTCTTTGAAGTGACTCGCAATTGCTCCTGCCCTAAGCAGGAGGCATCAGTAACAAAGAGAGGGCTGAGGACGCTTGGAGGGTTACACACCTCCACGGCTGCCATGGCCTCCGTGGCACACCAGGGAAGAGTCGACAGGGCCCCCTCTTTGTGACCCCTTCTCACAGCCACAGTGCTCTCACTGGAGACCTTTGAGGATCCTTTTATCCCTGTGAAATTGCAGGTTTGCAGGAGTGGTGAGGCCTCCTACAGAGGCCCTCAATTAGCAGCCGCTCTCCATGACCGGGTGGTGGCCGCAGAGTGGCAAGTCCTCCGCTGCTCTGGGAGCTGAGGGGAGCCCAGTGGGGGAGGGACACTCTACTTCCGTTCCGCCTCTGGGGGCTTGACCTCCCGTGGCATGTACATCATGGAAACTGCCTTCAAAGCCCAGCTTGGCGGGTGGTGCGGTAGCTAGCGGGGGAAGGGGTGAGGGCTCCGCAGCATGTGCTCCGGTTGACCATGCAGCCAGGCTCTCCTGGGATGCCTGCCTGGGCCCTGAGAGCCGTGATGTCATCGTGACTCTCTGCAGCTGCCAAGCACCCGCCGAGCAGGCCCCTCCTGGCCAGCTAGGCACTGACGCAAATCAAAGGAGCAGCTGCCACCCGCCACTCAGCTGGCAGCCTGCGGTCCGTGGAGGGAGGGCGTGCGGGCTCCAGAGCGAGGCAGCGAGGCAGCGTTGGAGATAACCAGCTGCTCTTTAAAGGGCAGCCAGCGTGGCATGTGGAGCTCCCAAGGTCAAGGAGACACAGCTGCCCTACGAGCCCACAGGTCCTTCCTGCTGGCCTCCTCCTGCCCCTTGGCCCTTGTCCCCAGTGCCACTGGGGTCCTTTTGCTCTGCCCACTGGGTATTTGGAAGGAAAGAAGGCCAGGTGGGTGCTCAAACCGGGAAGGGACTGAGGGGACCCGTGGGCAGTAAGGAGGGTGCAACGTTGCATGCAGCTGAGCTGCAGTGGCCAGCCTTCCTTGGCCCCTCACCATAAGACTCCCCAGAGCCTGTAGCCACATGCACACCTGCTGGAACCCAGGGGGAACATGCTGAGTGAGTTCAGGAAGATGAATTTCATGGGGGCAGGCATGAGAGGCCCAGTCACCATAGGAAGAGTCACGCATGGCCTACCTAGAAATTCCACCCACCTGCCAGAGCATGTCATGTCATTCTTCCTTAAATAGGAGGACTTTTATCCATATGTGCACGCGCACGCATACACACACACACACACACACACACACACACACACACACACACACTGGTATATTCACACGCAAGCATTTGTTCATGAGCATGTGTGCTGAGTGTCAGGCCCAGGTCCTCCACTCTTCACCTATGTGTACCTGCAAGAGCAGCATATAACAAAGCTCAAAGGCCATGGGCTGGCATGACTACGGTAGGATAGGCTAACAAGGCTAAGGATACAGATGTGATGTCTGAGATGTCTTTATTATGACAGGCCAGGTGGCTCAACAAGCACAGAGCAGGGTGAGGGTGTCCAATGGGCAGCCTTTGTGTGAAGAGGGCACATCCCGGCCGCTTGCCTCATCACAGGCAGGAGAACAGCGATGTGCCGACTGTGACAGGCTGCTGGCATAGAGAGAAGAGTCCCGGCCTGCATGGTTCCCTGAGCCACGGAGACAGGAGAAGGGTGGAGAGATGAGCAACTGGGAGCTTAGAGAGCATGACCTCTTTACAGGGCTGGGTCCCTCTGCCTCAGGGATGGGCACAGTGCCTGCCCCATCATCTTTGTGTGGGTCAGAGAGGCCATCAGCACCCGCAGCCCCAGCGAATATGCTCTGTCCCAGCCTTATCTTGGCAGATCCTGGAAACTTACTTCTTCCCCACTTCTCAGAGACTATCCTCTGAGTCAGGGCCACAGGACATGGGGTCACCTTCTCAGACATGAGAACAACAGGTACTTTTCCAGGCAGGGCCTAGAGCAGTTGGGATTTCTGGGGAAAGTTCCAGAACAGGCCAACAGGATTAGGATGGCAGTCACAAGGAAAGCAGTCCCGTGAGCAGACGGGCAGGGGACGGCTCTTGCAGAACACCCGGTGTTCCTGCATGTGCGTTGAGACCACCTGAGTTGCCACCTTTTGCTAGGGACAGGATCTGTATGGCACCATGTCCGTGGGCCACGAGAGTAAAGCCTCCTACTGTAGGGCCAGGCTTCCCAGAACTCCTGCGCAGGGCTGCAAGGATCGCGGATGAAACCACAGCCTCCTGGTGCCAGCATGACCCTGGTGAACAGCTTCTTGGTGGCCCAGCTCTCACCATGGGTCCTTGAGCCTTCTGCTGCCTGCCATTACTCCTCCAGGCTAGAGTCAGTTTCTTTGGTGTGTGTAATGCTAAGCTGCAATAATCTAAGTAACATTGCAGGTTGCATCCATCAAAGGGCTATTCCAATACAGACTACTGGGTATCCATCATGTACAAAAAGGGATGGGGCTAGAGAGCACAGGCTGGTACAGTTCCTTTTGTGGGGTGTGTGTGTGTGTGTGTGTGATGTATTCAAATATATATGTATGGTAGTGTGAGTTCACTTGCGTGCACATGTATGTGATCAAAGGACAACTTCAGCCTTTGCTCCTCAGGCGCCGTTCACTACTTCTCTTACTGGCCTAGAGCTCATCAAGTAGGCTAAGATGGCTGGCCAGCAAGGCCCAAGAACTAGGCTGTCCCAGCATCCCCAGTGCTGGGATTCCAAACGCATGCCACTCTGCCCAGCCCTTTTCACTTTTACTCTGGGCACGGAACTCAGGCCCCGTGCTTGTGAGGCAAACACGTTATCAGCTGAGCCGTCTTCATTGTCCTCTAAGCGGCGACTGGCACTTCTGGCACAGCCACGATGTCAAAGTCAGAGAGGCAGGACCTACTCCCATTCCACCTGACATCTTGTTTCCAGTCAGGGAAGTGTCAATCGGGGTGAGTCCACTCAAAACCCGGAACTAATGTTGGCTCTCCGCACCTGGCCGCCTTTGCTGTTTTCAGGAAAACAGTCCCGGTAGCTCATAGGCCCCAGTCCCAGCCCCCACCACAGCCACAGCCCCAACCACAGCCATAACCTGCGTAGCCCTGGGACAAAGGAGCAAGTGTTTGGCTTGTGGTGGCCAAGCACGGCAGCCAGCAGCCAGTGCCTCTCTCCTTGCCAGAACTCGGCAGTCACGGAGGCCAGCGCCCCAAGAGTCAATATTCCCACACTCCGGCAGGCTTTTTGGTATATAAGACATAAATGTTTGCTTTCTCATTAAGAAAATAATCCAAAGTTATCCTTTAAGTGGTGTTCACACAGTGCTGCCCTTCAAAAGCTAACAGGGCTCTCTCTAGAAGGCGTGAAGAGAAAGATTGGGAGGGAGCTCCTGAGCATAGATCGCCCATCCCAGCTCTGCCTGAACCCACTTTCGTGATCTCCACACCCTCAGGGAACTAGAAAGAAGTAGGTTTTGAGGAGAGAGAAGGCTGCAGGGGGCTCTGAGCTGTGGACGAAGAAGCTCTCAGCTTCAAGGCGCCACACCACTCAGCCATATCCCAGCATGCACCTGGGATAGGAGAAGACCCTCACAGAGAGACCAAGCCAGGCTAACCCAACATTTCTGGGCAACTGGGTCCTTGTGAGCACCTAGGAGCCACCCTAGGTCCCAGGCTCTCTCGTGGCCTTTCTGGAGACCAGGAAGGCAGCTGAGGACATCACTGACTAAGTGACCCACATTAGCACACATGACAAAGAAGAAAGGACTGAGGTCTGCCCTCTCTGGCTTTTACCAGCTGCTAGGAGAGGCCAACAGGGAGTTTCAGGGCAGGAGACTCCCATCAGGCACCCTTCCTGAGAACAAGGCAAGACTCACAGAGTTGGGGGGGTCTGATGGTTGCTCCTTGGTGATTTCTCCTGAGGTCCCTTGGAGTCTTGATACACTACACCCAAGGAGCCAGGAGCCCAGGACTGTGGGGCTCTGGCCACTGTTTTGTTTTGGTTTGGTTTTGGTTTTTTGAGACAGGGTCTCTCTGTGTAGCCTTGACTACACAGACCAGTTGTAGACCAGGCTGGCCTCGAACTCACAGCGATCCCTGGCCACTGTTTTTAAATGTTGACAAGGCACCAGGAGCCTCTCTAGACTTGCATGCACCTCCATGGAGCCTCTCCTCACTCCTCAGGCCCTGCCCCCACCACTGGTATTGCAGGGCAGGACTAGGAAGGAAACAGTGTGGACCTCTCTGGACAAGTGCTTGGTTCCCACACAGGGCCCCCAGCTTTCTTGCCTCTGCGGGAGGGTGATGAGAACCGCGTGGCTGGCTGAAGCTGAGAAGGAGGCTGCCTTCTTCTTCCACACGAAGCGCATTTGCCAGTAAGGGCCTGCTGGATTTCATGGGTGGATGGAGGGGGCCCTTGGGCTGGGGAGGTCAGGAGGAAAGATTAGGCCACACAAATAGACCGGAAGGAGAGTGGCTTGTAGTCAATCCCAGGCCTGCCATGTGAGGATGTGTACGGTTAAGCCTTCGGGTCTAGCCACGTGAGCAGGGCACATGCCGCGGCCTGTCTTAACACGTGGATGCTTTCTTCTCATCGCGTTTCTGCTTCGTCCCTCGTGCCAAGCAGCCCTGAAGTCAGACTGCCCTAGCCCCAACTCTGCTCCTGTTTCTCACTTCTCCTGGGTCTCTGTTGAAGTCCCTGTGGGAGTCTCTGTCTCTTTGTCTCTGTGTGTCTCTGTCTCTGTCCTCTGTCTCTCTCTCTCTCTGTTTCTCTGTCTGTCTGTCTTTCTCTCTCCCCCACCCCATCCCTTTCGGCTTCTCTGACTTTCTGCCACCCTTTTCAGCCCCAGAACTCTCTCCTATCTGTACTGAAGTTCAAGGGGAATTTTTTCAGGCTCCACCTTCGAAAGGGTCCCCCAGGGCAGAGGGAACTTGAGGTAGACACCTGGTGAGAGGTAGCTTGCTTTGGAGGTGCATGCAACCCCCCCCCCCCGCCTGCTGTCCACATGGGTCTTTAGGTGCATTCCCCTCTCCTCTAACAAGGGTGCTCTGAGTGGGAGGGAGATGGTGGGGGGACACCAGACAATGTTTGCTCCCCCTGGTTTGTGGGGGAACCGGTGGCCACCGCCCTGAGGACTGTCGTCTGAACCAGAGCCGGAGGAGATGCTTTACTTAACAGCTCTGCCAAGACAGACAACAGACATAGCAGCTTGGAGTTCCCTGGTCAGACATGGGAGGAGGTGGACTGTGAGCGCCCACTTGCCATTGCTGGAGCCCAGGAGCCAGCCGTGGGGCCTCCTTCCTGTCCCTCAGCCATGGGCCCCTGGCAGGAACCGGTAAGCCAACTCTGTCCTCATGTGCCAATGCCTGGGCTCTGGGCCTTGGTGGAATTCAAATGGAATGTTCCTGAGATAGTCTGGTGGCTCCCAGACTACAACAAGTAGGCCAGGAAGCTGCCTGGGTGGTCCTAACCCCAGGCAGCAAAACACTGGCCTTATCTGTCTACTTTAGATGGGAAGTGGGGGAGGGGGGCGGGCACAGCCTCCTGGGAACCCAACAGCTGACATGCAGGAGCCAAGTGGCCTGAGTAGAAAGCCTGGAGTACATTTTGGATCTGTCGGCAGCCTGTCGTAGACCGACAAGGACTGCCGCGTGGAATGTCGTCTCTGACTTGGAGTCAGTAAACACCTTCTGAAGGGTGTAGGTGGTCGCAGTGTCAGAATACCCATGATGCCACTGGAGCAAAGGATGGCTTGCCCAACTGCATTTGTGGCCCTGAGATGGGAATTTTGTGTAGTTTTCACATATATCATGAGATAAGTCTCCCCACCGAAGACATTTAAAAATTATAAAATATGTCTTTTGCCTATGGATTGGACACAAACTAGTCAAATTGGCCCTTGACCCTAGGAGTTGACCCTGAGGCTGCCAAATGCTGCCTGCCCCCCATGCTATAAGAGGAGACAGGCAGTGCATGGAAGAGATTCCTCGGTGTCCATGTAGCTAAAACCCTATGTCAACACTAGAGACCGGTCACAAGGGATGCTGGAGGCCATGGTCACCAGTCCAGCGTTATAAATCTTGCTGGCTGTGCAGTGTTCCTTCTCTTGGGGACCAGGTGCTGCCAGCTCTGGTGCTGGGTGCAGCCGGTATCAGAAGGCACTTGAGTATACTGTATCTAAGCACATGTAGCTATCCAGGCTAGACAAAGGTGATCCTGCCTCTCAGCTACGGTGACCAGGCCAGAAGTAGATACAAAAAATAAAAATTAAAAAAAAAAAAAAAAAAAAAAAAAAAAAAACCACCCAAAAAACCAACCAACCAAAAAACAAAACGAAACAAAACAACCACACACACACACACACACACAAAACAAAAAACACAAAACAAAACAAAACAAAACAAAACAAAAACCAAAACACTTGGGGCTCTCACGTCTCTGAGGCCTCTGAGCTATCCTCCATGAGGGCCTCAGAGTTCTATGCCTAGACCTCTCCTCAGGATCAGAAGAAAAGGGAAGGAGGGCAGGAGAGGCAGGCAGCCCTGACCCCACCAAAGGCCCCACTTTGAGTTGGTTTTTTTGCTTTCTGCTACCCTATGAGTCCTGAAGGTCCATGCCTTGGGTCCCCTTCACATTCAAATGAGCTACCAAGGTGTTCTACGAAAGAAAACGTCCCCGGTCCTCATGGTGACATAGCCTTCCTGCAGTTCCTGTCCTGAACCCTGTGACAGGGATACTGAGGGAGTCAGTTACTTGTATGAAGGACAGTAGGGACATAGGCAGAGCCTGGTGGCTCAGAGGACAGTACTAGCATAGCCAGGAAGCAGGCAACCTACCCAGAGCTCCAGAACTTTCTACAGAGCCGACCCAAACCTGCCTTGCTTGGGCTGGCCTCCCTGTCTGCGGTGGAAGGATACATTCCTGGTAACGGGTGTGCACATTCCCATGAATCCACCAGTCATATCTCCCAGGCCACTCTTGACCCCTCCAGGACAGCTCAGCCATGCTGGCCTCCCATCATTGAACCAAGATGACTTCAGGAGTGGTGTCGGAACATTCCAGAGGCCCAGGAGCTGCCACTATGACGTGTTACAAAAAACAAAAGCCCAAAGGATAGGAATCCTTCCCAACTTTTTAATTTCCCCTTGGGGCCCACAGCAACGCAGCAGGACCATCCGGTAACTCATACTCGGAAACTGATTGCTGGAAGCCACATGCCTCTTGATGGGTTTGAAGTACTTTGTGCCGTGGAGAAGCTGGCAAGAGCAGGAGAGCTGGGGCTGAGCTTGCGGAGGAAGCCCCCAGGACTCCCAGAGGTAGACAGCTTCCTACACAGAGCCCACTCTGCGGTGTGTCCTCTGACACCAAAGGGGGAGGTTGTGGGGATACAGGGAAGCTAAGCCTTCCGCTGCCAGTCATGATGCGTCCAATGATGGGCTCCACGTGGGAGGAGTCTGCTGATCTCAGAATCTTTCTATGCCTCCTCTCACACGCAACTGCTTCAGGGGTCTTGGTGAAGACAGCCATTTTGAGCAAATGATGGAGATAAGAGAGTAGACTCTGCTGGGCGGTGGTGGCGCACGCCTTTAATCCCAGCACTCGAGAGGCAGAGGCAGGTGGATCGCTGTGAGTTCGAGGCCAGCTTGGTCTACAAAGCGAGTCCAGGACAGCCAAGGCTACACAGAGAAACCCTGTCTCGAAAAACAAACAAACAAACAAACAAAAACCAAACAACAAAAGAGAGTGATCCCTATCACCCTGCTAGGGGAAACTGAGGCAATATTGGTAGGTGGTACAGTCAAGACTGGGTCTTGGGCCTGGAGTGTTGCTCAGTTGTAGCCTATACCCACCATCTACCTCTTACTAGCATGCATGAAATTTGGCTTCATCCCCTACCTTGCACAACAGACAGTGTGCTCTCCTGACTTCCAGGGGTGTTATGTTATACTCCAAGGCAAGCTGTAAAAGTGATGCCTTGGAGCATGTTATGCAGGGCTACTGTTGGGGTGTGGTCTCTGCTTGAACACTCAGACCATCACGCACAAGGAACAGGTCCTCCTGTTGGCTCAAGGAAGGTGAATTGACACAGCTGAGCTGCTAGAAATTGTAAAATGCATTTCTTGATGCCAAGGCTGGCTGGCTCTTCCTTCTTAAATGCCTGCTTGACTTGTAGAATATTCCAGAAACTTCTCCTTCAGGCAGGAAGCCATTGTCTTCACAATAACCAAGCCTGAGTGTCACCACAGGCACAACAGGGTGAAAACAGTGATTTTTAAATATTTGCTTTCTTAATTACCCATTAACTAAAGCGTCTGGCATTGTAATTTTTATAATGGATTTGTGGATGTGTACGGCTTCTGTCGGCAGTGAGTCAAATTTATTAGCTAATGTGTACTTTTCTGTACTTTCTAAAATGTTACACACATGGTTCATACATCTGGGAAAATGTGAATAGAAAATCAAAATCTGGGTTGGAGAGATGGCTCAGAGGTTAAGAGCACTGGCTGCTCTTTCAAAGGTCCTGAGTTCAATTCCCGGCAACCACATGGTGGCTCACAACCATCTATAATGAGATCTGGTGCCCTCTTCTGGTGAGCAGGCACACATGCAGGCAGAACATTGTATACATAATAAAATAAATAAATTTTTTTTAAAAATCGGAGTCTTCTTGCCACTCGACTGACCCCCTCCTCAAGGGCTATGACTAAATCCAGAAATATTCTTGAAGTTAAAGGTGCCTCCGTTGTGTCTGGCCATCAGCTCAGTCATTGTCTCTAATCCCAAGCTCACCTTTCTCCCTTCTCTTCTCTCTCCTCTTTCAGTGGGAGCACACACACATGCACACACATACATGCATGTTCATGCACACACATACAAACACAAATGTCAGGTCCTCTGTCCCTACTGCAGGGGAAAGAAGAGTGGTCAGCCGGTACCCCTGTGGGGGGCTGGGGCAGGGACTGGGGTGGGGGCGGTAGCCACATGGCTGGGGTGGATCATCTGTTTAATGCTCACTGCACATGACCAGTGCTCTGACCACTGAAGTTGGCAGCTCTAGACACAATGATTTGTAATGTTAGAGACTGTGGGGGCCACAGGACGGATTCCAGTCAGTTCAGACCTATGGGTAGGGCAGGGTAAGGCGTCAATGAGGCATGGGGGTGCCTCACGGCTCAGTACCATGAGGAGAGAACTGGGCCTTTGGTATCAGGTGGCCATAGGACTTTCAGGACTGGAACCCCCTAAGTTCTGGGAATGCAGAACCCTGGCTACGGGTCAGGGAGAATCTCAGCTAGGGTTCTAAAGTACTTCTTGGGTGAGAGGCTCTATGACTCCAGGTCTGGCTATCCTGAATCCTCCACCCTGGACCTCCCCCTTTGGATAGTGGCTGAGTCCTAGATAGACCCTCCTCTCTCCTCACACTGGCTGAGCAGGCAGTTGAGCTGAGGTTGATCCAGGAGATCTGTCCTGAGAACAATGTGTTCAGTGCAGTCTAGGCATGTTCACGGCCAGATCTCACCCAGTAGCTCTCACTTTTCTTCCCATCTCATCTTAGGGTGCTGTGGAATAAGACACACATAACATATGGGTTACGTCATGGAATGGGGTGGATACAGGGCCCCAGGGCCAGGGCCAGGCCTCAGCACCCTAGTATCTCATGCATATGGGTCAAACTATTATTTCCTGTATAAAAATACTTCCTGTAAAAAAAAAAAAAAAAGAGGAATGCCAGTGCATCATCCCTGTGGAGGTTGGCACGGTCCACATTCTGAGTAACCTCCCTCGGCCCACCTGTGCCTCTTTGCATTTCACACCCATAGACTACACTGTTCCCTGTACTGATGATGAACTGCCTCCAACCATGCTTCCTTAGATCTTTTTCCATCAGTTTCACATCTGTCACCCCAAGACAGGCACCCAGGACAGCTGATCTTCCTAGAGTTGGTAGACTCTTAGAGGGAAGGAAGGCTGGTGTCTGCAGTGGCCGGTCTCATCTTCCCTTCACTCATCTAACCTGACCAAGGCCAGTGGAAAACCCACACGACGTCCAAGCCCACCAGATTTCCTCAAGCCAGCAAGTCCCCATTGACAAGTCTGAAGTCTGAGTGAGTCTGAGTGAGAGATGTCCTCCAGAGGCTCACGTATTTGAGCACTTGGTTCCTAGCTGGTTGTGTCATCTGGGGCGGTCTAAGAGGCACGGCCTTGCCAGAGGAAGTATACAGACATAATGTTCTTGTGTACTGTGTAAAGATTCAAATGTTGATTTCTGTGCCCCCAAATCGGGTTGCAATCCTTGTTCTGAGAATCTCCTTTCTCAGTGTTATATAAACATTGCTTCTCAATTGTCCCCTGATACACCAATAAAGCAGTTTACAGCCAATCACTGAGAGGGGGAGGGAATAGGGCTGGACTTCCTGCCAGCCAGGGGAGGAGGAGTTAGAGGAGGAAGTAGGGGATTCAGCCAAGGACAGAGACCCAGGAAGCTTGAGGAAAGAGCAGCTAGAGCAAAGAAAACCATAAAATGCAAGTATCTCGGGGATTTTGGCAAAGGGGAAGCCAGACTAGCTTAGAGGGTTAAGGATAGATTAATACTGCTCAGTTATTGTGCTGTAAAGCTTATTAAGCAAATGCAATAGTTCAATCTCATTTGTTTGGGTGCTAGCTGGGATAAGAGAGAACCCGCAGCACACATTTATAAAACGAACACTAACAGGAGTAGCCACTGGGGCTTGCTTGGCTTTGAGGCTCTCTGTTTTTGTGCTTGGGGTTCAAGGCGTGAGTGCTCAGCTTGGTCCAGCCACCACGCCTGCTTACTGCTGTGCTTCCTCACTCTGATGGTGATGGACTCTTGTCTCTTTGGACCTGTAGGCTTAAACTCTTCCACAAGTTGTTCTTGTTATTGTGTTTTATCACAACAATAGACAAGTAACTAATACAGCCATCTTCCATCTTCCTCAGGAAATCCGAAGAAGGTTCCTCTACCTGTTTCGCCAGACCAGACAGGCACCTGTGGTGCTGTGGGGGTGCTGAGTGCCCCCCTTTTTGTTGTGAGCAGGAAGTCCCCAATGGCATTGACCTCTCCACCTTGACACTGGTTACACCTCTACAAATCACATCCTGGAGACTAATGTGTGTGTAAGCCTATGTAAAGGCTCATGCGTATGTATAGAGGTCTGAGGTTGATAGGTTGATATTGGTTTTATTCCTCAATAGATTTCCACCTATATCATCATCATCATCATCACTACTACTACTACTGCATTACTAGTTTTTATATATATATATATATATATATACTTTTTTTTTTTTTTTTTTTTGAGACAGGTGTAGCCTTGACTGTCTTGGAACTCAATCTGTAGACCAGACTGGCCTCAAACTCACAGTGATTCACTTGCCGCTGCCTCCCAAGTGCTGGGATTAAAGGCGTCCACCAGGCTCTACCATATTTTTTTAAGGCAGGGTCTCTCATTAAACCAGGAGCTCACTGGTTGGCTGTAGTAGCTAAACAGTGAGCTCTGAGGCTCCACGAGTCTCCTGCCCCCAGAACTGGGATTACAGACATGTACCGCTTGCTAAGATCTTTTTACATGGATACATTTGCAGCCCAGTGAGGCAAGTGCCCTGCAGGGGGCCTGGATAGGGAGTGGCCACCTGGCACAGACTACTTTAAGTGACAAGGTTGGGCACAGAGAAAGTTTGAAGACAAAGACTCAGGGATACAGGCCCAGTGCACACCCACTGCCCAGGGGCCCCTACCCCTGCTGGGTCAGAGCCAGTGGGATAACCCATCCTCATACCGTGGCCATTGGTGTGGCCAAGCTGCACTGTGCACCTCTTGGATTTATCTCCTGGGCCCTCACTTTGTTTCTAGAGGCCTTGATCTTGGCTTTTCAGCTAGATCTGCTGGGGGAAGAGAGAGATGATGTTTTTTACTTTCAGGGAGCGGTGGCCACTAAGGTCAGGGAGAGATTGCTCCTCTGCGACATTGCAGGTGTTGGGATTTCGTAGGTACCCGCTGGGGTTTTAAGGCTTTTGTGTTCCCAAGCAAGGAATTGGACAGAGACATGTGGATGGCAGTAGAAGTGGGGGACATTTTGTTAACAAAGAAAAAGTACTTCTGCCGGGGGGGGGGGGGGGGGGTGCAGGGGGATGGTGGTGGCTCACGCCTTTGATTCCAGAACTTGGGATGCAGAGGCAGGCCAGCTTGGTCTACAGAGCGAGTTCCAGGACAGCCAAGGCTACAAAGAGAAATCCTGACTCAGGGATGGGGGATGGAGGATGGGGGGCAAGGGGCGGGGGTGGGGGTGGAGCGCAGGGGGTGGGGGTGGAGGAGTACTTCCGAAAGGAGGAAGTGGGCTGGAGCAGGGGGAAGGTTATCCGTTCAGCAATGCTAGGCAAAGGACTAGCTCTTTCGCTGTAGGCGTTCCGATGCATTTGCATAGAACAGGCTTTTTCCTTCATGCTCTGCCTGTTACCCATCATCCTTGGTGATGGGTTTGAGCCTTCCTCTCTGCCAGATCCTTTCTTACATATGCTAACTCATACCCCATGTGTAAGGTTTTTGGAATCTCCATCTCTGCCTTATTCTCCTGCCTCAACTACATGCAGCACTTGTTAACACGTAAGAACCTTCTGCAGCCATGATTCTGGGAGCCCAGCAGTGACATGGGCTTAGCCAGGCAGGACAGCCCTATGGTCCACCCCCACCCCCTTCCCTGGGATTGCTTTGGCCCCTCTAAGCTCCTTTGTCATTCTTCCTCCTGAGTAACCAATTCCTAGTATTCAAGGAGTACTGTGGGACACATAGATCTGCAGGTTTCTCTGACTGGACCTGCCTGCCTGCCATGCATACTGCTTTCAGTGTAGACCCTGAATAGAACAGCACCAGCTGGGCTGGAGCGATGGCTCAGTGGTTAAGAGCACTGACTGCCCTTCCAGAGGTCCTGAGTTCAATTCCCAGCAACCACATGGTGGCTCACACTCATCTATAATGTGATCTAATGTCCTCTTCTGGCCTGCAGGTGTATGCAGACGTACATGCAGACAGAGTACTGTATTCATAATAATAAATAAATAAAAATATTAAATAAAAAAAAAAGAAGAGCACCAACCAGCTGTGTGCCATGCACACGCACCCAAATGCTTCCCCCGTGTCTTGCGAGCAGGGATGCAGATCTGCACACTGCTGTCTGTCCTGCTGTCCACCACTGGGCTCACCCTGTAGACATGTGTAAGAGTATATTGAAGAACCCTGCTTAACAGGATGGTTGTCTTCAGTTTGAATATCCATCAGCAACTCTGAGTTGCCGTCTAATGAGACACATGTCGGCCACTGAAAGAGCCAAAGGCTCCGTCCTGCGGACAAAGTTTTGGCACATGGTGTAGGAATCAAAAAGCCAGAGTGCCAAAGAGAGCTGATCCTGTGTGGACAGTAGATACTTGTGTGCTTACTTTTGCACGACACAGTGGCCATCCTGTAGGGGAAGAGGCCAGACCAAAGGGAGTCTTCAGAGAACATATTCCCCATGATGCTTTGCTACCTCAGAGCCTTGGTTCCTCTCCAAAGCCATGTAGAGATGTGCCTCTTGCTCAGAGAACCTTATTTGACTACTCTGATTATTTTCACATCATTCTGGCTCTCAAAGTGGGACAGGAGGCAGGCGGTCTGCAGCAGGAAGGCGGGCCATCCTATTGGCTCTGACTCAGCGGCTTTTGAGGTCCCTGAACATTTGATCCAAACTGGCCCTGGGTCTCCGAGTCCTTTGAACCTCCCCAGCTCCACCAACGCAACGGGTCAAAAGGATAACCCTTGCTCCCGACAGGCCTTGCTCAACTCACGGCATAACCCCCAGCTCCACAAGCCAGGAGCCCCGGGCTCCCCAGAATGTGGCCAGGGTGCCTCTTCCCACCTCCTCAGGTCTGGAGGAACTTTGTCTGGGCTGGCGCCTGAGTTCGCTTATCTCACCATAATGAATGGGTGTTCCCGGGCTAATAACAGGCAAGGCGGGGTGATCTGAAGGAAGCAAGCCCACGATCTACTCCATGTATGCACTGGCGGTGAGAGAGACACTGGCGACTAGACCTCCTGTATTTATGACACTGTGCCCCTAGCCAACCAGAGGAGCCCGGAACAGATCCTCTCATTGGAATGCCAAGGAAGCTATTCAAATCCCAGCCCCTCCTTGGGACAGGCTCAAAGGAGTTGGCATGTCCACAGCATGTTGGCCATCTGGAGAGAGCTGCTGGCTGGGACAGGGTAGGTTGGAGGAGAGCCAAGCCTAGACTGACCACTGCATCCTACAAAACTAGGACTTCTTATTGGTTTCAACCATGTATATGTTGGAGGAAACTAAAGCACTTAATTTGGACCAGCTGAAGCTGTGAGCTCCAGGTTCGGTGAGTCAAAAAGCCAAAAAGAAGGTGAAAAGCAGTTGAGGAAGACAACCACCCTGGCCTTCGGCTTCTGCATGCATGCACACGCGTGGGCACACATCCCATGCTCGCACATGCACACAAATGTGCATCTTGACAGTGGTCACCTGCCGGAATGTGGTCTTGTTGAAGCTTTGCTCAGAGCAGGGCTTAAAAGCTCCCGGGGGCAGCACCGCCTGTGGGTCCCCACCATCGGTTCTCTGTTATGGAGTTTTCCCGTGAGTGTGACACCCACTTGCTTTTCCTCCCCAGGTCCTTCCCCGACACCGAAACACACAGACCCCACAGGTGACAAACCAGCCCTCACAGCTCACTGCGCCTATAGGTTCCCAACTTCTCATATGATCCTCCCCAACCTTTACTCCATACATGCAAGGGCCAGCTGGGGGCAATGCCACTTTCAGCTACTTACAACATCCTTGGAGTCCCAGAAGTGTTTGACTGTAGAGACTGAACCCTTCGCAAAAATCTTAGAGACTGAATTTGGCCATAGCGACCAAATGTGGCAGATCTGGACTAGGGCCCGCCTCCCAGCCTTTCATATGCCGGGTGTGTCTTTTCTGACCCAAATAATAAAGCGGTGGGTGCTGGGTTTCTCACAGACACAAGAGTTTATCTCAAATAAATGGGTTGCAACAGTAACTAGTCACCAATAATTAAGTGCAGACAGACAACTTACCTATTTAAAAAAAATAACCCATTTATTAAAAAGCAATTAGTACGGCTGAATTCCCGCTGAGCCCTCTGGAGAAAGAGGGGCCACCAGCCCCCTACCCCACTTATAGAAAGAGGACACGGCCTCCACAGACCATTGCATTGGGTGGGTAGGACTTCACAGTATCTACCCAGTAGAGAGGAGAATGTGTGGGCTGTCTGAGGGTGCAGATGAGGCACATCTGGACAGGCGACTATGGCTGGAGACTACAGCCATCTCTTTCCTTGCTGGGCACAGCACCACAGCTTCCCTGTGGTCCATCCCGGTGGAAGGCACCCCGTTCATGTCCAGCATCTGGAGTTCTGCCACAGAGATGGAAAAAGCTGTGAGGTTAATGAAACTGTTTGTTATCACATGCGGAGTTGGCTTGGTGGCTGGGAGCTGCAGGGGGTCCTGACTCCCAGTGACCCTGCCTGAGTCTGGGAAGGTCGAAGGCGGCAGCTTCACAGGCAGCTCCCACGCCAGCGGGAGAAGCCTCCGGGGCAAGTCTGTGGATGGCTTTTCTTTCCATTCCTGTAATTTGTTAAGTCCTTTGTTCCTCTGACTTACCAGGAATTCAAAGATGACTCTGTCAAGAAAGTTGAGGAACAAATTATTTACATTATTAAGCTATTTTCTTGCTTCCTCCCTCTTCTCCCTCCCTCCCTCCCTCCCTCCCTCCCTCCCTCCCTCCCTCCCTCCCTCCCTCCTCCATTCTTTCCTTCTTCTGAGACGGCATCTCACATAACACAGGCTAGCTGTAAACTCACTGGGTAGCCAAGGTAGCCCAGGATGGCCTTGGGCATCTCATCCTCCTGCTTCTGCCTCCTAGGTGCTGGGATTACAGGCGTGTACCATCACATCTGGTTTGTGGATGGCTGGGGACCCAACTCAGAACTTCACGCAGCCAGGCGACCATTCCTCCAACCGAGCTACAGCCGCAGCTCCGGGATCAATTGTTATTTGAAGAAACACCTTACATTTCCATCCACAAAAGCACACATGGGAGCAGTTTCTGAACAGCGCCACATTTTTAAATACTGGAAGGCATGACCAGCACCCCATCCATTTGCCCATTTGCCCTGACTTACAACCTGTCCCCTGGGAATGCCAGCAGCTACTGGTGAATACCCCAGGAGGTCATCTCCGAGCAATCAGCTGACATACACCCTATACCAAGGGATGGAGGGACTGTCCCTCCTTTGCTAAGAAGCTGGGATTCACTCTCAGTCTATCTTCCCTAGAAGCAGAACCTGGGGAGAGATCCCCATGAGGGTGATTTATTACAAGAATTGACCCCAAGCTGCTGTGGGGGTGAATTCTGTCCCCCTTCAAATCTATAGTTCCTTCTTAATTCCCAATGTCTCAGAATATGACTATTTGGAGATGAGGCTTTTGCAGGGTAACGTAGGTAGTCACTGGGGTCTGATCCATTCTGTCTAGTGTCTTCATAGAAAGAGGAGAACGGGGTGCAGAGCCGCCTGGGATGTGTGTATAAGTGAGTTTGTATTGCATCTTAGAGGTACAAAGAAGGAACCAGGTCTTGGTACTTGCATTGTCTCCTGGAGTCTTCAAGGTGGCACAGAGCAATGAGGAAAACCTGGAGTGTCCGAGAACCTGTCTGGGTGCTGGCAGCAAGTGAAAAAGCTGAGACTTGCTGATGAGGTGGGCAGAGCTCCAGCCTCGGGGGTGGGGGCAACTTGCTGCCTACTAACCCATAGACACATAGGGTTCCTGTGTGCCCTGGTTGTGTGCCCTCATGTCCTGACTCTTGGGACCCAGCAAAAGGGAACAACATTCCCAGCTGTGCCCCATGCCCCAGGCCTTTCCTGTCACTCACTGGGGCCGGGAGTCACTGCATTGCCATTCCATTCCCAGCCCAAGGTCCCTGAGCAAGGTCATTTCCTTGTGGTTTTATCCTAGTAAATGAACCGGCCTGTGTGACCACAGCATTCCTTAGGTGCTTAGAGTTATAGAAGGAAAAAAAAAAATCTACCAGCTGGGCCATGGCCCAGTTTCTTTGTTCATATACTAGTGGCTACAAGGACGAGACCCACAGGCAACAGGTACACGCTGCGTTTGGCCTGTCCTGAAACATGAGGCAAGCATTGTGGGGCCCTCAGGGGGAGATCTAGGATCTAGACATGTCCCATCTGGAAGCTGAAGTCAGCCTTGCCTTGCAGGGCACAGGGTCTCCTTTTGAGGATCCATCTCTGAGTGGCATTCGATGTTGTCACCTTTGTCACCTTGCTGTGCTTCAGCTTTGTCCTCTACACAGTGGCGGGCACACACAGCTGTCCAGAAGCTGACCTCTCCTGGACCAGGCAGAGAGCCCTCGCTGGCTCTTGTTCCTCAACTCTAGGTCAGTATCCCACATGTGACTCCTACTTCCTGCCCGGGCCCCTAGACCTGCCCATGTGCAGAGTTCCCCTAGGACCTTAGTCACTAGGAGCAGATGCCACAGACATCTTTGCAGGAGGCTCAGGTGGCTCTGAGTGACTTCAGCATCTCTGTCCCACCCTGATGAGATGGGTGGTGGTGGTGGTGGTGATCTTGAGGAAGGAGTTTGCACACCACTTTTTCCTTATCACTACTGTACTTATTATAAACAAAACTGGCCAATCCCAAGTAGCAAAAGAAGGGGTCTCCTTGGGACTCAGGATGCTGTCAAGCTTGTTCAGCCCCCTCCTTCATTTCACAGAGGTGGGGGAGGGGGTCAGCATCCAACACCGATGGACAACTTGACTTATACCTCAAGGAGAGCTGGGTCCGAGTCCTACCATCTGTCTCAGGCAGATCTCTTTCCAAGAGAGATGCAGGTTTCCCCTCCCCTGAGAACTGTTATTCCCAACTCTCAAGCCCATCTACAATGCTCTGGCCATCCTCATCCTTCAGCCAATACGCAGCAGAGAGAGGATAAGACAGAGATCCTGGAGGAGCGCGTGTGTATATATGGCCACGGAAGCAGCTTGTACCACTGAGTCCACTGGATGGAAACAAGCAGCCTCGTTTTCATTCGAGTCCGAACCAAAACAAAACAAAAAGCAACAACAACAACAACAACAAACCCCAGAACCCTACAGCAGTGATGTGACAGACAGTGCTCGCACCTGCACGTGGGGATGCTCTACCACAGTGGTGCCCAGGAGATGAAGTGACTCCCTCACGGAGGCCTCCAGCAAAAAGCAAGCACCACGCCATGGATAGCAGAGCCCACCCAGGTCAGCCTGGCTGCGAATCCTTCCTGAGGTTCTAAGTCCTGGGTTTCATAGGGTTTTGGTGCTGCTGGAGGTTGGAGCTGCAGACCTCTCACCTCGGCCTGACCTGCTTGAACTCGAGAGCTGGCCCAGCGGATGCACTGAGCAGACATCTTAGCAAGGACCCGGGGCTGGTCCCTTGGTGAATACTGGGGAGCCATTACTGGACCCAAAGTCATGGTTGTTTTGTTTGGCAATAACATGAGAGTTTTTAAAGCCTACCCTCACCAAACAGCTCTGTCCCAGGCAGGAGACAGTAGGGAGCTGGTGGTTGCCTCCTAAGCAACAAAGCACTTGCTCCTTCTAATTCCCCAGAACCCACCCAGAATCCCACTCTGTCTCCTTGTAGAAGATGGACCCTGATGAGCAAAGGACACCAAGGACTTCAGGGCTGCTGATCCTCTTGAGCACTGACAGCAAACCCCGCCCCCCCCCCAAGGCGAGTGCCCTCCCCTGCTTAACTTAGGCACAATTTAGCGTTGTGAATCACTGCTCCGAGCTTTCCATTTATTTTCCACGGGGAAAATGTCCCGGGGTGGGGAGGGCTGCTCTCTCCTCGCTCTCTCCCTCACAGAGCTTTTCTTTCCTCTCTTGTCATATTTCACGATGGCCCCTCTTCAGCCGTCACTGGTGGCGTCATCCTCGCTCCCCCCTCACGTCAGCTGCTCAATGACCCTCTGCACAGTCGCCTGCCCCCGTCGGGGTGATGGCACCCCACCTTCCTCCTGCCAGAAGCAAGAATTGCTCTTCCGAGGAGCAAAGCGTCAGCCTTTCCATCTGTTGTTTCCCCTGCCAGCCACTCTCCAGAAGCCCCAGGGCGACACAGCCAGCGGGCGGGCACCCTCCATCTGTACCACTGCTGCCATCCGCCTAGCTGAGCGGCAGGCATGGCCCCGTGGTTGGGGCTTTTTGTTCCAAGCTGTGGTGTGTGCCTGAGACGAAGCCCCATTAAAAAAAAAAAAAAAAAAAAAAAAAAAAAAAGCGGGACCGTGTAGTGAACACACTCACGCTGGAGGCGGCAGCTAGCAACGTTGTTTGGCAAATTACAGGTTTTCTTTTATTGCAATTAAAAAAAAAAAGTCCACTGGGAAAAAGAAGTCTCTTTGAATTCATCTGAGTGGGAAGATGGGTATTTTGTGGTCAGTTTCGTGAGGGAAGGGTACATCCCTGTGGACTTCTTTCGTGATGCATTGGGACAAAGGTAATCATAAAAAATTGTTGTTCCAGCTGGGGCCCTTGACAATACACGAGGATGATGGGAACAGTGGTGCCTGGCCACAGGCATCAGTGGAACCTGCCCCAGCCTGCTGGCTCAAGTGGCTATCTGAGCATAGCTGGTGCTAGCCTGTCCTCATTATTTCAAGGACTCCTCCCCTCTGGGTTCTGGGCTTTAGAGATGTGGCTCGTAGGCTCATTTCTCTGTTCCTGGACCAGAGTCTCAGGTCTGTGCCGTTTGTTTTGAACATGCCAGCTTGTTCAAGATGCCAGCTCAGTTGCCATGAGGGACAAGGGACTGATATGACATCAGAGCCTTTCCTACCACGGCTGCCTGGATTTCCTTAGTTTGGCGGGTTTCTCCATCATCGGACACTACAAAAATGTGTGTCCCCAGCATCAGGCTGCAGAGGGGGCCTGTCCAGGCTGGCTCACTGTCCAATAACTCCTGTGGTTTCCGTGACTCTAGAGCAGGGCTAAAGTGGGTGCTGGGTACAGACAACCACAGAGGCACATTAGGCATCTGCCAGCTCTACTCCCCCCACACCCACATCTGGGTCTCACACACACACACACACACACACACACACACACACACACACACACAC
>OU015751.1:5823716-5834138 GCA_907169655.1 Acomys percivali
TCTCTCTCTCTCTCTCTCTCTCTCTCTCTCTCTCTCTCTCTCCTCCCCATCGTTCTTTCTCTTCTATCTAGTGAAACTGGGGCAGGGGATAATGGTTGGGGAAAAAAGAGGAACCCACAAAGTAGCAAAGGCAAGCCATAGGGCAGTTGACCTGCCAGCCCATGCTCTGAGCCAGGTAGCATGATGCGCCTCTGCTTCTCCAGGAACTCATGGTCCCTCCTCCATGTGTCTGTCACACAGCCATGTAAAGACACCCTGAAAAGGCAAGGCTCCAAGGGGCGCCCACAGTACTTCCTCGACAGCTTCTCAGGCAGAGCGGTAATATGAGTTGGTCTCTAGCAGGCAACAGGACTCCATCCAGCCCCTCTCTATAGCTGGGCAAGGTCCAAAGCTGATGTTCAGCTGTGAAAGCCAGAGAAGAGGCAGCCAGGAGGGTAGCGGCTTTGAGGCTTCACCATATACCCTGAGTTGGGCCCTACTGTGCTGTCTCTGACAGAACTCGAAAACCCTGTTCTTTTTCTACTGCAGCAACAGCAGCAGCAGCCGCCATGCTCCTTCCTCACCCCACCCCCACCACTGGCCTGACATGGCTGGAGGACCTGACTGCACTAGGTCCTGGGGTCCTCTTCCACTGTCATCTCAGCCCTTAGGAACCCACAATTACTGCCAATGCCAGGGTCAGCCCTGCCACTCAGGTCAGGAGTATCTGGCATAACCTGTACACAGACCCACTCAAAGGGATGGGGCCTTCATCTGGTCCACCAGGGATCAGGAACAGTGACTCTTGGTTGACTGGGGGTAGGGGGTGGGGGAGGGTGAGCTGGAACTTCACATGCCAGCAGCAGAGCTGCAGGGGGTATGGTGGAGCAGAGAGGGGCGGCTTCACTGCTGAAGTGAGTGGACCACAGGCTTGTCAAATATCCACATAAGTAGCCCCAGGAACACAGAAAGGGTGGTGGCATATGATAACGTGGGCACTCAAGGAGGACGAGGGATCTGGGTGGGAGCTTTGGCTCCATGGAATCTGCAGGAGCTCAAAGGCCAAGGGTCCTGATCCAAGGGGTCTCCAAAGGGAGTCTTTCGTCACTCATCAAAAGACAAGCATGCACTCAGCCCAGCAGCACGAGGAAAGGCTTGGATGCAGACACTGAAGATAGCCTCACAGCCCCTCCCTCCTCACCACTGGAAAAGGACAGACCTGGAGGAGGGGGTGCGGGGATTGGTTGTCCCCAGGGTTTTTAGAGATGGGCAGGGATGCTCCCAACTATATGGGATCCCATCAGGCAGTACAATGGCAGACAATGATACCAAGCCGCTAGGAGGCTATGTGGGGAAGTTGTCAGCCTTCCAGAGTCAGCAGCCTCCTTGATTGGGAAGGACAAATGGCCCCCAGAACCTCAGGGACACATGCTCTGATTCAGCTGCGCATGTGATAACTGTTTATGAACACACAGGTATAGGCATGTCCCTTAATGTGGCTATCAGTAACCATAGTGAACTCCCTCTTAGGGTTTCTATTGCTGTGATAAACACCACGATAAAGCCAACTTGTGGAGGAAAGGACTTAAGGCAGCTTACAACTCTCAGGTCACACCCATCACCGAGGGAAGTCAGGGTAGGGGCTCAAGGCAAAAACCTGGGGACAGGAACTGAAACAGAAGCAGCGGACCAATGCTGCTTACTCCCCTGGTTTTCTCATTGTGATTTCTTATATGACCCAGGACCACCTGCCCACGGATAGCACGACCCCCCCCCCCAGTGGGCTGGGGGATCTTCCATATCAATCACTAGTTAAGAAAATGCACCACAGGCTTGCTCGCAGGCCAATCAGGTGGGGGCATTTTTCTCAATTGAGGTTCCAGCTTTCAAAATGGCTCTCACCTGTGTCAAGTTGACATAAAAACTATCCAATACAAGTCCCTTACATCCTGACACCAGCCTATCAGTTTCCCATCTGTGCAGGGAGATCCATCTGGTGAGCCAAGGTCATCAGAGCTGGTCACATCCAAGGGGTGGCCCCAGAATCCCCCGGGGTGCTCAGACCTGGCCTCTCAGCCCTTCCCACAGCCCACACCGCTGCAGAGCTTTTAGAGTAGTAGAGGCAGCAACCACATATAGCCCTTTGCCATGTCACCAGCCTGAACTTCCCTCTCTGGTCACATTCCCACATCCACCCCTATCCTGGCTGCTTTTGTGGCAACTGGACACAAGCTAGACTCATCTGAGAGGAAGGAGCCTCAGCTGAGGAGATGCCTCCATGAGATCCAGCTGTGAGGCATTTTCTCAATTAGGTCTCAATGGGGAGATCCCAGCCCATGGTGGAGCTGTTTTGTTTTGTTTTTTCACCCTTCTTGCCCCACAGCACAATGAGGAGGACACTGTCCCTCCTGCCCATCCCCGGGGAACCCACAGGTAAGGTTGCTGCAGGCTGCAGGTTGAGAGTGCAGCTGCCAAGCAGTGCAGGGCACATGGACAGCTTCATGGCCCCCCTGAAGGTGAGTTACAGCTGCAGGAACAGGAAGAGGACAGGCTAGCTCAGCTGCTCAGCAAAGCAAACCCCGTCCCATCCCACTCCTTCCTTCCTTCATGGATTCTATGTGCTCAGTGTGTCCGCATTGCACGGCATCACTCAAATGGTACAGACACGAGCTCCAGCCCACCTCCCCCAGCACAGACATGGACCACGTTCCGTTCACACACAGACTATCATGGCACTACAGGCAGGATGGAGAGTCCCCAAACATCCTCCCAGCAGCTGAATAAAGCTGGGATGTCAGCTGGGTGGGGGAAGAAGGAAGCAGCAGGCAGCAGGGTGAGGGCTATCAAGGGATGCATAGCCAGGAGTGGATGTACAGGACGGAGGTGCTAGGCACGTCAGCAGAATGCCAATCATGCAGGGATTGGGCGGGTCCCTTGGTATCTCTGCTCTAACTCCACTGAGGTGGTGAAATGTCAACCAGAGAGGCAGGCTCTATTGTGTTCCAGGACTGGCTCAAGCATTGTATGGGGAGAGATTTATGGGGGCAGCTGGAGGGACCTGCAGGAGGTCTCATTCTGGTGGTCTTGCCTATACTGGATGCAGAATGAGGGAGAGACAAGAGTGATCCAACAATTCTTCCCTTTCCAGAACCAGCCGAGGACAGTGGAGCCTTTTTGTCACCGCAGGCAAGGTCAGCTAGGATGACAAATAGCATCTAGAACCCAGAGGCCTAGAGCCACCTGGATTTATCACATCTCTTCTGGTGGATGTTGAGGAATTATGGAACTCACAGACAGCAGAAATAGTGAAGACAAGTAAAGGGTTAACCAGGAAGTTGCATGCTGATCCAGCTCACTTCTCAGTGGCTCATTGTCCTAGCCACTGACCCCTGGGATGGTTGGATAGGTAGATGGGTGGGTGGGTGAGTGGATAAATGGATGGATGGGTGTGTGGGTGGGTGGGTGGATGGATAGATAGATAGAAGTTGGATGGATGGATAAATAGATAGATAGATAGATAGATAGATAGATAGATAGATAGATAGTTGGATGGATGGATGGATGGATTTGTGGGCAGGTGGGTGGGTGGATGGATGGATGAATGGGTGGGTGGAGAGTACAAAAGACTCATGGAAGGTGTTGGTGAGGAGGCAAGGCACCACCAATGAGTGTGGTGTGCAGGGTGGGAGATGCTAAGTTGACCTTTCCCACTAGGCTGGCCCCACTGTGCTCCTGGGTAGCTAAGAACAAGCCCTGACCCCTGACAATAGTCCCCAAGCCACATGGGGGCAACGACTCTGTGTTCACAAGGTTAAGAACATCTAGGCATTTCTTGCCTTAGGTCTGGGGCTAGTTAAAGGTATCCATGTCTTTGACACTGAACAGTAAGTGGCCATGTTTCCTCACACGGTTATAACCCCACAGAGAGATACCACACCTATCCAATAGCCTCTGTAAGCCTCTGGCCTGCTTCCTAGCTCCAGGCACTTGTATTTTTCAAGCTTCACTCTGTCATCCCCAAATGTTCTGCCCTCTACCATCCCCTCCTCCTGCCATGCCTTTCCTTCACCTGAGCAAGTCTCTGTTCTTCCAGACCACATTTCCAATGCCTTTGATGGACTGTGGCTCAGGGATAGTCTTCAGACCTGGACTGTGTGGTCATCATAGACAGTCCCCAAAGCCACAAGGCAGAGCAGGGCCACTGAGTGGTGCCCAGACATGGGTGAGCCAGTGTAGACATTTGGAAAGCAAGGCCTCCTTGAGTGGACATTGATCTCCTGGGAAGAATCAGCTTTGGTCTTTATCAGAGTGGGGACATAGCATGAACTTGGTGGCTTTGCCTTAGAGCTGGCTGCCTTGAGGGCCTCACTACCCAGTTGGAATTTCATCTGCTTTGCTGGGTGTCCCCACCTAGGCAAGGGGCACCCAGGGGAGGATGAGATAGAATATGTAGAGCCAAAGCAGTGCAAAGTCTTTTGCCATGGTGACCCCCAGACAGGCAGGTCTGGGGGTGTTGTCTAGGCTAGGGACAGGGAACAGGTAGATATTGCTCTCATGGTAGAAAGTGTCCCCCAAAGTGATGGCCTTTAGGAAAAGGGTAGTTACTTTCCAACTGGAGGAATTTTTATATGACCCCAGCTTATGTAAGCATAGAAAATAGGTACATAAGTCAAACACTTACTGGGAATAAGTCATGAAGGAATTTATTTTAAAGCAATTCTTCACTGTATATCTGATTAAGCAATTGTGGAAAACAAAAGGTGGATTTTCATAGTGAGATGAATGTGCTTGTTTACAGCTACCGTATTTTTCGGACTATAAGATGCACTTGACCATAATAAGTCACACCCAGTGTTTAGAGCAGTAAAACAAGAAAAAGTAAAAACAACAATTGGATCATAAGGCACACCCTAGTCCCTCCCCACTTTTGCAGGGGGAAGTGTGTCTTATGGTCTGAAAAATATGGTACATAATGCATTAAATCATAGTTGAATGTTTGGTTTTATAGGCAACGGAACTTCATCAGTGTTTTTAGGAGCCGATCGATACTTTTATTTGATGCCCATCAATGCTTAGAGCACTGCCTCCTAGAGACACAGAGAACAAAATGACCAGAGTACGTTTCAGGCCATTTTAGGCACCACTGGAGATCCTGTCCTAATTCCAAGTCAGAATTTACTTAAGAACATTTCGCAAAACTCAGACCGGCAAACCCAGAGAGCAGTTTGTAAGAATCAAACATTCTATCCCAATCCAGCTCAAACAACACACTGATGTAAACGTACAGGCCGCGGAGTGATGGTAGGGAGATGCTGGACATCCTTGTTCCCTATAATTGCTTCTTGGAAGGCAGACGCCTTGATGTGCACATTAAAAGCACCCCGTTCCATAGCACCGTTTGTCCGCGACCAAAGCTGCAGTGGTATAACACAGGCAGTCACTACCGGCAGCCCCTTAGATTCCTCCTGTGTTTGATTCCAAGTAGACCTCTGGTCACCGAGTGTCTAGGAGCTTTCTACTGTTGCCAGGTTGTGGAGACCTCCGTATCGGGTTCTTGGCCATATCGGGCTGAGCTCCACAGTTTAAGAAACTGGGCTGGGAGTGGAGATGTTGTGGGCCAGCTTGCCTCGTCTCTCAGCTCTGTCACAGGCAAACTCACAAAGCCACATGTGTCACAGTAAAAGGTGACATCAGGGCTCTCCCCTGGCTTCAGTTTTGAGGCTATAGATAGTGTCTTCCCTGGGTGCTGAGGTGGCCCTTAGGGATCTGGGCTCTCTGAGTTGTTGTTCTGTGATGACCAGCCATTTGCATTGAGAAAAAGATGGGTCCCAGAGCTCTGTCCCCTTCTTTCTTAAAATGTTATCTAACAGCTCTTTGTCGCCTGATGCTTATCACTTACGAGATTTCTATTCTAATGTTCTGGGACAAACTGCTGGCTGGGATGGGGCAAAAGCCAGGGCAGCATAAGGTTTCATAGCCAATCTAAAGTGGCGAGCAGAGGGACCCCAAGAGGCTACCTGCTGTGTGCCCAGGGATGTGGCAGCCCTGGACCCACATCTTCCATTCTCCTGCACCGTCCCTTCAGACAACTCCATCTGACCGGGAGGTGGGATGTGCCAATGGGTGGAACAGGGAGCAGAGTCCAGCTCCCAGCTCGTCACCCTAACCAAGTGATTCCCTCACCTTTAGTGATGCTGGAGAGGAATGAGCTCAGGACTCAGTTCTGGCCAAGACATGGGGCAATGTCAGCTTCCCTCAAGGAGCTGGATGCTCTTCCCATTGTGAGCGGCCGTGGTAAGCAACGCCACGGCAGCCATTTTGCAATCAGCAGCATAAACCATTAGGATCTGTGAGAGGCGCTGGGGAGTGGCCCAGAGCCCTCTCTGAACAGCTGTGGTCCTCATGCTGGAGCCTCACTGGTCCTCACTCTGAATCATGTCCCGCTTCAGCCACCAATAACCCAGGAGACACTGGTGAAAGAAGGTGCTAGAAACAGCATAAACAGGCTGGGCTGGTCATGACAGGAATGACAGCAACCCCCTCACATGGCTCACCCTCCAATCCATGTGACCTCTCTGTCACCCCCCCTAGCAAAGCCCCTGCCTAACTTTTCCAGCTTCCTTTTTCCCTCTGAGTCTAGCCATGAGGTTTTCACGTCCACACGTGACCCATCCATCACGGACCATAGGGCAAAACGTTGCAGGATTTTATATGTGCTAACCAGGCTGTCAGCTTGACCTCTTTCAGTGGAGGCGGGGGTGGGGGGTGGGTGGGGGGGAGGAGGAGGATAAGGCCATCGGGAGAGAGGGTGTCCCTGGGGCCACCAGGAGAGAACAGCCACTCTGGGAAGGCTGCAAGCACAAGGGAAGTAACAGGTGGGAAAGGAGAGACTTAGAAGAGGCCAGAGGTATTTATCCACCATTGGAAAGGAAAGAGGACTAGCCCAGAATAGCATGATTGAGGCTGTGTGTGAGGCCTGGAGCAGCTGGGAGGGGCTTCTGGGAGGGCAAGGCTTGGTCCCCAGGTCTCTCTTAGATGGCCTGGAAGGTGGGGGCAGGGACAGGCTGGCTGCACAGCAGCCACCTGCAGTGCAGACAGGGGGCTCACTCACTGCCTTCCCAGTGCAGCCCTGGGAAGCAAGTAGAGCCCAGAGCGGATAAGAAAATGACTACCCAGCCCATGTCTAGGAAGGCACAAAGCCAGCAGTTGAGTGTGCTGAAAGCCTTCCCGTGCTGTGCATTTTAGGGTGAGTGCCTGGCCTCTCTGGGCTTAGCTGGAGTTTTGTTTTTTCCCGACTTGAAAGGAGCACACAGTGAGTCTGCGTCTATCTACCCGCTGCTATCCCCCAGCTGCATCACAAAGGCCTGGCACATGTCCCAAGGTCTTGCACGAAGAGCTGAGCACTGCCTCCACCGCCCCGAGAGCCTTACAGTACCAAGGAAGGGAGCAGGGCCACCTGGGCCCACAATGAGACCTGTAGAAGCTTGGCACGGCTGTGGTCAAAAGCCTGTCCTGTGTGTGAGTGGAGTGCATGTGTTGTGATGGCAGCGTAGGAGGCACCCTGCCCTTGTGGGTATAAGTGTGTAGGGTATGAGCGCACGTGCGCATGTGTGATGTGTGCTTGTGAATCTGTTGCATGTTCAGTGTGCAAGTATGCCTGCTGGTGTGTGAATGTGCTGTGTGGTTGTATATGTTCCCCTGGCGCGTGTGTGTAGAATGTGTGTGTCTGTGAACTTTGTGTGTCTGTGGTGTGTGTCTATGGCATGTGTTCCCAGTTGTGTGTTAGTGACGTTTATCTGACTGCGGAGTTGGTGTGGTGTGGTGTGTGCGTGCACAGCCCCACCCACTCCAGCCATGTCTAGCTCTGCTGGCCTGGTGCCTGGTTCTCCTAGGGCCCTGCCAGGGACTTTCCTGGCTGAGGGAGCTAAGTTGTGGAGAGCTGGGCCTCCCGGGTTACGGTTTTGTTTTTTTGTTTTTTTTTTCAGGCTAAGCCAGGCTGTGGGGGCTGCATCCTGGCAAGACAGGAGAGTACCCTTCAGGTATCTGGAGCCCATCTACTGTGTGAAGCTAGTTGGCAGAGTGCCTCCATACCACATGAGGCTTTCTTAACTAGGGACCTGGGACCAGGTTGGGGTGCTGCCCTACGGGCCTTTCAAATGGCATCTTCTGGTCCTCTACCCAGGCTGGGCCCAGGCTTCCTCTGTGAGGGTGTAACCCAGCCCTCAGTCTTCCCCTGCCTCAGAAATGTAGGCTGTGACATTCAGACCCGGGAGTCGCTTTCTGTCCCACAGCTGCTAGGCCACCAAGCTGTCCCAGCCTGCTACGTGGCCAGGTCCTTGCAGTCACTAGGCTGATGCTGGGGCTATCCAGTATTGACCTCAGTGGGGTTCAGAAGCCACCGTGACACCCTCAAGCACAGTCCCAATGAGCTCAGGGTCCTCATGTGTCCTATGTCCTTGTCTCCCAGTGTCCATGAAGTCAGAGACACCCCAAAATTACTCACAGGGTGGATGCCATAGATTCCACGCTCTGCCCTACGTTGCCCCAGAGGGCAAGAAGAGACCTGACATTTGCTTCAGACAAAATATGAGTCTACTCAACCCTCATTAATCAAGTTCAACAATATTTTAGCTCAATACTGTTCAAAATCAGGACAAAGGCACACTTTGTCATTAACAAACCTCAAACCTCTCAGCAAGTCAGGATGCCCTGCTCCCTTAGCCCTCACCCTAAACTGGCCTCAGGGCCCAGGGAAGTCAAGTGGAACTGGCCCTGCCTCCACAAAACGGTCTCCATAATGACCAGTTTGGGGAGGTGGGTGAGGTGTCCCTAGGAAGGGGACTCCCTCTAGGAAGAAGCACTGGACTTCCTCCCCCAGGAAACACATGTCAGGATGTAACAGGAAATCCCCCCAGGGGCTTTCCCAAGTCAGATCTGGCTGGCTTCATCCCAATTTGGATAGGAGCACAGTCCCCAGGGCACAGGATAGAAACCCCTGCCCTCCTGCATCCCATGCCACGCCCCGTGGACGCCTCTGCTCTCCTCCTGGAGGAACATGAAAGATGTTGGATTTCCTGTTTCCTCCCGAGCCCCCTGCATAGCTGCTATGGAGAACAGCCTTCAGTGGGAAGAGAGCCAAGAACAGTTTCTAAGATTCTGGTTGGATCCGTTGGTTAAAAGTCTCCATCATACACCGGAACAATAGAGGGAGAGCGAAGTTGTTTGCAGATGTCAACAGCTTTCAAAGGCCTGGGAAGTCCCCTCTGTGGCAGTTGGTCTGTGAGGGGTGCAGGACTGGAAGAGGGGCAGGCAGGGCACTGTTGTTTTGTCATACTTAAGGGCCCTTATGGAGGACTTGGGTGCAGATGGGGTAACTGAGGGAGCCAGGTCTGACAAGGCGTGGGATGTGAGTGCTGGCCTGTGAGCCTCAGAGTCCAATAGTAGGAGGCCCTGCCAGCAGCTATGGCTTCTAGGGAAAAGACAGTGGCAAGCCCTTACCCTTTGGAGTGCAGACTAAACACAGGGACCTCCAGAGAAATGATCCACTTGCCTTAAGAGGCCTTCCCCACCTGTGAGTGGCTTCACATACTTGGACTCCACCAGCCGGATGCTCAAGTCATACATGCAAAACAGCAGGGTTTGTTCATGACCCACACCTGGCGTCCCACGTGCTCTGAAGCTCGCTCCACACAGCGTCAGCGGCAAGTCAGTTGTCAGCCTGCGTTGTTCAGTACAGTTATGAGGAAACGAAGTCCGCACACGAGTGCGTGGCTACAGCGGCCCAATTGTATTCTCCATCCCTGGTTGGTTGGGTGTGTGGATGCCAAAGTCGCTGACACCTAGGACACCTAGAATGCACATCCAAATGATAGGATCTGCTTATTTGTACGGTCTGGTTGAGGGCAGACTGGTGGGTGGAAGACAGCAGAAGTCAAAAGGCCAAGTTTCGTCACTAACAGAAGCCTGGTGACTGCTCTCAGGGTCTCTACTGACTGAGTCTGCCCAGCCAGACACTGGAGGCTCATCCCCTTTACCTAGCGCTGACTGACAGCAGGTGAGACTCAAACCTTCCCAAACGACATCTGACTAATAACCGGGTACTACGGTCTGGTCCAAAAGACCCATTACTTTATTCATCACATCCCAATTTTACCTCCCTTGTCCTAGGTTACTTGGGTTTCTGTTGGCTGGGTACCAAGGAAGTCAGAGCGGCGACTCAGTACTGTTTGTCTTCACGGCCTCATGGACCACAACATGGTCAGAGAGGTCAGTGCAGGAGGCCAGAGCTCCCTTCGGGGTGTTGGGGTATAATGGGCCTGCCTCCTCATCACCTGACACCGCCATTAGGGACCCAGGATAAAAAGGACAAACTTGCCTTCAGTCGCTCTCTTACTTCGTGTGTGTGTGTGTGTGTGTGTGTGTGTGTGTGTGTGTGTGTGTGTG
>OU015751.1:5841887-5869544 GCA_907169655.1 Acomys percivali
TCTCTCTCTCTCTCTCTCTCTCTCTCTCTCTCTCTCTCTCTCTCTCTTTCTCTCTCTCTCTCTCTCCCCTTCACAAAAGAGGACCCTGAAGTCTGACTTCTGAGCCACTGAACCCAGAGAGGGCATAGCACACTGGGGTTCCCACCCCAGGGTCAGGGCCAGGTGGCTGCTGGAGTTCCCAGAGAGTCCTGGTGCCCCCCCCCCCCACACACACACACTGTAGTTGCAGATCCTTCACACCAGGAAGTCTAGGGTTTAGGCCTCTGAAGGAGTTTCCTAGGTCAAGTTACCACAAACCCAGCCGCTGCTACAAAGATTCTGCAGAGCCCCACAAGGCCGACTGCATCTGAAAACAAGGCCTGTAGACAGGCTGTGTTCCCTCAGTGGCTCTAAGGAGGGTCTGTTTTGCCTTCTCACCCATCTTCTGGTGGCCCCACGTTGGTCCTCAGCTGGTATTGGAGTCACCTCTGCTCTCCCTCCACCCTCACGGGCGGGCAGGCAGGCGGGGGGAGGCTTGTCTCCTTGTGTTTGTTTCCACAACCACCTTCTTTTAAAGACACCAGATATATTAAATCTAGTGGTCCCAGGCAGGGCTTAGAGCTAGGGAGGCACTGTAAGTTGAAAGGTCAAGAAAACCAAGGGTCTGTTGTGCCCAGGGCCAAGAGCTCAGTGTGTCACAGAGCCTTGAGACTCACAAGTGCTCTCCGCCCTGAACTCTTGCATGAGCAAGGACTTCCCTCTCAGGTTCTTTCTCGGTTAGGTCAGGCAGGAGGCTGGGGTACACAATCGGGGAAGGCCGTAGCCACAGAGGCTGCTTCCTTGCTAAGGAAGGGGTGGGGGTGGGGCTTGTCCCCTTCGGCCTGCAGAACTCAGATGGCACCTCAGCCTCTCTCGAAGTGGCCTTTTTGCGCTTCCTCGATAAGACCTGAGGCCTCAGTTTCCCCATCTCCACACGGAGGTCGTATGGGCTATTATTAGGGCGGGGGAGGGAGGGGGCGTCCAGGAGGGAGCGGGTGTGTCCTGCCGTCTCCAAGCCCAGGGTTCCCACCCCTCAGATCCAAGGTGTCTAGGGACATTTTCTCCCAGGGAAGGAGCAAAGACAACTCAGGCCCTGCCTCAGACACAGGCTCCCCACCCGCTGCCTCTTTCTGACCTTTAAAACAGGGGTCAGCTATGAGAACCTTAAGGTAGAAGGGACCAGGGACCAGAGACAGTGGTTCTGATGACATGGGTCACAGTGTCCACGTGGGGCTTAGGGTACAGGCCTCCGAGTACACAGACAAGCCTCTTCCTCAGAAGTGGGGAGAGAACCTGGCCTCTGGGCTCAGAAAGCAGAGGGCAAAGCTCTGACAGGAAGGCTATCTGAAAGCCCCTCAGAGCAAAAATGAGGCCAGAAGCTCTGTGGGCCGAGAACTGGTAACGCTGTAGAGACTTGGAGCTCAAGGGGACAAAGGGGACCTCCATCCCGTGCAGCTCCCACAAGAGAACCCAGTACTGAATGACAAGGTTTGGGATAACAAACAACTTGGCTCAAAGCACAAGAAGTAGCTGTGTCTTCGCATAGCAACGCACTGGGTCACCCTTCATCCTATTCTGGCTACCCACTACTGACCATGACTGACCAGTAGTAGTGGTTGGCCTGAACTCACCAAAGCCTTCTTCTTCCTCTCACGGGGTGACACTGCTGAGATGGGTCCTTCTCCCTGGCAGGACTTGGCCTTGGGTTCTCACAAAGGGCAGTTTCCGCTGCCCTTGCCAACTTTATCCAAGCCCCCCTTTGCCAGCTTGTGACTTCTGTGTGCCCATAATTGGGTCACTCTAAACCTAGAAACCATCTCTCACCCTAGAGCTCCAGGCTGAGGCTCTGAGCATCTCCTTCGCCATGTTGTACCTCAGGCCCTGGAGCATTCCACCAAGGCCTGGAGAGCTGCAGGCAGTGCAACTCTCGAGTGGCCAATAGCAAGCCACACCTGTGAGAAGCAATGGCCTCCGTCTGACTCAGGTGGCAGGGATGATGGGCCATCACGCTATTTCAGGAAAAAGAATTATATCCATGCTAAGGGGGAGCTCTCTCATGCTAAGGGGGGCTCGCCCATGCTAAGGGGGCCTTGCCCATGCTAAGGGGGAGCTCGCCAATGAAATGTCTTAAGAGCATTGTTTGGATGCCCAGCACAGCCTGCCTGCAGCTCCTGGCATGGGTGAAAGTGTTCCTAAGAGCCCCAGGTGTCTGAGGTCTCTCAAAGGTGGCAAGTGCATAGCATCCAGGGACAGGGCTAGGAATAAAGTTCAGCTGCTGAGGGCTGAAACACTAAGCCCAGACCTCGAGCTCCTTCTGACCCTACCGTTCCCCACCAGGAGCTGATGTACTTGACAAGAGCCAGGCCATGTGTGTGCCAGGGTAAGCTGCTTTATAATACACAACACAGCTCGAGTTTTCCAGGCATTCCACAAACCTCATCTGCCGGGCATGCTATGGCCTGTCTCGGGCAGCCGGGTACCTGTCGCTATGGCCTCCTGGCTGGCAGGAGGAATAGGCTGGAGTTTTGCAGCTCTGCCTGATGTGTGTGTGTGTGTGAGAGTGTGTGTGTGTGTGTGTGTGTGTGTGTGTGTGTGTGTGCGTGCGCGCACTCCACTTACAGCTGGAGGATCAGAAACCGCATAGACAAATGGCCAGCCTTTGCGCCCAGCTGGGGTCTGGAGGAACAGAGCATGTTAGGTTCCGTTCGATGCCTTTGATAGCATCTGCTGGTGAGTTTAAAATGGTTTTTCACTATTATCCTTGGGGTGGTCATAAAAACAAATCTTATAAGAGTATCATTCTAGGAAATATGATAAGAGCTGGTGAAACTCACAGCCCCTGCCCTCAAATTCCCATAGCTTCCTCGAAAATGAAATTGAAACTCTGAATAGCTCTAGATGTATTTCTTAAATTGAATTTGAAGTTTAAAGCTTCCTACAAAGAAATGCCTCTGGTGACAAATTCCACCAAACATGGAAAAAAAAAAAAAAAAAAAAAAAAAGGAGAAAGGAGAAAGGAAGGAAACCACTTTCTCAGACATTTAAATTCAAGTCAGACACTGGCAAGATGTCCCTAAAATTTATACAAAGATACAAAGAACCTGGAAATAAAACAACAACAATAATTCTAAAACACATCAGAGTAGACAACATTTCTTAAACAAGATGCAGAATCACTGTGCAAAAAATCAATGGATTTGAATTTGTCAAAATGCACAAGTTAAATTTACTAAAAATGTAAAACTCTTCTCCAACAAAAGGCAAGCCACACACTGAGAGACTGTATCCTGTCTCTTCCTACAAATGTATTTGTACATGCACACTCATACAACAAAGGGACTTGTGATGAATATATGAAGAACTCCAACAATTCAATAATAAGGGCTCGGGTAAGCCAATGAAACACTGGCAAGGAGCAAGGGGCGTGGCCCAGTAGCAGAGAAGGGATGTTTGTGGCGAGGTTGAGGGTCAAACCTTAGCATCCTACAGCGGGAAAGTAGCAAATAGATCTAAGCGAACCTGAAAAACAGGGTGGCCATTGGTCCACTGCATGGTTTTCAAGGTCCTCAGAGAACAGGAACACGTACTGGGTGTGGTGGTACACACCAGCAATACCAGAGATGGGGAAGCCGAGGAAGGAGGGTCCTAAGTTTGAGGGCAGCCTGAATTATGTGTTGTCACAAAAAGCAAAATAGTATTGTAGAAGAGTGCTGCTACCACGATAGACGATGCAGCGGGGCTAAAGAGCGAAACACTGATAATGCCAAAAGCTGTCGAGGGTATGAACAGGTAGGTCTTTGTACATGGCAGGTAGGGATGTAAGTTGGAGCAGAACGGTGTGGCAGCACCCCATAAGGTTTGCAGCTGTCATGCCATACTCCCCATCTGTTGCCCTTTGACCTACATCACCCAAGAGAACCGAAACCATCCCCAACCCAGACTGGCACACAAACACCGCAGCATCGTTTCTAATAGCCCCAAGCTGGGAACACACCGCATGCCCGATCGCCAGGTGGCTGGGTAAACACACTGTGGTGTGTATGCACCAGGGATGCCACTCGGCAATTAAAGGAGTGAGCTAGTGACCCGTGTAGCATTCGATGAGTCTCCTCCACCCAGTGACACTGAGGAACAGAGCCAAACCCAGAAGCCACACTGTTGTGGCTTGGTAGAAAACTTCAGAAAATGCCAACCCACCCACAGCGACAGGAAGTAGGTCTTCAAACACCTGGGGTGGGGACGGCAGGTCTTACTGCCCAGTAGGAATGTCCCACATGCAGCGTGCGTTGGACCACCTGTGGGATTGCAGCGCAGTTTGGCCTCAATCTTGCCTTTCTTTTCTGGGGAGGCCCTTTGTGGGATTCCTCTTCTGAAAAACTTCTGTCTTTATCCCCCCTTCTACAGCCTGGGAGTGGGGGGCGAGCATTCTTCCTTTTTATCCAACCTCTTGCTGGCTGGAGAGGGCTTTTTGTTTGTTTGTTTGTTTGTTTGAATGCATCTTTGGGAGCCTGGGAGTGTAGCTCAGTTTGGTAGAGTGCTTGCCTAGAAAGATGAAGCCTTGGTTTAGTCCCCTGCACTGTACTAGCCAAGAGTGTGACTCATGCCTGTCACCGCAGCGTTTGGGACACAGGAGGTCAGGATCTTCCTTGGCTATACAGGGACAGACAGCATGGGTTAACAAGATGAGATCCTGTCCCTCACCTCCCCCCCCCCCCCACCCCCCACCCCAACCCCTCTAAGAAAGAAAAGCGCATCTTTCCCTCACATTGCAAAGAAAACTTTTGGCACCTGCTGGGGAAGCCTGGCTCCCGCCCGTCCTGGAGTTATTCCAGGGCGAAGGGAAAGGCAGCAGCGTCACTGGGACTGGCCACTGGGCCCCCTCGGGGTTTTTAAAAAGCCTTTCAGTACTTTAGAGGAATCACATTCAAATAGACAAAATAGCAATACTGAAAGTGGATGGGGAGGCGAGCAGTTCTCTGAGGAAGGGGAACTGAAATGCCTCAAGCCCATTCAACAACCCCAGCCACTGCCTAGCCGCAACAAGCCAAGCCCAAATTCCCAGGCCTTAGAGAAACTCTACCAGATGTTCTTCAGGGCAAACACTGCAAGGCCAAGGTCATGTTTCCTCAAGGCAATGCTTGCCCAATCCCTCACCAGGGTGTCTTCCAAGCCCCGCACCCCCACATTTTATTCTAGAAGCAAAACTAGTAGATCTGTTTTGTTTTGTTTTGTTTCTTCTGCCCCAGGGCTCGGTTCCTCCTCAGGCAGATTCAGTTCCTGCTCTGAAGGCCCCGCCTGGAACACCCTCACATCCCAGTGCATGCTGGGGTGCAGGGGAAGAAGAGGGTCCCATTCCTAGAGATTGCCAAGAGAAGCCCTTCCAACCTGTAATTTTGCTGAGATGGCCAGCCTGCAGTCAAGCCATTAAAAACACCTAATTGTTGCCTGGTCAAGGAGCATCTAGGGGCTGCTGAGTGAAGCCTCTTGCCTTTGGTCGGAGTTGGCACCCTCTGTGGGAGTGTTAGGACAGGTAGGTGGGCCCGGAGCTGTGTGGCCATCTGACAACTCTCCTTCCTGAGGTGGGGGGAAGGGTGTTCTGTCCTGTCCTTGCTGAGGATGACGCTTAGAGATATCCATGAGTTTGCTTAGTGCTCACTGCATCCAGGCAGACACTACACTGACTTGGTGTGTCATAAACTAGTCAGAACCCACACGGCCCTAAGATGTGACACAGTGGCTGAGTGTACCAAGCTCAAACAAGAACACTAATACACAGCCTATCCAAGTCATCCGTCCAGTGTCACAGGACTGGAAAGTTGTAGAGCTAGGATACAAAGGGCGGCACGTGACAGCAAAGACCACGTTCTGAGCCACCGAAACTCTGTGTGCTGTGCCCGATGGACACAGGACTCTATTTCCTATCAGTAAAGACACAAATAGCCACTTGCTCCACAGCGGTCACAGCTCCAGGGTATGCCTGGACCCCGGCCAGGAGGAAGAAAGCTGAGGAACCCCAATACAGCCCATCTCTCAGAAGTACAGCTGTGCCGTGAGGGCTGTGTCAAAGCCCTACTTAGCCTCTCTAGTTGCAGGGCAGGAATGAACTCGTCCCTGATGTAAACATCTTGTGAAACTCCCTGGGAAGGTGGGGCCGTTTGCAGAGTAAAAAAAAAAAATGTTGGCAGTGAGACCTGGGCAGGGCTGAGAAGGGACCTCACAGGCCCGCAGCAACAATGGCTGCTCCTCTTCAGAGTGCCTGGGAAAGGTTACAAGGAGATCAACTCACCCAGGACAGAAATTCGGGGGTCCCACAAAGTTTCTAGACATTTTCCAAGGCTCTGATTACCAACCAGAGAGGTCTAAATGATATTTTATCACTTCCATCTGCCTCTCCCCCTTCCCCCCCACCCCCCACCCTCTGCGGCACACCGCAAGTTCTAGAAGAAGCAATGGAGGAAGGTGCAGCTGATGTCCGCTTCCTAAGGGGGAGTTGTATTCAGTCTTTCTGGGGCACCATGCGATACATACCCTCATTCCCCCTTAGAAGAGGACCACGTAGGTGGGGAGCTGAGACATACATATCAGTGTACTGCTTAGCAAAGACAAATGTGAAAGCCAAATACACAGGGAGGCCAAGAGACAAGATTCATTTGGGGTTGGTCAGCTCTTCACTCCATAAGCGGGTTCTGCAAGCACACGGCCACTGCATACGCCCATAGTCAAGCTGGATGCCGGAACCGAGCCTACAGTCCCTAGTGAGTCTCAGCCACTGTGCCACCAAGAGTATACAGAGCCAAGCTGACCCTCCCATCCCTCCCGACCTAGGTCCCATACGCATGGCTGGGACCTGGGCCTGCCACACTTCCTTGGAGGTACAGTCTGGGTTGGCTTACCTCATGGATGACTGGCTTAGCGAGTCTGGATGCGGTAACCGTTTTATTTTATTGTTTTGGTTTTTCAAGACAGGGTTTCTTTGTGTTAGCCTTGGCTGTCCTGGACTCACTTTGTAGACCAGGCTGGCCTCAAACTCACAGTGATCTGCCTGCCTCTGCCTCCCGAGTGCTGGGATTAAAGGCGTGCACCACCACACCAGGCTTGCAGTAGCTGTTTTAAACATGCAGCACCAACCACCAAGGCTCACTTGGATCCCAGGAAGCATTCCCGTAGCCTCATGCAGACATTCGAGGGCCTTGGTGAGACTTCTGGCTTCCCACCACCTGCAGTGCCATGTCCTTGTTTCAAGTCCGTGGGCTCAGCCACAGCTCCTTCTGGAAGTTACTGTCCATTCACTAAGTCTTTTCTCTTGAATACTTTTCTTATGGCATATAACAAACCCAATGCGAAATGTGTCATCCTGCTCCTGGATGCAGTTTGGTGGCATTAAAGCGCATGCCTGTGCAGCCGTCACTCCCTGAAGGCTCTTTGTCCTAAGCTGGATCTTTGCCCCTGTTAAAGGTGGACACCATCTCTTCCCTAGCCAGTCATGCTACTTTCTGAGGTGGACTGTTCTAAGGCCCCAGAAGAGCCACTGCCTCTGCCTGTGGTGACTATCTCACAGGGCTCATCCTGGGGATCCCCTCAAGCCAGGGTCCTCCTCACTTTGAAGGCTAAATACTCCACTGTATTCACAAATGGGACACTGGGCTTGCCCCTGAACTTTGACCTCTGACTGTGCTCCTGTGAACCCGGTGTGTAAACATCTCTGAGACCAGTTTTGGGGTATAGGGCCGAAGAGGGTGGGAACTGTCCCATAATCTTCTATGGTGTTTATGCCACAGTAGCTACCCACTGCAGGCCTCCTGGGCTCTGTTCTAAGGCCAGGAATCTACTTGTGAAGGGGTTAAGGATTTTTTTTTTTAACCCAAAGGAGCTGCTTTATGAGACTACCTTATGCTGGAAGATCATAAAGACACAGACCAGGGGAGTTTCCTTGTGAAATTCTTCTAAAACTTCTAGACTTTGTAAAGGGATTTGGAGGAAGGAGCGAGGCCAGAGGCCAAAGGCCAATGGCCTTGGGAGGGAAATGCCTGTTGTTGGCTTTGGGCTAAGACAGGCCACCTTGGTAGGCCTGGACACAGCTTAGCCCACTGTAGACAACAGGCCCAGGCCCCCGGGGCCTCTAAACAGTGTCTCAAAGGAATGTGCTCCCAGAAGCAAACCAATGGAAAAATCAAGGTTCCCCCCAAATATTTTATTTAAATATTAAATTAAAAAAACATACATCAACTAATCATTTGGCATACGTTTCTCACATTAACATGAGAAATGAAACAATTCCATCATAGTAAAAAACAAACAAACAAATAAAAAAAAATTATATACATCTGAGATCACGTAGTGTCTTTTAAATAGGCGATTCCATTACAGTCCAGGACAGGGCTGCGAGGATCTACAAAAACACACCACACACGCCAAAAAAACAAAACAAAAAAACCCAAGAACTAAAAACCATGACATTACTGTCCCCCTAGGGAGGGGTGACAGCGAGGAGAAGACACAAAACTGCCAGAAAGTAAAGTGCTTGTCGCTTCTGACACACAGCAGTGCCCAGGCCTTTGATCTGTGGTATGCAGACAGGGACTGTGGGAGATGAGGGCAGGCTGCCCAGGATACTGGGTGATTCGGCAGGAGGGACACTTTTTGGCTTGTTCTATGGAGGGCACCAGTTCTGACCCAGAAGAACGGTATTTCGAGTAAGCGGTGTAAGATGGGCCACAGGGCCAATAGGGAGGACCTCGCTGCGGCATCAGGTCCAGGGCAGTCTCTTCTCGGCCTCAGGTAACTCGGTCAATCTTTGGCTTTTAAAAGTGCCTCCTTTCCTCTCCTTAATGACCTTAGGTTAATACTGCAGTGGCGAGATGCCATAGTGGAAGTCACCCAGGAGGCAGAGGGACAGACGCCTGACGCAGAGTGAACAGGAAGGGGTGACATCCCTGGGTCCTTCCAGAGGGTTTTGGATGGCGGAGCTGTGCCTGGGCCTACCTGCTGAGGTAGACTTGTCAGGTAGGCCATTCCTTGCTGGGACACCTCTACCCTGTGCTGGAGGTGGGCAACCCCTTCAACACAAACGTGGTGTAGCTGGGGACATTTCTCAATGTGACCAAGAGAGGTTTAAGCCAGGAACATAAAAGTGTATACAAAATAGAAAAAATAAGTACTGTCTGTCTCCTATTTATGTACATATACAGTATTTGCTTTAAAAAGGAACTTTACAAACACTGACCTATACTTTTCATCTTCCTGGAAGGCAAGCCAGTGGCCAGGCCTGGGTGCTGGGCTTTCACCAGGAACGGTCCCAGACCCAGGGTAGGTGGTCATAACCAAGATGGCCGCTGGCTGCCTGGACCCCTCTGGTCACAGCCCCTTGGTATTGCACAATGTCCCCAAGTCAGGTGTTCTTGTTGGACCCTGATAATGAAATGCGTAAAAATCCGGTAATTAGCAGCAGAGTTACACGCCTTGGCTTCCTTGTGGTGGAGGGTGGGGGTCGAGGTGGCGGGCTCTGGGATCAGGTGATCACGAGCTAGAGTGATCACCTGCAGGTCTTTACCCCTTCCTATCCTCTGAATAAGCCTGGCAAACTGACTTGAGCAGCTACAAAACAGAACTTAAGCTAAGAGACAACAAGGCCATTCTTCTGGCTGCCAGGGGAATCCCGAGTAGGCACACGGTCTTCCCCTTAGCCGATCCTTGGCTGTTCTAAAACCCACACGGAAAGCAGCAAGTTCACAGATCTTTTTTTTTTTTTTTTTTTTTTGCTAAAGCATAGGAGAGAACTGTGAACCCAAACCCCTAAACCAATGCCGACCGACAGAAAAGCATGCGCCACGCTCGGCACTGCTCCCTCCAGGGATGGATGTCTGAGCTCATCACGTTATGGTGATGACCTGTGTATGGGAGTGTAGGTCCCTGAGCAGCGTGGCCCCTCTCTTCTCCTTCACCCCAGCTGCATGGGCCTCTTTTCTCTCACCCCACTACCCCTTCCCATCCGCCCGCCCATACGACACCCCCTCGATTATTATTTTTCTTCAGAAAGTTTCAGTCCCCACTCATCAATGAGGTCATTCAGTGCAAGGAAAAATAAAAATAAAAAAATAAAAATAACAACAACAACAAAAAATCCTAAAAAGCCCATACACCAAACATATTGCTTGTTTCACGTCTAGAAAGTTCTTGGCTTTGAGTCCGAAACCATCTTCACATACTCTGAAATTATTGCTTAGAAGAGTCAGTCAGCCATAGCGGGGTTCAGCAGAGTCTCCCTCACTGTACCAGGACAAATGTCCCTCGCTGGCCAGAGGTCAGGTCTTCCATCTCACAGTCCCCCTGTGGCAGCCCGGCAGGATCACAGCTTGGGGCCAGCCTGGTGAGGCACTGTGGCAGGGGCCCAGTGGGCAGGGCCACTGGGCCAGCACTGATGTGCAAGTGGGCATCCAGGAGCTGTGCAGCAGACGCCACGGGGGACATGCCAGGCTGGAGGAGGGGTGCTGGCAGCAGTGGGATCCCAGACATGAGGAGGCCATCACAGGGAGTGAGCACATACGGGCCAGGGGACGGCTGGGGGCCCTGCTGGCAGCCAGACGAGGTGACTGGGTGGTGCTGTAACTGGAGCAGCCTGAAGAACAGAGAGACGGGGAGGGAAGAGGTCACTTGGTCAGCTCAGCCTAGAAGCGCTCCGGTTTCCACACTGCCCAGGTGGGTCCCACCCACCTCAGAGTTGCTCTTGGCAGAGGAGCTTGCATATAGCTTTGTGTGTGACGTGACACATCCCTAAGCCATCCAGCCTGCCCTAAGTCCTAGCTGGTGTGGCGACTCAGAGATGCCAGCTCAACAGGAGAGTCTTGGTCACCACGGCTCTCCACCCACAAAGGGTTACTAAGCCTGCCCAGTGCGCCTCCCAGGCTGCCAGGACCTCACTGAGGGGCCACATGACAGGGGATATATCTCAGCACACAAGTGTGGTATGCTTGTTACATGGGCTCCTTAAAAGAAAGGGCAGAGAGCACAGGAAAGATGTGGTGGGCCTACCTCTGCTGCTGCAGCACCTCTTCGAGCAGGCTCCTGCCCTCGCGACTGCCGGTCGTGCAGCCTTGCAGGCCAGAGCTTGGGGTCGGGGTATGGAAGGTGCTCATGCCTCCCCGGGGAGCACGGATGGAGGACTGGCACACCTGGCGTGCCAACCCTTTGATCTTGTTCAGGCCCAGGAACCCCTTGGTCCTCGCGTTTTTCCTCAGCTGCTGCCGAAAGGCCTTCAGCCCTGTGGAGCCGAGAGCAAGGGGTTAGCAGGCCTTGCTCTGGGTTATGGCTGGTAGCCTTCAGTCTGCTGGAGTTTCCAAGCCCCAAGGAGGAGGGGGGGAGGGGGGGGAGGAGGAGGAGGAAGAGGAGGAGGAAAGGAATTGACAACTGGGCAGCCATGGCTGAGGTTTCCCTACAGAGTTTGACAACTGCCAGCTCCTAAGTCCAACATCCACGCCTCATGCCTCCTCCATGGCCAGCCTTCTTTCCAGGTCTGGGGCTATCGTCCGTCCCACAATGGGACAGGTGTGTCTGGGTATGCTATGTAGGAGTGAGTGTGCCGTGCGCTGGGCTCTGGAGGCTCCCCGGGACTGACACAGACATGGAGGGCCTCACAGGTAACCCCTGACCCTGAGTGGCATGGAGAAACCCAAGCAGGCATGGACCTGCTTGAGCCAGGGTCCCTCCCTGACCCTGGCCCTCCTGCCAGGCAGAAGCTATTGCCCAGAATGGCTGTCCCTTGCACTCAGGGCCAGGGTCTGACTCACCCTGTAAGCCAGGCTACCTAGAACTATACCAGGCTGGTACCTCCAGCCTGTCCAGTGACCCAGTGAGGAGCTCTGATGCTTCCACTCAGGCTGGGGATGGGACCTAACTTCCATCAAGGACAGAGATGGCCTGCCAGGACAGTGGCACCTCCTTGGGGGCAATAGGGGTGGGTATGGAAGGGGACCTTACCTTGAGTGAGTGAGGTATCTGACGCTCTCCGTCCCTCCTGGAAGCTGACAGGAAGTAGGACAGCTGTGCCCAGACCTGCCTGAGCCTGTAGCACAGGGGTGGCCGACTGTGACCCCAGGAAAGGGGAGGCCAATCTGACTGGAGAGCTGGCGCCAGGCAGCCCTGGCGTGGCCAGGCCACTGCCAAGCCCGGCAGGTCCTTCACTTGCAGAGAAGGGGAGGCAGCTGTCCGAGCTGGTTCCTTCTGAGGGACTCGCTGTGGCAGAGGAGGAGACAATTATGCCTGTGGGAAGAACAAGGCCTTGAGTAGGAGACCTCACACCCCCATGGATAGCCTGAGGGGTGGGGTACATGGCCTGTTAGTGAGGAGGCTGTCATATGGTGGACCCTCATCTAGGCCACCAGAACCCAGAGGCCCTGGCTACGAGCCGAGAGTGCAAGTAAAGATGGGAAGCTAACAGACCTCAGGACAGGGACAAGGCCAAACACCTGTCCTCCAGTGCCTGGGACAGGCAAGGGGTGGCCCACCACTGAGATAAATACACATCGGCCCAAATATGAACCATGGATCACTGAAAACAAAACAAAATAAACAAACAAAAAAACCCAAACTCTAACTGGAGGAGGGTCCCAGGCAAAGGGCCCATTTCAAGTGAGTTCAACTTGGACTTGACCCTCCCCATGGATGCAGGGGTCTTTGGACTTACACGGAGGGTTGAGCGGGGAGAAATGGGTGGAGACTTCAGCCAGTGTGTGCCTCCGGCCCGTGCTGCTGGGCAGGGGCTGCTGGACTTCCTGTTCCTCTTCCAGCCCGGGACCTTGCCTGGCCTCCTCACTAATGGCCGTGTCCAGCAGGCTGCTGGGGGAGACGGATCGGTGCCGGAACACTCCACTGCAGTTGGTATCCACGGGGAAGAACAGGGGCTGGGAGGGAGAGACAAAAGCCAGTCAACTTCCAGGGCCCTGAGAATGGATGCTGATGGAACATCGGCCGCAGGAAAGATCCAGTAACCCACCAAGGACCAGCACCCACGCACCTGCAGTGAGCTGTGGAGATCACAATCCATCTCGGCCTGCAGGACAGACTGAGCCAAGGCCTGGGGCTGTGGACACAGCAGCGAGGGCCGGAAAGGGTCACATGGGAGGATTTCTTGAGGCACCTGGGGCGGGAGAGAAGGGAGGGATTGTTGGGAAGTGATTCCAGGGTCAAACAACCGGCAGCGGCGGCAAGCTGGTTCTAGAGATGAAACCAATCCACAGGGGCCAGATGCCAGCTGACTGGACTAGGGGCTCAGGATCCGGTACCTTCATCTACGAGGCCACATGCACGTATGTGGTCAGGAGGGGGTGCCTGGAACAGGAGTTTGCAGGGCAGGGCCTGGCCCAGAGTGGAACAGCCATAGCACCCCCTCCTGCTCCCTTTCCCCACAACCTGCGCCTGACACACAACTAGGGTTGCAACGACGTCCGGGGGACCGTCCTGAGAGTCAGTGCCACACGTCTAAGCAAGGGAGTCCTAGCTCCGAGGGGACAACTCAAGGCTCTAAGGGAGGGAGCTCGCCCTCACCTCCAGACTGCTGAGGTCCGAGCTTCGGAGCCGGGGCTGTCTGGCAGGGGCAGGGCCGGGCCGGGATGAGGGCTGGGTGCTTCGGTGCTCCTTGACGCGCTCAAGAAGGAGGTAGTAAATAGCAGCAAAGTGGTTGTAGCTACTGTTCTGCAGGGACTAGGGAGCAGGAACAGCGGGTCAGAGCAAGGCCCCCGCTACACTGGTCACTAGGCTTGCCTACGACCCTCAGGCAGCCAAGAATAATAATATCCTTATAGAAGGGGACAAAGCTGGCCCTAAAATTAGACTATATTCCCATTTTAACTCCACAGGCAAGGGTCAGCTCTGCCTGAAGAAGCCGATCCCGCTGCCATCCCAGGACGTGGGGCGCGGGCAGGGCTCCACGCAGGACGGATGCTCACCTCAATCGTCCTCTGCCGGTCGATGCCCAGCGCCTGCATGATGCCCAGCACTTGTTCGTTGTAGCCGCCCAGGTTGGAGGTGTAGCCCTGCATGGAGAAGGCGGGGTCGTCCTGCTGCAGCAGGGTGGGGTCGGCCTGCATCCAGCGGTGCTGGCGGATCTGGGCGATGGTGATGCGCTTGGCAGGGTCCACAACCAGCATGCGTCGGATCAGTGTCTCACAGTCTAAGGAGGCAGAGGACTCGCTGAGGACAGGGTGCTGAGCCTGGTGGCCTATTCCCACGCCCGCGTGGTAGTCAAGAAGTCTGAAGCTCCCATGAGTCTACCCCCTTCTACAGAGAAGAGCCACCAAGTTGGGGACCAGACACGCTAATCTTTCCAAATGTCTCCTGTAGGAAACCTTTTTGACTCTCCCTCCTATTGTGGTACACACAAGGGTGGACAGCTTTATGAAACAGAAAGTCTTGTGTGTGAGAGGGGTTGGCATCAAAGGGGCCTGACGGTGGGGGCACTAAGGAGATGTGAGGCCTAGCAGTGTGTGTGTGTGTGTTGGGGGGGCACTGAGGAGCTAAGGCTTGCAGGGGAAAGACAGTAAGTAGGGCACCGGGAAAGCACCCATGGGTTTGAGTTTCTCTTGCAGTTTGATCACCAGGACCTGAGTCCTGACCGGAGAGGAAACTTGCTACACAGCTGAGCAGGCACTGCCAAGACCCACCGCCCTCCACCTCTTTCCTAAAGCTAACCGCCAGCTTACACGAGGCACCCAGGGCAGACCAGCCAGACCACGCCCACCCACCTTGAGACATGAAGAAAGGGATGCGGAACCGGCCCTCCAGCACGCGCTGTCTCAGCGTCGGCAGGTTGGGTCCGTCGAAAGGGAGGGATCCACAGACGAGGACGTACAGCACCACGCCGAGGCTCTGTGAAATGACCAGACAGCTGCGTTGGCACCCTGCTTGCCGGCTCCGGGGATGAGGTAGCAGGCAGCGGCAGCACGGTCTAAAAAGGCTCCTACCCAGATGTCTAGCTGGGGCCCTTCATATTCCTTCCCCTCAAAGACTTCGGGAGCTGCATATGGGGGGCTCCCACACCACGTGGACAGAGGCTCTCCTGGCTTGTAGAAATTCCCAAAACCAAAATCTGTGAGGCAAAGGAAGAGGCACAGACATAAGAGCGCTGTAGCTGAAGGGGGCACCGGAACCAGACGCCCCACAGGGTCTTCCTCGCCACACGTTCTTGCCTGCCAGTTTGATGTCCATGTTGGCGTCCAGCAGCAGGTTCTCCGTCTTGAGGTCCCGGTGGACTATGTGATGGTTATGGCAGTACTCTACTGCTGACAGAATCTGCCAGAATTTCTTCCGAGCCTCATTTTCACTCAGGTGCCCATTGGAAGTCAGGTAATCTGAGGGACAACAAAACAAAGTCACACCCTAAGATGCCAGAGCCTGCCACGACCTGGAGCCGGGCAAGGGATCCCCTGAGACCCACAGGAGATGCGGGCACACGTGACAAGGCAGGTTTCACCTGACGCTAAAATGAACGCAACTCACCGAACATTTCTCCATTTTTTGCAAATTCTGTGACAATGTATAGCATATCCTTTGTCTCCATAACCTGAAACAATAAAAAATAAAGCAAAAAGGAGAAAGGATCAAACGGAAGCTGTGATGGATGCACCTGAACCCCACGCAACCTTTGACCTCTTCAAGAAACCGCCTCCATCATGTAAGGAAGGAGAGAGGGAGGGGAAAGAAACGCAACCCAAACACAACTTTACACATTGGGATAAGATCCTCTGCTCTGCCATCGTTTGGTCCTGTCTGCCCAGGCAAGTCTACTCTTAAAAGGGAAAGCGCCATTCAAGAAAACAAAACAACAACAACCAACCAATCAACCAAAAAAATACCAAAGCAAACCAAGTGATCAATACCAATATCCCACCCCCACTTGCTTTATTGACAAGACACTAAGCTTTAAGAACATGGCCTTGCCAGGTAAAGTACGGGGGATTGCTCTTTGTACAGCACATTGCTTAGCATGTGTCAACAGTAACGGTCAGTGTCAACATACACTTTCAGAGTTCATTCATTGATCGACAACTCTGTTACTTAAAAAAAAAAAAAAACTTAAACCATAACTAAGCAACAAAGTAAAATTCAATTATTTGGTTCTGAAACAAGTTAAAAAAAAACAAAAACAAAAACAAAAACCACTTATATATATGTATTGTTTAACTATTCCAGAGGAGCCAGGTATAGTGGCATATACCTGTAATCCCAGCACTCAGGAGGCAGAGGCAGAATTGCTGGGAAATCAAGGCTAGCCTGGACTACATGGCAAGTTCCAGGCTAGTCAGTCTAGCCAGTGAAACTGTCTCAATACAAATAAATAAATAGAACATTTCATGGGGAGAAAGAGAATGCACCCTGGCAGAAAGAAAGATTTCTTTGGGTTCAAGACATACTGTTATTCCTTTGAAAGGTATTTTAAAGAATCCTTTTGAGTCATAAACACTAAGAAAAGAGTTATTAAAAACCATGGCAAGTCAGCTAAAACACTTTAGCTGTCACCTCCCCTCCCCACAGTGCAGTAGAGGACCCCTGTTTATTCCTTTTCTTGATGGAAAAAAAGGGGAAGGAAAATGAATTTAGAGTCTAGATCTTTTTTTTTTTTTTTTTTTTTTTTTTGGTTTTTTTGAGACAAGGTTTCTCTGTGTAGCCTTGGCTGTCCTAGGCTTGCTTTGTAGACCAGGCTGATCTTGAAGTCACAGCGATCCGCCTGCTTCTGCCACATGAGTGCTGGGATTAAAGGGGAGCGCCACCATGCCCGACTTAGAGTCTACATCTTTTAACCTTTAAAAACCCTAAATAAACCAAGTTTGGCGGCAGACATCTGTAATCCCAGCACTCAGGAGACTACGGCAGGAGGATTGCCACAAGTCTAAGGCCACCAAGACATAGAAGCTATTTGGCAAGACGCTATCTCAACAAATGGAACCAAACAAACACTCCCCACCCCCACCCAGAGGAGAGAAAGAGACGCCTCACGCCTCAGAACGGCTCTAGGGCCCGGGCCAGCGGAATGAATGCTAGACACAAGTATCGAGACCGGAGGACCAAAACCTGAAAACTGAGCTGCAGAAGGCAGGAGCTAAACTGTCCACGCTGGCATCCGTCGCCTGGGCAACATAGCTTTGACCTGACCGGCAAGTGGAAGGAAGGGAGGGAGGAAGGTGCTAAGAGCAGCATAGACGGGGCCTCCATGGGTTGGAGCACAAGAGCGTGGTGGTGGTGGGGAGGCGGCATCTTCCCAGCCCCTTCTCCCAAGCATGCTGGCCAAGGAGGAAACTTATCTTGGAGCACAACTTATAGGCTGACCTCTGAGCACACAGCCCCGGGCTCTGTGCTTAGAGACGGAGAGGGAACCATCACCACAGGCCAAATACAAGCTCCAGGGACTTGTCTGCCATTGTTCTGAGAAGGAAGGCCAGGGGTAATTTTAAATTACAGTTCTCTTCCCTACTGCACTGTAGACACGACTGCACACTCACGTCCCCTGTAGTCACCTCAGGCTCACGAGGATTCTGAGAGTCACTGATGGGGACTCACACACCAACAGAAGCATATACGACACCGTTCACCAGGCCTGGCTCTTCTACACGTAGACCCATCTCAGGGCTGCAGAAGGGTCCGTCTATCACTAGGCAGACCCGAGGGAGATTGTCAGAGAACAACCAACCAGCAGACAACCGGGTGAGGCACATTCTCACCCCAGATGAAATGCCAAGTTTCTATGGTTAAAGCATCTCGCCGGTCTCTGCTCAGCACTGCGAGTTACACTCAGGGAGACCAGGGCTTGCTGTTGCCATCACAAAGAAAAGCTGGAAAGCGCTGCCGCTTTTTTAACGTTTAATAATCATCTGCAAAGGCGGAAGTTTCAAGTTTCGCTCAAGTTTGCCCTTTGGTACTAAGCCTGATGATGGTACATGTGGCTGTTCTCACAGTGACAGGACTTCATCAACAGACCTCAACACATCCAAAACCCGGGACAAATCACAATGCAAGATAAAAACTCCAAACAAGACAAAACCAAGTGTACCCTGGAGCAAGTGACTACCTGGTTCCTTCCTACCGGGGAGTACAGAAACCCAGGCCACCTTCAGGGACCACAGGCTCAGGGTGTGACACCTGAAAAGCAAAGGCCGTGCCTACAAGGCTCACCTGGTAGAGCTTGATGATATGAGGGTGGTTGAGGAGTTTCATGAGCTGGACCTCCCGATAGATCTTCTCCAGGTTGCTGGAATCTAAGCGTGTCTTGTCAATTATTTTTATTGCAACCTACAGATTTTAAAAAGAAAAGGGGGGGTATAAATAAACGTTCGAGGAACCTCATTTGCACTTTTTTGGGGGGGGGCAAATGAATTTCTCAAACATTTGATGTCTTCAAAAGGTCACAAGAAATTGAGAGGAAATAAAAGTAGGCACTAACTGTGTTTTTGCCAGCTAGCTTTACAAGGAGCCACTCATTTCTGGTTGTTTTTTTTTTTTTTCCCTCTCCCTCCCCCCTCCCCCACTCTTTCTCTCTCTTTAATTTTCGGGGAGGGAGTGGTTGTTGGTCATTATTATCTTTGCTGTTCCTAGTAATTGTACAAATTATGCAGAAACATAACAAAAAGCTTCCCCCTCCTTTACCAGACTAAACACTGTCATCGTTTACAATTGTGACAATCAACTCTGCAGGACTGAATCAGCACAGGGGTCCACCCCCTGGTTGGATCCTCACACCCCCCACACACACCGGGTTTAGTCTCCCCCCAATACGCGCGCGCACCTGCGTTTTGGTGACTCGGTGCCGCGCCAGCTTAACCACCGCAAAATTGCCTTTTCCCAGGGTACGTTCCACGTCGTAAAAGCCCACGCGGAGGGGCTTCTGCTGGCCCTGGCCTGTGCCTGAGGGGACCGCGCTGAACTCCGACATGATCACCATGGCTTCGGGCCGCACCTGCGGGTCAGCGAGGAGTGCGTTCAGCACCGACCGAAACCGGCTCGACCCCCTTTCCCTACTCCCCCCACCCCAGCCCGAGCCTCCACGACGTGGCCAACAAAACTGTGTCCGCCAGGCCACCATGCGTGCCTCCTCGACCCTGTGTTCCTCCAACCCAGGAACCCGAGTGTGGCCCGGGACCCTGGATCCCAGCTCGCACCCCCACTCGCTCATTCCTTGACACCGTCTCCCCGGACTAAAGTCCCCACGTACGCACCCCTCTACCCCGAATCGCCCCAGCCCGAGCTCTCGGATCCTGGGCTCGTACCCACGCGCGCGCCCCCACGATCCCAGGTTCTCTTCGCCCGAGTCCCCACGCACGCGCCCCCCGACCCCCGGTCCTGGCTGGGCACGCGCGCCAGCAGCCCACCCGCGGTCGACCCCGCGCCAGCCCCTGGACACCCTCCGGTCCCGGGCTATCACCGCGCTCCGGTCCACCAGCGCCCGCACTCGGCTCCCCAGGACAGGCTCCTCAACCGGGCATTCGCGGACCCGCCTCCAGGCGCCGACCCGCAACAATGGGGAGCCCGCCGGGCTGGAGTCCAGCCCGCGACCCCACGCGCGCACCTGCGGGGCCGCGGGAACCCGAACCCGCGCCACCGCTCACCTCCGCCGTCCTCCGTGCGCCCGATCCGGGACGCCACCCGCTCGGCTGCTCGCTCTGCTTCGGCGCCCGCAGTTCGCGCCGCCGCCACCAACGCTGCCGCTGCCGCCCGGGCCGCGCCGCATGTCAGCGCCCCACCGCCGCCGGCCGCACGCGGCAACGCCCCGCCCCGCCCCGCCCCGCCCCGCGCAAGCCCCGCCCCACCCCGCCCCCCGCGGCAGGCACAGCCCATTGACGTCGTTTTGACGCCAGAGCGACGCGCGGCCCAGTGCCGGCCGAGGGGGAGCGGAGATCGGGCGGTTGCCAAGAGACTGGAGGCTCTGACGCGCGCGCCGGTGAGGCCGTCGCCGTGGCGACCGCGGGCGGTGACGTCAGGGGCCGGGCTCCACAGTCGCTCGAGACATGCCTGCGCCTCCTGCCGGGCACGGGCGACACTACTGTGGCCCACCAATCAGGAGGCCGAGCATGCATGGGGGACCCGCTCTCCCCGGGGCCTCGTGGTGGGTACGGTGCCCCGTGGGTGCTCATGGCCTCCTTCGGACGAAGCAGGGTGGAGGAGAGCCGCCAGATTTTCGGCGTGGGGCTCTGGAGCGGGTGGCTCTGGACTGATCGATCACTCCGCTATGCGGGGCGCGCGCGCGGTGTGCACCCTAGAGAGGGCCGGCCAGCTGCAGTAACGACTGGCTCTAAGAAACTGTCAGTTGAACGCCGGTTACTTTTTGTTATAGAAAAACAAAACAAAACAACAGCAACAAAAACTCCAGAATATTCAGCAAGTTGGAAAGTTAAAAGCAGGAAAACGTGTCGAAAGGTCCCAAAACCTACTGCTTCAAGGGCCTCTTCAAAGACTAGCCCAAGACCCGAGAACTGCAGTGACCTCGGACAATTGGATAGGAGTGCTTCAGACGCAGGCAGCGGAAGGACCCAGCCCCTGCCAACCTTCCACCCGACTCTGGGCTGATAGGTGGGGCCCTTGGAGGACTGGGCACTTTGCCCACTCCCTTGGCGGCTAATGCTGTCTGCCAGTTGGCCCACCCTGTCTGTCCCCAAGCTGCTTCCAGACAACAGATAGGACACAGGGCGGCTTGGGACCTTGGGATTGGGCCTGACCCTGAGAGTGCCTGCCGGAAGCAGGGCCCATTAAAGGGGAGATGAAGTGTGGAGAGAGGGGAAATGGCATGCGTGTGACTCCTTTTGTTTGTGTCCGCTGGGGCCCTGTGTCCCTTCACACCTCATCAGAAAGTAAGATGTGCTCTAAGGGGACAGACGTGAACGACATGGGTGCAGCCGGTTCTCCACGGCTAGGAAGGCAGACGTTTGGGGCTGAATATCTGTGTCTCTCTTCCTGTTGTTCATGTGTGAGAGAAAACTAGCCCTTCACAGACCAGCTCCTGAGCAGGTATTAATCAAAATCAATTCATAACTCCGCGAGGGAGGAAGAGTTCATAGACTGATCCGGGTTGTGTAGGCTGGCCTGAGAGAGGGCACAAGGGGGCCAGTCATGTGCTATTACGGCCACACCTCTCAGCCCCACCGGGAGTTCACACTCTCAGCCTTGCCTTTCCCGGGCCAGTGTGTTTTGAAGGGCATTCAAGGACACTAGCCATCTCAGAATCCCCTTTGTCTTTCAACACGCTCCCTTTGTTTGTGACAAGTTCATAAACCAAGGATTTGGGGGGGGCATAGTATTTTAAGTGTCTCCCTTCTGAGCAGTTTACCACCGCTCCCCTCACCCCTGGGGGTCCTAACACCCTGTCCTTTTTCCTAGGAAAGCTACACAGAAGGGGTGGAAACCAAGTTAAACAAATAAAACTTTGTCCTTACCTTATGGGCCCTCCCCTCTTCCCCGCTTGTCCACCCACTTGGCCTCAGTCTAGCCAGAACCTTTCAAAAGGTCTGAGGTGTTTGCAAACATGACATCAGTGTTAGGTCCAGGAAGAAACTAAGAACAAATGGCTAACTGAGGTGCCTATTAACATACCACCAGTCTCAGTATCCAAAGTACCTGTTAGAGTGGCCTGGCTTCGCTCAGACCTACTCACCACCACCCCCTCCCCTAACCCTCCTCAGCCCCTGAGCTTCCCACATAACCCAGTTATTTTTGGCCTTGTGCTATTTGGCTCTTCTCTTGGTCCTCTTTCTCTTGGTGTTCTCCTCCTCCTCCTCCTCCTCCTCCTCTTCTCTCCTCCTCCTCTCCTCGTCCTCTTCTCTCCTCCTCCCCATCCTCCCCCTCCTCCTCCTCCTCTTCTCTCCTCCTCCCCCCTCCTCTTCCTCCTCTCCTCCTCCCTTCTTCCCCTCTTGCTCTTCCACTCTCTGTCTCCCCTCTCATGACCCAGTCTATTGTTCTGGCCTTATTCTGTCTGGATCCTTCCAGATGCCTCTGGCTGGTCTCTCCCTTGTATCTACAACAAGAACCTTCTCTTCAACCACACCTAGGAGCGGTTATGTCCTCCTTTTCATCCAGCCAGCACCAAAGAAAAACTTAGGGCCCAGACCCAGTGGAGGATGCTGCCCCAGAGGCAAGCCTGAATCCTTGATGTCTGTCCACCCCTGAGTGACCACCTGCCATAACTGTCCTGTGCCAGCAGTGGCCATACTATACATCCCTCCCAGATCCTAAAAGAGGAGCTTGCTGTGTCCAAGAAGACAGAAAGTGGGGAGGAACAGGCCCCTCTGGCACCCTCCTAAAACCCTGTGTGCCCCAGGTGGCTCTGTGTCATTGATCCCCCGGAAACAACTACTTTCAGCCCCCTGTTTTCTGTCAGGTTCTGTGGTAATGCTTTGGCTCTTGAGGAGGAAGAGAACACCTGGCATGCGCTTCTAGGGAGCAAATGACTCAGGGATTCCTCACCCGGAGCAGGGGAGGGAGCACAGTGCTGTGCCTCACTGTGCCAGTGAGGCACCGTCTTGAAATAGCATCCTGACTGGCAAATGGGAACCACTCTTTGTTCTTCATTTGGAGTTCTCGCACCTGCCCTGTAGGTGTGATGCTCCCCGGAGGTTGGTTTTGCTGTTTAGACCATGAGGCTGGAAGCTCCATCTCCTGGGCCAGAGCCCTTCAGTGTTCCTGACTACACAGCTAGATGTGCCCCCATCCTACCTTTCTAACCTAAGCCAACACAGGCAGAACCTGGAGTTCTGCACTAGCTCTTGAGACAAAGTGAGAATGGGCCTGCTACCCTGAGCTGTACATCCTTTGGTGTCCTCTGAGGAGAGGGGTGGCTTCCTGTATCATCGAGAGTTGGACAAGGCACCCTTCTTTCTTGGGCCACCTCTCTTAGTACTGAAGGGTCTCTTTACCCCTACGGCTGTGTCCCTCGGAGTTCTTTGGTTTGTTCCGTACAGCTTTTGCCTGGTGGCTTCTGAAGTGGTCAAGAAAAGAGGGTTACCCCAGCCTGCTCACCTACCTTGGTGTGTTTGGTCCCATCTTACATCCCAACTTTGACAAGCTGTTGTGTGTGCTGAGGCAGGAGTCACAGCCCAGGTTTGGGATGACAGTGGGGAGAAGGCCTGAGACCCAGGAGTCCCTAGTCATGGGCCAGTAGCTCAAGGAGCAAGACTACCCAAGGCTGCCTTGACAGCCTTCGGCCATGCACTAGAGAGCCACTGCTGTTGGAGTATGTCTCAGCAGGGACCCTTGCCTCTCAGGACAGTGATCATGTCAGCCAGCAGGGGCCACTTAACAGATCACCAAGACAGCAAAGCAAGCTGGTCCCCTGGGGACACTGGGACAAGAGTTGGAGGCATCTGAGTTCTGGAGAGGTGACCCCAGTATATATAGAACGGACTCAGAAGCACCCGTGCATGTAGAAACATCTAACCGTGAGCAGCTGGCCTTATCCAGAGCACCGGGCTTCCTGTTTGTAGTGAGGAATTCAATTAATTAGTCAAATTTCCCAACTTTGGGGCTTTTAAATTTTATTTTTCATGATTTTTTTTCTCAGATTAGCACATGAAGTAATAGATTTTGCCATAAGGCTTTCCTGCATTCTCTTGTTTATTCTCTTCCCTCCCTTCCTGTCCTCCCCCACGCCCTCCCCAACTCCCTCCCCAGCCCTTCCCCTCCACATGTCTTCCTTCCTTTTCCACGTCTCAGGTCTTCTCTTAACTGTCTCTCCCCTCCAGCCTTCCCAGAAGATTTCATTTCCCCTCTCTAGTTTGAAGACCTGTACCCCCTATACACACACACACACACACACACACACACACACACACACACACACACACACACACACGTGTAGAGGCGCCCTTCATTCGCATTGTATTAAGGTGTACCTCAGTACGTTGCTGAGCTGGCAGTGAGGTAAATGCCAACAGATTCTGGTATTGCCGTTTCTATTGAGGAATCTCCTGTCTCAATGTTGTGTAAAAATTACTCCCCAGTTATCTCTGATTGGTTAATAAAGAAGCTGAAGAGCCAGTGACTGGGTGGAGGAGACAGTAAGCAAGACTTCCATTCCCAGTCTTGGGGTTCCAGAGCAGGTGGGGAGAGAGAAGAAAAAGGTTGCCATGCCATGCGGAGGAGGTCGCCACGGAGAAGTGGCCATTGGGATGAGGATGGAGCAGAGGCAGCCAGGCGGAGACTAAAGGACAGGTGACAAGACACATAGCTGGGACATAGCCCAGTCTAGCATAGTTGAGTTAGAATAGATGGATATCTGCCCAGTTATGGTGCTTGAAGCTTATTGTGCAAGAGGTCTCTGTCTCATTAATTGGGAGCTGGGGCGGGCATATAAAAAAAGAAACCTTTAATTCCAACACATACAGAAATAAGATCTAGAATGTATACACGAGAGATGGCATGTATTTGTCTTTCTAGGCATGGACACCTAAGATAATATTCAGTTCTATTCACTTTGCTGGAAATGTCATGAATTCATTTTTTCTTCACAGCTGCATGAAATCCCTCTGTGTATGTGGACCACATTCTCCTTAGCCGTTCACCTGTTGGTGGACAGCCAGGCTACTTCCATGTCTTAGCTGTTGTAAATGGTGCAACTGGAAGCATGAGCGTAAAAATTAAATTAAATTAAATAATTAAAAATCTGTGTTATCTTGACTCAGAATGGTCATATCACACTTTTATTTTTAAAGGTTTTCATTGATGTTGTTTGTTTTAGAAATCTCCTATGCTGGTTAGTTTTTTGCCAACTAGACAGAAACTAAAGTCAGTTGGGAGAAGGGAACCTTAATTGAGAAGATGCCAACATCAGATTGCGTATAAGCATTTTCTTGATTGACAACTGATGTAGGAGGGACCAGCCCACTGTAGCTGGTACTGGGTCATATTTGGAAGCCAGAGGAGTCTCCATGGCTCTGACTTCTTCATAATGGATTGTAAACTCTAAGCTAAAAGAAACCCCTCCCTCCCCCAAGATGCTTTTGATCAAGGCGTTTAGGACAGCAATGGAAAGCCCCTCCATACTGAATAGTTTGGCTACACAACTTTGTAGTCTCGCCCACCAATAAGTAAAGGTTGTGATAAATATTTATTTTTATTTTTATCTTTGGGAACTCGGGGCCTCAACATGTGCTAGTGATCTACCCCTGAGCTACACTACCAGCTCTAGTGAGGCATCATAGATGCTTATAGCTGATGGTCTTGCTTGATGGTCAAGCAGACCTATTCCATACTCGAGGACTGTACTGTGAGTCTTTTAGGTGCCTGTGACCCTAACTTGTGCTACAGAATTGTGAGGTAGCTGGAGACAGAGCACAAGATGAGATCAGTGCTCATGAGGGCCAGCAAGGGCCTAAAGAGAAACATCAGAACCTAGTGGGGGAGAGTGGGGGGGGGGCGAGGGGCTTGTTTAAGGACACCTGTTTGGGATTGGTTCTCTGCCCTGGGGAGGCATATCTGGAGGAAGTCCTGTTTGTCTCCTTCAGGAGCTGTGTCCATAAATGTCAGCTCTCCACAGTCTGATCAGAGGTACTGACCAACCAAGGAGTGTCAATCTGTCTCTGTTGCTATAACAAGATGCCCGAGACTGAGGAGCTACCTTGCTCCAGGCTTCCTTGGTCACTAGGGCTGGTTTATGGTTTGTTTATAAGGCTGATGGTTCTGAAGGCTGGGATGTCCAAGAGCAGGATGCTGGCTTCCCTCCAGGGCCTTCTTCCTGCATCATAACGTCATCGTAACTTGATTCAGGCAGCAGGTGTGCCAGCTCAGGCCCCTGCATCTTCCTTGTCCTGTTCTACAGAGCCACTGCAGCATCAGGGAGCCCTTCCTTAGTGAGCTCAGCTCATCCCAGCTTCCTCTCCCAAGGCCCAACTCCACATCAACATATAAATTTGGGGTGAACTTGGGGGTTGGGGTGGCAATGACAAGGACACATTCAAGCGGCACAGGGAGCAAAGTTCTGACTCTTTTCACATGGCAGAGCCCCGGGAAGCTCCACTCTGTACAGATATGGAGAGGGCAGCTGTGGGCCTGAGCTGGCCTCACACTGTACTCTGGGCTCTCTGCAGTGCTGCACAGGGCACTGGGACACCCACGACAGACGTTCAGCGTCACTTCTCATCCTCTCGTCCACCAGCCTTACACACAGCAAAACGGCTGGTTTTCATTTATTTATTTGTTGTCATCTGGAAAACGCATATATGAGTTTCTGTCATCTGTAACAGCTGTGCTAAGTGCTGTGGGTGTGACCGTGAGTGAGCATGCTCCAGACTGCCAAGGAATGGTGACAGACGGGAAGACACCCTGCCAGGGTCAAAGTGGGAAGGAGCAGATCACCCAGAGTATGATTTCCACCAAGAGGTCTGATATCAGACCATCCCCCAAAGGCTCAGGAGGTAGCTGCTATTAGCCAGCACTGTTGGGTGTTGGAAGCTCTGGGATTGGATATCACAGACACTGCCTCTCCTCCAGCGCATCAGTTCTAAGAAGACAGACAATTGAGAGGCTGGAGGAATGGCTCAGTGGTTAAGTGCACTGGCCACTTTTTCTGGGGGTCTCGGCATCCATTCCTAGCACCTACATGGCAGCTCACAGTAACTACAGTTCCAGGGAATCCGACACCTTCTCCTGACGTCTGCACACATGAGGTGCAGACATATACACAGACAAAACACCCATACACATACAGTTAATCATATACTTTAATTCTTTAAAAAAAAAAAAAAAAGACGGCAGCTGGGACAGGAAACATAAGCCATTAGGAGAGGGCTATGATGCAGGACAGTGAAACAGAAGGTGTGGCAGGGAACATGGCCGGAGAGGTGGAGGTGTGGGCATTGGCATGGGCTGGAGAGTGCAGGCAGGAGGCAGACATTTGCCTCTTTCCTATGATTCTGAGCTGGATATGGGGTCTGGGACAAGCTGAGGTCAGGATGGAAAAATCTGGCAGTGACCTTCAGTGTGGCCAAGTGTCTGTTTGCAATGTGTGGCCCAAATGTTTGTGTGGCTTCTCCAGAGGTGCTTGAGGGCAGGTGTGGCACTTCAGGTTTACCCAGCCTTGGGGCATTGCTGACAAGGATGATGGGGAAGGACGGAAAGACAAAGAAACTGGGCTTTAACCTTGGCAAGCAAGCTGGGAAAGGGAGCACAGAGGGCGGGAGGAGCCCAGGCTGGAAGCCCAGTAGCTCAGGAGGTAAAAGCAACCTCCCCCCACCCCACCGCCGCCATTTCTCACAGCTCAGACTCTGGGAAAGGGGAGGACTCACAGTGATCTAGAAGTGAGACCCCCCAGGCTGAGGAGGGATAGTAAAGCCGTAGGGACTTTCTATGCCCATCCCAGCTCGGAATAATGGCACAGAGACATATTTATCTATAATAGCTTTAGGCCTTAGCTTACTCTTGTTCCCAACCAGATCTTATAACTTATGCTAACCAGTTTATATTAACCTATGTTCTGCCACGTGGCTCAATACCTCTTCTTTACTGAATCCTTTTCCCTCACCTCTTTCTTTCCTGGAGTGCCTATCTCTGTCAGGAAGTCCTGCCTCTCTCTCCCTCCCTCCCTCCCTCCCTCCCTCCCTCCCTGTCTTCCTCCCTCTCTCTCTCCCTCCCTCTCTCTCCCTCCCTCTCCCTCTCCCTCTCCCTCTCCCTCTC
>OU015751.1:5869644-5915210 GCA_907169655.1 Acomys percivali
TCTCTCTCTCTCTCTCTCTCTCTCTCTCTCTCTCTCTCTCTCTCTTGCTTTTGCTATAGGCCACTCCATACTTTATCTGAGTATTCAACCAATACTGAGGCAAGAGGTGCTTCCTAAAAATGACAATAACAAAGTCTGTACTCAACTCTCTGGGTGCAGAGTCAGCATTTGAATAATACAAGGACCATCCTTACACAGTGCACAGGACGATAATCCTGATGAGATAGTCGGAGACCTAAGGGCCAGGAGTCTGTCTTCCCCTTGGTTTCTGGATGGGTCTCCACCAACCTCAGCAGCTTGATATAGGGAAGTGGATGGCCCCCTAAGCACACGGGCATTCCGTATCAAGTTTCCACATTCTCTTCTTATGCACGAGGGGTATTCTAAGACCTTCTTTTTCCTGAAGCCAAGCCAAGTGCAAGGCCACAGATATGTTGTGTACACAGCTGTGTCTCCGTTTCCCCTGCAGGTGTGCATCGGTTACTTTCCTTGTCACAAAAATCTCTGACAAAAGCAAGTTGGGAAGAAAAGGTTTATCATAGCACTCAACTTAAGGGTATATAGCCCATCATAGCAGTGGGGGCTCTAGCTGTGCCAGGAGCATAAGGTAGCCAGCTGGTCACACTGTATCCAGTCTGCAGCAGAGAGGAACAAACGCTGATACTAGGCTGGCTCCCTTCCTTTTCCCTCTTGAGTCAGGCCCAGACACTAACCCATGGGATGGTGCTGTCACACTCAGAGCGGGTCTTCCCTTCTCAGTTAAACCTATCTGGGAAGGCCTTCAAGGAGATTCCAAATCTCACCAAGCTGACGGTGACAGTCAAGATTCACTATTACAGTGTACGTACAGGTATACAGGCTTACCTATAACAATAACAGTATAACCCATAGCCACATTTCTCTGTACCTACAGGCCAATGATAAGGTTTATAAGTCAGTCATAGTAAGAGATTAACATCAGTAACTCATACTTCAGCAGAAAAACAACATTAAATACAAGCTATGAAATGTGAGCTGTCTCCTCCCAAATACCACTAGGCTGTGCTCACCTTTCTTGTGACCTGGGTCCCCTGGAATGAGATGAAACAAGGTGAGCGACACAGACCTTGTGACCGTGTGGGATTTGACAAGGGGCCCTCTGAACACAAGCACTGGAATTCCAAGACAGTCTTTTTGAAACTCTGTGAGATAGACAGGTGGGGGTCACGTGCATGGTGGAGACACTGCACATGATCCCTGACATCTGGGCAGGATGGTAGAAGATGACTTGCGGTTTCATCTTGGTGATCAGGGGTTGTGCGAGGATTTATTTCTAGAATTTTCCATGCAGTATTTCCAGACCAAGGTTGACCATGGGTAACAGACATCATGAAAGTGAAATACGGGTGGGGAGGTAGGGGATGGGGGTGGGGGCCGGGTGGGGGGTGGGGATGGCCCTGTTGGGAAATGTGGAACAGACACTGACAAGATGCAGAAATATACAGAGATGCAAACAGGCACAGGAGACACTGTTGGTGTTCCGTGTTTCTCGTGCTGCCGTGTATGGCCACGGTAATGCTCCTTCCATGTGGGGGTTCATGCCTGCCTTTCTCAGTGGCCTGTGGAGAACTCATCTTCCCTTGTCAGTGAGCACCATCAAAATCCTGATTTCCCAGAGAAACCCTGTCTCAAAAAAAAAAAAAAAAAAAAAAATCCTAGTTTCCATTCAGGCTCCTAATATTGCATTGTGGGAGGATAAACTGTTCTTCGAGCAGTGTTAGCCTGGCCCCTTTCTCTTTTCATCCTGGAAAGTGGGCTCTTGCAGAAGAGATGTTGCAGAGTAGACCTGTGGCCCGGGGGAACAGTGCCAGCTCCCACTGCCCCTGGACTGTTCCCACACTTCCTCCTAGTCTTAGGAGACTGCTTAAAAGCATGGCGCTGAGAGTCAAGGGAAACCCTGAAAATGGATGTAGGATAGCACCCTCTGGAGAAAGAAGTCCCTGGATGCTAAAGGCAGAAATACCCACAGAAATCAGGGGATAGAGGCTGGCAGTCACCTCTTGTCACTACGGTCAGGCCTCGGAGCATGTGGAGGCCTGTCCCTAGGTTACCAAGGTGATATGTAGACTCCTGCCTGTGAGAAAGGCTGCAGGGGTTTTCAGGCTTTTTTTTTTTCTTGGCCAGCAGAAGGGTATTCATTTTCTCTGACCTGGTTTCCATGGTGTCGGGGATTGTTACTGTTTGTTTAAAGGAGAAATGCACCTACTTGTGTCATGATATGACAAGGACATCGTTGGATCAGCTAGTAAAAATGGCCTATGCCATTGTTATGCCACACACACTCTAAAGACCCTACACAGGGACCTCATGACAGCCAGGAGCCATGCAAAGACGTGCAGCAGTGTGGGACAGAGCCAGTGGCCTCAGCACACACTGTCAGGCTGGCAATGCCTCTGTGTCTAGAGAAGCCACAGAAAACACAGGAAAAAGACAGGCACGGAGGAAACACACATTGCCTGTGGTTCAAGGCTCCGTGTTAGTGCTTAGATCAACAAATCTGGAGTCACCCTGAGCTGCCAAAGGTCCAGGATGTAGCCTGGGCCTAGCATGACAGACATATCCTCCCCTCCAGTCTGAATCTCAGAAATCCACACTTGTGTTTCAGAGCCAGCTGTCCTGACATGGCACTGAGCTAGGATAGCAGGTAGGAGGTGCTGGCTAGGCAAACGTAAAGCAAAGGCTAGTCCAGAGCTAGGATAGGGGCAGAGAGAGAGAGAGAGAGAGAGGCTGGGATCATAGGGAGACCAAAGGGGTGGGGATCGGAGAGGGGTACAACCCTGAAGATGCCTGGTCCCTACTTTTGCCAGGCTCCAGGGCCCCTTGCACAGGCTCCTCCACTCCTGGAGAATGCCCAAGAATTAGATGCTAGGCCAGTGAAGTCCCCTGAGCTAGGGTGTCCATCTCCCACCCCTTTTCTGTGACCCCCCTCATTTAGTCCCAGGCCTCTTGGGACTAGTCCCTAGACCTCCCTCTGTAGCCCCATCATCCTCTTGGACCTCAACCTGATCCACAGTAGTTCTCCAAGGTCACTAAGAGTCCTTTGGGACTGGATGCTCTTCCAGCCCCATCCCCAAAACCAAGGAAGAACGGAGAGGAAGGTGACCAAGAAGGAGCTCAATCCCCCAAAGGCTAGCTCCTATGTGCACCCCATAAGAAGCAGGCTGAGGTGGGGTTTGGCATTTCTTTCTCCGGATGCTAAGAAGTGACAGGCCAGTTTTCCTTCTTGGGCCATTGGGAGGCTGGGCCTCTTCTTCAGTTGCTGACTGTGGGGGAAGGGAGAGAAAGTATGTGGCTAAAACACCAGAGGCTTCTGCTTCCTCAGCTTTTCTTTTGGAAGAGCGCAGGAGCTGGCAGGACAGTGGATTGAACATGGCAGGACCCTGGCTGTTCATTCTGTCTCGGTGATGGGAATGAGGTCAGAAAATCCGAGAAGAGACAGGGAAGCCATAGTTGTTCTGGGAGATCCAGGAGTCCCCGCCCCCATCACCGTTACCTGCTTCATCTCCATCCCTTTTATTTTGTTTTGTTTTTTGTTTGTTTTGTTTTTCTGAGACAGGGTCTCTCTGTGTTAGCCTTGGCTGTCCTGGACTCGCTCTGTAGACCAGGCTGGCCTCGAACTCACAGCGGTCCACCTGCCTCTGCCTCCTGAGTGCTGGGATTAAAGGCACGTGCCACCACCGCCCAGCTCTTCATCCCTTTTAAGGAGCAAGGCTCAGGCGCATGAGGACAACCATTGGCTAAGCACAGTGGGATGGAACACCACACTGAGCCCGATTCCGCTTATTGGCGAAGGGAATTCTGGCATGCCCTGCAACATGGCTGGACCGAGAAGGTGACATGCTTAGTGTGATAAGACAGTCCGGAGAGGGCACAGAGTGAGTCTACTCACACGGGGTCCCTAAAGCATCAGTATCAGACACAGAGAGTGGAGCGGTGGGAATGGGGTGGAGAACTGGTGTTTAATGGGAGAGTTTCATTTGGAGTATGGCAAAGCTTGATAAGGTGGGTACAGTGTAGCTCAACTGTGGACTCAGAAATGGGTAAAGGTGGCCAGATGTGGTGGTGCTACAGTCTTAGTCTCCATACTCAGGAGGCAGAGGTAGGACAGCTGCAGTTAGACAGCAAGACTCAGTCTCAAAGAAATAAAAATGGCAGGGTGGTAGTGGAGGTGGCGGTGGCGGTGCACACTTTCAATCCCAGCACTCGGGAGGCAGAGGCAAGTAGATCTGAGTTCGAGGCCAGTCTGGTCTATATAGGTCGAGTTCCAGGACAGCCAAGATTACACAGAAAAACTTTGTCTCAAAAAACAAACAAACAAACAAATAGCCAAAACAAAGCAAAACAAAAAACCCCAATAAACAAACATAAATGGCTAAGTGTTTCACCAAAATGTGAAAAGGGTCTAAAGCCAACTCCAAGAGTTCAGAAGGAATACAAAATTCCCAAACCTTCCAGAAGTCTCTGTTGCATCCTCAGATTCCAGAGGCCACTGGGGTGCAGAGGTCAGCCAAGTGCCTGGAGGTAAGGCTCCACCCTGCAGGCGGAGAGGCCAGGACAAGGGATGTGGGATCGTGGTGGTGTGGCCTGAGACTGCTCACTAGCAGTGGTGGGAGGAGGTCAGCATCTACACAGGGTGCGGCTGCAGCCAGGACTCAGGCCAGCCGCCTTCCACTCTTGGCTCCCTCATTTTCATCACCCGTGCAACACAAGAGCTTCAAAGGCAACACAAGAATGTACAAAACTCATGCTGGACAGACAGACTCCAAAGCACCCTGAACCCCGGGTGATTGGCTTCTCTCAGGTGTCTGCTGTGCTTACAGGGTGACAGTAGGGAGAAAGAAGGGTCTTTCTGTGGACGTCCGACATGCTACGCAGGCTGTTGCCAGTGCTCTAAGGTCTTTCTGAAGGTGGAGATCCCTGGGAACTAATAAACCTCAACTCATACATCAGAAATGCTAACCGACTCATGGGAAATGCTGTTGAGGTTCTGGAAACCTGGAGCACCCCAATGTCAGGACTCCCCTATGCATGTAGCAGGTGCAGGCTAGGGACCTAAGGGAAATGTTCTTTTCAGCCAAGATGTGGAGGACAGGGTGTTCTGTCCCAGCCAGGATCTAAGCTTCAAAGGCCCCTGGTGTCTGTTGCATCAAATCCACACAGAAACAAGAGCCCGGGTGGCCAGGGCAGCAATGTGTGGATCATGCCATGGGGCAGACTGATGAGAATACATATGTAAGCAGGATCCTGATTGACCCAAATTGGGTCACATGACTGTCTTGGTCACTGGTACCTACTACACTGCACTCAGTAAGTCCATGCAACACTTGGGTGGGGGTTTAGGGCCCTTGCAGCCTCATAAACCCTATGTGGGGGGGCAAGACCATAGGCAGCCAGGCCAGGCCAGTGGAGACAGCTGGCCTGCACTGAGAGGCCAGCATCTATTGCCACAGGGCAAAGGTGGTCTTGGGAGGCCTGACACACCTGGCAAGGCAAGTCAGCCAAGAGGCAAAGATGTCCCCTTCCTTCCAGATAGGCTCCAAGGAACTTTGCCAGGGCCCTACCCACCCACCCACTCGTGCTGGCAGAGAGGGTGGGGACAGTGAATCAGCAAGCTGGCCCTACCCCATAGCAGGTGACCCAGTTGTAAGCGCCACAGTTTCAGTCTGGGAGAGCCTCAGAACAGGAGATCCATCCACACTGAGGAGGTCAGGAAGGTCTTAGAGAGCCTGTCACATGACTCTGGGGCGGGGGGGGTGGGGGGTTGTCAGTGGGCTGGTGACACATCTCCCTGGGAGGTGGTGCTGCTCCTCCAGAAAGGGTCTAGAACCTGGGGGAGGGTAGCCAATTTGAGCTTCTCTCTGGACTGTCTCTGACTGCTTCTTGGCATGGGATGGGACAGGCGTAGGTGCTGTCCTGTGTAATGGCTCCCTTCGGAGCATTCACAGATTATGTGGAGACGGTAAGGGAAAGATGAAGCTCAGTGACCAACGCTAGGGTTTGGGGCACTGAGATCACAGAGAAAAGGAACAACTCACCAGAGTTGGGGTGTAGCCACACCCCCAGAGGGTTTAGAACGCCTCCACTATTTGTTTTGCATCCCAGATGTCACTTAGAAACAACCAAGCCCATAAGGAGACCTTTGCTACCAAATTTAAATTGCTTTATGACTTCGAACACACAGGGAGTTTGCCGAGGTTGGGGAGGCAGGGTTATGGCTTTGGATCTAACATTTTAGTTTCAAAGATCAGTGTGAGTGCCCCAGTATGGAGAATCGAAACTTTCTGCTGCTGATGAAATGGGATCTGTACCATAGGTGTGGTGAAACGGCACCTGCAGTCCCAGCTACCCACAAGTAGACAGCTGGCCCGAGGACGAAAGCAAAACTCCATCTCAAAAGAGAAAGTGAATATATAGTTAAAAGAAACATATATGTGAAAAAATAAACAGCAAGGACATCTATAGTTCACTGTTCTGATAATAATCAAGTGGGGTAAATATTACACCTTCTTTTTTTTTTTTTTTTTTTGAGACATGTTTTCCCTGTGTCTCTTCTGGATTTGCTTTGTAGACCAGGCTGGCTTCGAACTCACAGAGATCCATCTGCCTCTGCCTCTGCCTCCCAAGTGCCAGGATTATAGGCATGCACTACTGTGCCTGGCTAACATGATGCATTTTTATATTATATAAATACATATTTTAGAACTTTCAAAGGGAAATTTAGATTGTGCATAAGGCATAATGTGAAAATTTTAAGTTTTAAAATTATATCTTGATTTATTTATCTATTCATTTGTGTGAGTGTGTGCACACACATGCAGGGAACAGGAGGCAGGGCGGTTGTATTGTATGCCACAGCAAGCATGTGGCAGTCAGAGGACAACTTGTGGGAGAGTTGGTTCTTTCCTTCCACTATTCAGGTCCTGGGGATTGAACTCAAGCTGTCAGGCGTGGCAGTGAGCGTCTTTATAGGCTGAGCCTCCTCTCTGCCCCAGAAGCTGTTTTTCTATTTTTAGAAAGATGATTCTTTGCATTTAGTATCTGAGATTTCATTGTGCCTCACGTTTATTCTATGCCCTCCTGCATTTGGACACGTGTTGTGTGCACACCTTCTGTAGTGGTGCCACACTGTCTTTTGCAGCACCCTGAACTTCTGTGTGACTTTTTCATTTGGAAGGGGGCCACCTCGAAGCTAGGATTCTCCAGACTTTATGGTGTGCCAGCATTTAAGAACTGAGAGTCAAAGAAGTTTCCGTAAACTTCAGATGTCACAATGGTGTCTGCAGTCACGTATTGCCAACATTGGATTGTGTTCCTTCAGGATGCTGAGCAAGTACAGGACATCACTGAGCCTGGACGGCAGACACCTCAATTCCAGGGTAGGGCCACTGGTGGGTCTGGGAGCCTTAGAAGGGCCTGCCCATGGTCCCTTGAGTCCCTCCACAATCTTGGCCTTCCAAGGGCTTCTCCACCTTGCAGCCTCTTCCTCTTTCTTTCTTTTTTTCTTTTTCTTTTTCATTATTTATTTATTTATTTTGAGGCAGGTTTCTTTGTGTGTAGCCTTGGCTGTCCTAGAACTAGGCTGGCTTTGAACTCACAGAGATCTGCCCACCTCTGCCTGCTAGGTGCTGGGATTAAAGGCATGCACCACCACTGTCTTGTTCTTCTTACAAGGACCCCAGTCAGTGTGGGATTTAGGATACTCCACTGCCCAAGATGACCTCATCTTGACCAAGGACACTGCAGCAACAGCTCTGTTGTCACATGGGTTGGGGATGCGTGAGACATCTTTGGGGAGATACAGGTCAGCACTGATGGTACCTGCTTGAACTTGCTGGCAGCCAACAATGGGAGGTCATACCACTGGCTGAGAGTTCCCACTGGTGACTGGAGGTTCCCACTGCTGGCTGGGTGTTAGTTTGAAGGATCCATCGGCTTTCCTTCTCCATCCAGGTTTCTCTTACTGGACCTCAGCCAAGGCTGCTCTCCTGGAAATGCAGCTGGACCCATTTAACCTAAGAATGAGAACTGGTGGTTAACGCAGGCTGGAGCAAAGGGTGAGACAGACTGAGGCACAGGGGCCCTACACCATGTCGTCCTGCACCCCGCCCCACCCCTTCCCACCCCCGCATCTCAGTCAGCTCCCCAGTGTGGACTTTGTTCTCATCTCCTCTCCTTCATAGGAAATGTTATGCTTTCCCTATGTCCCCCACAGTCTTTGTGGTGAAGCCTGGTTCCCAAGCTGAGTGCGGGGTGGCATCACATGATGGATCAAGATTATTAACAAGAGCAGTTCCCTTGTAAGGCGATGGCTTTGCTGTCCTGCCTTGCCCTACCTGCCACCACAGGCTCACACATCGGGTGCCCCTGCCCCCACCTTGGACTTCCCAGCCTCCTGCACAGTGAGGGAGGGAGCACAGTGTCTGCTTCCAGGAGATGGCCTGCTTTGTGCTCTCTGGGGGGGTCTGTCACAGCAGTGGACAATGGGCTCAGACAGATGCCACAGCTCTACGGGCCCCCGTAAGCTGTCTACACCCATAGCTCCTGCTTGCTCCTGGGATGACTTTCATCAGCCAGGGACAGTTGCATTTAAACTCTGGGAGTGGCCTATAGGTCAGCTGCCCAAACCCCAGAAGCACGGAGGCCAACAGCTGGTTCCTGGAAGCTATTACCAAACAAAGGAGCCAGATTTCTTTAGCTGACCCAAATCAAGAGATGCCCAAGGTAAATAAATGCTTTTCTTATTTCTTCTGAGAGCTCTTTCTATATTAAGGGTATTGGTCCTCTATAGCTTTCTCACCTATGCTTTTTCTTATGTTTTCTATGTTTGCCTTGGTGGGTCCCCCTCGCCCCCCGCCTGAGGCAGGAGGCTGCTTTTGAGTTCCAGTGTCCCTTGCTCAGTGGGCAGCCTCATTACACAATCAGAGCTTGTCACTAGGCATGGACAATGCCACCGAAGGGAAGAGAATACGCAGCTAGTGCCTCCGTGCGTGGTTGGCATCGGGAAGCTTATTGTCATCCACACAGACGTCACAGGAACACACTAGAGCCAAGAGACCATGGCTGCCCTGACGAAGGTCAGCGGAGGGAATGAAAGTGGCTATGTTTGCACAGAAAGTGCAGACACCAAGGGCCGTTCCGCCCAGTACACAAGTCCTCACTCAGTCTTAAAAGGCTGATAAGAAATGTAACTTTGATCTGGTTAGCCTTTTGATCGAGCTGTGAATTAAAGGCAAACAGGTTGTGTGCCAACCTCTCCCGGAGGCTGGTACTGCCCTGCGTGGGAGGAACCAGGTAGAGCCAGGGGACGGATGAGAAGTCTGGAGGGCATGGTGTACCCTCCAGTCACGGGTCTGGTCGGGAGAGATTCTGAAGCATCTCTGTTAGCACCTTGCTTTTCCCAGCTCATGATTTAAACTCAAGGGTCACGGGAGAGGAGGAGTCAAGAGGCTGTGTCGCAGAAGGCCCTTGAAAGACTTGGCTCCTCACTGCGTAGCTTCGAGTGGCTGGGGGAGCAACAGGGGAGTATCCCCCAGGGAACGTGACCTTATTCGTGCTGCAGCCCTGTCCCTCAAACTTCAGAGACATCATCACTTAGGGTCCAGTTGGCTCTGGCTGCGGGGCTGACCTGTTGTTCACTCACAGGCACTACCCAGGAAGGAAAGATGTCTCGATGACTGACAGCAGCCCCTGGGAGATGACTTCATACAGGATGCAAACCATAGAGAGGGGGGGACAAGTTAGGAGGGGGCACCAGTGCAGCCTGAAAGAGTGCCCGAGTCTCCTGTGCTGAGGAAATAATGGAAGGGAAGGGATGAAGAAACAGGGAAGGAGAGCAGGAGAGGGGAAGGAAAGCCCAACCCAGGCAACTTTGAATGTACAGTGCCAAGGGCCGCTACCACACTATGCCCCGTGTGCACAGCAACTCCGCGTCCACGCCTCACACAGAAACACGGGGAGCCGGAAGCAGGTGTGAGGAGGCTTCAAAGAGCCCGTCAACTAAGGCGAGTAACCTGCTCTCTCAAGGGTGTGAGTCCCAGTGTCACCTCTGAGGGAGACTGGGACAATGTGGCTTCTCTTGTGGGTCCTATGCAGAGCCAGCGAAGCAAGGCACAGGCACTCAGAAAGGGTAGGCCATTTTGTCCAGGAGCCCTTCGGCAATGTGCAGCCTCAGTGTCTCCTCCTTCATTTTATTTGTAGTCTCTCCATCCTCTGGGCTGATGCTCTCTGCCGCTCTCTACCCAGAAATGCTGGCCACCCTATGGCCTGTAGGGGAAGGGGCTTCGGATGAGACAGGCCACACCAAAGCAACCAAGCCACAAACATTTTTAAGGAATGATGGGAGAGAGAGAGAGAGAGAGAGAGAGAGAGAGAGAGAGAGAGAGAGAGAGAGAGAGAGAGAGGAGAGAGAGAGAGAGAAGAGACTCAGCCGGATGTCATGGGCTAGGGTGAGGGCTGGGCTGGGACACACATTTCCAGTAGGGTAAATAAGCACAGTCCACTCAGTGGCCATGACTTCCCCCAACAATTACCTCCTCCAATGCAGAAGGATGCCCCTGTTCCTAGCAGCCTGCCCACTGTTGTGTTCCTTGTGGCCCAAGGGAAGTCAGTGCTGGACGGGATGTGACAGGCGTCACCAACTCCAGGAGACTCCTTTTATGGGGAGACCTTGCATCCTCCGTTAAAGAGTGCCCTGTGTAAGGCCAGGCACAACCAGGTGCTTCCTGGGGGTCTCTGAGGCCGTCAGTCCACAACAGTGCTATGCTTGCTGGCTTCGGTAGCTGGAGTGCAGCCTAAGTCGGCTTGTAAGGTCACTGTCTAATGGGTGGTAAATTAGTACATAATATCCCACAGATGAGCCTCCATGCATGCTTGTGTGCTTGTGTTTCTATATGCACACATGAACGTGCATTTGCTTGCTCATGTGGGTGCATGCCTACGCTTGTGTGTACACAGGATTGTGGGTGTGCTTTGTGCTCCTATGTTAGTGGTCAGGAATGTGTGTTTGCCTTGTGTATAGCAGTACTTGCGCTGGGCATGGTGGCACACTCCTTTAATCCTAGCACTTGGGAGGCAGAGGCAAGCAGATCTCTGTGAGTTCAAGGCCACCCTGGTCTACAAAGTGAGCCCAGGACAGCCAGGGGCACACAGAGAAACCCTGACTTGAAAAACAAACAAATAAACAGACAGACAGACAGACAGACAGACAGACAGACAGACTGGGAACCTGTACTTGCAAACACCCATGTCCACATACATGCACTTATGCATATAGTGTATTGAATGTCTGAGTTTGCCTGTGGGCATGCACGCTCTTTTTATTTACTCTGGAGCCTAGATAAGAGCATCCAACTGCTGGGGTGACTGGTGGAGAGGTCAGGGTGAGTCAGCCTAATTGGAAACGAACAGGAAAGGGTGAGATCATCACGCTGGACGAGACAAAGCTGCACAGAGGGCGAGGGTCAGCACTGTGTACTAAACTCCATATCAAACTAGGATCCAGGAAAGTGACTGCGATGGACATCCCCACCCCCCTGGACATTAGTAGAAGGAGCACTCCAGGCAAGTAGACCAAATGCCCCTCCTTCCTAGTGACTGGTCCTCTTGGTAAAGCAAGGGATGGTGACCCCCACGCTGATCGGAGAAGCTTTTTCTCTGCTTCTAGCCTGCTCTACCCTTTGTGGCCTACCTTCTGTCCCTCTCTTCCCATCAGCCCTGGGCACTTTACACAGCTCAGACAGACCCAGAGCAGCACAGAGGGACCCAGGTATTGTTAATGAGGTGAAAGAAAATGGTCTTTTTTGGTCTGTGGCTGTACAGTCTGCTTGATGGCAATCTGTACTCAGCTTGTCAGAGACCCCAAGAACAAAGGTCAGCCAGCAGGACCAGGGGCTGGTCATGCCTGCTGGGCATTACCAGGGCTATAATATAGAGCTATCCTCTCCCGCTCCTCCCTGGGGCCTCAGGGGGCAGACACTGTTGCACACAGCAATCAGCTGTTCTGGAAGCTTCTCTGTCCTTCCATCTCCACATTCCCACCGGGGATCGATTGGATTCCTGGGATGGACTCCAAAAACCACTTCCTTTAGCCATGTCCAGGTTCAGGCTTGCCCTTTGGGGGAACCCATGCTAAGCCAAGTTCTGTGTGGACAAAGTGGGCAGCTCAGACAAAGGTAAGGGTTACAGGGCCACAGAGGCCTACTGATTCGGGCCTATTTGACCCCAAAGACAGGGCATGGCAGGGCAGAGAACTAGGGAGAGTGATGGCTTCCCCCTGCCCTGTTGGCTCATCCAGACAGCAGAAGTTCAGCAGGAAGGACCGACCCGGAGACCAGATTGGGGGGGGGGTGTGGGCAAGGGAGGCAGAAACAAGTCCGCCCCTCTGTCCACTCAAGGCCCTCATCAAGGACTTGGCGTCATCACTGTCAAGCCCTCCTGTTTGTCTGGTTCTTTTCCAGAGTTGAGCCCATCGATCCCACCTGCATAACGTCAGCTAGAATTAGTGGCTGTTTTTTATCAGCTAGATCTGTGGAATGTACTAGAACTCAAGGTTAGTAATGAAGCCATCCCTGGTTGCTGAAAAGCAGTTCTCTGCCTCTGGAGGCCTTGAGAGGGAGTTCAGTGTAGGGTGTCCACTTACCCCCAGTTGTAGCACTCCCTATCTGCATCTCTGCCCAGCCAAGGAAAGAATGCTGGGAAAATCCCATCAGCAGCTGCATCTTCTCCAGTGTGACTACTGGGGTTTCCTGGGGAAGCCACCTGAGGAAGTCTGACCTGTTAAACTCTAAATTGAAACAAGATGTAAATTACTGAGAAGTTACGTAGCAGTTTCCAAGAAGTTGGTCTGACAGACATTTCTCTTCTGTGCACAACTCACTTCAGTGGAGCTCAGCAGGGTGCACCAGGCTCGAGATAGGGCCGTTCTGACTTCTAAGAAATTCTGCACCCCAGGGGGACAGATAGTTGGGTTGCACACTGGGTGCCTCAGGGGACCAGTTTGACTGAATCACATACAAAGCCATCAAGTTTAGCCATGCTACGCTGTTGTCTGGTCTCTGCTGGAGTTGGGCATCACTGGACAGCTAGAACCTAGCACAGTACCCTGAGGAAGAACACATTAGGCAGGAAGCACTGTGAAGTCCACAGAAAGCGAGGGGACAGATACCCAAGCACCGTCAGGACGCAGGCTCCGGGCACTTACCACTACCTTACAGAGATGGTAGATGAGTTTCCTGGGGCTATTTAACAAATGGCCACAAAGCCATGTGTGGTGGGTAGGCAGGCCGGCTGGCAACCCTGGGCCACTCATCTATGACGGAACTCAGCCATGGGATGGAAGAGGCCACCCTGCCTCACCCTGATTCTATCAGCATGGGAGAGAAAGTCCTGCTCCAAGGGAAAGAATGTTTCAGACACCAACACATGGGAGTGGTGTGCAAATGTCCTGAGGCTGCAGAACAAAGCGCCAAGGACTGAGGGCTTCAACCAGGCTCACTATGTCATCCTAAGGATCCTAAGGCTGGAAGTCCAAGGTCAAGCAGGGCTGTGTCCCCTGAGGCAGTGCTCCTTCCCTTGCAGATGTGTCCTCACCGGGTCTTCCTTCTGTGCATCAGGAGGACACAGTCCTGCTGACTCAGGTCCCAGCACCTCTGTGATGCTCCAGAGGAGGCAGCATGCTGTGGTACTGCATGGTCTTGAACAGATGGACTTGCGTGGACTCATATGCACGGGCTGATAGAAATTTCCCCCTTCGTGGCTCTGTGATTATGTCTGGCTACGGGCAAGAATTAGCATTTCCACTGGCTACACAGGCCAGAATTAGCATTTCCACTGGCTACACAGGCCGGAGCTCCTGAGCTCCCAGAATGACAGTGTTTGAGAACCACTTCACCACCTCTCCCCTCTCCACCCCATCCCTCCCCACCACACCCCTTCCCACCTCTCCCCACCCCACTCCTCCCCCCGTGTCCCTCTGCTTCCCTCCTCAGGGTTAATTGGGGATGAGTGGTGTAGGCTCCGGCTTTCCTGGGTCTGATGTACCCTGAGCTTGCAGTGTAGGTGGACGGTGGCCCCGAAGATGGATATGTGTTCTAGCTGTGGGTCCTAGTGGGCAAAGGGGCCCTGGCCACCAGCTGGACATTATGGCAGGGCTCAGCTCTCCCTGCGGCTCACCTGCTCTGGAAGCACCAACAGGGTGCAACACGGGTCACCCTGGGCCTGTTTACTGCCAAGGCAGAGCCAATTGTGTGGGTTCAACTTCACATCAAATTACACATAAAATGCAGTTGGTGGCTCCTGCCAGCCAACAGATACTCCATATCCCTTCCTCCTCTTTGTATTGACTAGCTCTCTTAAAAGAACAAACTCTGTTAAGGCCAGTGTGGATGGCCCCGCAGATGGACAGGTACTGACATGGCTCACTGACAGAAGATGCAGCCATGTAAGATCCCTGGGTTGTGGCCACAGAAAGCTCGGTTATACCTAATTCTTGAGTGTTTTGTTTTGTTTTGTTTTTTAAAGCTGTTTTTTACACAGTGGCTTTGTGGGTGGGGGCGAGGGGGGGATGAATCAATTTGAATGAGCCAGTATATCCACAGAGGACAGTGTGGGGACGAGCCACATTGGGTCAGGAATAGAAAAAGCCAACACTAGAGTCCCAGTAGGCAAAAAGAGCGTTCAGTGGGATAGTCTCTCAGCCTAGCCCCCACAGCGGCTTCCTGGGACAAAGACTGGGTGCCCTTGGCTTCCCAAACCACACTCTCTCTCTTTGCTCCTTCAGCAAGGAAGAGCCTGCATGAAAGGATGGGAGGATGGATTGCATTTCTAGAAGGTTCTTTCTGAATATAGAGTCATGTGTGAACCTCCGTTGAAATCTGCAGTTGGGGCCCATGTCAGCAAGGCCTGCTAGATCCTGCAATGTGGCTGTTTCTTTTGCTGCACTGGGATTCCAGCCCTCCTCAGCAAAGCTGAGACCTGAGTGGTTCCCAGTGTTCCTTCTGATGTGTACTCTGTTCCTGCCTGGCGGAGGCAACCACTCCAGAGCTCTCATCTCCCTCCTGGTTCCCCTGCTCCTCGGAGCCTCCAGCCTCGGCTGCTGCAGCACCCATGGCAGCTGGTGTTTACTCACACCTCCTGCCCAGCCCCAGCTCTCAATCTCCGCAGCTCTCTGACGAACGCCTGCTGTCCTTTCTACTTCACAGGGGAGGAAATGGAGGTTCAGAGTAGACCAAGAATTCTTCTCAGCTGAAGGAGGCGTCCTTAGGATTTGCACCCACGCCATTACACCTCATTCCAAACTTCCGTTTGGCCATCTGTCTCCCAGAAACCCTCTGACAGCACATCCGGCAGATGCCTTGGGGTGTTCCTCATGGACTGTGTGGAAGTCAAAACACTGCTGATGCCCCAGAGAGAGGAACTTGAGGGAAGCCTGTGGGGACTCCAGACTGGGCTGTGCACTGGCTGCTGGTGTGTGGCTGGCCTCCTCACTGCCTGGGGCAATCCAGCACCCTTTCACTCCCATCATGCCTTGTTCTAGGCCCTGGAAAAAGAGAAGAGGAAGACTTGTGGCAGGACCATCTTCTTAGGGGGAGGCCAACAGAACCAGAGAGACCCTTCAGCATCCAAAATGCTGTTTCTGGAGGTGTTGGCAAGAACTGGAGATCACCCTTCACCTCCCTTTGTGGATGGTCTTTACCATGCCCTCGCCCTCAGCGGGTCAGTCCTGAGACCCATTTGTCCCCATTCGAGATTCTCTGAAGACATTTGAGGGCGAGAATGAGCCACACAGGTCCAAGGGCCGCACCAAGCCATATGCCAGCACCTGGGATAAGGTCTGTTTATATAGGTGAAAGCCTGCATAACACTGACTGCCAGCCACGCCCATCACTGCCTATGTCAAACCCTCCCCCCCCCCAACTGTTGCCTTCCTCTAATCACCCTAGTCTCCCAGTTGTGAAGAGAAACAACTACATTTTATAACTTCTTTATCTTAAGCCCTGACACGGGTCCTGCTGATCCCGGAGAGACAGACTCAGGGTAAGCCAGTATCTACAGTCTTACAAGGGTTTCCCAACAGGAAACCCTTTCAAATATGACCTACCCAGCCACAGTCCCTAGCTCCCACCATCCCTTGTACTAGTGACAACCCATGACAGCTCTCATTCCCACACCAGCCTGGCCTCGGCTTGCTTGCTTGCTTGGCCTCACCAGTTCCCTCCCACAGAAACCACATGAGGCCCCTCCCCACCTTTCCCCTCAGTTCCTGGCTAACTCCTGGCTATTCTGTGTGTCTTCCCTCGGGGATGGCTCCTCTTAGAGTCTAGCATGCTCCTTCACTGGAAAGAGTCACATCCTTGGTGTGCTGCCTTCAGCCACCCACTCCTCCATAATGACAAAGCTATGCTTTATCTGACCCATGGCACACACACTGCCATCTCAGCACACGAGAGACGGGGGCACAGAAAGACTGTGAGTTTTAGAGCAGCCTGGGATATGTAACATGACCCTGTCTCAAAAGAAAAAAAAAGGAAATAAATAAATAGTAATAATAATAAAGGCCAAGAAAATAGGGTCTAGAAACGTCTGCCCCAGGAGCAACTCAGGAGCCATATGTTCGGGAGCAAAATCTTGGGATCCCTGGCCCAGGGAGACATGGGGGCTCCTGTGGCTAGGGCAAGCATCACCCTACATTCCTCACCTTCCCATGTGTTCCTCTCACCACAGCCCCAGCTGAGCAGTTGTGCAAACCCCACAGCTCTCCAGAGGTCCAGCGGGGTGGCCACAGAGGGGCTCTGGTTGTGGTATAGGGCTTTTACTAAATATAATTTGAGCTGCTCACAGCCCTGAGCTGCTGCTATCTGGGTCCCCTTTGGAGTCCCAAAGGGCAAAGGACCCAAGGCTGGTTGCGGACTTGGTGAGATCGGCTCACAGTCTAAGCTGTGGCCATCAGAGGTCTATCAGGATCTCTCCCAAGCTTCTGACTGTCACAAGACTCTACTTCCACTTCTGGTGGGCGGCACTCCCGCGGGCCCACTCCACTAATCTCTCCCACATTCTCTGCTCAGCTGGCCCCAGAATGGAGCCTGGCTGGCCAGAAGCATCGTCACCTGTCATCCTGCCCACCCCCTCCACTCCCGGCCCACACTGACTCAGCTGCATTAGCCATCACAGCCAGCCGGTCCTCTCCCTGAGCGTCTTTGCAGTCCACACTTTTCACCCCGCAGTTTCCGTGACCTTACCATCAAAGCTACTCTAACCCAGGTCAATCACCTTTCCCCAGCCTCCTGGGCCTGACCTTGGCTAGAGGCAAACACTGGCTCCACAAGTCCCCTGGCCCATTTCCACCTCTGCTCTCCCTCTAAAAGGACAGCCCTGTCATTTCCCCCTGTATCGCCTACTTGAACCTCAGGTGTCACTTTCTAGAATGTAGGGGACAAAGAGAAGTGGGTGTGTAGAGGCTTGAGATTCCTGAAAGGCTGCTCCTAGGTGTCGCAAGCCTGAGCTCTGTAGGGCCCAGACATAAGGCTCTTTCTACAGAAGGCCTGTGGCTGCCCATCATGGCTGAGTGAGTACATGGCCCTAGAGTGACCTGTTCTCTTTGAGGGCCCTTGGGTGGACTCAGGGTCCACTGACCGTGGGTGGGACTGCTCTATGGATGTCACCTGACTGCTGTTGGTGGTATATTTGGCTGCCGGGTGCTGGGTGCTGAGGGATTATGTCCAGAGTGGGCATTCCAGTTCTGCTCCTAACAGATGGTGTCAGCTGCCCCTATGTAGCTCCACCCCATGCCACTACAATGTCAAACCCTTGTGACTCCATTTAGTACTGTCTCAGTACATTAAAATCCCTTGATTTTAAGGCTGTGAAATCAGAGGCTGCCCTCAGCTCCATTGGCCCAGGAGGAATTTGCCAAGGAATTTTTTTTCTTCTGGAACTTTCTGTGGCTATCAGGCAGCTGGCCTGGGGAGTGGAGTTATGGCAGTACCACAGCAACGAAGAGTCCAGCCTCCAGTGGAGGTTGCTCTCCTCCCCACCACTCTCACAAGACTTGGGTCCTCACAGTAACCCTGCCTAACCCTGCCCCTAGGGACATGTATGGGCTGGTGAGCCCTGGCCTTGCATCAAGTGGGTGGATGGACACCTGAGTGGCCAGTGCAGGAAGAGGCAGGGCCTTTTAGAACAGAGAATGGTCGGTCCCTGAGGATGTGGCTGTCATTGTCAGCTTCACCCTTGTGGAAAGAGGGTCACATAGGCCCATGACAGGTGGAGAAGCAATGTTCAGGAAATTCTGTATGGTTAAGTGTCCTGGGGGGACTCCAAGCAGCAAGAATGTGTTCTCTGCTATCCTGGGGGCTAAGGAGAGAGACCACACTCCCTTTAGTAGCTCCAGGGAGGGTCCCTCCTGTCACTCCAGCCTCTGCCTCCTGTCACATGCTGCCTCCCTCTTCATTTGAGACTGTCACTCTAACGTCCCTCTTCTCAGATGGATATGATCATTGGATTAGGGCCATGCCACTCCAGCATGACCTCATCTGAAGCAACGCTCCCAAGAGTTAACATCTGAGGTTATGAGCTGACCTGAAATTTTCAGGAATGTTTCTCAATACAGTGTGTGGGTTTGTTTGTTTGTTTATTAAGACAGGATCTCCTTATATAGCCCACAATGACATCAATCCCGGAATACTCCTGCCTTCCCCTCCCAGGTGTTGGGATTGTGGGCCACCATGCCCACTGTAGTATGTGTTTTAAGAAAACTCAGTCCTAAGTATGATTCACTCAAAGCTGTGGCTATGTACCCTGCCCTGGATTCCAGTCCTTGAGGTCCATTCAGAGCCACACTGGGTGAGCCAGCACCTCTCCAGCACTGCTGTTTTGGGGGGACCTGGAGCCTCAGAGGCACATGCCAAAGTGCATGGCACCCATCCATCCCCCAAGCCCAAGGCAGGCCTTATAGCTGAACCAGCTGTATGTGTCTATAGCAGGGTTCTGTGCAGCAGAGCCACGTGTGGCCAGGGCCTCAGCCCCTAGGCCGAGCCATTGCCACTGCTCTGCAGTTAAACCAGAGATGGAGCGGGCCATGAAGAGGGCAGTGGGAATGCCAGCCTTGGGTCTCTGTCTTCGCTCACTTTCATCTTGCAGCTGTCCTTTCAGATACGGGGCAGGTCTTTCCTCTGATCAGCAGAGAGGCCCAAGACTTTCCTAGCATCCTTTGTACTGACCCTGCAAATGCTGGAAGCAGAGTGTCCACTACATACTCCCCCCACCATCCCCCCCCCGAATGCCTGTGTCCCACCCCAGTGTGCACTCTACTTCATAGGCCTGCTATTTTTAGGGCACAACCAGGATAACCAAGAGACATAGAAACAACCCCCCAAGAACTCACCAATGGGGCCAAGGTTATTCTAAGGAAGAAGTAGAGGTGGCCCTGTGTGGGCATCAGAGAGTCACTCACACACCAGGGGCACACACGCAATAGTGTCCTCGCTGCCTGTGGCTCCCAGGCTCAGTGTAAAAGCTGCATTGTGGATAATCACATGGCAGGAAGAGCCATGTGGGTGATGCCTCTGCCATCTTAGGCACTCAACACCAGGTGAGAATTGTTAGCTGCAGACGGCTTCGTGCCACGTGCAGTAGCTGTAAGTGAAGCAGAACTTCATGTGGTCCTGATGAGGGTGTGTGATGGAGAAGGGAGGGTACACCTGTCTTTACCTAATATTGAGGGTCTTCTGAGACTGCCCCATGAGCAGCTATCAAGGTCCAGAACTTCCCCCATCGCTGCAGTGCTCCTTGGGGTGCTAGTCAAAGAAATGTCTCCGTCAGAACAACCCCCAGGGATGCCCACCTTTCCGGCTTGCTCGGATGAGCACCTGTTTGGTACTGGTATGTAGCATCTGTCCCCGAGTTCTGTTGGCATGCAGCTGGCCACTTGCTGAATGGCCTGTCAAGGCCTTGTCCTGGTCACTCATGAGGAGCTGCCGCCTCCTTGCTTCTGGTGGGATCAGCTGGTGCCAGACACTTGGAGCCAGATGCTCTCTGACTGGTGTCTGGGATCAGGAGTCGGCTGTGCGCTCAGCCTTAGACTCATAGTCACATGCATAGAGAAATAGACGCAGAGTAGATGTCAAAGATCAGAGGGACCCTGAGGAGGTCAAGGGGAATTCAGGTGTGCTGGAAATCCTGACAGTGTTGACTCAGTGACCCACAAGGGGGTGGCAAGGTACAGGTGAATGCAAGCATGCCGAGTGGACCCCCAGCTGCAGCCTCTTATGCTATGAGCTAGTCCCTGCCGTTTTCTTGCTGCCTCTGCCAAACCCAAAACTCCCCAAGGAAGCCTCAGAGGTGCACTTAACCATGCGAGCACTAGCTGCCTCACTCAACCCCACCCCAACCCCACTCCCCTGCCTCCCAGGATGGAGCTGGTGCCATTTAGTAGTGTGGACTGCATGGGTGACCTGTTCTGAAACCTCGTGGTGCTGGGTGTCATGGACAGTGGGACACAGTTGGCTGATGAAGAGGTGGACCGGAGAGGGAGTGGAGCACCCCAGAGGGCACTCTGAGACTCCTGTGGACACTTCTGCTTGGGGCAGGAAAAAAAAAGCCTCCATTGCAAGGTGCTAGTGCGAGCTAGGAATCAGCCAGAGGGCTGGGGGTAGGACACCGCTGAGTGATATGAGACAGGAACATCAGGGCTGCCCTGGGGTTCATGAGAAGGTGCTGGGGTCAGGAGTGAAGTGTCTACCTCTGGACATTCCCCAAGGAGCAGTTCTCAGCAGTATCCATGTCCACAGAGATGCCCTAGAGACACTGTGCACAGCACTGCCTCACAGGAGCTCTGCCGTGAGCAAGCCGCTAGGCAGCACCATTAGCCCTGGCCTGGGCACACTGACAGCCTCACGGTCAGGGCGCCGGGCTTATCATTCATGTGTGTCTTGGGGTCTGGATGCTTTTCTATTTGTGGACTCTGGATTGTGGGCACCATAAATGGACAAACATGGCCTGATCCCAGAGTCTCGGTATCAGCTGTACCCCCCCACCCCCCGCCTGCCGCATTCCACTGTCCCCAGAGACCCTGAAGGTGGACAGCCTCCCTTCTGCCTGGCCTGGGCTATACTTCAGAGTTGCTTTGTCCTGTGAGTACGGCCTGCTTCTGATTGTGGCTGCATTTGGCTTTTAAAAACCACCCTTGGCCAAATAAACGCAGCCCCCAACCTCTTAAAAATCACCTCATCATTCCTGGAAAAGCCTTCTTTCAGGCGAGGCAAAGCCAAACTGGAAAGGCAGTAAGTGCGTTAGCTCCAAGGCTACAAACACAGTGGTGTCCCCTAGACCTGCCTCCCTCCCTTGTCCCCAGTCCTGGGGTCAGGTCAGTCCTGTCCCCAGGGTTGGCCTTGGTGTAGCTGTCACAGCTCCCACCTGTTTCGAAGGGCTCTGCTTTGAGGTGCTTTTGAGGGGGGAGATTATAAAGCGCCCTCCCTGAGCTGGCAGACAGGACTCTCTGAGCTGGGAGAGCCCTGCCTCCAGTGTCTCCTTCAGGGGAGCACCCCTACCAGCCAGGTATCTGCACCCAGCAGGGACAACCCCGGGACAACCCCGCCCCCCCACCCCCATGTGTCGTCAGAACACACAGGATGCTGTGGGCTTAAGGCCTACAAGCAGGTTCCTTGTGGGAGCATGGGGACCCAGTGTTCATAAAAACGGGCACATCTAGGATCCCAAGGCAGAAAAGGCTCTGGCCATGGGCCAGTGAGGGCCAATTAGAGACCTTGTACACTCTCATCACTCCTCCATTTCCAGCTTCAAGCCCACAACCCTTTCCTCCCTCCTAACCCCCACCCCCAGCCCCGCTTCCAACCCTGGCTCTGTCTCACACCCCACACGCTGGGGCTGACCTTCAGAGTGAAGACTACTGTTTAAATATTAAACTATCCTTGGAATGCTTGGACTTTCATTAAGACACTGAATCAAAAGAAGAAGGAGGGGAAGAAAAAAAAACCTGTAAAGATTTCTAAAGTTTTGAAACACTGAATTATTGATGTCTGTGTTCCTGAGGTTTGTGAGCTGGACGGAAGCCTTCACCTCCTTGGCTTCCAGGGTTTTCCTTTCCACAACTTAAGGCATGCCTGCGCAGCAGGGCGGTCAATGGGCTTGCCTGTGAAATGGCCATCAACCTCACAGCTCCTTGGGATCCAAGTGCACTAACAGATTGAGAAGCCCCGAGAACCCCAGTGCCACTACTGGGTTATGAGAAAGTGATGCCAAGGTCCAGAGGCCAGGCCAGGAGCCAGGGACAGGAGAAGAGCCCAGCTCTTCCTCAACTCCATGTCAGCATCAGCAGCCCTACCTTCAGGTCTGAGGCGAACGCTTTGCCTCCAGAAGGCCTGGGTCAGCCTTTGTCCACCACAGAAGCCTTGTCAGACATTTGGTGACTCTACTGTGGGGATCAGCACTCCAGCCCAGCATGAGCATGGCCTCCACCACCACCCCCAGTATCCAGGAAACAATAGCCAAAGCCAAATAACCACCCCCTGGTAAGGAGAGTGAAGAAGTGTACTCTCTCCGTCATGGAGAATTTAGTTAGGACCCCAAAACCGGGAACAACCACCCCAATCACCACTTGCACCTGTGCTCACATAGGACTTGTCTGGAAAAGGAGTCATTTCGCTTTCAAGCACAGGCTGCCAAGATAATGACACTTTTCCACACAGCACCTGGGACATATCCATGCCACCACAAATGCATGGACGTGTGTGTGTGTGTGTGTGTGTGTGTGTGTGTGTGTGTGTGTGTGTTTGTGTTTGTGTGTGTGTACCTGCTCACTCATCTTTAAAGCACCCTAACACACATTCAGTTGGCACACATGCATTGCGCACACAACACACCCTGGAAGAGCTAAAGTCCTGGAGGAGCTGAGACGTTGGAGGAGCTGAGACCCTGGAGGAGCTGAGGCCTTGGAGGAGCTGAGGCCCTGGAGGAGCTGAGGGCTGGAGGAGCTCAGGCCTTGTTCCTTTCCTCATCTATCAAAACAGTTTGCTGAGACACCTCCTTTGACTTTTTGTAACCCCAGGAGTCACAGCGGCCCAGCCTCGGGCTCTTAGATGGAGTCCAGGAAGCCAAAGAGAAAACACGACTTTGTTCTCTGGCACTTGAGTGTGTACAGCTAACACACACTCAAGTGCACGAGAGACAAAACTCCAGAGGAGGCGAGACACTGACACACCCCTGGATGTCTTTAGAGTTCCACACACTGTCATTTGAAAAGAACCAGGCAGACTGTGCTCTGTGAGACCGTAACCACAGGACTCTCTGGAAACGGCAGATCATGCAGACAGTGAACTGCCAGCGGTTGTCTGGGATGCAGGGGAGGGGAGGGAGGTGGAGAGAGATGGGTGGAGCAAGGAAGAGTTCAGAGCAGGGCAGGGCAGGGCAGGGCAGGGATGAGACTCTGCAGCCACTGTCACTTGGGACGCAGGCTGCTATACCTTGCTCTAAATGCCCAGACTATCTCCCCCATCCGTGTGTTTATGACCCTTCCCAGCACAAAATGACAGTCATAGGGAGTTCACATGGGGAGGGAGGTGGCAAGGCTAAGGGAGTCTTCTTGTACTCTCATCAAGTTTTCTGTGAAACTAAAACTAAGAAAATAAAGTCTTTCAATTTCCAACAAAATAAGAAGAAAATAGGAGGAAGAGGAGAATCACCATTAGGCCAAGGACCTGGCCATTTAAAACAAAACAAAACAAAACAACTCCAACTCTATGTGGTGTGGGCAGCATTCTGAGTCGTGTCCTGCGTCCCCTGCAGATGTGGGAGGCTTCTCTTTAGCAGAGTCTGGGTAACAGCCCTGCTCTGGGCTCTGGGGACAACCCTGTAACCTGACCATCTCCTGGCCTCCTCTGGAGCACCCCTGGGGCCTCCGCGCCTTTCTGACTCCAGGCTGTGCCTGGGGCAGCCAGCCAGCTGGGGCCTGTCTCCAGTTGCCTTGACAAATCACCACTTAGTCTGGAGGTGCCAGGACATGATTCACTGGAGCACTGATGACTAAGGCTCCTCCGCCAGCCCTCCCATCATGCTGTGCTATGACATTCTTAGTGGATGCCACCACGGGGTACTGCCAGCTGGCTAAGGCCAGAAGATCTATGGTTGAGGTGCGGTATCCACTCCATCTGCCCACCAGAGCTCCTGCCCAGCAGCCAGCCCTCGGTGGCAAAGGCCATGTCGTGTCGGTGGTGGCCACACTGTGTCCAGCTGGTGTGTTAGTAATCGCAGCCTGATGAACAATGATGAGCTGTTCTCCTTGACAGTAGTAACGGGGACAATACCAAAAGTCTCCAATTCATAGTCAAGCCTCATCTTTCTTAGTAACTCATTTTTCTAAAGAGACACAGACAGGCAGACAGACAGACAGACAGACAGACAGACACACACACACACACACACACACACACACAGAGACGTGCATACACATGCAATACAGACACACATAGACACATTCACACATACATATACAAGTAGATACACACGCACACACACACAGACACACAGATAAACACAGACACATATACAGACACACAAAACACACACACACATGTAAGTGCACACAGAGACACACATACCTAAAGCCATCTCTTCCATAATTCATTTTACCAGCTTGTCTTGGCCAGCCTTGAAGAGATAGGAAATGACCAAGCAGCTAGATCCTCCATGTGCCAAGTTCCTAGGGAGTTGGTGCATTTCTAGGCATCGAGAGAAGGAAGCTGAGGGCATCTTGGGACATCAGGCCCAATCCCTCCTGTACCACTGGTGGGAAGGGTGTCACAATCACACTCCTCCCCAACAAAGCTTATTTGTTCCCCCCTGGACTCATTGAAATGAACCTGCTTGTTGCCCCTTACAGACAGGCCTGGCCTGCATCAGGAAAGCCCTGCCATTTTTCTTAGTGACAGACACAGAGGCACAGGAAGCTGCATAGTACCCTAGAAGCCACCCCTGACCCTATTAAGACTAGCCTCTGTGACCACTTCTGATGCTCTCATTCTGGGGTCCTATACTCTAGAAACAGGGATATCTCTCACAGTAGGCAGAACTGAACCCTTGTATTGGCCATTTAAAGAAACTAGTAAGTTGCTGGGCATGGTGGCACATGTCTATAATCCCAGGACTTGGGGAGGCAGAGGTAGGCAGATCTCTGTGAGTTTGAGGCCAGCCTGGTCTACAGAGTGACTCTAGGGCAGCCAAGGCTACACAGAGAAACCCTCTCTCAAAAAAAACCAAACCAAACCAAAACACAAACACAAACAAACAAAAAACTAAAAAAGGAAAAAAAGAAGGAAATTTCAGTAAGTCTAGGCACTTGATATACCATGGTTAGTTGATATCCATGGTAGGCCTGCCCTTTTCTGAAGGCACACACCTTTGATCCAAGCACTATGGGAGGCAGAGGCAGGTGGATCTCTGTGAGTTCTAGGTCAGTCTGGTGTACACAGTGAGTTCCTGTACAACCAGGGCCACACAGAGAGATCCTGCATCAAAAACAAGCAAACAAACAAAACAACAACAACAAACAAACAAAAAAAACCCCATAAAGTACTGAACCAAGCTATTGTCCCCAAGAGCAACTATACTGGCCAGTAGGAGCACAATCGCAAACCTCCTCAGTGGTGATCCTGAATCCTCACAGGGAGCCATCCACCCAAAGCAACCAGATATGATTTGCTCCTAATGGAAAAACATACTACTTGGGGGGGACGTCTCACCATCATCCCTACCATGATCACCATCACCGCCATTACTTCCACTATAGTCACTACCACCACCATCTCCATCATCATCATCATCATCATCATCATCATCATCAACATCACCAACACAAACAACATCACCATCACCACCATTACTCCCACTATAGTCACTACCACCACCATCTCTATCATCATCATCATCATCACCACCACCACCATCATCACCATCCCTATTCCTGCTCTCATCATTAATAGCACAGCCATATTGGAATATAATTCAGCTTGGGGACAGAGGAACACATTAGACAGCATGGCAGGAGTGCGGTCAGTGTCCTGAGCATGGGAGACTCTAAAGGTCAATGACCAGGTTTCTTCAGTGATGCTGATGGGTAAAGGAAGAGTTGATGAGAGGCAGGGTTGAGAGAGTTGAGGGAAGGGGGAGTGGGAATGGAAGGGCTGAGAAAGGGGTGAGTGGAGCTAAAAGAAAACCGCAGAGTCATATCCATGGACTTTGTACGCAAACAGATCAACTTGAAAAAGAGAGTAGACAACCCAGGGACTTTCAACAGTGACTACCAGATCCTATCAAAGAATCCGTTACTATATAAGGTACAATAAAGGTACTATGATTATGTTTTTTTAAAGAGCCCTTATTCCACAGAGCATTTTCCTGATGAAATTGGGTCAGAGGTTGTTTTTTAAAGAACTCGGGAAGAATTTGGAGAGAGGGTCAGCACTGTGGACCCACTGAGGTGGGCTGGGATAGTGGTCTCTAATGTTCTTCATGTCTGAAAAACACGTATCATGAAAGGTTTCTGATACGTGGCTGGAAACGTAAGCTACAAAGAGAAAGCCTGAACTACGTAACACACATCAAGTGCACTGTCACATAAGCAGAGCTGAGGGTTCCTCAGGCACAGGCGGGCAAGAAGCACATAGCCAAGGATTGTGGCGGGGTGGCAGGGATTCTAACCTCGGCTTTTTAGAATGCACAAGGGGCCTTTATGTCGCACTCCATATGATGTTTTGGTGCATTTGTTCATGTGGTCTGTGTTAAAAATTAAGTACATACTCACATATTGGGACCACGTTCTTTTTCTTTTCTTTTCTTTTAAAAGATTTATTTATTTGTTATGTATACAGTATTCTGCCAGCACTTCAGAAGAGGGCACCAGGTCTCACTATAGATGCTTGTGAGCCACCATGTGGTTGCTGGGAATTGAACTCAGGACCTTCAGAAGAGCAGTCAGTACACTTAACCTCTGAGCTATCTTTCCAGCCCGGGACCACATTCTTCACACTATATTGCTGAGAGATGGGACAGAGGCTGAGAAGTTGGCTTAGTCTGTGAAGCACTTGCCTTACAAGCTCGAAGAACTGAACTCAATCTCTCAAGAATCCATATATATATACATATATATATGTATGTATATATGATTTACTTACTTATTATGTATACAGTGCTCTGCCAGCATGTATACCTGCAGGCCAAAAGAGGGCATTACATCACATTATAGATGGTTGTGAGCCACCAGGTGGCTGCTGGGAATTGAACTCAGGACCTCTGGAAGAGCAGAGAGTGCTCTTAACCTCTGAGCCATCTCTCCATCCCCAAGAACCCATATTTTAAAAGCTAGGCATTGGAAAGGTGGAGATGGAAGGGCCCTGGGGCTCTCTGAACAGCAAGACTAGACTACTTGGTGAGTTCCAGGCCAGAGAGAGACCTTGCCTTAAAAAAAAAAAAAAAAAAAAAAAAAAGATGAATAGTGCCTGTGGAACAACACCCAGGGCTGTCTTCCTCTGGCCTACATATAGACACACACACACAGACACACACACACACCTACACACACACACCCCTGTAGCATGTCACAAATCTTGGGGACCACCCTTCTCAAGAACTCCCAAATGCCCACACAGAATAGCATCCAAGGTCTGCCCATGCCAGCCTGAAGTCACAGTGCTTGGGCCAGAACGTAGGCAGGTAGCGGAGTGCCTGACACACTGTATCATCATCTGATGTCCTCACAAAAGTGGCATCTTCCTGGAGCTTCTCACTTGGCCTTGGGGGCCAGGCATGGCTCCCCTGGCAGAACAGAAACACTAGGATTGTATTGTGAGTTGCCTCGTAAGGACTATCAGCCAACGGGATTGGGGGGCCTAATGCCCTCCAACCATCTGGCCAAGCAAAGCAGAAGGCATTAGTCTCTCCTCACAGTGGCCCCCAGTCATCACAACCAGATCCTGTCCTGGCTAAGGCCCACTAGGGGCATCACTCATTGCTGCATCAAGAAGCACAGCCTTGCTCTGGTGTGACTTTCAGTCCCAAAGGCAGACAGTAGTAGGTGGTCTGGGATGTCTAGACACACAGAAGAACATTCCTAGGCTGCTCCCACCTGCCTGGCAAGTGTATGGCTGCCTCTTCTATTGTTCTTGGATGGCTCTGACAGACTCTGAAGGTAGAGAAATGAAGAAGGGGAGTGATGTCGCATTCTGTTAATCGTGAACCTGTGAGTAACGTCTCCCCCACACTGGTCTGGTCTCGCCACCACACTGCAACGGTTTCAATCTGGTTGGATTCGGTTTATCTCAGGCAGGAACACACTTGGTCTGGGAGCCCGGGAGCCTGGGCTCCTGGCTGCACGGGTGCTGAAAGCAGAGCAGAAGCTGCAGCCACTCCTCTTCGAGGAAGGTGGGGTGGCTGGGCAAGGCCATGGCCACCCAGGGAAGGGACCATCCCCCCCACCCCCAACTCCTAGGTTGTTGATCTGATGAAGCTTTAGGTCAGGCGGAGCTGGGCACACCCCTCGGTTTCCACCCCCAGCTGAAATTTCCTTGCAGCTGCCAGGTCTGCTCTCATGGCTCAGGAGGAAACTAGTCAGCCAACACACACTTCAGGGCCCCAGAACATTCCAGAGTCCTGGGCACAGCAGGCCTGGTTGCTCAGGGCCAGAACACACACTGACCGCATCCTGACCTTATCATGGCTCCTTGAAGGCACTTGGCCACATTTTATTAGGCAAATCCTTCACAACTAAAACGTTGAAGAGTCCAAGTGCACTCCTTCATTCTCAAAACATGTATTTCAGCTCCAGGCACCTCAGCCCCTGGGAATCCCCTTGCCTGCACTTCACACTTGAAGTGGGGAGCAAAGTGAGTGGGTATGATCAGAAAGCACACTTGGTCCAGAACACATGTAGCACTTGGGAATGTGGGACACCATCTTCCTGTGAGCCTTGCTGCTGGGCCCTCAGGAGGGTTCCATGTGGCTCAGTCCAACACTACACAGTCTGATCACATCCCACTGGCCATGGACACAAACAAATCCCTATGCAGCCTCCCCTTGCTTGCTCCAAGCAAGGTCCTCCTCACCTCCCTGCTATAGCTGCATCCACCTTCCCACCCCCCCTCTCCCTGCCACCCCTCCCCACCCTCCCCTCCCTCCCACAGCTGCACCCACCCTCTGCCTTCTTGCAAATGCTCAGGTTTGCTAAGCAGCCCTGCTTTTCTTACAGCATGCTGCCACCCACATCACCTTTCCTTCTGTGTGGTGGGCTTTGAACAGCACTGGGAGTTCATATGGCTCTGAAGAAAGCCAGCATTGATTCCCACCACAGTCTGATAATCAGCCTCAGAAACCATCAATACCTGCCAACATCTGCTCAGTTTCCATGGTGACAAAAACCTCTTCAACAATCCCAAGTCCTTTAGCCAGATGTCCTGGGACAAACTGCATGTCACCACACCTTTGTCCAAACCCATAGGTTATAAAGCACCAAGAGTGGACTCAAAGCTACTGGACTCCGCTCCGAACCATTGTTAATCATGGCTCATGAGTAGGGCAAACACACTGTCTAAAACAAGGCTCAACAGAACTGTGAGCAGGGCACATGAAAGTTCTTTCACCTTCTTCCTAATCTTTCTATCATCCCAAATACACCCCTACAGGGCTACACTGACTTAAAGAGAAGCCAGGGGTAAAGCAAATGAGCACAGAAAAAAAAAAGTTAAATAAAAGCATTAAAGACAAAACATGGAGGTCAGGAGATAGCAGTCATCTTTAATGAACAAAATCTTGAAGACTGTTCCTCTAGATGTCCACAGCCAGGGAAACTCCTCAGGGCTGAAGTCAAGTGAGGACATTCCTACATGAAAGAACTCAAAGAGACTTCACCACCAAAGAAACTTGGGAGGATGCCCCCAGGCTGGATGGAAATTACCCCAGAGTATCTGAGACCTTCAGGAATGAAGGGAGAGAAACAGGAGTCACAGTATGCCCATGTCTCTGGGGATACTTTGACGCTAGATGTAAGAATTCTTTAAAACGTAAATAACTGGTGAGATAGCACACCATGCTAGTGGGCACTTTTGGTGTTTGCAGACACAGTTGTCACTTTCTGATGTGGCAGAGTGTCTGAGAGATAACTAACCAGAGGAAGGGTTTGCTTGGGCTAAAGTTCTCAGAGAGTTTCACGCATGGCCGTCTGGCTTCGATGCTTCTGAGCCTGTGTGTGATAAGGCAAGACATCATAGTGAGGAAGAAGTGGTAGAGAAAGAGACCCACCTCAGGGTAGACAGGGAGGAGAGTGAAGAATTGACTGGAACAAGGTAGAATCTTCCAGGAGACACCCATAATGATAAACTTCCACCAGCCTCCCTCAGTGATGCCACCGCATTACGCATCCATGGATAGATCCACCCACTGGTCAGTTGAAGTTCTCATGATTCATTTACCTTCTAGAAGTGTATCACTTCCAACCAGCCTTTGCCACATGAGCAGATTTTTTTAGGACTCTTCGTATCCAATGCACAACACTCCATCCAGGCTCCTCAAAGGTTCATGTTCATCCTATGGTGAAGAACGCATTTGGTCTATCTTACCTAATGAGTCCTCTCTCTAGGGCTAGCTCTGCTTACCGCCTGTGGCTTTCCTCAGCAGATAAACCATGTTCCTAGCATCATATCTCCCTGGAGTTTCCACTGTGGCACCCTTCCAGCCCCAAGCGTAACTCTCTTGGAGATCCCAACCTCTCAGGGGCTCTGTGCAAAGCTTCAGTGGACACTTACATGGCCCCACAAACCTATGCACTCTGAATGCTTGGAAAGCCTGCACCAGTGGACAACACCAAGTTCTGCTGTTAGCACAAGCAATAGCTAGGCTCCCTTGGACTCATGATCCAATTGTGTCCTAAGGCCCATCTGCTGGAAGCCAAGCCTCAACACAAGCCTTGGGGGTGGGGGGCATTCCATATCTAGATGACAGCTATTAGACAGACAGACAGACAGACAGACAGACACACACACACACACACACACACACACACCTACACACACACCTCTGAGGAACTACTAAAAGGATGAAAGAAAGAGGAGACTTAGGCAAAGGCCAGTAGGGAACATGAGGAAATATTTAAACAAGGGGGAAAGAAAAAAAAAAAAAGAATCAAATGATCAAGCAGTGAACCCGAGTCCGCTGTGCAGCAATTATGTAAGGGGTGAGTGATCTAAACCCAACAACGAGAAGCTGAGAATGTTGGCGGAGGCTATAGCCAAAACACTCAAAGACTGACCAACGGTGATGAATTAATACATAGGGAATAAAGTACACAAGATCCCAGGCAGAGTCTGGCAGGAGGAGACACAGCAAGGGACAGGCTCTAGGACCAAGCTGGCAAGGCACAGGGCATCTGAGCCTGCGTCCCAGGATTAAGATTCAGTGTTGGACTTCAGGACCCAGGACGATAGGAAGGTGCTTCATGAGAACAAATAGGTCTGCTGGTCATATCACAGGGACATCTGTCATGCAAAAGATCCCTCTCATTTCCTTGGTCAGGACTGGCACCTAAAGAGTCCCACAACCCTCCATGGTGACAGAGATAAGGGGCGCATTTTGGAGTCCTCGTGAGTACTCCTGCCTTTTGAATTATTTTCAGGACGCCTGTGAGCATTCCTCAGATAGCCACCTGTGGGAGATAACTGTTTCCAGGCTCCCATCCACTCACAGAAGGGAGAGTGTGGGAGGCTCCTGCTGGGGCCCCGCCTCTGTGTGCCTGCCTGAGTACCTTCCCAGAAACAGCTCCTCCAAGGCCTCCTGGTAAGTGGGCTGGGTAAGTTGAGAGCGTCTATGTCACCCTTGGGTACCACCCCAGCTAAAACTCTACCCTAAGAAAGAACTATAAAGCACCTGGCATGTACCTCACCTTCACCAGGACCCCAAAGAAGGGGCAGGACACACAGCATATGAGGACAGAGTGGGGCCAGAATGGATAGCCAGGCTGGGTTAGACAAGCCTGTGTCTGGAAGGTGGGTGTAGAGAGAACAACTGCTTTTGGGCACTTGCTAAGGCTGAGGGCAGTGCTTACCAGAACACAGAGGCAAACAACACATCCTCCTCAGAATCCCGATTTCCTCCTGTTCAGGACAGTGGCTGGACACTTGAAGTCTAGGGTCCCATAAGCTAGCCAGGGGAATCCAAGAGGATGGAGCCTTGTGGCAGGGGGTGAGGGTGTCTGAAGGAACCAAAAGGATAGGAACAGATATACCAAGCCTCCAGGTTTTCACAGAGATCGTGGGCCCTTCTCTCTCCATACACTCCCATCACCGCTGTCTCTGAGACCCCAAAATGCCCAGCTCCAATCACCACCAAGCAGAGGTGGCAGCCTCAGCCCCTGCTCAGGACCAACAGGGTTCTAAGGGGGAGGGGGACTGCCATGCAGCCCTTTACCTATGGGGGTTGGAGTGGGGTGGGGGTGGGGACATGGCTCCTGAAACAGGAAGCTGTGGAGGGTGCCTGGAGGAAGTGCTGTGGGCGTGCGTAGGGGGTTGGCGTGGGGAGGCTCACACTTAGCTTGGAGGCCATGTCCTGGGCTAGCTCTGTTCTGAGCAGCATTTATGCAGTACTGGGTTTGCTCTCAGGAACAGCCAGGACATCCCGGGTAGTGGGACCTTCCTATGCCAAAGATGTCCCCCAAACCCCATACATGTGAGCTGAATTGGAAAAGGGACCTTTGCAGATGGGTGAGATGCTGTCTGGGCTTTTCATACTGGAACACCCTGGACTCAGAATCTAAGGAGGAGTTCCTAGAAGAAAAGGCTGAAGCGAGGCAATGACTCTGGGAGGAGGGCTGTGATGAAGGATCCAGAACCTGGAGCCAGGTCACAGTGTAGCCCTACGCAGTCTGATGTCCCTTTAAGGCCAGCCACCAAGTCAATAGGAGGGGCCAGAAAGGACAGGGGGCAGCTCTCCCTCTCAGTGGAACTATAGGACAAGATTTCCCCAGCCCTTTGGGCATGATGTGAGGCAGGACAGTGGTACAGAAGCAGAGGGGCACAGGCATGGGGCACAGCAAATCCTAGCAGGTCAGATCTTCAGCCCACTCACTGCAGGCTGCTCTGACCACAGCCTCTGCCATCCATCTATCCTGTCGTGTACCTGTCTAACCACTTTCTCAACCAGTGCGTGCCCTGTGCCTTACTTGGTAGTGACCCTGCGGTCCTTAGCTGTGGGTCACCACTTTCCGGAATGTGTTTGTCCATCTAGGCTTCCTGCCCCCATGTAGGGTTGTTTTGACTTGCATGGGGCTTTCCGCCTTTGCCCTGGTTATATAAGGAGCTTTATGTAACAATCGGACTAGCGGAGCCAGGGAGGGTATGGCAGGAGAAGCTGGGGCTGGCCACAACCGTGCCTCCTCTCTAGGTATTGTCTAAAGCGTTCAGTGCTTGGCTGGCCTGTGGCCTTGAGGAGACAGACCCCATACCATGATCCACCTCCCTGCTCCATGCTCATAGTCTTGGGAGCCAAAGATAAATAGTAGCCAGGCCAAGAAGCAGGTCTCCCCCATCTCTGGATGACAGTGGCTTCAGGTGTCCAGAGAGACTCCTGGGTAAAAAGACAGACAGCATATAATGCTAGAGTAGATGCCCTACCCCCAGAACAGACCTGGGCTGACGGTCAAGATAATGTAGAGATGATCCCTAACCCCCAGGAAGGGAATAGGGAAGGACAGGACCAGCTTACCCCCATCAGAGCCTTGGGGTCACTTCAGGATTGTCCCATGTGGGGACAGGAGGGAGGTTGGGCCACTTCTCCAATTGCCATGTGTCAGAAGCTCCAAGTGTCTGCCTTACCAGAGAGGTAGGTCCTCAGGCAGCAGTGAGCCCACATGTATGTCCCCAATAGTGAAAACCAAGGGGCTGATAGTGTCTGCTCCGAGTGAGGGGCCAGAGGCTAGGGCTGGCTGCTCACGCCCAAGGTTAGGATGTGTCTGCGGAGGTTGGGGGAAAGTGACAGGAGGCGGAGTTCTCACTGTGCCCTGTTTCTCTGGCCTCCTCCTAATGATAGCCATTGCAGACTAGACTAGGTGGCTGCAGAGCCACCGCAGAAGGGCAACGAGAGAATGCCCGCAGCTCCCAGGTCCTGTGCATGGATCTCTGAGCACCTGCAGAAGAGGAGCCTAGGCCTCCAGCAGGCTCTGTGGGGGCTCAGCAGCCCGGACATCTAGACCTCACCTTGGGCTAGGCTTCCAGGTGACCCCCCAGGAAAAGCCTCCGCTTTTCATGTCCCATGGGGTCCACTGGCCTGTCTCATAAGGTCAGGACATCAGTGAGTCCAGCCACAGGACCAGGCCAACCAACTGTCCATGTCCCAGGCGGCCAGGCTCTGACGTGCTCCTCTGGGTTTGGAGTCAAGGCCCGTGTTTGTTCCCTCTCACCAGGAAGCCAGGGCTTTCCTTCCTGAAGCTTGGGAGGCCACGTTCCTTTTCACTCCCCAAAGAGGAAGTCTTCTCTGTCCTTGGGCCAGATATGCTGAGTGCTGACTTCATGGCCTGAGATGAATGCACAGGAAATGTCTTACCTAAGAAACCCTCCACAGGCCCCCTCAGGAAGCACAGCCACGTCACCCTCTCCAGCAGGGAGGCCAGCCTCTGCCCAGCCCCCAGCTCCCAGCCCCCAGCCCCCTTAAAAGCCCCCCACCTTTTCTGGCTTCCTCAGGCTCCTGAACACACTTGTGAATTTAGAAGAGTCAGAAGTCTCTGGAGACCAGAGCCAGCGTGGGCCCCCAGCCCCCAGGACAGACTTACGTAGTCTCTCAGTGTGATCCCTGGGGCCCCAACACATGACTTTTGGTCCCAGGTTGGACAAAAATCCCAACAGTAATGACACCGGTGTCAAGGACACTAGGAGCTGAGGACAGGAGCGCACCAACAGCAGAGAGACCAGGAGGAAGGGACACAGAGGCCAGAATACTACGTGGGAAGGCTGTGGGGCATCCTGAGGACAAATATCCTGTGAGGTGTCACTGAGCTCAAGGTGGCAGCCACTGAGGCTAAGATGATGTCATCTAGAGTTAAGAGAGATGGAGGAAGAGCAGCAGCCAGCCTTACCAGGGACTGAGACACATACACTGCCCATATTCTTCTTCCGAGAGGGGACACTCCAAATGGCTCGTTGTGCCTACAGTGGAAACAGTTCTGAGAAGGAGTTGGTGGGGGGCAGGGAAAGGGGCCAGCTTGGTGGACAAAGTGCATGTTGTGTAAGAGTAAAGACCAGAGTTCGCATCCCCAGAGCCCACATAAAAGCTGGACATGTGTGGTGACCACTTGCAAATCTTGGCATTCAGGAGGCAGAGACAGGGGGCACCCAGAATAAGACAGCTAGCCTGACCAGCTGACTGGCAAGCTCTGGGAGAGTTCCTGCCTCGATGTATAAAGCAGAGGGCCTGATATTATCTTTAAACTCCATCCTCACATACCTGTGCCCATGTACCCAAACATACATGCAATGCTACATACATATGTTCCTCCAAAGATCTTAGGTAAAAATCTCATGGTTTACCTTTTAAAAGGCTAGGTTTAGTGGCCACTCACTACTGTGGTGGCATCAAAGGGGACCTTAATTTGCCACCTGTGTCTGGAGTGATTCTAGATCTCTGATCCTACAGGTAAAGAAGCCATAGCTTCGCGTCTACCTGCAACAGGACTATGCTCTGCTCAGGAATGGTCTTATAGTGTCCCTGCCAAGGTCTAGTGCCCTCCTGCCCAGAGAGGGCCAGGACACAGGTTTGCTGTTGAAAATCCTCTTTGCTACAGACCCTGCCTCCTGGTTTTGCACTCCCAAAGCTGGTGTCTGTAACACCCAGGAGTCCTAGGATGGTGACCTCATCACAGAGGCTTTTAGCACCTGTGATGTCACTCAGCCCTCGAAACAGAGTCAAGGGACATGAACTTTGAAGCCAAAGGCCACTCTAGAAATAAACATGGATGCCATGGGGGCCTGGGAGACACAAAGATATCTCCAGCTGTTGGGTCAGGCCCACATGGATGTGTAAGTGTGTATGGGGCCTTCTCCTTAGCCCTTCATTTCTGGAAGAACTGGGAGAAGCAAGCATTATTACACCAACCGGGAGCCTCTAGCATGGAGGCCATCTCCTCTGTCCAAGCACCAGCCTTGAGGCTCACTGTGCCTGTGACAAGAAGCATGTGGCTCAGGGCAACCAGGTGAAGGCAGCTCTGACTAGGTAAGGAACACTGACCAGGCTGGAGGCATGAGCCCTTGGGAGGAGATGTGGTCTTGCTTCAGGAACAACCAGTCTGGAGGAGGCCTCTAGGGCCTGAGCTGCGCTCTCTCTCTCTCTCTCTCTCTCTCTCTCTCTCTCTCTCTCTCTCTCTCTGCATATAGATGAAGTGGCATCCACCTAGGATGGGGCTGCCCTCTGAAAGGACAGAAGAGAGGGGAATGGCATACGGAAAGAGTCCTATGACTCACATAGAGCAGCACACAGTGAGCAGTGAGGATGGGAAAGCCTGGCACTGGGGTTTCTTTTCTTTCTTTCTTTCTTTCTTTCTTTCTTTCTTTCTTTCTTTTTGGTTTTTTGAGACAGGGTTTCTTTGTGTAGCCTTGGCTGTCCTGGACTCACTTGTAGACCAGGCTCGCCTCGAACTCACAGTGATCCGCCTGCTTCTGCCTCCCAAATGCTGGGATTAAAGGCGTGCGCCACCACTGCCCAGCGGCACTGGGGTTTCTTTATGTGTGATGATGGAGAACTCTCTTTGGAAATGCTACCGAATTCTACAGAGAAGCTCGTAGCCCTGACCCTCTTCTGGGTAGACAAGGGCTTTGCTTGGGACCCAGGGAAGCCAGCTTGGCCCATCCAGAGCACCCATGGCTAAGTAAAGACCTCTGTTAAAGGCCTTCCAAGCCATAACGAAGGCCACCTGCATAGTGCCACAAGCCCTAAATCAGCCCCAATGGCCCACTGTGAAGGACACCAACAAAGAAGGTTTGGTATCAATCAGGCCCAGAACAGAGAGGACATGAGGCCCCAAGAGGGACACGGAAGGACAGGCCAGCATGGTGAGAAGAGATGTAACGTTTGTACTGACTGGAGAAGCTGTCAGCTGAGGCAAGGTGGTCTCTGAGTCCCCTTGCCTGATCTTCAAGGCTTCACAGAAGAGCTGTTAAGGGTTGGTAAATTGAAGGACAAAAGGTGTAGAAAGGAGGCTGAGGCCAAAGGGCTCAAAGTGGCAGCCGTGCAGTGATCTCTTCCTGCCTTCGCCAACTTGAGCCCCCAGAAGCACCTGCCCTGGGCAGCAGCAGATGAAGTCATCCCGTGTCCTCACATGGTGCAGGTTTGTGGGTGTTCTTTCTGCAGCCCCTTCTACAAGGGCTCTAACCCTACACATGTGGGCTCCATCCTCATGACCTTGTCATGGCCCAGGTTCCCACCTCCCACCACCCTCAACTTGGGGTGAGGGTCTATTTCAATACATAAATTTGGGTGTGCACAGACATTCAGATCTGTAGCTCTGTTCCTACCTATCCCCATAGCAAACCCCGTGTCCCACCCTGATTACTCTCACAGAACCTGGAAGGAAGGTCAATTAACAGGTCCAGCTTTACTCTTCAAATCCCATGGGCCAGTTGGGAGTAGGTGGTGTTCACTAAAATGGCCAGCAGTGATGGGTGTCCTCAATAACCCCCAAACCAAACATTGCTTGGTACCTGTCTGACATTAAGTGCCTGGGGCTGAAGCCATCTCTGCACCTGCCTCTGGCACATGCGGAGCCCCTTCTGGCCCCACCCTCCAGGCAGTCTCTTCCTGGACGTGCCAAGCAGACCTGGGCATGGAACTTGGAATTGGCGAGAGCAACACGGCTTTTCAGAGAGCCCTAACTTTATCCAAGCTAGTCATTGCCAGGTTGGCCCTGGCTCCTGCAGCTTCTGCCAGATGGACCCTTCCACCCTTGGGCCACTGAGGCCAACATTCCACAGGCAACACCAATGCCACACCAGGGGCATCCCTTCTCTTCTCTCTTCTCTCCTGTTCTCTTCGTATCTGTTCCCCACCAACTGGCCTATGGAATCCTGTGCACCTGGGCCAGCCAGCTGGCTCACCAGCCCAGGAGAGCATTACCAGGGCTAGATACCCAAGCCGAAGGGGGGCCACACTCAAGTGTGGCACATGGCAGACCTCTGCCTATCTTCCCAGCCTCTATGGGCTTCAGATACTACCCTGCAAACAGGGATGCTCACTGCAGTGTGTAGTGTGATTTATTTTGTGTGCCTGGCCCTTTAAAGGACCCTATGCCCTTCAGTGTCAGTTGGCTCTTGGACTTCTATGAAAAAGAGAGGATATTAAAAGCCAGCAGAGGCTGAGAGCCAGAAGTAAGATTGAGGAGTAGGCAGGAGGATGGTCCAGGTGGAAGAAGAGTAAGGTCAGAGAAGACAGTTGATGCAAGAAGAAAGAAGAGAGAGTGGGGCTAGAGAGAAGATGAGATTGAGCAGAGTGAAAATAAGAGAGAATTGAAAGTGAATTGGTCTAGCAGAGTGAGAAAACAGTTGGATACACTTGAGCCAGGAGAAACTGAGAGGAGCCAGAGATGATATTGCTAGGAGACAGTTAGGAGATGAACCCACAAAGTAACAAAGTAGAAAAAAAAGAGAAAAATAAGACAAAAAGCTACATTTGGCTCACAATGTGGCAGGCTGTTTGAAGGAAAAAGAAACATTGAAAGGCACTTGTCTAGGCAAAATGGGAGGCTTGACTTCAAGTACCAAAGAGTGAAAGGCGGGAAGGGGAGGGATGAATACTTTGTTTCAAAAGCTGCCAGAGTGTTTGCTGAAGCTATTGTTGGGACATCTCTGCATGATTTTTTTTTTCTCTGCACGATTTTTAGCAGCGGGTTTTTTTTTTTCCTCCCTTTTCTCCATCCTACTTATTAAAAAGTTGAAAAACTAGCTGAGGAACTGGAAACAATATAGGTAGAATTACAGAAGCTTAGGAATAAAAAAAAAAAAAAAACAGGAAAAAAAAACCCATCAAACACAAGACAAGGGAGAACAAATAGGCTCATTCCCAGTGACAGAACCAGAGAGATGAAGTTTCACCCAGGTAGAAAATGGGGAACTGTGTCACAAGGTAGTCAAGTCGAAGAAATGGTCAGATGAGGCAGGCCTTTTCAGCAGACAGGGTTAAACCCACAGCACCTTTTGAGGACAGGCAGTCCCAGGTCACAAAATCAACAACATCCCCAGTAGTTATACAGCAAATGCCTGCTAATGGGGATAACCCACAAGGTTATGATGAAGCAGGATGGTGTCCTGTAGAAATGATGGGCCTAAGATATTTTTACAAAGAAATGATGTCCTATAGGATGCACTCCTCTTGTACGAAACAAACTCGAAATAACTGGGCTACTCAGAATAGAATTATTCCCAAGACTAGAGGGGATTGATAACAGCTGTACTAGAGACTGGCCCTCAATTGCCATGCTTGGTCATGGTGGAGAAGTCAGAAACTTGGACCAGCACAATAAAGCAAGAGAAATTATTACAACGAGGAACCGGTTGATAGGTGAAGGTTGAGATGCTGATATACAAAAAGAGGTTCAGTTTAAAGACACAATCACAGAACACAAGACAGGTGCTGACAGTGTTGAGGAGCCAGAAAAAAAAAGACCGCATCATTTTCAAAAATTATACAAGGCCTTAGAAAAGCCTTTAATGATTTTTATTTTCACAAAGACTGATCTCAGCAATGAATAAGACCATATTGGAGTCTGACACAAGAAAGGTGTTGAAAGGGAGAATGGGGAAATAGAAGGACCCAGAGGGTCCTAGAAACCTACAAGTAGAACATTATAATGGGCGGATCTGGGTACAGGAGTCCTGCTCAAACTATGGCACCAGCCAAGGACAATATGTGCAGTAAACTTTGTACCCCTACCCAGATCTAGCCGATGGACAGGGCATTCTCCACAGTTGAGTGGAGAGTGGGGACTGACTTTCACACGAACTCTGGTGCCCCATATTTGACCATGTCCCCTGGATGGGGAGGCCTGGTGGCACTCAGAGGAAGGATAGCAGGCTACCAAGAAGAGACTTGATACCCTATGAGCATATACAGGGGGAGGAGGTACCCCTCAGTCACAGTCATAGGGGAGGGGAGTAAGGGGAAAATGGAAGGGAGGGAGGAATGGGAGGATGCAAGAGACGGGATAACAATTGAGATGTAACATGAATAAATTAATAAAATATATTTTAAAAAATAAAGGTGTTGATAAAGATTCTAGCATTTGAAACTGCAAATGTAGAGTGTAAAAAAAGCACCCATGGATGAATAGATAAAGAATATGAATGATACTGATTCTAACATATACCATGTTAACATAATAGATCAAGCTATAGCTAAACATTTCCAATATCAAAATGCCTGGTGTTTTAATTATGGGAAACATAGACATTTGAAACAAAATTGTGAATAAGGCATCTCTAAGGCTAATGGTTTTCTGAATATAAATTAGAAAGAAAGCCCAGGCTTCCAGGGGTGTGCAGTTGATGTGTCAAAGGTTGCCACTGGACCAATGAGTGTAGGTCCAAAAGAGATATCCAAGGCAATTTCTTGCCATCAGAAAACAAAATGAGGGTCCTAGCTAAAGTCCCTGCAGCAAAAGTACAAACCTTTTGCCTCTTTTCAGCCAGGAAATAACAAGCAGGTAGAAAAAAAAACCTCAACTAAGTAGTGTAGATCTAATGTATGCTACTGCAGGCAGTGCCGCTCTAGAATTGACCATAGATAAACATCCCCCCAAATCCAATGTTAAAAAAATATCTGGTGGAGTTTATCTTTTCCCTCAGCAACAGTAGGAATGCTCTTGGATGGATCAGCTTGACTTCCCAAGGATTCATTGTGCATCCAGGAATAATGGATGAAGATTTCAAGGGAGAAAATAAAATAAAATATATGTAATTTAACACAGGTAACAGGATTGCTCAGCTGTTACTGTTTCCCTATATCAAAGGCAAAGCTGTTCCAATAGAAAGATGAGGAGAGTTTGGAAGTACAGGAAAACATATGACAATACCTAAAATAAGAGGTAAAGGGCTGGAGAGATGGCTCAGAGGATAAGAGCACTTGGCTGCTCTTCCAGAGGTCCTGAGTTCAATTCCCAGCAACCACATGGTGGCTCACAACCATCTATAATGTGATACGATGCCCTCTTCTGGCCTTCAGGTGTACATGCAGGTACAGCACTATATACATGATAATAAATAAATAAATAAATCTTTTTTTAAAAAAGAGGTAAAATTGAAGATGCTTCTGGGGAAGGCATTGAAAAATGTCATTCAGAATAACCACAGACTGCGCAGGTTGTCCAAAAACAGGACGCAACAAGGAGTGAGTTTCAAAATTTATAAGGGGACACTGCTAAAATAATATGAAGGGACCCTTAAAATGGCTGACCAACAAGCCTGTGTGAGTAGAGCAGTGGCCGTTAGGTAAAGAAAAAGTACAGGCACTTGAAAAGCAGGTGTAAGAGCAGCTGGAGGTTCAATCTATAGAAGAGTCTATTGCCCGTGGAATTTCCCTGTATTTGTTTTGTTTTTTTGTTTTTTGTTTTTTTTTAAAGACATCAGAAAAATGGAGAATGTTAATGAACAGTTGTAGAAAAATCTAATCACACCTTAAAATAAATGCTTATAAAGCAAAAAGGAAGAATAAAGACTTCCAGGGATAAACTAAATAGTGCTCTCTTAACTTTAAATGTCATAAACGTTACGTAGAAAGGAACAACAGCAGCTGAGAGATGCTGGGTTATAGAAAAAAAGTGTGGAATTAAATCAGCCTATATTTCCCCAGGAAATGAAAAGCTGTAGATACCATCAAAACTAATAAAGCTCAGAGTTGAGCAGAGGAGATCTTCTGAAAACCTTGGCCACTGACCCAAGAAGAGCAAAGAAGAGAACATGACCAACCTCTGCCTTCCCCTGCCAGCTAAGCTCAGGACCTAAGCACTGACAGGCCTATGAGCAGGATGCCTGCAATACAGAGCCACCCACAATGCAGAGCAACCACTGGCCTATGAGCAGGACCTTAAGACAGACTATGCTGCACACCGCATCCTGTATGCCTGAGTCAGAGCTGCAAGCTGAAATTCACAGAGCTGGGCATTAAGAGACCTCAGTGAGAAACTCCAGAACACAAGATGCTACAGGATAAGACAGTCCAGGAATAAAGGGTTCAAGAAGCAATACCCAAGTTACAGGAAAGAGTAGCATCTCTGTCCAGTTCTTATCTCAGCTGTGGATGTGCTCCTGAGAGTTCAAGAGCCAGAGAACCCTGGAAAAGACATGGCAAAGAATTGAGAAGCAGCTTCAAAACTGCATAATCAGTAGCTAAAAACAAATGGGGGGGTGTGGAAATGTAGTGTGATTTATTTTGTGTGCCTGGCCCTTTAAAGGACCCTGTGCCCTTCATATGCCTCTTGGACTTCTAGGAGCCACAGAGGTTATAAGAAGCCTGCAGAGGCTGAGAAGCCAGGGATAGGATTGGGGAGTGAGCAAGAGGAGGGTCCAGCTGGGAGAAGAGTAAGGTCAGAGAAGACAGTTGGTACAGGAAGAAAGGAAAGAGAGTAGGGCTAGAGAGAAGAACAAAAGAGATTGAACAAAGTGAAAAGAAAAAACAGTTGAAAAGATAGTTGAATTGGGCTAGCAGAGTAAAAAAGACAGTTGGTGAGAGCTGAGGCAGGAAAAACTGAGCTGAGCCAGAGGAGATATTGTTAGGAGACACTTAGGGGAAGAACCCACACAAGGTAAAGAAGAAAAATAAAAGAAAAAAAAAAGAGCAAAAGCTACAGCAGTGGGCTCATCTACATGGAACACATATGATCAGGAGGATGATGAGTCTTGCCACAGAGGATACCACGACATACACCGAATTCAGGAACTTAAACATGGCAGAAGCACAGATGGGGCAGGCACAGTGTCTAGGAAGGGCCCAGGGCTCAGACATCAGAACTAGATGTCACACAGGCTCAGGGACCCTGAGGCAGCCATTGACCCAAGGGCTCTTCTTCCTTAGGAAGTGTTCTCCAGGCTCCTCAAGCACAGCCAATCCTGAACCCTGACCGCCTCTTCTGTGGGACCTTTCTCACTGAATGCTCCTCCTCAGACGGACTCCTAAGAGGGACTTAGAGTCTCAGGTCCCCACCCTCACCTGTCCATGGCGGAGCTGTTAGACCCCACATCCCACTGTGTTAAGAGTTACAGCTTTCTAATTACATTAAGACCTTCCCTCGTGCTGGTGGCAGGTGGCTGGGCCCAGCATTCCCTCTGTAGGACACCCAGAACAAGCCTAGAGGGTGCCTCTCCCCATGACAGAAACACAGTCATTCAGGGTAGCATTCTACCCACATTTTAAAATCCTTCACGTGTGTATCAATGATTAAACAATTACTCATATATACCCACTCTCGAAATCCCACCGCTCAGTTCACTTATCATGTGTGTACCCATAACTCCACTCATCCATGCTTCCATGGATGACCCATCCATACATCCCTCCACCCACCCATCCCTCTGTTCATCCAACTACCCGACTTTTGGGTGCATTCCAAAGTAACTGACTTCCGTGTTACTAAGGGATGGTTAGCATAGTGATGTCCACTGATAGGAGAGACAGGAAATTAAGTCAGCATGTTCTTGCATAGGACATCATGTGCCACTTAAGAGTGAGGTACAGACAGTCATGATGATGTACCGCTAGAATCCCAGCTCTCAGGAGATTGAGGCAGGAAGGTCACAGGTTCAAGCCGGGCCTGGTCTATACAGCAAGCTCTTATCATCTCAAAGCAGGTTGGAGTATGGAGATATGGGAGCAGGGACAGACGGAAGGACACAAAATTGCCAAGACAAATACTTGAGTGGGTATAACAGTGTGAAATCGAGATACCGACACTGCCATTAGTGTGAGCGAATGCTTGTGTTTACGATGAGCTGTGTCTCTAGCTGAGACCGTGTCCCCAGTGACACTGATCAAGTTTGAATCTAAAGCAGAGGAGGCAACCTTGGGTCAGGCTGAAGCCAATAGGGGCTGGATCCGCAGATGACCGACCCTACCTCCCACTCCTCCAAGGTCTATCCTCTAACCCTCCCTGGGGCTGAGAGCAGATCTGAACCCCACTCAAGCCTTACTCATCAGCCCCCTCAGCCTGGACCCTTCTTTTCAGCTCCCTGAGGGTCATGGGGTCAAATTCCAAGGACCCACCTGAACTCTAGTTTCTGGCTTAGCTCTGCTTTCAGAAACCCAAACTAAGGTACGTCTCATATGACACTCAGCGCCCTTTCCCTGATAGGCTTTTGTCATGTTGTGTGTGGGGGTGTGGGGTGGGGGGGTGCTTGTTGTAGCTGGTTTTTTGTTTATTTGTTTTGAGACACTGTCTCACTCTGCAGGTCTGGAACTCACTATGTAGGCCAGGCTGACCTCAAACTCACAAAGACCTGCCTGCCTCTACTTCCCAGTGTTGGGGTCAAAGGTTTGCATCACCACACCTGGCTCTCTTAAGTTTTGTATCCTAGGCACACCTGATCTACCTCCAAATATACTTTCAATTCGAGTCATCAGTTCTCAATATCTACCTAAGAGAAAGGAAAGCACTTCCACTTAAAGGCTAGCTCAGGAATGTTCCAGAAAGGTGCAACAGCTTCAGTCATAATGTCCAGAAAGCAGGGTCACCTGAGCAACCACTGACTGCTGAATGGAGAAACACCATTGGCTCGTCCACACGATGGTGATGCTAGTCACACAGGAATGAAGCAGTGACCCCTGCACAGGGTGGACAAACATCCAGGATGTACCACTCCATGGAAGAAACCAGGCACGGAGGCCACAGCCTGTGGATATTCAGAGCAGGCAAGGCTAAGGAGCTGGAAACAGCATTAGTGGTTGCCAGGGGCAGGGCAGGAACAGGGATTAACTGCAGACAGCATGAGGATCGTTCTGAGGATGACTGTTCTAAAGTAGGTTAGGTGGGGCTTTGTGACTCAGTCTGCTTACAAAAATCACCAAGCAATACACACCTAAAACAGGTGAGTTTTATGGTATAGAAATTCTACCTCTGTAAAGTCACTTAAAAACAAAACTGAGGGCTGAGGAGATGGCTGAGTGGGTACAGTGCTTGCCATGCAAGCGGGAGGCCCTGAGTTCAGATCCCCACCACCACAAAAACAAGCAAGGCAGCCAGGGCAACACGCTGCAGGTCTAGGTGGAGACCCTGGAGAAAACAATGTGGAGAAGCTATCAAGGAAGAAGACATCCTTGACGTCAGCCTCTGGCCTCCACATGCACCCACACAGGTTGAGCCTAGACACACACATACACACACACACCACACACATCACACACACACACACACTACACACACCACACACACACACCATCACACACAAACATCACACACATATCACACATACACACACAACACACACATCACACACAACACACACACAACACACACA
>OU015751.1:5915220-5961948 GCA_907169655.1 Acomys percivali
CACACACAACACACACATTACACACATACCACACACATCACACCCACACAACATCACACACACATACACAAACACCACATGCATGTACGCGTGTGCACACGCGCACACACACACACGCACACACACGTGCACACATGACAAGTGAATGGTACTCAGAAGGGCAAACAGGCTTGGAAGCTTTGCCTAGGCTGTGCTTGTCAGTAACAGAACACTCCCTCTTCAATGTCATTTCTGTACTCAAAGGAGAAAAACTTAAACAAATAAATAAACAAAAAAGGCAGCCAGGCAGGGCAGCCACACCCAGCGTCCTGGCTGTGGTGGGAACATTCCGTCTCCGAGCCCCCATGGGTCTCTGTTTGTGCAGGGAGAGGAGCTGTCTGACGCCATTGCCCGCAGCTGGCATCTTTACCCTGGAGTCTCAGCACCATGGATCGCCCCTCCCTCTGTGGGCTGGGACCTCAGGGGGTACATCTGTGGGTATTGTGCTGGTAAGCTGACAGAGTCAGTCAGTACTGGGCTAGGCTGCACACTTCACCCTCATAAAGATGCCACCACCCCACCCCACAGAGTACCAAGGACCTGGCAGAAGCCTCTGGCACCTTAACGACAAGGATGCCAAAGGTTCCTTATCTTGACTGGTGCCTGTTCTCCCTTCAATAGAGGTGAGACAAAGTCCCCTACTTCATGCCACAGGGCCTGTTCGAGACTTAAACAGAAAGATTAATGGATCGGTGCCCAGTAGGGAAAAGTTGGGGAGAAACACGAATGGAGATGTGCGGCACATTCCTTTATCTTTCTGGTGCTCCGGTTACTACGCTTCATACAGGAATAAAGAGGGTGTGGACACACAGCTGCCTCGGCTCGTTACTGCCTTGGTTATCGCTAAATCCTCTCAACTGCGCGATCCCTGCGGGGTGAACGGCTCTTCTGAACCCTTCCAGCGTCTAGAACAGCTTGGACCGGCAGAAACACCCACCAATGTAACTAGCTCCGGAAGTGGCGCTGCGTCACTCTCACGTGGGTTCTGAAGCCTCGGTGTTTGCAGCAGCGCCTTGTTCATTCCCACGCTTAGTTTTAAGCCTTCCTGCCTGGCTGCCTGTCTTGAGGTATCCCTGGGGCTCGAGTGGTGTGCGCTGACACATTCTCTTGAAGTTACAGAAGTCCTCAATGACTTAAACTTAAAATATCTTCCCAGAAAGATAGATGGCTGGGATTCGAGGGATCCGCCTATAGACTGGATTGGTTCGAATTACATTTGATACAAGGAGGCCTCTCTAGGGGCGCCCGGGTCAGACACTGCAGCCTCCCCTCCTGTGGCCAGCTAAACCCCTTAGCTCTGTAACAAAAGCTGACCCGGACTGACCTTAGATCTCAGGCATGCGGGAGATCAGCACTGCCCCCATCCCTGTGCCTCTACTCTGCTGTATTTTCCAGGGCATGTTTCCTGCCAGAACCGAGAACATTTCTTTTCTGAGGGATACCTGGGCCTAGAGTCAAACAGGGGAGCCAACCCATCTGTTCTCATTTTGTCTTTAGCAATTGATTTTTAAACTTTTTGGGTTTTCTTTCTTTTCTTTTTTTGTTTTGTTTTGTTGTTGTTGTTTGGTTTTGTTTTCCAAGACAGGGTTCCTCTGTGTAATAGCCCTGGCTGTCCTAGAACTCTCTTTGTAGACCAGGCTAGCCTCCAACTCACAATGGTCCACTTGCCTCTGCCTCCTGAGTGCTGGGATTAAAGCCGCCACACCTAACCCAGGCTTTTTTGTTTTGTTTTGTTTTTTGGATTTTTTTTTATGTGTGTGTGTGTGTGTGTGTGTGTGTGTGTGTGTTGTGCACACACGTGTATATTCAAGCACTTGTGCTTGAAGAGGCCAGAGGAAGCCCTTGGGCATTCATCTCTGTCATTTTCTGCCTATTCCTTTGAGACAAGCTCTCTCACAGAACCTGGAACTGGGCCAGAAAACTTTAGCAATCCATTCCCTGGGGTTACAGGCGTGCATGGCTGTTAGCATGGGTGCTGGGATTCGAACTCTGGTCCTCGTGCTTGCACCAGGAAGTGCTCCACTGACTGAGCCATCTCTCCAGCCCTGAGTTTTAGTTTTTATTAGGAAAATGTCTCACACTATCATAGACAAGCATATAGCATCCACGCTGTGGCCAACTCCCCTGCAACCTCCAACACCGGACAAGGGCCAAGGGCCTCTCCTCTGTAACCTAATGGCACCCTGTCCTGCCCCTAAACCCCCATTTCCTTCTTATAGTGATCACTGGGTGAGGGCATCTCAGGATAGCAATTCCTTCTAGAACAATCCTAATACCATGATCACTTCCAGAAAAAGAGCTGAAAATTCTCCACCACAGTAGAGCTCGGCTCCCCCACACATAGCTGTGTGTGGCTTCGGCCATCTGGCTTCACTAGAAACTTGAAGTCCAGGCTGTGTCCAGGGCAGCACATGGCCACCAGGTCTCCTGCATCTGTGTTGTTGAGAAAATCTGGAATGCTATCCTAGTCCCCAGGTCTGCCCATGGTTTGTGATACTGTTCAGTGTAGTCCTTCTTTTAAGGTTTCTATTGCTTTGACAAAACACCTTAACAAAAAGAAAGTTGGGGAGGAAAGGGTTTATTTGACTTTCTATTTCTATGGCACTGTTCATCACTGAAAGAAGTCAGCGCAGGAATGGAGACAGGGCAGGAACCTGGAGGCAGGAGCTGATGCAGAGGCCACAGAGAAGTGCTACTTCCTGGCTTGCTCCCCATTGCTTGCTCAGCCTTCTTTCTTATAGAACCCAGGACCAACAGCCCAGGGGTGGCCCCGCCCACAATGGCCTAGGCCCTCCCCCATCAATCACTATTTAAGAAAATGCCCTATAGCCAGAGCTTATGAGGCATTTTCTCAGTTGAGGTTCCCTTCTTTCAGGTGACTCTAGTTTGTGTCAAGCTGACATAAGACAAGCCAGCACAGTCTTTTTTATCTTCTGAACACCAATGGCTAGTGTACAGTGTCCCTCTGGAGGTCATATGGACCAGGCTGGCCTTGGTCTCACAGAGATAAAGGGAGCATCACCCTGCCCAGACCCTTAGCTGACTTTCTATGCAGAGTTTCCCTTCATCCTTGTTTATTAGAACAAATGGAAAGATCCTTGAATCTGCCTCTTCATCGGCTTACGGAACAGCAGGCTTGTTCCCCAGCTGTCTCCAAAGACAAAGAGTTAATGAACTAAATTTACAAAACCTAACTATGATGCCAGGAGTAAGAGATATTCTGAAGAGGAAGCACAGGTCCACACCCTTGGGTGTGGTAGAGCAGAGTCCCTTCCTCCACAGGGGCACAGGGGAGGAGAAGAGGAGGCCCTGCACCCTGCAAGAACCAACGAGGTACTCAGGACAGTATTGCAATGGTGAGTCGGACTGGCGGCGTGTGACTGGATGACATCATGAAGATGGCCCCTGATCTGGCTGAGATTTTTCCAGGCTCCCTCCATCCCCAAAAAACATGAGGCCCACTCTGACTGAAGAACAAAAAGGGAACAAGTTTGACTCCGTCTGAGAAGGCAGAAGAACCAAATGTCAGTTTCTTTCCTGAATGGGATCCTGGGTGGGAGCAGGACCTGGGAGAACACCTGAGGAAATTAGACTAAGGCATGGACTTCAGAGAAGAGCAATGCATTATGGGTCTGGTCTGTTAATTGTCACCAATGTAGACATTGGTATAATAATGAGGACACTGGTGGGAGTGCTACAGGAATTCTCAGTGTCCTCACAGTAATTTTTTTTACATCTGAAACACATCAAAATAAAAGTTTTAAAAGTAACCAGGGGCTGGGCATGGTGGCGCATGCCTTTAATCCTAGCACTCGGGAGGCAGAGGCAGGAGGACCACTGTGAGTTCGAGGCCCGCCTGGTCTACAAAGCGAGTCCAGGACAGCCAAGGCTACACAGAGAAACCCTGTCTCGCAAAAAAAAAAAAAAAAAAAAAGTAACCAGGACAGCCAGGGCTATACAGAGAAACCCTGTCTCACTAGTCCCTGACCCCACCCCCACCCCAAAGAAGTTTTCAAAGCAGCTGATGGTGTGGTTCTGAGGTAAAGCCTGCTTAGATGCAGGAGGCACTGGTTTGCTCTCCAGTACCGACATATCAAGACAAAACACAGGAACAGGTGGCATGGCCGAGGTAGTTGTGGAAAGCTGAGTGGGACCAGGGTGGCAGCATGGGCTCTGGAGCATTCAGGTAGGGCTCCTGGCTTGTACTGGGGAGAGATCTAGAATGAGACTGGCCTGTGAGGGACAGGACCCAGGACTTCTAGGCTCCCCCAGACAGGTGAGAGGCCTAGAAGGTAGAGCATGTCCCTGACAGGGATGCCCAGAAGTTAAAGCAGCCGGATGGACATTAGAGACCAGTTCTGGGTATACAGTGTCCATTCCACCCTGGAACCGGGTAGGAAGGTGTGGTGGGAAAGCCAGTAAGGGCTATGTGGATGTCCTGGGAGTAGTGTGGCCCTGTGGTTAGTGCTCCTAAGGACTGGCCCATGCCTGGTAGACTTGGACTCCCTGGGCCAGAAGAGTGAAAAGTGGGTGGAGGCTGAAGGCAGGAGGCTGCGGTGCAGACTGCTTGGCCAAGTGCAGAGAGCAGACCAGAATTGGGGAGGCATGGAGCTGATATCCCTGGGAAAAGGGGGGGGGGGCAAGCACAGATGTTCAGGAGGGGTCCACACCCACTGAGAGCTAAAGGCAGTGGAGAGGATATACTGGGCCCCAGCGTCTCTTCTGTGGTTTTGAGGGGGCTGACAGCAGGATCCCCTTGCAAGTGCAAAGGAGGGAGTGAGAGAAACAGCTGAGGGTCAGTGAACTGGAACTGGAATGTCCCAATCACCCTAAGCCAGGTATAGGAGAGGGAAGACTCAAGGCAGCAGCATCCGGGAGCAGGGGTTGGGATAGGGGAGAGGGTATTGGGGAGTGAAGGGGCAGCGGTGGGAGAGGGGAGGGAATGGGGGGGTTCCATGGTGGCCTCCCCTGGGCCTTTTGATAAGCCAGAATTTAAAGCCAACTTTTGCATTTGGCTGGAGCACCCTCAAGTTAATTCCTACGCCAACATCAGCAACTGCCTCTTCTCACTGTCTGGGACCCTTATGAGCCTCCTCTGGCTCGCTCTGGGACTCCGGCCCACTGTTTGTCTCATTTCACAAAAACTGAGGCCAGAGGCTGGACGGTGGAGGCCATTGGCAAAGCTGGATCCTCAAGCCCTGGGTGGCACTGGCTGGATTGCTGTGTCACTGCCACAGGGAGCGCTGTATGTCGCTATGTCTCTCTCTCGCTCGCTCTCTCTGCAAAATTGTGAGAAAATGGCTTCTTTCCTAGTCTCCGAGCATTCAGAGGGACAGGTGTGTGTTTACCTCGATGACTCAGCCGCCCATGGCCACTGGGCGGCTGGTTTAGTTTGTGCTAAGCTGCTTGGTGAGGCTGGCGCAGAGGATAAAGGCATCGTTGACCAGCTATTTGAAGGATGTCCGGCGTGGGCAACTCCACCCCGATGTCGACACTGCGCCCTGAGTTGCCCTGACAGGTGCCTGTGGTGGAAACACGTGGGTGTGGAGTGCTTCTCAGAACTCAGCCTTCTTAGAAAGTGGGGTGTGTGTGTGTGTACTGAAGGGCACAGGCTACTGGGGTCCTTGGGGAGGGGTGGGAGGAACAGGGGAAGCTGTGACTTCTGGGAGAGGACTTGGCTCTGGAATCCTTTAACACATTCCAGACTCAAACTGAGCACCAAGAGGGGGCGGGGCATGCTGGCAACACAAGCCTCACCAGGTCTGCGGCCTAGGCACCAAATATCTGGCATTCTTGAAGTAGCTCCATGAAGTGTTTACAGCCACACTTTATACCCTATGTTTGAGCAGTTTCCCCTGCTGTCTGCAACCTGCCCTGTTGGTATAAGAGGCCCATCATGGAGCAAGAGCATGGGCCACGTACCAACAGGTCCCTGTAGGCCTCCATCACTTGCAAACACTCCCTGCCCAGGACAATCCTCTGTGGCTTACTGCTCACTCCTTCCACCCAAAGGGCCAGTGACAGAGAAAGCTCAGAACAGGGTTGGCAGCCTGAGTTCTCAGCTGAGTCAGGACACGCCCTCTGGCTCTCCAGGCCATCTCGCTTTCATGGGCTTCGGGTTCCCACTGCCCAGAAAGGGACAGCCCTGCCCTGTGGAGTGGTGCCTATGCCAGCAGCTGGGTTAGAGTCCTGCCAGGTGGTACCTCCCCAGGGAGGAGGGTCAGCTGAGGCTGGCTTCTCGGTTAGTTGAAGAAGGCCACAAGCTGAGAAGTAGTGAAATAGCCCAGCCCAGTAGGCAGCCAGGACCCTGCCTCACACTACAGAAAGCCCCGTGGCAGCCATCAGACGTACGCATGGACCTAAATGTATCCCCACCACACAAATGTGTCACACATGTCGTATGTCTCCCTTGCAGTCACAGGCCACACATATCCATGCGTGTGTTACTTTATCGAATACCATGTCACTGACACACTCCACGCAAACACATCCACTGTAAAGCAAAGCAGCTCAGTTGGACACAGGAAACCCCATGGCAAGCAGCAGCAGGCAAATGGAGTGCTGCTGCAGGACCCAGCACACCAACGTCAGCTGCGCTTCCAAACATCCACAGTGAGCAATCTGAAGCCAAGAAATAGTTACGTGTGTGCTTGTTTCCAAGTGGGTAAAACACGTAGCCACTCAAGAGGAGGCGGGAGATTTACACCAAAACCTACAAAATGTTGATTGAAGAGACCAAAGATGTGAGAAGACACCCCACATTCATGCCTTGGACGATTTCCAAGGCAGCATCTTGCTATGTGGCCCAGGTTGCCCTCAAACTTTTAATCCTCCTGCCTCAGCCTCCAAACACTAGGATTATAGGCATCAACTAGAAGATTTAATACTACCCAGGCATTAATGCTACCCAAAGCAATATGCAGGTTCAATGCAATACTTACTAAAAGCTCAACAGCACTGCTTTAAGAAAAAAACATCCTTTTTTTTTTAATTTTTATTTATTTATTTATTTTGGTTTTTCCAGACAGGGTTTCTCTGTGTAGCCTTGATTATCCTGCACTCACTTTGTAGACCAGGCTGACCTCGAACTCACAGTGATCCGCCTGCCTCTGCCTCCTGAGTGCCGGGATTAAAGGTGTGTGTCACCATGCCCGGCTAAAAAAAATATTTTTAATCATAATGGAATTTTTAAAAATGGGCTATGGGCTTGAATACACGTTTTCTTTGACTAAGACATATAGCCGGCCAATATGCACAGAAAAGTATGTCCAGAAACATTAATTGCCAAGGAAGTGAATATCAAAGGTCATGAGAATCCAGTTCATGCCCACAGGATGGCTACTGTCAAATACGCCAAAGGAAAAGGGCTGGTGAGGGTGTGTGGAAGCTTCGGTTACTATGCACTGGTGGGAATGCAAAATGGAGCCTTCACCGTGGAAAACACAGATCACACTGAGCCTGGCAACTCTACCTCTTGGTCTGTACTGTGAACTCATCCATACTTCCAAGCTCAGGATGCATTATTCACAAGGGGCCACCATCACATGAATGGAAACCCATGGCATGGGATTATAATCAGCCTGAAAAAGGAATGAAGTGCTGCCTCACGCAGCAATAAAGACAGACCCTGAAGACACTGTTCTAGGTGAAATGAGGCAATTATAGCAAGACAAGGCTGTATGGAGCTACCCAGATGACTGAGAAAGAGCTCTGGAACTGAGATGGAAGGTTGAGGTTGAGGAAGGTGAGGGTTGGGGCGTACGGAGTAGCTGGGAATTAGTGGGTAATAGGGACAAAGTCTCAGCTTGGGAAGGTGAACAGAGTTGTGGAGGTGGATGGTGACAGAGGCTGCACAGTACAGACAGCACAACTGAGCAAGGCGTCATCATAAAGAGGCTGAGCTTTATGTCATGCCACTTGACCATAATCTTTACAAAGGACATCTAACAGAGGTACAGACTAAAGAAATCTGGTTGTTGGAAGAGGTGGGGCCCAGCTTAGAGCACAAAGCAGGGCTGTGGGTGTGTGCGGTGGAGGAGGGGTGTCAGCGCCAGTAAGTCCAAGCAAAGAGGTCAGAGTCACCTCCCTGGGCTGCCAACCCTCAGAGCACATGCCCTGCAACTCACCTGAGCTGCTGGTGTCGCTGGGTGGGAATGTGAGAAATGCCACCTGATTCAGGATTCTCTGGCAATGGAGACACTTCCTGAGTTCCTGACTCCTAGGTGTTTCTTGGACCTCTGAGGCCTCAGTCCCCAGCATCAAAGAAGTGTGAAAAGTCACTCAGGCAGGGGCTGCCAGGAACAGTGGAACCTTCTGGAACATGGTGTGGACAGCTCTAGCTCAGCTCCTGTACACACACACACACACACACACACACACACACACACACACACATACACCACATCATGAGCGAGTGGAAACTCAGCTCAAAACTTCCTGGACTTTTGTGGACCTCCCAGGAGTGACAGGGATCCCTACCATCAGAGCCCTGGGGTCTGAGAAACCCTTGGTGGGAGGTCACCATGGAGTTAGTGGGCAGGACACTATCCGTACAGGGTCAGTGTGTGCTGTTGACACAGGCTCCCTGCTCTTAGGTTTCCTGAGCATTGATGTGTTGGCCAAAGTCACCCTGCCAGATGCACATGGATACCAGAGGAGAAAATGACCACAGATACAAGAACTCCTATTTTAAAGTATATGCATTTAAGGACATGCATGATGGTGACACAGGAGAGCCCTGTCGCCTTCACAAGGCTGGAGAAGCAGAAGCTGCGAAAGGTGGGATCCGAGGTATTGGTCACCTTAGGGTGATTTTTCTGGTCAGGACTCCATCAGAGAAAACCTGTCTGCCAAGCAGCTGACACTGACTTGCTGGGGGAAGAGGAGGCTGTCACTCCCTTCTCCTAATTGCCCAGGTAAGACAGCAACCTCGCTCCAGCTTGCTAAGGTAGAACTTGAGGGTGTGACTCCGTTTACAGTTTTTATCCTGGTCTGCTAAAGTCCGGAGCAAGAGTCTAGAACAAACCCTGCCTTCCTGAAATCTTTGGCATACCCATAGCCTTCTGGGAATGCAAACACTTTCAACCAATAGGGACATGACCAAAGGCCTCTGGACAAGAAAACAAAGCTTTCTGGTCAGAGTGGGTGTCAAGGAACAAGCCCAGTGTTTAAGCCTGCAGCTGAGGGGAAGGTGTGACTTCCAGAGAGCCAGGAAAACACTTGGGACAAGTGTCCAAACCACCACTGAGGGCCTGCAATGTGGTATGAGTGCAGAAGTCTGTTCTTGGCAGCCACTTGTTCTTGATGATGGCAGAGCTTGAGGACAGCACTGGACATGGCCAGGTGGAGTGGAGGAGGTGAGGTGTGTACTCAGGAACTGCTGACAGAATGCCACAGGCCCGCTGACACGGGGCCAGCCTGTGGGATGGGTGGCTGTACCCCAAGTATGTTCTGGTGACCCAGGACACTGGCAGAATTAGCACCCTACCCTGGTCTTCAGCAAGGCCCACCGCAGGCCTAGCTGGTAAAGGTCTTCAGCAACTCCCGAATCTTTCCAAAAGCAGAAGGGAGTGTCTCATGCCACCTCCTGGCCCCTCTCACTTGTGAAAGACTTTACATTCAGTGATGCATCCTGCAGTCTCTCTCTCTCTCTCTCTCTCTCTCTCTCTCTCTCTCTCTCTCTCTCTCTCTCTCTCTCTCTCTCTCTCTCTCTCACACACACACACACACACACACACACACACACACACATACACACACAAAAAGAATTCTTTTTCCAACCTGGCAGCTAGCTCCCAAGCCAGAAAGCCAAGTGCGGCTGGGAAGGTGTCTGGATGCATCAGAGTCAAGGAGGGGTGTAAGCTCCTCAGCAACAGTGTTCCAAAGCTCTTGAAATAAAAATGAAGAGGAAGTCAAATTGGGACTAAGGGATAAGTACACTTCCGGGAGCCCCGGAAGAGAAGGGGTGGGTGTTCTGACTAGGGATGGGGTGGAGCTGTTGTGAAGGGGACCACAGATCATGAACTTCTGCTTTACCAGGAACCTGCAAGGGTACATCAGCACTTCCATATGCAATCGAAGGAAGTGAGACACGCGGGGCTCTCCAAAGGGGACAACAGAACACTGGGATGCCATGGGGCCTGCAGCTCTCTGAGCTCCTATGCTCTGTGCCCAGCACTGGGAAGGCTCTGTCTGGGCCAGGATACCCCAAATAAACAAATCTAAGCTCTCTAATGTACAGTTGTCCATTTTCCAACTAAGCAAACCCAGTTCTGGCGGGTTCTCAGCCAACTATATTATCTGCTGCCCATAGTGGGGGAGGCCCTCCTGTGTTTCTTCTTTATTCAGCAACACACAGGGGAACAGTGTGGCTGCCCCTGGCACTAGATCAGAGCAATCTGGATCACCCACCCCACTTCATTAACTCACATCCTTCACCCTTCCCTTAGTGTCCCAGACCTTCCAGGCATGGAACTGGGGACCAAGATCCTTTCAAAGAACAGGAAATTCTTAGCCTAAGGTGGGGCTTCCCTGCTGTTTCCAAAGCCCGAAGGCCAGCCTGACATTTGGATCACTGAGGAAGGCACAGCCAGCTCACTCCTATGGTGTGCATGCCACAGAGCAGACAGAAGTGAGCATTCTGCTGAAGCAGCCAGATGGCTGCTCCTGACCTGTGTGGATGTCAAGTAATTGGGAATACATAAGACAACTCAGAGGATGCTGGGCACAGATTTGTAAAGGCCTTCAGGTGGCATCTGGCCCCAGGACTGTCTACCTGTATGTAGCCTCCAGGATGTGTACCAGTTAACCTGTCCACCATGCTAGCCCCGAGACTTCACACCTGTCGTTAGCAGATGGCAGACTGCCTGGCTGACATCTCCACCAGGCAAAGACCCTGGACTTCTGTGCTACCCAGAAGGTGCCCTCAGAGATGCATTTGCCACAGAATTGAACTCATCTCACCTCACAGCAGGCCTTCTCTCTGAAGGGCAGAGCCTCAGAAAGGGGGAGAAAGTTCTTAGACACACCACAGTGGAGTGGCAGCCAATCCTGGTCCCCACTCATGGATCCCCAGGTGAAGAGACCTCAACCCTGCCATGCAACTCACAGAAAGGCTGGGGTAGACTCACTTCCTTAAGGCCTCCTTTGCCCAGGGGTAAAAGAGGAGGGGAAGAGGACAGGAGGAGGGGAGGAGGACAGGAGGAGGGAAGGAGGACAGGTGGAGGACAGGAGGAGAGGAGGAGAGGAGGAGAGGAGGAGGAGGAGCCATGTTTACTTGGAGCAGGTTTTCATATACATGTAATATTTCCAGACACAGTGAGCCAGGACCTCTGCCTCCTGGCGGAGGGAGGCAGAGAAGGAGGCTCTATTCTTTCCTGTGAATCCCTCAGGAGCGGGAACCCTCCCTAGATCTCTCACCTAAGGGGGCCTTGCTGCTCATCCTCCAGTGTGGACCACTGAGTCAAGTGTATATGTCCTCCTGATGTCTGCCAGTGATTCCAGAAGGGAACCACCCGCCTTGAAGACAGCCACCACTCCTGCACTCCGGCACTCAACTACTCGTGTGCACACACAGGGGCAAGGTTTCAGAAGGCCTTGGTGATGCCCACATCCTTGAGCTGAAGGGAGGAGTAGAAGGGGTTCTCCACCCTTGACTGGTGACACCCACCTACTTAGGAGAGCTTGCATCCAGCTCAGAAGATGCAGCGATGGAGACCCCAGGCATATGGTGGCTCCCAGTTGCTCCAGAGACAGATGTCAACCTCACCAAGGCCACAGGTGGCAATGGGTGCTGAGAGGTCAAGCAAAGGGGCCTTAGCATCCTCAGCTGCATGCTTATAGGCTCCGAGGCCCCGCCAGGCAGGGGATGAGAGGGTCCAGATGACAAAGTGACACACTGCTTGCTGTCTGAGTGGAGCCCCCATCTGTCAGCCAGCTAACTGCAGAACAAAGAACAGACAGACTGTCTCAGAGCTGGAAGCCCACGTCTGTGCCAGGTGCAGGCTGGCTGGCTCCTCCTGAGGCTTCAGGGAGTCTGCCTCAGGCCTTGCCCTCACACTGAGAAGTCCATGGCAGTGTTGGGCAAGCCGTGGTTCTTAGAGGAATTTCTCAGCTCTCTGCACTTGTCTTTGTGTGACTATAGTCTCCATGTGTATAAGTCTGTGTCCAAATCTCCAACCCTGGGACTCCCCCACACCCAGTGTGTGTGTGTGTGTGTGTGTGTGTGTGTGTGTGTGCGCGCGCGCGCATATACGTGCATGCGTGTCTCATGGATGCAAGTGAGGGCATGTGTGTGCCCCAGCATGTGTGGAAGTCACAAGAGACCTTTGGGTGCTGGTCTTCAGCTTTCCATCTTATGTAGGACAGAGTCTCTTTGTGCTGAGTTACCTGGACAGCGGGCCCCAAGCTTCTGAAAAGGGTGCCCTGCCTCCACCTTCCACTCCTGGCAAGTACACTGGGATTATAGATGCTATGACACTGTCTCCCCGTTTACATGGGTTCTGGGGATCCAAACTACTCAGGCAGCAAGTACTTCACCCTCCCTTCCCCCATGTCACCTCAGCCCCTTAAGTTCCCCTCCTTTTACAGGACACTGGTCATGCTGGATTCAGGCGCCTCCCACCATAGGTGAACTCCGTCCTGACTCGATCACGTTTGTCAAAAGCGTCACACTGAGTAAGGTCCTTCTGAAGCCCTAAGGGTTAGTACTTAACATCTTTGAGGAGGGGACAGAACTCAACCCAGGACAAATTCCCAAGTGAATATGTAACTCTACATCGCGACAGGTGCTTTAGAGAAAGCCCAGGGGTTCACCACAGCAAGCTAGTTATGTTGCAAATATTAGGAGCGTGCTATTCCCAGAAGACTGCTTTCGGCCCCACCCAGGCTGGCTTCTGTCCCTTGGCATATCTTGTTGGGACATGACATTTAATTCCTTGTGGCCTATGCATAGCTGCAGGGGCCATCTGCCCTGCTTCTGGGTCTCGCATGGATTGCTAGGGAGCACAGTCCCGGCAAGCCAGATGGCAGGAGTCCCACCTCCCCAGCACCCGCCGTCTTCTAGGCTGCTGTCCCCTCCACCTGCCTGGAGTGACTCAGTGGGTGCAGTCGAGGCTTGTTATTCACCCTGGCAGCCAGGCTGGGTCATTCAGACACAGAAAACAGAACAGATGACAAAGGTTGCCCTTTTCTGGTCACAGTGCTTCTGGTCAAAGTTGGCCATGTGCCACTTGGGAGAGCCCAGTACGTTTTGTCTGTGTTCAGGGCATACAGAAGTTTGGGGTACAGAGCAGGAAGGAACCTCTACCCACTTCCCTTCTGCCTAGATGTCCTTTGATCACAGGTCTGCTCCCAAACTTGCAGGGCCCTGGGCTGAGGGAGGCTGAAGGAGGCCTGCTGCGGGGAGCCCTGACTCTTCTCAGGGCCTGGGGCTTTGGCTGGCCATCTGTGCCCCCCCCCCAGCTCCTTCTATGACCCATTTCTAGCATAGAACCTTCTCTAGGAAATATGGCTGCCTCTTTTGTGTGTAGCAAGGGAGGGAGAAAGAGAGAGAGGGAAGAAGGGAGGGAGAGAAGGAGGGAGGGAGGGAAGAAGGGAGATAGAGACAGAGATTCCACCTACAGACCAGGCTGGTCTCACACTCTTGAACTCTTGCCTCCTCTCAGATGCTGGGATTGCAGGTGTGCACCACCACACCCAGCTCATGTAATGCTGGGGATTGAGCCCAGGGCCTCATGCAAACTCAGAGGGGAATCTATAAACGCAGCTACATCCCCAGATACACTTTTTTTTTTCTTTTAAAGACTAATGTAGCATGGAATAAGTAAGGAGTTCCAACGTGAGGCAACGAAGCATCTTGCTCCCCTTGCACTAGAGAAAAGGAAGGCAGCCCAGCACGACCCAAGCAGTGCTGACTGTGGGGGCCTCTGCTCTCAGCTCAGCCAGATGGTGACCTTTTACAGAGGAAGGGTCTTCGGATAAAGGAAGGTTTTGTTTGCTTGAGATAGGATCTGGCCGTGAAGCACAGGCTGGCTTGGAATCTTTGTTCTCCTGCCTCTACTTTAGGAGTTCTGGGATCACAGGCTAGAAAGAATTTAGTCGGGAGGTCCCAGGAGGAAAGGAGAGAGGGGGTATGGTTGGGATTTAAAGGCAATACATAAATTAAAAATAAATTTAAAGAAGAATTGAGTCTGCCTTCTGGTCAAGCCCATCTGAGTTGTAGTGTATACCTCTCTACAAATCCACACTCTAAATGAGAGGGGTTTCTGGAAAAGTGTATAGACATACAATAAATACATGCATCCATGTGCACACGTGCAACAGCATCCTTTGGGGAAGTTCTATCTCTGGGATCTTCCTTAGCCTGGAGATTTAGTTGTTATGTGACATTTGAATGACCCTACTGAGCCATAATTGACATGCAGCAACTTACCCATGTTTCGAGTGATGTTTAGTTCATTCTGGCATAAATGTATGGAGACACTAGCTAAAGTGTGAGGTTTGGTGCAGTTTGATATAAACCATGGGGAAACTCTTGGCAACAATACAAAAGTGAGCGTGCCCATCTCATCTGAGGATCCTGGGAGGCCTCCTGCTTCTCCTCTGGCTTTACCCCACCACTGGTCCTACTTTCATTCCCTACCTCCTTTCCCAGCAAACCAGACAGCCACAGCTGAGCTTCTGGCTACTAAAGGCTAGCTAGGACATTCTAAAGTGCCCAAAGGGATCCCACACAGGCACTTTCCTGGCTCCTCACTTAGCAGTGGTCCAAGCAGCCCTGCTGGATGCTGATCCAGTACCTTCTCAGGATGGCTGTGTTCTTATTAGGCTGGAGTGAGGCTAGCATCATGGCAGAAGGTGTGGAGGTAGGCTGATTACCTCATGACAGCCAGGAAGCATTCAGACAGGAAGGGGCTAGGGACTCAGTGTGCCTTCCTAGGGCATGTTCCCAGTGACTAGCTACCTCCAACTAGGTCCCATACTCCTAGATGCCACCACCTTCCCATAATGCCACCCTTCCAAAAAAAAACACCAATGAGTTAACCTACTGAAGAAGTCAGAGCCCTTTGGATTTAATCTCCAAAGTTCCACCTTTGGACACCAATGTGCTAGAACCAAGGCAGCACAAGCCATTTCTTTTTTTGTTTTGCTTTGTTTTATTGTTTTTGTTTTTGTTTTTGTTTTGAGACAGGGTTCCTCTGTGTGACAGCCCTGGCTGTCCTCAACTCGCTTTGTAGACCTGGCTGGCTTCAAACTCAGAGATCTGCCTGCCTCTGCCTGCTGAATGCTGGGATTAAAGGTGTGCGCCACCACTGCCTGGCCATATCCAAATTCTTTTTTTTTTCTTAACAGTATGCATTTAGCTTTCAAAGAAACTTTCAGATCATGTGTTTGTGTGTGTGTGTGTGTGTTATATCCTGTGCACTTGTTCCTGTGTGTCTCTGTGTATATGTGCGATAGGGATGGGGTGGGGTGGGTAGGTATGTATGCCTGTGCATGTTGATGTCACCAGATAATGTCTGGTGTCTTCCTCAACCACTCACCATCTTATTTTCAGACAAGTCTCTCACGGAACCCGGAGCTCACTTATTCAGCTGGGCTGGGTAGCCAGCAAGCCCCAGGGGTCCTCTTGTCTACCTCCTCAGGGCTGGATTACCAGAAAATGTCACTATACCTGGCTTTTTATGTGAGTGCTAGGGATCAAAACCCAGGTCCTCACACTTGTGCAGCACATGATCTGCTGACTGAGCCATCTCCCCAGTGTCTCCCCCCTCACCCTAGACTGTTTTCTAGAGTGGCTTTACCAAGTTTCGGCCATGCTAGCATGGTAGGAGACTGTTAGCTTCCCCATGGCTCAACACCTGGCACAGAGCTTTGAACACTCTATTGAACTGTGCTTCTGGGCATGGCTCTCATTTGCATCTTCCTGATGATTGATGGTGCTGAACTTGCCAGATCACTGCCACTCGCATCTCATCTTCGGTATATGTCACTCACAGTGCCCATTTTTGATGTTGGACAGTTTTGGTGTTGTGGGACCGAGGCAGTTACACAGTATTCCAGATGCAAGTCTTACTCCTTTCTATGAATAAATCTCCCAGATCTGGAGTTGTCTTTCCTCCTTGTCCTCTTCTTCATTTTCTTTTATATTTGTTTGGTTTTGTTTACTTTTTGAGATAACGTCTCATATGCAGCCTGTGCTGCAGAGATGAAGAATGCAATCTTGAACTCACAGCGCTATATATGGCTGTGCTAGGATTAAAGGTGTGCACCACCACGTGGCTCCATATCTCCACAGAACAGCCTTTGCACCTTTGCACCTTTTCTTTTTTTTTTTTTTTATTATTATCATGTATTCAGGTTACATCCCATTTGTTATCCCCTCACTTGTATTTTCCCATTCCCCCCTCCCTCCCTCTTTTGCCCTATTCCCCTCCCCTAGACCTCTGAGAGAAGGAGCTATCCTCCTCCACCATATGACCACAGCCTATCAGGTCTCATCCAAATAACCTACTTCGCTTTCTTCTGTGTGCCACCGGGCCTCTCCATCAATGGGGAAGTAATCGAATTGGGGCACCAGAATTCATGTCAGAGGCAGTCACTGCTCTCCTCACAACCGTGGAGAATGAGCTGTGCATTGGCTAGATCTAAACAGGGGGTCTAGGTTTACTGCATGTACCTTGGTTGGTACAACAGTTTGGGCAGGCTAACCAAGCAAGTGAAAGACGTATATGAAAAAAACGTCAAGTCTCTGAAGAAGGAATTGAAGAAGATATCAGAAAATGGAAAGATCTCCCATGCTCGTGGATCGGGAGAATCAACATAGTAAAAGTGGCCGTCTTACCAAAAGCAATTTACAGGTTCAGTGCAATCCCTATGAAAATACCTACACAATTTTTTTTGTTTGTTTTGTTTTTCGAGACAGGGTTTCTCTGTGTAGCCTTGGCTGTCCTAGACTCGCTTTGTAGACCAGGCTGGCCTCGAACTCAGTGATCCGCCTGCCTCTGCCTCCCAAGTGCAGGGATTAAAGGTGTGCGCCACCACGTCCGGCTAAATTTTTTTTGTTGTTGTTACAATTTTTTAAAGACCTTGAAAGAGCAATTCTCAACTTCAAATGGAAAAAGAAAAAAACCTAGAAAAGCTAAAACAATTCTGCACAACAATAAAAGATCTTCTGGAGGAATCTCCACCCCTGATCTCAAGCTGTACTATAGAGCAACAGTAATTAAAACAGCATGGTACTGACATAGAAACAGGCTAGTTGATCAATGGAATCGAATCAAAGACCCAGACATAAACCCACACACCTACGGACACTTGATCTTTGACAAAAGAGCCAAATCCGTACAATGGAAAAAAGACAGCATCTTCAACAAATGGAACAGCCAACGTGTTTGTGCGTCTGCTCTGTTCCACTGGCAGGTCACACGCCTTCATGTCAATGTCATGCCTTCACCACAGTGGTGACTTAAATACTAAAGTCTAAATTTAAAGTCAGATTATGTGTGTCCTCCAAAATCGAATTTGTCTGTTTTTCCCTTTCAGTAGTGTTGGTTGAACCTTGGGACTTGGAGCTAGCTAGCTCGGCATCTCCTATGCACCGCCACCACCGCCCTCTTTTAGTTTTTTGAGACATGCTACCACTAAGTTCCACAGGCATTGAACTTCAGTCTTTTAACTTCAGACTTCAGAGCGGCTATGGTCACAGGCCTGACTACTCTGCACTTACCAGATTTTATTCGGTCATTCTAGCTCCTTTCTAGTTCCCTATTGAGTTGACAACCATTGCCCTTCTCAACAAAAGACTCTTAGGATACTGGTTGGATTGCTTTAGATGGGCAGATTGATGCACAGAATAGATATTTAACACTGTAATTCCAACACACAGACCCAGCTTCTCTTTCCATTTGTTCTAGCTAGCTAGTTAGCTAGTTAGCTACCTGCGTACCTACCTACCTACCTACCTGGAGCCCCTGAGTGTGTCACGGTGCATGTGTTGAGGTCAGAGGACAATCTGAAGGCCTCAGTTCTCTCTTTCCCCCTGTGTGTCTTGGGATTTGAGCTCAGGCCACCAGCTTTGGCAGCTAGAGCCTTTAGCTGCTAAGCCATCTCACTAGCCTGCATCTAATTTAGTTCTTTTCTTTCCCTCGGCCATGTTTTGTATTTTTGAGTCAATCTGAACAGTTTCCGTAGTACTCATCCCTAGATACCCCGCATTGACTAGTGGCTCTGCTTTAGTTTTGACTTCTCTGCTACCAGTGAACTGATATGATTAATTTCTATACATTAATCTTGTATTAGCCCAACTTAACAGTTTGCTGAGCCAAGAAAGGGCTTTTCTGTACATTTGCATAAGTTTTTCTCTGCACCTGGTGATGTCACCTGAGCACTGCAGCTGGTTCCACCCTTCCAGCTGAATGCCTTGTCTCTTCTTCCACTTTCCTGCTTTGGGACTCAAAGTGGGGTCCAGAGTGAAGGTCAAAGTGGAAGACTTGGTATCTCTGTGTTGTTCCTCCTTGTAGCGGGTTATGGGTTGGCCCGTAGTTCTTATAATTTTCTGTTGGAGATCTATTCCCATGACACGTGAGAGGGACCCCAGATTTGGAGATGAAGCTATTGTAGATACAATTAGTATGGTGGAGCCATATTGAGCAAATCAGGCCTCAGTCTGATGCATGTGGTGTCATTATAGGAAGGAGATGTTTGGATACAGACTGACACACATGGAGATCATGTGACACACATGGAGATCATGTGACACACATGGAGATCATGTAAAAACAGAGGCAGAAGTTGGTGCAGTGCTTTTGCAAACCAAAGAATGCCAAAGACTGCCAGCAACAGTCTCCTTCAAATTGAGAGAAGCAGCCTGCCTCTATTTCAGACAGCTCCATACCGTGAGAAATCCGTGGTGGAAAGCACCCAGTCTGATCACTGTTGGGCATTCCTAGCAAATGAAGAGAGGGAAGAGAACTCATCCTCAACTTGGCACTACTACCAAATACATGGCAAGCAAGTAGGGAGGAAGAGATTCTCTCGGCTCAGAGTTTGAAGGTGCCGCCCACTATGTGTATGGGGGGAAGGCATGGTGCAGTGGGACGAGGCCATAGGAAGCCCCAAGTGATGGAAGCCATGCTCAGTTCACTTTGTTTTCCTTTTGCGTCTCTAATATCCCAGCCCATAGGATGGTACGGCCCACACTCTTCCCTCGGGTAATCCTGCCCAGAAACATGCGCACAGACACACTCAATTGTGGCTCATGATGACCTAGGCTTTGTCAATCCACTCAGGTATACTGAGACGATTGACCAACACAGCATGGGTGCCTCTTGGTCCCCCTAAACTTGCAAACAATAAAACAAAAGGGGCCCAGCTGCACATAGTCCCCAGGCCCTGGGCAGACAAGCTTGGCTCCTGCCTCTGCACCGACGCTATCACCATCCCCTCTACCCTGCCTTAACGGTAGGCACGTGGAGGAGCGAAGCCTGCCCTCTGAGCTCCTTGCCATGGGCAGTTTGCTTACTCTGCCCACATCTCCTTAGCTAAGGGATGGAAGGAGAGGGTCCTAGGCTACAGTGCAGTCCACCTCCAGCCTAGCTGGGGCAGACACCAGGACAGCCCCAGGCTCTGATGCACAGCCAGCTGTTCTGGCAGCACACAGTGTGGCTCCTCTGGGTGTCAAGCAGACAACTGAGATGTGGGCCACGCCTGCATGGCGTAGTCATGTCCACAAGGCCTCCTTGGCCTAGCTCTGGTAGGGTCTGGTGCCCAGTGGAGCTTGGCTGCAGTTGAGGGGGTGGGCAGGACTCTTCCAGGACCTCCTAGAGCATTGTCGCTCCCCACCAACTCCATTCTCACTATAACTCTGTCAACATTAACCTGGTGCAGTGCCTGTCCCCGTTCCTGTCTTCCTGTCCTAGCTCTCCCCTGGCAGTGGTGTATTGCCCAGTAACTCATTCCATCCCATCTGGATTCTGCCTGTCTTGCTCTGTCCCCTATGTCTACATGGATGCCTGGCACTATTTAAGAATGAGAAGCAGCTAGGGAAGGCAGATCCCTGTATGTTTGGGTAGAAGTAAGGATGTTTCAGCTGTCCACATGCATAGAGGTTGCCCTTGAAGTGCAGGCACTTTGAGGCCAGCTGCTTTGGTCCCCACAGGTCTGGTTGGGTGGCCCCAGTTTCTGCAACCCACCTCTCCTTCCTAGGTGACCTGTGCTTTACCCAGATATTTCTCCCTCCTGGTCCACAGAGGAACGAAGAGCACCATGAGGACAAAGCTCTCCTTGTGGTGACAGCCCAGACCAGCTCAGGTGGCCACTAGGATGCAGACGGGGCACCTTCTTGGGCAGGGACCCAGCCTCCCGTCCCATCTATACAGGAACCTCATGGGAAAAGATATAGAGGTTCAGACTGTCTCATCTCACAGAGTAGGATCGCAGCCTAGGGCAGACAGGAATCTGTCTATCTATCTATCTATCTATCTATCTATCTATCTATCTATCTATCTATCTATTTATCTACACACCCCTCCTCCCCCTACACACATGCTCTTCCTGTGAGTGGATTGATCTGTGTAGTTGAGTCTGGCTGGCAAGCCCACAGGGGAACTCTTCCTCCATCCTGCCAGAGCCTGAATTCGATCTTTTCCTTTTGAGGTCAGGATTTCAGCAAACCTTGGTGGCTGGGATTTTCTGGAAGGCTCAGTATCTCTCCTGGGGGAACCAACAGGGCCCTCCACCCCCAGCCTCAGCCTAGGTCCAGGCCCTGACTGATACCTCTCCCTGGGCTAGTTCCAGGAAGCCTGGTCACTGTCCTGCACTCTGAGGGAAGCAGCTAACAGGCAGTGGCTCCCTGGGGTGAGGAAGGCACAGGACTCATCAGCTGGCTGTTTCAGCTCCACAGGCTGCCTGCTCCTGTCCCCCAAGGTCACACAGAGCCCAGGGGAGCAGTCCAGGCTGCTCCCTGCTTTACTGCTGGCATGGATCTGTGTTTCCTGAACACTGGGTTCCTGGCAAAACCTCCCTAGAGAGCGAAGGGCCTCCCTTCATTGTTCCAAAGCCACAGGAACACAGACTCGAGATGAGGCAAAGGATCTTGAAAGTGGCCTAAGCCTCAGGGCAGAGTGCAAGCTGACCCTGCTACACTCTGGTTTCCCCAACCACAGGCAGGGACAAATCTTGTCTTCCCGGATCTTGTTCTCAGCCCGACTGGAAAGCCAGGTTCCCAGCATCCTGTCCTTGGACCTAAAACTTCTAAGAGAGGCAGGCTTAGAACTTGTAAAAAATGCCAGCTGGGACTCCCTACCAGCTGCACTGGAGGCCTGATAATCCCTTGTGGGCCATGTCTGAGCAATGGCAAGCACTTTCCTGACGTCTCTAACCCATCCCTGACAGGTGGAAAACTCACTGGGCCCCACCCCACCCCAGGGGCCAACTCTGCTGTTCCCAGGTTCCACAGTGCCAGTTCAGAAGGGACCAAGCCAAAAGCATGTGGTACCACTCCCTTGCTACAGATTATTGTGCCTGGGTGGGGGTATGTTCCCAGGGACCAAGCACACCTGGTGTTGTGCAGGCAGCCAGCCCTCAAGGGAGGCCCTGCTGTCATCATCTCAGCCCAGCCCCCAGATGTGGAAACAGCCACAAAGTGTGCTTCTCCACCAAGTTCATGAGGCTGTGACTCAAGCAGCTTGCAAAGCTGTCTGCTGTGAGGCCATGTTAGGTGTGGAGGTGAGGGTGAGTGAGAAGGGTGACCGTCACTTGCCTGCCTAGCATTACTGACAGGGCAGTGGGTGGGGCTGAGCAGCCAGCTCTGGCCCTGTGAGCCTCCCCATGCTTTAGAGGTCGGCTGGCCTCTAGAAGGTCATGGTGGCCACCCCTCAGGCACAGAAGCATATGCTCTGTCAGTCTCAAAAGCAGTATGTGGGGGTGGCTGGGCAGATAAGGGACAGGAGCTGAGGACCAAGGCTGCCTCCAGATCAGGACCTGTAAGTCCAGGCCACTATTAGGCCTTTGCTGTTAGGGGCAGGCAGCTGCAGGGAGGTGCCGATTTCTCCCCTGAAAAAAGGCCTGCGCCTTGGAAGCACCTCTGAGCTGGCTGTTAGAAAGCCTTCCTTAGGAACCCCCAGCTGTCAGCAACAAGCTGCAATGTAGCAGTGTTTGTTCCTTGTGGCCCTGTCCTGTGGGCGATCTCTCCAAGCCCTCACTCAGGGCCTACTGTAGAAAGCACTGTGCTGAGGTCTGGCCTCTGCTGTGCTGGCCCCAGGGCCCTTTATTTCTTTGATGTCTTCTGGTCCTGGCTATAAGTTTTTTTCTGTTTCTGTGGAGAATTACAAAATTATATGCTCCTGTGGTGCCATTTAAGTCCTAGGAAGGGATAGTGAAAGCATTCTAGGAAGCCAAAGCTATCTCTATCAATTGGCCATGGCTACACTGAAAAACCTGTGTGTGTGTGCGCGCGCGCGCTGGGGATGGGGGGGGCAGTGGGAGAAAGCAGGCTCAGCAGGCCATGAGGAGCAAGGCAGTACGAAGCACCCAACCCTGGTCTCTACTTCAGTTCCAGCCTTGACTTCCTTCAGTGATGGAGTGTGACCTGAGAGTTGTAAAAATAAACCCATCCCCCTCTTTTTGGTCATGGTGTTTTGTCACAGCAATAGAAACCTAACTAAGGCAGACACCATGTGCTTTCAGCTTTGGCCCCGCTGATTAACAGCGGCGCCTCAACCAAAATGCACTTTCTTCCAAAGCAAACGGAGGAGGAGAGCTATTGCTCAGTGGGGACCAAGCTTCAACAAGGCGAAAAGCATCTGGAGGCATATGGGTTGGCAGCCGCCCAATAACAGTAACGTGCTTGTGCTTGACATCCCGAACTGTACGCTTAGAAATGACTAAGATCATCGGTTTCAGATGCATTTCACAAAAACAAAAAACCAACCAAAGCAGCTGTAACACCCACGGTATCTATGAGATGACCTTTCTACTGCTGCACATCCTGGGCTGCAGAGAGCCCAGGAAGATGGAGGGGGAGCTAAGGCACCTCCCCCCAGGTGAGAGGTCAGCACTGGCTTACCTGGAGCAGGCCCCGCCCCCACAGCTCTCACCTCCATATGGCACTCACAGCAGCCTTGCCGGGCTTTCAACAGGCCTCCAAGCCCCTCATTGTGTCAGGCCAGAGTCACCCACACAGAGATGGGCCTTGGTGTCATGGTCAGAAGTGCAGTGGACAGGCTTCAAGCCAGAGCTCAGTGTTCTTTCTGGTGGGGCAGAGAGCAGATGCTAGGCTTTCCAATGCCCATAGTGCTCTTGGTGTGGGGGGCAGGTAACCTCCTACAGGGCATTGGGCAGGCAGTCCCCGACTCTAGCCCATAATGGAAGCAGCAGAGTGCGAGAAACAACATTTCTTTTCAGGGATTCTCCCTCACCACAGACCCAAAGACACAAAAGAGACAGCCTTGGCTAAGTCAGAGACACAAATGGGACAGCCTTGGCTAAGTCAGTTGGGGGTCAGGGTGGGGAGGAAGCTCTCTCACTTTTACAGTGTTCACTTACTTTTCACACTGCAGACACTTGCGAAACTAACCCGTCCAAGATCCTCAGCACCAAAGTGGGGTGGCCGCCACTTCCATCCCCCACTCCTTGCCCAGCCCCCACACCTGCCTGACTCTGAGCTTTGGCAGACTCTTCCTTTCCCCTACACCTTAAATCACACACACAACAGTAAGCTCTGCTTGGTTCTGAGTTTCACAGGATGTGAATCACAGTGTCCATCTTTAGGAACTTACTCTACCGCTCAGCCTTCCATTACTGAGCAGTGTCCACGTGCATGTGGCCATCCATGTTGAAAGGCAGGGTAGGTCTTTGCATTGAGCTGCTCTCACTCTCTTACCTTGGGTGAGAGTACACAGCTGTGCCAGGTTGCTACTGGACACTGGGGGACTGCTGGAACACCTGAGCACATGCTTGGGGGATCCAGGCAGGCATGTAGCTTTCTGACATGTAAATCTGCTGCTCCCCAGCATCAGGGGATAAAGTTGTTCCTGCATATTTGGCTGATGTAACACAGCTCCCGTCATGGTCAAGTACGCTGGTCCCTCGGCAGAGAGTGACCGACTCTTTCCACATTTGCAAGGTAAACTGCCCAATGCCTGTTTGGGACACGTGCCCTTTTTTCTATTGGGCTATTGGTCTTTCTCTTGATACTGTGAGCAATTTTTATTTTGCATGGAATTAACCTGTCAGTTTTAAGTGTTAGAAATACTCCTTGTAATGGTTTGTGGTTATTTTTTACTTTTTTATTATATTTAATATTATCCACATTGGCATATGTATGGTTACTGTCCTTGATTAGAGCTTATGTTTAGGCATCCATGTTGGTGAGACTTTCTGGGTGTAGCTTCTGACATTCCTAGGAGACACGATCTCGCAGCAAACCCCATTTTCTCTTGCTTTTACAATCTTTCTGTCCCCTGTTCCACGGTGATCTCAGAAACTTAGATAAGGGAGGTGGCAACTTTGAGACAGGCTCTCATTCCATAGCTTAGGCTGGTCTGGAAATCACTATGAAGTGCAGTCTGGCTCACAGTGACCCTCCTACTTCAGGCTCCATGATGCTCAGCTTCTTGAAGCGATTTTTGCTAACCCTGCTGTCTCCATTGGCAAACCCTAGGTTCTAGTGGTCTTTTTCCAGACAGCTCTTCCAGGCCCAGTAAGTGGGTACACCCCCCGCCCTGGCCACATAGGCCGCTCCAATCCCATTTACTAGCAGAATGTACATGCAGAATGTCTCTACCCCTAGAGGCTACAAGCAAAGGATCCTTCTGGCCCCATGACAGCTAGAATCCAAAAGGACAGTGACCTCTTGAAGGATAGAGGGGTCTCAAGGGACTCCCCTCCAATGAGACACATGTGAGCTGGGCCTCATTAGCTAGGAGTACTCAGACTAGGAGGCCACTGTTGCCTGGAAGGGCAGAGAGTGCTGGGGCAGGGCTGGCTGGCTGAGTCAGCAGGATGTATGGCCCTGAGGACATAGGCCCTGAGAGGTTAGAGCCGCCTAGAGGGAGGAAGGTCCAGCCTATCCTTAGCAGGCTCCACAGACACCCAGAACAGACCCCACGGGGTCCCCAGGCAACAGCTGCAGCTGCACCCTGACAGACACTGTGGCAGCTGTGGCCTGGCCAGGCTCCCACCCATCCTTCAGAGCAACCCTGTGCTGCGGCACTGCAGGAAGAGACCCTGTCAGCCACAGGGAGCCACCAGGAAACAGCAGGCAAGAGCACAGGCCAGCTGATGGGCACAGAGACAAGCTCCTGCAGCATGACTCAGGACAGCCCTGCCTCACCTATGGCCTGGAAGACTGCTCCTCCTGCTGTAATCCTTCATCGCTCTGTGCTGGGGTAAAGGCCAGTGGGGCGGGTCTGCACAGAGCACACATCTGGGGAAGATCAGTGAATTGTGTGCTGGTGTGGCCAGGGCCCAGCAGCTCTGGGTAGATTAGGCCGCTCAGGCCTTCCGCCATGTCCCCGCTGCATCCTGTGTGCAGTTAGGGCTTTGTGTAGTGCTGTCATTCACAACTCACACTCTCCTCTAGTAGACATCTCGCAGTCTCACCGCGCAGACTTGGGTCCTTCTACAGCTCGCCCTGCCACCACCCCCCCCCCCATCCCGAGCACAAGGGCTTGCTGCCTGCCCTCCCTCCTCACACTAGCTGAGCCATGCAGGTTCCTTACTGAAGAGGTAATGCCATTCTTTGGACGGTGAGTCCTGGGCAGGCCTTCAGGTTCAGAACTTCTGGTGGGGAAGCCCTGCCCACACTCAGGAGTCTCAGCCCTGGTCCAGGAGACCCTGAGAATAGAAGGAACTCTCGGAATACCGCTGCTCCTGTACCTTCTGCTCCTAGCCACATCTGGAATCCAGCTCAGCGCCTCCAACAGCACCACAATGCTGGGGAGGGAGCCCATGCAGGCTAGAAGCAGGAAGGAGGGCATGGCTCCTCTCCATCCTGCTGGGTAACTGCTGTGGCAAGTGCTCACACTGACTGACTCACTTCCTCCTCCACAGCCTGAGAGGCTGAGTGGTCACTGCCCTGGCCCACTCTGCAGCATCAGCACACTTACTGTTAAAATGGCTTGCCCATCTTAGAAAAACATCATGGCTCAGGCATAGCATGAAGGGAGGGAGGAAGAAGGGAGGCCTCCCTCTGCTCCTTCTTATCCCACAAGAACGCTCTGAATGCAGGGTCCCTCCTCCACTCCATCCTGACCAGTGTACTGGTCCCACCAGGAAAAGGGCTGGACTTGGGAAGCTGAAACAACAAGATCACAGGCTCAAGGTAGAGGTAAACTACACAGCTAGGTCCAAGCCAGTCTAGGAAACAGCCAGACACTGGCTTAATACAATGTATAAAATGGGCTGGAGATCCAGTGCAGTGGTAGAGCACCTCCCTAGCGTTCATAAGGCCCTGGGCTCGATGCTTGGTATCATAAACAAAACAAAAAGAAAGCAACAAACCACATGATACCTGGGAGGTGCAGCAGGTACAACAGGAAAGGGTTCGTCTTGGTGCCCAGACCAGCCTCAGAAGCTTCTTGCGATTTCACATGAGAATCAGGCAACAAAGCCAGAGCACACTGGCCGGAAGGGACACTGCAGTAGGAAGCCTCCAGGCTTCCTAAGACTTAGGCTGGGCTCCAGTCAAGATGACAGTTCAGAAGAGGCGCCTGGGCCAGTGCTGTCTAAAGGAAGACACACAGCCAGGTATAAAAGGTTCTAAAAGGACCACAGAGCCCAAGGGCAAAAACCATGACATCAAAGTTGTACAGAGCCAAAGGACTGTGTGGCCTGGCAGCTGCACACATCTGGGTCAACAGAACAAAGAATTCTCCTCCACCTACAAACAAAATTCCCATCCAGGACTCAGGAAGGTTCTGGCTGGTGATCTAGAAGGAGTTGATAGGGCTTGGGAGTTCCTTAATGATCAAGAAGCCATGGCTAAATGTGCAGCATTCATGGCCCTTCAACTATTTGGTAGCACTGCCCACTGACTTGTGGCCAAGCATCACTGTGGGTGCTGAGACAGGCAGAAAAGGTCAAACCCAGATAGATAATCAGCAAGGATTGTGCTCGAGACAGGCAGAGAAGGTCAAACCCAGATAGATAATCAGCAAGGATTGTGCTCACCAGCGCCAGCAGTGTTGGTCAGAGCCTAGGAGAGTTCCAGGGGGCAGGGGGATCCAGAACCTGAAAAGCAGGCTTTGCACCCCTGTTCCCTGTGCCCATAGCAAAGTCCCAAGAATCTTAAGCAATGAAATGTGCTCCTTAGGAGGTCTTCCAAAGGGACAACATGCCAAGGAGCTGGCTAAACTTGAAAGGCCACCAGAAGTTGAGGGCTCCCAGACACTGCCCCAGAGATATAGGGCAGTAGGTATTTCTTCTCTGAGCCACTTCCACTCCAATGAAAGCACAGGGCCTCCAGGGCGAGTGACCTAGGGCCACTGTGCCTCAAGAGTGTGCCTGCATAGCCCTTACTTCAGAGCACACCTCAATGTGTGTGAAAAGCAAGCTCCTGGGGAAGGCACTCTTTCCAGTCAAAGGCTGCCTGCCTGGGAATTCTAATCTACACATGCCAAGGCACATGCATACAAACACATTCTCGTGTGCATACCTTTCTCTATGCAAGGGCATGTGTGTGACAACATGCACATGTACACATTTCAGAGGCTCCTGGAGATGGCTCCGATTTTATACCAGATCCCTCTAACATCTCTCCAGGGTGTCTGGGTGTGACTCCTCAGGATGGTGTTTATCAGGCCTTCCCAGCTTCCATCGACCCAGGGCACATCTAAGCTATCAGGTATGAGAGGAAAAAACTAGGGGAGGGGTCAGGATGCAGAAGGAAGAGAAACCAGTGTCTTAAGATGTCACCAACTGGATCAGCCTGTGACCCTGGAGCTGGAGAATAGATACATTAAGCCCAAAACAGAGGCTTCAGCCCTATTGCTTCCAGAGAACAGACCTAGATTTCTGGAAAATTCCAATGGCAAGTTTTCTGGGTAGAGCAGGCATTGGACACTAGAAGCAAAGGGCCAATCTCTGAGGACAGTGAGAAAGACCTGTGGTGCAATGTTTGAGTGTTCTGATGTGCCCCAGACTAGATGCTGCACTCCCACATGGCTGCTGATAGAACTGGAGACATTAAGCTAGCTAGATCCGCCTACTTTTCCCAGAACAAAGGCCCCCTAACCACCAATCAGCTGGCCATCCTCAGGAAGGCCAGGGACAAACAGCCTATTACACTTGGGCTTTTTGATAGGAAAGGTATTTACAGTAAAGCAAGTTTTGCCAAGAGAGGAGGCCACTGTGGCTTATTTGTACCCTCCTCAACCATCAGTCTCAGCTTCCTAGGTACCAGCTTCCCAGGTACCAGCTTCCCAGGTACCAGCTTCCCAGAGGAAGGAGCTGGGACATTATTTCAGCTAACCTTGAACTTGTGGTAAGGGAGTTCTGCAACCTTGCTCTGCTCCCTGTTCTGACCTGATGACCCGAGAATCCACAATCCTTTCACAGGATAAGTCCTCTACACTGGGAGTAGAGATGGAGTTCACATTGTGATGGAGTCCAAAAATGCAGTCTCAGCTGAGCCTTCTGTCTTCCTAGAACATGAAATGGATCTGTCACTATGAAAGGCACAGATGGGCTGGGGAGAGGGCCAGGTGGGTAAAGCATTTTCCTTGCAAGTGTGAGGGCCTGAGTTTGAATGCCCAGACTGACATAAAGTTGGGTATAGTAGCTCACATCACATGACCCCAGTACTCTGATGGAGGGATGAGGGATGCAGACAAGAAAATCCCTAGAAGCCTGCCGTCTAGGGAGCCTGGTGTACACAGCACAGCGAAACCAACCTAGTTAGACAAGACAGAGACCACCAAGCCCACCCCATGACACCATAAGGGCGTCTTTCCCTTCCCAGGACGCCCTATTCCCCACCAACCCCATTCTCTGAGTCAGTAGCAGACCCTCTCTGTCCCTCGGAATACAAATCAAGATACCACACAGCACGACCTAGTTTCTAGGCCCTTTCCCTGAGACCGCCATCTCTGTACAGTATCCTCTGATGACAAGGATGGAATGGGTATGGTGCAAACCCCAGCCGACTCTTTCTACAATGTGATCTTGAACCTTCAGCTTCCTCCCCAATGACAATTAATCCTTGTATTTGCCAGACAGTTGGGGAGGCTTGTCTGAGACCAGACCGGTGCTACAGCAAGCTTGGCCTGCCTACATGCTGGGCTCTTAGGAAACACTGCCTGCACTGAGCCTGACCCTCGGGTCTCTGAGTCACTCAGCCTTCAGCCCAGTCTACTGGAGTGCCTGGTCACTGACACACCTGCTCACTGGAGTGTGCACATTCCCTCACTCTCACTCACTGACTCACTGGGGCTTTATCCAGCCTGGGGTAGAAATTACACCGTGAGAGCTGGATGGCCAGGAACACCCACACCCAGACCTGCAGCGGGCGGGAATGTAATTGAACTTTCTCTCGGAAGATCTGGCTTCCCCCAGAGCAAGGCCAGAGGCAGGACTCCTGCACAGGCCAGCTCTGCTGCACTTAGGAAACCCCAGGGAAGGAGCAGGCCAGGAAACCAGGGGAAGGGGAGGCCAGTCTCAAAGGTCAGTTCCTCCAGCTGTCCACATCCATGGACAGCAGAGGCTCTGTCTTGCAGGAACTTCCTGTGCCTACACAGGAATATGGGCCTCCTTTGTGACATGCTGGCTCGGGGAGGGGGACTCTACTTCTACCATGGCTCATTAGAGATAACTAGGAGAGGATCAAGAGAGCTGCAAGCCCACCCGGGCACAGAAGTGGCTGGAGGGGTGAGCAAACACACCTCCTGTGGCTTTCCGTAAGAGGCGGATGCCTGCAGTCCTATGGAGGAGAGTTCTTTAGTGCAGTCTTTGAAGAACTTCGCTAAAGACAGAAGAACTTTGCCAGACACTCTCCCTGCTGTACTCTCTGGGACATGAGGGTAGATGACAGGGGTACCCCTGGAACACCCGGGGAGATGCTGCAAAACCATGGGGAGCCAAGTGAATTCTCAGCTATGCCTACATGTTATACACAGGACAGTGACCTGATGCATGACTGGGCAGCGAGGTGGACCACATGCCTTCACTGTGCTGTCCCTGGCTGGAGTGCCACTCCTACCTTTGTTGTGCTTGTGATGCCAAGGACATGCAGATAATGTTTAACAGATACCTAAACAGTGCAAATAGGGGAAAAGTGATGGGGTTAAAAACATGACTTTCCAAGGTGATGAGAGAAAGCCAGTGTGAACACTGCACTGCCTTTTCAATTCTACTGCGGAGAGCTGCTTGATTTTCTTAGCACAAAAAACTCTCCACTTAAAAAATAAGAGGGAATTGGAGGTACTGGTTGGGTAGGGACAAGCTCTCTTGTATGCGATGGCATACACCTCTAGCCGGACTTCTGGCTAGTTTAATGGGTTCTTTTTCCTGCTTCCTTACACCCACCACCCCCTATCCCTTCCAAACCCTCAACACCGGGTAGGAGAGAAAGAAGGGAAGGAGCTTCGAGTTACTTTGGGGCAAGTTTGATCTTCACCGTCAGGATCTCTCCAACTGGCAACTGGCAATGAGCACTCAGCAACAGGAATGAGGACAAGCAGAGGCAGGAGCAGGGAGAACAGAAGCTGCCATGGGCCCTCCTGGGGCGTTCGCATCCATATAACCTCTGAGGAATCCCCAGAATCCCAAATGTAAACTATCTTCAGCTGGCAAAACCCCACCTCTGCCAGAGCATGAGAAGAGTCACAGTCAGTTGCTTGGTCAGTCTGGAGCAGCCCCATATCCCACACCTGGGATTAAAACAAAACCACATTCCCATACATTTCTGTGGTTTTTTTTTTTTTAAAGAAACCAAAAATTCTCACTACATACACCATACCCCATTTTCACAAGTCTGATCCGCATAAGTCTTTTTCCAGACACTACCAGCATGGCATGCGATTGCTGAGTGCTGCCCCTGGGAAGGCCTGCCATGTGCCTACCCTTACTTAGCACATATTTCATATTCCCCAGTCCTGCCTGCCATGTGCCACTCTTGACTCAGGTAATGAGGGCAGCGTAACACTGGGGATGCCTCTTAGAGGGTATCTCCAAAATACTGATTCTTCTAAACTGTTTTCTTTTGGGGAGCACTCAGGCACTGGTATAAGAGCCAATGGCTCTGGGCAGGAGGCACATCTGAGGAGTATTAGGCGGCCAGTAGCAATGGACAGGAAAGGTCTGGGAGCCTCAGGAAATGTTCTGCTTTTCCACGAGGCATACTGTTTGCAGGCTGGTAAGATGGGTTGGCTCACTTATGTCCCGGGGCATAGCACATGCAGATTTGTAGGGAGTGGAAGTAACCACAACTTCAGTTTGTTTTTCATGGTGCCTATATCCCCTTAACCCTGGACACCCCAAAGCATAATTGTTGCCCATCTTTCTTGTTTTCATTGGTGGTGAGGCCACTTCGGGGGGCAGGATCTGGGCATATACGGCCCAGCATTACCTGCTCTGGACAAGGCCAGAGTTCACTGACAGCCACAAAAACTTGGAAAGGAGTGGGGGTGGGGCAGGGCAGTGGGGGTGGGGAGGCTCTCCAAGCCCCCCAGCTTAGAAGTTCTTGTCTTTTCTGAAGTAAAGGCCATATCTCCACAACACATGGCATGGCCCAGGTAAGAATGCTCTGGAAGGACTGGGGAAATATGAAATGTGTTCTAAGTACAGGTAGGGGTAACAAATTGTAAGATAGAGAAGCCACAGTGCAACCTGCAGCATGTCTCGAGCAAGCCACACTGGCTACAGTCTGCCCTCCAGGGTAGGAATTGATGCCAAAGTGAATTGCTTTGCCTGGAGTTAAGTGTGACAAACAGGAAGCCTTTTCACCTGCCTGGACCTTGGTCAAGGGTTTCCTGACACAAGATGATAGGATCAAGAGCCTAAGAGTACAGGCAGCTTTGTTCCTTGCTGGGAGTCTCCTGTGCTAATGACGTCAACAGGATAGACAGGGCCCCAGGAGCTAGCCAGTTGGCAGGTGTGTGGACCTCAGACACTACCCTCACCCCAACGCCTGAACCCTAGGCCGAGGGTTTGTTTTCACTGAGATTCTAGTACAACCTGAATAAAGCTTTCCTCCTGGCAACTCCCGGACATGAGATTCTTTCTAGAACACCAGAGAAAACAAGATAGAAAGGGAGGATTTAGGTAGCAGGAAAGCCAGGAACAGAGACAGCAGCAGGATGTGGTGCTCTGCTTTAGGCAAGCCTTCTGATCAGGCCCTGGTCAGTGAGTCACTGGCAATCTAACATTCACTTGGCTGGAATCCTGTGAGCTAGGGACTTTAGGTCAGTCCTGCAGGACAGTGATAAGTTGTCACCACTTCTGCAGACCTGACCAAGTGTCTGAGCAGGTATACTTAGTCTACAGCCAAAAAGATAGTCACACAGATAGTACAGGCCTTGTCTGCAAAATACACAGGGTTTGAAACCTATCTCCCGAGCCCACAGACTCATGCTGCTCTATTAGATGCAGGGGGTGTAAGTGAGGAGAGGAGAGGAGAAATGTGTAGTATGTTGCCTTTACTTGTGATGTCTGCTCCTCAGAGAACCCTGTCATGTGGCTGTGATTCACCTTGGAAAGAAGAGTCACCACGCCCAGGCTGGCCTAAGCCTTCCCACCCTCCCTGCACCCTCTTGGGGCTGCCTCACTGCCTGGCCCAGGTTCATTCATAAGGGCCCTGGGCCCCTGGGAACCAAGGAGGAAGAGGCTTTTATCCTGGGGAGGTGTTTGTGGACATCAGTTCACTGCTAGTCTAGACACTATGGTCTCTGGACACGTACAAAGGTAGTAAAGAGCATCACGATCAAAGAAAGATACTGTGCCCACTTACTGCTCAAAAAACGTAATCTTTTTTCCATTTAAATTTAAACCCAAGGTTGACCTCGCCTTCCAAGCCAGCTGTCATACAACATGTACCACAAAGGCTTCCACAGCTACACTTTAGCTCACTCTAGCACGGCAGGCTCTGGATGAGTATTCTCTGGCCCTCTGCCTTCTTGCTGCCTGGAATGCTCATGGACAGTCACAGAAGTATTCTGCATGAGGCTGGAAATATAAAAATGCCTTCAATTAAAAACTGCATTTGACGGGCTGGAGAGATGGCTCAGAGGTTAAGAGCACTGACTGCTCTTCCAGAGGTAGTGAGCTCAATTCCCAGCAACCACATGGTGGCTCACAACCATCTATAATGATATCTGGTGCCCTCTTCTGGTGAGCAGGCACACATGCAAGCAGAACTTTGTATACATAATAAAATCTTAAAACACCCACACCCACACATGCCGGGCTGTGGTGGTGCACACCTTTAATCCCAGCACTTGGGAGGCAGAGGCAGGCGGATCTCTGTGAGTTCGAGGCCACCCTGGTCTACAAAGCGAGTCCAGGATAGTCAAGGCTACACAGAGAAACCCTGTCTTGAAAAACCAAAACCAAAATCAAAAACAAAACCACACACACGCACACATTTATCTATGTGAACAGGTGTCACTTTTCCAGCTGCCAAATGTGTCCCAGGAACTTTAGGCTCACCTTTGTGAGGGATAAGAGGCAAGTCAGGGAGCGCCTCTGGGCACAGTAACAAGGGCTACTAAAGTTAAAAAACAGAAAGCAAAGTACACATCACTTTCTGAGTTCTGAAAAATCACATTTGTGATGACGTGTTAAAACAATAATTATAAAACTGAACAAATGGTATTTAGAAAACTGGATATGCACATACCCAGACCTTTGCCTTACTTCATATGTAAAAATGCATGAGCTGGGTGTGGTAGCAGGCTCCTCAGCTACTAAAAAGGCCGAAGCAGGAGGACTGCTTAAGTGCAGGAGCTCCACCCAACACTGGGCAATAAAGTCAGACCCTCGTCCCAACAAACAAACAAAAAATCAAAGTGGATGAAAGCTCTAAACCAAAGAGATAAAACCATAAAAGTCAAATGAAAACAAGGAAAGGGCTGCCTTCATGGCTGCAGACTTCGCAATTTCTTAGGCATGACACTGAGAGTAAGACAAGAAAGAAACATAAGCTGGATTTGGTAGAAATGAATGACTCCTCCATATCAGAGGACACCACAGTGAAAAGACACCACGAAATGACAGTAAGCACTGGCAAGCCCTTAGTCTGGTAAAGGACCCTAAACTCGTACAAACTCCTGCAGCGGGGCACCAAAAGGCACTCGGTATCTCAAGGACCTCAGCAGACCTTTCCATGGCAGCCACACCCATGGCCACTCCAGGCAGCATTCACCCACCATCAGGGAGTGAGACCTGCTTCATGGCTGCCGCCATCAGTGGGCTCTCAGTAGGACAGGAAAGAGGGGCGGATGAGGAACCCTTGCAGTGCTGCTGTGAGAACAGAGACTGCGGTGCTGCTGTGCACAACACTTTGGCAGTCCAAGAAGCTAAATATACTTCTTGACTCCATGGATAAAAGTTGGCCATGAAAGTGTGAAGACCCTTAGACCCTGGACCCTTAGAAGCCATGTAAAAGCCAGGTGGGTGTGGCAGCTGCCTGTAATCTTTATTGCTCATCAGGTAAAGACCAAAGAACCCCAAGGCAAGCTGCTAGCTAGACTAGCTGGAATAGGCAAACTCCAGTTTTACTGAGAGGTCCCGCCTAAACATATACAGTGGAGACTGACTAAGGAAGACATCGGACACCAACTTTAGGCCTCCAACCTCACACTTACACACATGCACCTCAACACAGTGCGGGTGCAACCACACACACATATGCAAGCAAAAAAGATTAAGCATAGCGTTACCATATGGTCCAGCAATTTCACTGCTAGGCCTACACCCAAAGAATCAAAAGCAGAGATTCAAGTAGACCTTTGTACACACATGTTCTTGGCAGACTATTCACTAGTAGCTAAACACACATGAACCCTGACATTATGCAGAGGAAATAAGCCAGACCAAGCGGGACAATGTTTCAGCTAAATCCACAGACATAAAAACAACAGGAATACCAAGAGCTAGGAGAGAGAGGCTCGGGGGATGGGGAGTTATTTGCTGGGTCTTTCTGAGATACAGAGTCCTAGAAACAGAGGGTGGTGATGAGTATACTGCTGAATTCTACATTTTAAATGGTAATATTTTATATTAAATTTATTTTGTAACTTTAAAAACTTAAAACAAAAAACAAAGACAGTTTTCATTGTATAGCACACTCGAAATTCTTATCCTGTCTCCACATGAATCTAAATGCAAACATGTTCTGAGCAGACAGCCGAGTCTCAAAGATGTGGCAGTTGAAGTGTTTGCAGAGCTGGCCATAGTAATTGCTTCCTGGCTTTCTCACCCCAGGTTGGACTGGGAAAGTATCCAAGGACCTTTCAGTGGATCCCCACAATCTTCAGAGCTCACACCTGTACTGGTAGGATGCTGAGTCTAACACCACATTCTATGTTACCCCAAGATCTTTACTCAAAATTATCTGTGGGTCAAAAAAGTCCTTATGGGACACTTTAAGCAGCTATGCCATGTGAAGATATAAAACAAATGTCAATGTCATGATTTTTCAGGGACTCAGTAAATCTGCAAAGCTGCTGGCCAGCCTTTACATTTAGCGTAATGTGACAGTCGCACACAACAGCAGGTCTGGAAGGACAGGTGTAGCAGGCACCCTGCAAGCCTTTTCACATTCCTCCTCCTTAGCCATGGGCTGACTCGCAGCTTTGCTGTGCTTTTCTTTTGGCCACAGTCTTGTGAGTCTATGCTTTAACTTCTGGTACATGGGCTGCACAGCTCTGTCCCTAGAACTGTTGCACACAAGAAAAGCCTATCCCAATCATATCCTAGCAAGAGAAGAGACAGGTCTCCAAATCCATCCCCAGACTTCACATGGCTCTGTGCACTTTCCAGGATCATCTTTCAGACTTTACAGAGCAGATTCCAAGGCTAGTGCTAATAACAGAGACAGAGAGGCTCAGTGGGGAGGAGTGGGTACAGTCTGGCTCTTAGTCTGCCAGGTTTCCCACCTTCTCACATAAACTGATGGTGCCAAGGAAGAAGAGCTCGTTAGCTCCACAAATACAAGAAGAATACCCTTAAAAGTTAAATTAAAAATACATGTATGTATTACTTTACTGCTTTATCTCTTGTTTTTAAATTCACAAAGGTTCAGTCCCTGTAAGGTATATGCCTCATGTATATTTTTATTATTTATTTTTTTTAGCTGAGTAGGTTTTCTTCAAGTTACTAAATACAGAAAAAATTAAGGAAGGCGTGCTTTCCTCTTGCCCTTGCAGTGAAGAGCAGGGGCACCTCAGGGCAAAAGGAATGATCAAGTCCTTACCCTTGTGACCATCTAATCACTGGCAAACTACAGCATTCTTCCTCTTTTTTTTCTCCTCCTCCTCCTCTTTTTCCATCTTCTTTTCTGTTTAGGTTTTTTGAGACAGGGTTTCTCTGTGTAGCCCTGGCTGTCCTGGAACTCACTCTGTAGACCAGGTTGGCCTCCAACTCACAGATATCTGTCTGCCCCTGCCTTCTGAGTGCTGGGATTAAAGGTGTGCACCACCACCACCTGCCTGGCAGGTTCTGTTTGTTTGTTTGTTTGTTTGTTTGTTTTTCTTATCTACATAAGACTAGGCCTTTTTTCGGTAGAGAAATCTCAGCAATCCTGAAAGGAGGACAGGCCAATCATAACAGCTTTCCCTGGTAGGACACTAAACAAACAGCAGGAGAAAGGAGGGGCTGCCATGCTACAGTGTGCACTCATTCTCCTTGCTAGGGACCTACAGACCACCAAGCACAGGTGGACACACATCTGCTGCCCCTCCATGAGTCTTAAGCTGCTTTACATCTCCCGGGCTCTGCTGAATTAGTACTACTCAAGAGGCCGCCTGTGACAGCCAAGCAGCCATGCCTTTCTCTGAATTCTTCTTTCAACATAAAATACATATCCTCTTTAAATAAATGAAGTCACTCTATACCACCACACACAGAGAGAGAAACGGCTCAACATTGTGCTGAGGCTGCCACTGTCCACTGAGATTCACTTTCTCCCCCTCCGGTGTTCAAGCTCAGTGTCCTGCAGTAACCTGTCCTGCCTTGAAGGAAGCCACCCAGAGAAAAGATGGAGTGTGCTGACTTAAGTGGAATTCTCTCACACCTTTCACTATCTGTGACAAGTGCAGTATGTTTTTCTTTGTCCTCTGCCAGTATCTCAGAACATAAGCTAGGTAGTGTGAAGGCTGCACAGACACAGAGGAACCTACCTACCTACACACACACACACACACACACACACACACACACACACACACACAGAGGCAGATAGATGGCCACATAATGGAATTTAATCTCATATTTCTCATGTTGAGGCCATTTTCCCATACTTGCTTTAAGTTCACAGTCAAAGTGCCAGAACAAAGTAAGCAAAGTGTATTTTGATAAACAAATAACATTGATAATGTACAAAGGACACAAACTTCCTAACCCCAAGATTATATTTCAGAATGTGATAGTTAATATTGACTCAGCTTTATTAAAAAATAAAAGAAGTACCAAACAGAGATCAAATGTCCAATGCCGTGTGAAATAATAGGTTCACCAAGAGGTGACAAAGGTAAGCCTGAATGGTGGGCTGTAGTTACCAGAGAAAGAGGCTGAGTTATCACAGATAACTTGTGGGAAACACTGACCACATGGTAGATCTAAACTCCCATCTTTAGGGTAAGCCTACTGGTGTGGGCAGCCTCCAGGACAGCAAGAAGCTACTCTCAGAAAATTCTGGAAGAGTTTCCAGGTGTTCAGAGGGGACTGGAGAATATAACTTTTTTGGTCAGTGCTCTGGCAAGATCAACCAGCTGTCTAACAAGTGTGCACACCCAGGAGGGAGAGGCAGGGTGCTCGTGCCCATCTCTAGTCAATCAAGGCCAACAATCTCTAACACATGACATACAGTGATATCTAGTTTTGCATACAAACATAGAGGGCCTGAGGAGGGGAAGGGCCACTGGCATTTCCACCAAGCCCCTGGTGGTCGAGCACACCTAAACACTACAGTCCAGGGCACGGAGGTCTTCCAGGAGCTCCTGGGCAGCAGTCTTCAGGTGAGAGTTGCGGCTCTTGGACAAAGCCAGGATGCGCTGCAGGGGTAAGGAGCTTCGTAGCTCTGCAGCAGCCTTGGAAAAGACTTCAGGTTCTAGAACCACAGACTGGATGAGCCGCAAGGCATGAAGGCACACTTCTGCATCTGGATCTAGGGAGAGGAGACACTGCTGGTTAAAACCAAAGCCTCCTCAGGAAGCCACCTCTGCACTGGTCTTTCTGAATGAAAGCTCTGACAGCTGGGAAAGCTGAGGGCTAACCCAGAAACAGAAAGTCTCACTTGTTAGGTTCACAGCTGAACTCAGTCACCACCACCTTTGGCAAGCAGCCATCTTCAAATATCATGATTGTATGATTTAAAACACCAAACTAGAGGCTAGAGAGATGGTTCAGCAGTTAAGAGCACTTAATTTTTCAGAGGATCCAGGTTCAATTCCCAGAACCCATATGGTGGTTCACAACCATCCATATCTCCAGTTTCAAGGGATCTAATACCTTTCTTTGAACTCCATGGGCACCAGGCACGTACATGGTACAATACATACACATAGGCAAAACATTAGTACACATAAAATAAAATACGTTTTTTGTTTTTGTTTGTTGAGACAGAGTCTCTCTGTGTAGTCCTGGCTGTCCAGGCACTCGTTCTGTAGACCAAGCTGGTCTCAAACTCAGAGAGATCCACCTGCCTTTGCCTCCTTCCAAGTCCTTAAAGGTGTGTACCACCACTGCTGGCAAAAATAAAATAAATCTTAAAATAAAACCCACTAAATTAGAAATATCAGGGCTTCTAAATGTTGTTTTGCATTTGGCAGAGCCTGAGCTTCCCATTCCCCATTGCCCCAGTCTAGCACGAAAGCGCAAGTGCACACGTTGGGAGGCAAAGGATGAAGCACAGAGTCTAAGTATCTCAGGGCTCTGGAACTCAGCCAAACAGCAACCAGGGCCTGGACTTACTTGGGCAAGTTGGTGGCTGCTTCATGAGCAGCCAGCAATGGAAGCTCGCTCAGAGCTCCAAAACTAAGAGGCAGAGATGGGAGCCCAGTTTTGTCAGGGTAGACAAGAAAGCTACTTCAGAAACAGCCAGCCCACAGGTACTGTGGTGGATGGAACAGCACTAGGAAGATGGCAGCTATCCGTGCTGAAAGGCCAGGAGCTTGGAGCAGCAAGTACCACATGGTTGACTGACCAAAAGGCAAGCTCTAAAGGTCCAGCGATGAATTCTTCAGGGAGAAGGGAAGCCCTTCCTCCCCAGAAGACCTTTGATGAAATAGATAATGCTGGCCCATTTATTTCCTGTGACGCAGGGACTTAGAAACCTTGGGCAGTGGGAGGGGTTTTGAGGGTGAATGTTTTTTATTTGCTGGGGCTAGGAGTGCCAGGAATACTTTATTTGCATACAATAACACAGTCTTATCCTAAGAAGGGGAACACAATACTTAATTATCCTATGGGTAGGGGAAGAACTCCAGGTACAGTTAAAAGGTCATTGGTTGAAAGCCAAGACACCAAGACATCTTATTACCATAGGGTGGGTGTTTCCAGAAATCTCCAGGTGCTTGCTGAATGGGTGTCTTATCAGGAAAGGGTTGGGCCTGTAATCTTCCTGAAGGCTATGTGATGCTCCTTAGAGGATCTGGGATTCCCCAGATCAGGTAGAGAGGAAACACACCTGAGAAAGGGAGTCTGTCATTTTATACAGGGCTCAGAGACTCTCTGGAAATGCCAGACTTCAACCTTAATGGTAGAGTCCCATATCTAAGGGGTTTGATGTTTTCTCTAAGTTTTCCATGTGAAAGATTTGGTTGTTAGCCTGGTGCTCTTGGGAAGTGGTGAACATTTTAGAGACTGGCACTTAGTGGGAAGAAGTTAGGTGGCAAGGGACAAGCTCTTGAAGGGGACACTGGGACCCTATGCTCTTCATTTGTCTTTTTGTTTCTCAGCCCCAATGTGGTAAACAGACATAATCCCGCTGTCACATCGCAAAGCAACAAAGCCAATTGACCAAAGATTGAAACGTCTCAGACCACAGGCCAAGATAACCCTTCCTTCCTTTTGGGACAGTAATCACAGCTATGCAGAGCTGACAACGTGGGGTTTCCCATGTTTTGCTGGACAGTCTACTTCTACAATTAAGAAGGTACTACCTCTCATGTTCACTCCAACCATGGCGAATCCCTCAGCAACTACATAGACAGTGCCTACTCAGGGCCTTTGAGATGGGCTATATTACAGTGTCTTCATTACCTTCTATTGCTTGGAGAGACACCATGACCAAGGCTGCTTATAAAAGAAAGCATTTGATTGGGGGCTTGCTTACAGTTCCAGAGGGTTAGTCCATGATCATCACAGGAAGCATGGTAGGCAGGCATGGTGCTGGAGCAATAGCTGACAGCTCACATCTCATTCACAAGATGGAGACAGAGAGCAAGAAACTGGGCCTGGTGTGGGCTTTAGGAATCTCAAAAAATAGGCACCCTCCAACAAGATCACACCTCCTAACCCTTCCCAGTATACCATGTAGGAGCCAAATGTCTGAGCCTGTGGGGGCCATTCTCATTCAAACCACCACATACGAGGTACAAGATCCACAATACATGTCTTTACTTTCTATCTGAATGCTCCTCAGGAGGTACAGAACCTGGTAACCCTGCTTATATTGTAATAAGCACTGAAAAACAGACCAAAATAGTAGCCTATGTCAAAGCTATAGTCTTTAGCCAGGGTAAGCCTAACCATTCCTCTCTGTGGGTACACTATAGGCTGAGCACTGTAATGGAAGTCATGCATACAGCCAGCACCTCTTTCTTAGCAGTACACTCACTCAAAAGGACCTTTCAAGAAGTCAGTGGGGCGGAACACTACTTCCTCAGCCTAGGCCAGAGACTTCTCTTGTAGAACAAAAGTAGGGAAGGCTAAAATAAAACCTGTTCTTCATTGAGGGAGGGACATGGAGACTACTAAAAATCTTCTTATTCTAAAGGAGAAGCAAGAGCCGTGAAGATAAGGTGGCTGCTAAGAAAAGGCCAATGTTTCAGGGAAAGCCCCCAAACTAGGCACAGGTACACAGCAGCAAGCTGAAACAATGGAATACTCCCCTACCATGATTTCCCAGAACCCCACAAATACCTGGTAATTACACCCAGGCCAAAGACAGAACTAGAGCCCCTAGGCAGGAAAGATCAACAGTTAAAGGTACAGAGTAGCAATTTAGCCCTCCCTCAGAGCTGCAGGGAGGGCTAGAGGAATCTGACTCCAGTTAGCAAGATACATAGCAAACTTGACAACAAATCCAAAACTGGCACCCAATTGCTCCCCAGCAGAACAGGGGGCATGGCATCCCCAGGTGTAAATGCCATACTTCCTCAGAAAGGGTGCCCAGGCTCCAACACCAAGGGCACTCCATAGGCTGCTCTGCAGTATGATGTTTCAATATTTTTAAAGATGTATTTTATTTTTAATTATGGGGGGTATAAGCACAGTGCCCATGGAAGCTACAAGGTGTTGAATACCTTTAAAACTGCAGTTACAGGAGCTTGTGAGCCACCTGACATGGGTGCCAGGACCTAAATTTGAGTCCTCTCAAAAAGCAGCACATGTTCTTAACCAATGGAGCTGTTCTTAACCAATGGAGCTGTTCTTAACCAGCACTTCAGCCTTGAGTTCAATTTTTTAAAGAAGTAAACAAAAATAATATATGAGAGGGACCATACATGGCCCCCAAAGCTCAAAATGTTCTCTATATGACCTCAAGTAAAACTGTCTGATGCTGATCTTTTAGCTTACATGCCACACCCAACATTCAATCAAAAACTACAAGAAACACAAGGTCACTAACTACCAGTGACAATCAGTAGAAGTATGTACACACCTGCATACATGTATGTGTACCACATGTATGTTGTAAGTACCCATGGAAGCTGTACAAAGGCAGTGGATCCCCTAGACTGGAGTTATAGAGGATTTTGAGCCACCATGTAGATTCTGGGACCTGAACCTGGGTCCTCTGCAAGAGTAACAAGTGCTCTTTACCACTGAGTCATCTCTCCAGCCCCATAAATGTATATTCTAATTAAACATTATACTGTAAACTCTAAGGCAAATACAAAAACAAATTTAATTTGAAAAGCTAATAATACAAATAATATAGAATATTAAAACAATCCATATCAGACAAAAAGGAAGAAAGAAATAGGTTTGAGATCCCTTCATGTATTTCTCATAGAGGTTTTGACCAAGTCTATCCCCAACTCCCTCCCCTTCAATTCTTCCCATACCCTGCCATCAGTACCTTTCCTCCCAACCTCATGTGCTCTTTTTTAAACTCACTAAGTCCACTTAGTGCCGTCAGTATGTGCAGATGTGGCTCCATCATCCCCTGGGACATGGCAACCTATCAGAGGCTACATCTGAAGAACACTGTCTCTGCCCCAGCTGTCATCAATTGTCCAAGGTTCCTTCCTTCTTTCTGTATTTCAATAGTTAATCTCTTGTAATGATTCTTGTTGTTGTTGTTGTTTTGTTATGCTTTTTGAAACAGGGTTTCTCTGTGTAACAGAGCCCCAGCTGTCCTGGACTCGCTTTGTAGACCAGGCTGGCCTCAAATGTACAGTGATCCACCTGCCTCTGCCTCCCAAGTGCTGGGATTAAAGGTGTGTATGCCACCACACCTGGCTTGTACTGACACATAATGATCTCTCTCTTTTAAGATTGGACATTGTTTGTGAGCACGAAGTTTTGTGTGTGTGTGTGTGTGTGTGTGTGTGTGTGTGTGTGTAAGATTTTATTTTTATGTATATATGTATGCCGTGTGTGCACAGGTGCCCATATAAACAAGAAAAGGGGTGTCAGAAGCCCTGGAGCAGCAGTTAAAGGCTGTTATGAGCCACCTGATGTGAGTAGTGGGAACTGAACTCAGGTTTTTCTGCAAGAGCAGTACATCATATTCTTAATTGATGAGCTAATAGTTACATTAAGAGAACAGTATGGGGCAAGATGCCCCCTTATGGCCTCCATAGGCACTGCAATACAGGTAAGCAAGCTGGTCTAACTGGATGTCTACATGTAGAAAAATGCAATTAGATTCATATTTGTCACCATGCACAAAACTCAAGTCCAAGTGGATTAAAGACCTCAACATAAAACCAGAGTCACTAAATCGGTTAGAAGGAAAGATGGGGAAGAGCCTGGAACACATTGGCACAGGAGACAACTTCCTGAACAGAACACCAACAGCCCAGGCCTTAAGGTCAACAATTAATAAATGGGACCTCATGAGGCTGAGAAGCTTCTGTAAGGCAGGAGACACTATCAACAAAACAAAGCAACAGCTACAGACTGTTTTCACCAACCCTACATCTGACAAAGGTCTAATATCCAAACTATATAAAGAACTCAAGAAATTAAACACCACCAAACCAAATAACCCAATTGAGAAATGGAGCTCAGAACTAAACAGAGAATTCTCAACAGAGGAATATCAAATGGCTGAGAAACACTTAAAGAAATGCTCAATGATTAATAATGCTCAACGTCTTTAGTCATCAGAGAAATGCAAATCAAAATGACTCTGAGATTCCATCTTACACCCATCAGAATGGCTAAGATCAAAAATTCAAGTGACACCACATGCTGGCGAGAATGTGGAGAAAAAGGAACACTCCTTCATTGCTGGTGGGAATGCAAACTTGTACAACTACTTTGGAAATCTATCTGGTGCTTTCTCAGGAAACTGGGAATAGGGCTTCCTCAAGACCCAGTTATTCCACTCCTTGGAATATGCCCAGAAAAAGCTCCACCACACAACAAGGACATATGCTCAACCATGTTCATAGCCGCCTTATTCATAATAGCCAGAACTGGAAACAGCCTAAATGTCCCTCAGTTGAAGAATAGATAAAGAAACTGTGGTACATTTACAGTATGGAATACTACTCAGCTATTAAAAACAAGGAAATCCTGAAATTTGTGGACAAATGGATGGAACTAGAAAGATCATACTGAGTGAGTTAACCCAGAAGCAGAAAGACTCACATGGTATATACTCACTTATAATTGGGTACTAGCCCAAAAGGTATGTCCCATGAAAGTCTTCACTTACCAGGAGATTGGGACAGATGTGAGGATATCCCACTGGGAGATGGGGAAATAAGAGGACCCAGAGGGTCCTAGAAACCTACAAGAAGAACATCGTGATGGGTGGACCTGGGCCCAGGGGGTCTGCTCAAACTATTGCACTAACCAAGGACAATACAAGTAGTAAACGTTGAACCCCTACTCTGATCTAGGCAATGGATAAGACATTCTCCATAGTTATGTGGAAAGTGGGGACTGACTCTGCCATGAACTCTGGTGCCCCATATTTGACCACCTCCTCTTGGTGGGGAGGCCTAATGGCACTCAAAGAATAAGCAGGCTACCAAGATGAGACTTGATACCCTATGACCATGTAGTGGGGGAGGAGGTCTCCCTTGGTCATAGACCTAGGTGAGGGGGATAGGGTGAAAGCAGGAGGGAGGGAGGAATGGGAGGATACAAGTGATGGGATAACAATTTAGTTATAATCTGAATAAATTAATAAAATAAGATTAAATTAAATTAAGAAAAGAAACTGCGTAAGCACAAGAAACAGAGAACATGCCGCATGTGGAAGCAAGTCTCTAGGTGCTTCCTAGAGAAGAACAGAAGAGTCAAAAGAGCTGGGGTCTGAGAAGACTGAGGTGGCACTGGCACAAGTCCTAGTCCAGCTTGGGTAAACGATGAGAGCCTGTATCAAAAAATAATATAAAATGTTTAAGTAACAAAATTATGTCATATAAGCTGGCCGCAGTGGCACACGCCTGTAATCCCAGTCCTCGGGAAGGTAGAGGCAGGCAGATCTCTGTGAGTTTGAGGCCAGCCTGGTCTACAAATTAAGTCCAGGACAGCCAAGGCTACACAGAAGAAAAAAAACAAAAAACAAGAAACAGAAACAAAGAAAAAATTATGTCATATAAACACTAACTATAAAAAAGATATGTTAAAAAAAGCTGTTACTATTATAGTCTTTTATTTGTATTTCAGAACAAAAAGTGTCAGGAATGAAGCGGGGCGAGGAATGATTAAGAGATCAATGCATCCAGAGCTGAAACAGTCTTGAATATGTATGTACTTCACAACAGAGAGTCTAGAGATAGGCAGTAGGGCAGAGTGCCCAGGGAAAATCAACATTCACAATCAGAGCTGGGAACTTTAACACTATTCATATTACTGCTTTTTTTAAAAAAAATGAAGCAAAATGAATAATAAGGTAGAAAGCCCTGGCTGCCCTAGAGATCCTCCTGCCTCTGCCTCTTGAGTACTGGGATTCAAGGCGCTAATCACCATGCCTGGCAAGAGATAGAATTTCTAAACAATGTTACCATTCTATCTTCCCAGCCACTTAGATGATTAACATAAGACATTCTTCCCTGGGACCTATGGGACAGCACCAATAGAAACTATGTTCAGGGCCACAGAACAAATCTCAAAAATAAATTCATGACTCCTAAGTATGTTCTGTGATCATGGGCAATAAGCTGGAAAGAAACTGAGTTCTGTAACCAAGAACATAAAGGCATCCTTAAAATCTCCAAACACTATACTTTTAAGTATAAGCATCAAACATAGAACCATTTCTAATTATCTCTGATTTAACCCTTTAAAAAGGAGGGGGAAAAGCTAAACCAAAACATGCAAAAGAAAAAATAATCAAGATATGTGCAGAGATCAGTACGGTTGTGAATAAAATGCTGGGCACGGTAGCTCAGTGCCTGCAACTCCAATGCTAAGGCAGGAGGACCACTGTGAGTTCCAGGCAAAGCTGCCTCAAATTCCAGGATAACATAAGATACACAATTAGTTTCTTGTCTCAAAGGCTACCAAATGAACAACAACAAGATAAATAAGTAAGATTAATTCAGGAGGAAAATTCAATAAAAGCAGAAACCGGCCCTAAAACTAGTGAAACTCTAGTCAAGACTAATGGAGAGGGGGGAGGTCAGAAATAAGAAATATCAAGAATAAGAAAGTGCCTTTAATTACGAATCCTACAGATAATGAAAAAACAATAAGGGATGTAAACAGTTTATGTCCATAATTTTAAAACTTGGATGAATGCACCTTCAAGTTCACTAATTTGTCTTTAGGTTGAATAACCTAAATTAGTTCTACATCTACTAAGGAAATTGATTTGAAGTTTAAAATATTCAAATAATGAATAACAACCCAGACCCAGATGTCTTCATTTGTAAGTTCCATCACACATTTTAAAAGAAGAAACAGTAATTCTACATATATGGATGGAGCTGGAGAGATGGCTCAGCAGTTAATAGGGTTTGATGCTTTTCGAGAGACCTCAAGTTCCATTCTCAGCACCCACATCACGAGGCTCGCAATCACCTGCAACAACCCAACACCCTCTGACCTTTGTCAACACTACACTCTTGTGCACAAACCTCTCTCTGTCTCTCTGTCTCTCTCTCTGTCTCTCTCTCTCTCTCT
>OU015751.1:5962048-6012426 GCA_907169655.1 Acomys percivali
TCTCTCTCTCTCTCTCTCTCTCTCTCTCTCTCTCTCTCTCTCTCTCAAAAAGACTTCCAGAAAATAGAAAGAAAGAACAAATCTCAACTTTCTAAATGAGGCCAGAATTCTCTGATACCCACAGCACACAAACATTTTATGAGAAAATAACACAGCCACATCTTTTGTGAGAATCCTGAACAAAATATTGGCAAATCATATCCAAGAACATATAAAGACAATACTTTAAAATTAATATGCATTTGCATTATGGGAATACTAAATGAGTTCAACATTTGTAAATTATGCCAATATCTCTTATCAAACACAGACTATGGAATGTTTATTTTTCAACTAGATGCTGACAAATCCTTTGGTAAATATAATATTATAAAAATTCTCAGCAAGTGAGGAACAGAATGAAATATTCTGAACCATACTGAGAACATCTATAAACACCAGGTGGCCAGTATCACATAAAACAGTGGAACAAATGCTTCTCTATGATGCAAGAACATCATCCTTACAACGTCCATCCAAATTATATCTGAGACTTTAGCCCCTGCAATGCAGAGGCATACAGATTGAAAGAAAGAACTAGAGCTGTCTGTTTCCACACAGTGTGATGATTGCCTGTACAGAACATCTCAAAGAATGTGCAAAAGGCCACTGGAACTGAGTCACAAGGTTTCAAGATTACAAGATCAGCACATAAAGAATAGTTTTATCCATATACTGACAAAAAATTGTAAATAAAAAATGTAAAAGACCACTAAAGATGACAAAAAAGGTTATAAGATTTAAGCAAAAAGGATGTATAGACTGTTTGGAAGCTTGTAAAGGTAAGACCCACATGGCACTAGCTTTCTGCTCAACAGAAACTCACACAAGGCTCATTGGCTGCTTGGTCCTGTTGCTTCAGGGCCTATAATGAGCTAGAACTTCATAGTAACAGTGCACGGTAGGAAAAGCAGCTCACCTCACACTGGGCAGGAAATAAAGGGAGGAAGAGGAAGGGGGCAAAGTTCCACAGTCCTCTTCAAAATCAAGCTCCCTGACGGGATCCACTTCTTCCAACTAGGCCCTATCTCCCAAGTTCCCTTCACTTCCTGGTGGCTCCATTCACTGAGGACCAAGCCTCCAGCACACTTAAGATCTAGGCCATAATAACATTTATGGATAAGATGTCTCAAGAAGCTTACTATGTCAAACCTCTTTACCTTTGCCTATAGACTCAATGTAATTCCAACCAAAATCCCAATAAACATTTTTGAAACATCAACAAACCATGGCTAGAGAGATAGCTCAGCAGTTAAGAACACTGGCTGCTCTTCCAGAGGACCTAGGTTCAATTCCCAGCACCCATTTGGTGGCTCACAATGTCTATACATCCAGTTCCATGGACTCCAACACACTCCTAGCCTCTGCAGGGACCAGGCACACACATGGTACACATACACATGTAGACACCCATCCATGCACATTAAATAAGTTTTCAAAAATCAACAAGCCATTCTTGAGCTTATTGGAAAGGGAAGAGACTGCAAGAGCCCAGGCAGTTAAAAAGAAAGTCAGGTCTTGTGGCTCTACTGACAGACCCTAGATTCACAGTTCTTAAGACAATAGGGAATTACCAAGGGATTAGCCTGGAAATAAGAGGGTTGAAGAATCCAGAAGCAGACAAGCCAAGGATTGTCTTTATGTGGATTACAATGCAATCAGCCTTCTTTTATAAAATAAAACAGCAGCAGCTACTGGGCCCTGGGCCAGCTGCCCTTCCTGCCCTTCCTGGCTGAGTGGAGGGCAAAGGAGAGAACGGCTGCAAGAAGAGTCCTTCCTGAGCGATCCCCACCTTCCTGGAGGGGAACAGTCCGCCCAACCGCTGAGACAGAATCAGAAGCTTCCAACCCAGAAACTTAACAAATTAAAGCATGATCACAGTAGTAACAGCTCCAACAGGAAGTATGGGAAATGGAGTCGAGGAGCGCTCATAAGCAGTGCTACCAGACAGACAGACAAAGGCTGGGACAGGGAGTCTGGCCTCCAAAGAACAGCTACCGCAAAGCAAGAGAACTAGTCACCGCTGTGCTGTGATTCGGCAACTGAGAGAAGCCTCTCAGAAGTGAAGGGTATGCATTTGCCAACTGAAAGAGTACGTTTAGTTTTCAGAAAAACTGATAAAAGATGCAGAAAATATAGTTCAGAAAGTAAAAAACAGTGGATGAGATAAACTAGAACAAAGTACAACAGCACAGCATATGAAGATGTCATTATGTAAGCCGTAACTTTCTCACTAACTTAATTTTTTTATTAACAATAACAAAACAGAGGAGATTATACAAGTTTCTGAAAACAGATCAGGTACAAAGACTACATAGTAAGACCTGTCTCAGAAAACAAAAACAAAATGAAACAACAACAACAAAAATGCCAAAACTTCTCTGCAGCACAGGATGTTAGAACATAATGAAACGATGTCTTCACCCTGGAATCTATGCCCAGAGATGAAAGGAAAACAAAAACATCTCAGACACAAAGCATCTCCTCTGCTCTCTCATACACTCATTCTCCAAAACTACCAGAGTGCATGCTCCACCTAAACAAGCCAACAAAGCAAGAAAGAGGAGTCAGAGAGGAGGAGGAAGAGAAATCTGTGCACAGCAGAAGCAACACAAGACTGTGAGCGGAGCCTGCCTTGGGAGCAGGAAACTACGGGCACACTTGGGATAAAGAAACATCTTCAGAGGAGACTTGAATAATGGGGAGAACTTAAGGTTAAATAGGTAATAAACATGTAGGAAACCAGACTAAATGAGCCAGGCCTGATAGCACGTACCTGTAATCCCAGCACTAGTGAGCTAGAGACAGGAGGATCTCTGGGCTACAGGTTCCAGAGAGAAACCTTGTCTTAACTTAAGGTTGATCCCTAGCCTCCACACAGACAGTTGTGTGTACATATAAGAACACATAAGAAGAAGGAGGAGGAGGAGGAGGAGGAGGAGGAAGAGGAAGAAGAGGAGGAGGAGGGAGAAGAGGAGGAAGAGGAGGAGGAGGGAGAAGAGGAGGAAGAGGAGGAGGAGGAAGAAGAGGAGGAAGAGGAGAAGGAAGAGATTAGCCAAAATAAGAAACTGGAAGAAAAGGAAATAATTTAAGATTCTGGTCTGAATAATAGCAGCCATAATAGTGCAAAAGCTGCAAGTTAATCTGAATCAAGCTCAGGCTGTTCTGGGACGGCAGGCTGATAGAAGACGTTCTTCCTTTGTTACCAGGAGTCAACAAGCAATGCTGAGAAATCAGAAGTTTCCTGGCAAGGCTGTCATGGGGAATCCTGAGTAGATTATTCCCAGTACCCATAAGGAACAAGCCACAGTGTCCACAAGGCATTTGAGAGGGATCAGCAAGGCTCTAAGATGGAATTAATAAATGAATTTGTACAAAGATTTTAAATAAAAAATGGATTAATTTAATGAGAATAGTATTTCTATGTATATATTCTATATATTAGAGTTCATATTCCAAATCCCATGCAAATTAACTTGGGAATATGCAATGTATGTTTAATAAAAATTCTTCACAATCACTAAAAAAAATAATCATCTTTGTCCACACATTAATAATAGTTTATGGCTCTTTTTCAACCATTCAATATGTTCAATGATTAGAAATGTCCTGAAGGACCCAGCAGGCCTTCCCTCTCATCTGAGATAAGGCTGTTCGTTTCAACTGCAATGATACTTGTTGCCACCAGGATCTCCAGCGGCCAGGCTCTCAGGGCACAGGTGGACAGTCTTCCTCTGGGATCACTGGCCATGTCCAAGGTGCACCTAAGAACATAATCTGTCCCAGCAGCAGCCTGAACCTTGTGCTTCCTAACTCCAGAGAACAGAGGGAATGGTGAAGAAGCATCCTCCATAGCCCCAGTTCACGTCCAGCCCAAGCCTGCCTTTTGCTTCCATCTAGAATACTCTAGGGACTGGCTGCCATTGCTCCCATTCCTGCTTTGCCTCACACTGCTCCTTTATCTTCCAGTCATACTGCCATCTCTCCAGACCTTGAGGTGGCACCTCTCAAGGTCACCATCGATCTCTATATTGTAACTGCTCAGTTCTTATTTAGTGCTCTGACATAGCTAACCCCCAGCCCCTGGAAGACGATCAGGAAGACCTGTTCCATGGCTTCCACAACGTATCTTCCTCATTGGTCCTCTTCCATGCACTTGCACCTGTCCTAATGTCCTCCTCCCCTTTTCTCCTTAGGTGACCACACCCATGTCTTCAAATCGTGCATGCTCATTAGTGATGTTCATCTTTGTTTCTCTAACTCTCCCCTCTCTGAGTTCTGGATTTACTCCTGGAAAGCTCACCTTGGGCGTCTGATGCCACATCTGCTTGTACAGCATCCAAGTCCAAGTCACAGTTCCCCATGCTCCTCCCCAGACACCCAAGGACAGAGATGTGGTACCAACTCTCTCATCCATCACAAGTCTTGCCTGCTCTTCCTTCCAGCACACCCTAAGCCCACAATGACTACACTCCAGCGGGAGCTCCTTTGCTCCATGAGAGGCCTTCTCATTTGACACTTCCACTCCTGCATTTTCCTATGGCAAGAATGATATTTTCTAACTGAAAATCAAAGTGCACTGAGTATGGCAGAAGAAGCCTTACCCAACCAGTTCTCCTGCTTCCCTGTGGCTCCTCTCATGCTGTGTGTTGTCCTTTCTGAACATGAGAAACAAGCTTGCCATTGAGTTTCCCAAAGCCTCTGTCCTTTCACCCTGCACAGCTTTCCCCTATTTCAAATGCCCTTCTTCCTAAGTCCAGTTGAGCTGTTCATCAGAGACATGCACAGAACATGAAAACTCTCTCTCTATCCTCACAACAAAATCAATGAACTTTGGTTCATCAGAGGGCTAGAATCCAGTATCACCATCACTGTGAAATCTGGGGTCAGTGAGATGACTTCCCTGGAAAAAAACAGCTGGGCCCATGGGGATCTCCTGGAGGTCATGGTCTTATGCCTGTGTTTGTCTTAGGGAATCTCACCAGGTTCCCATGGTGACCTAGAAGCTGTGGCAGGGAGAAAGGAAGACCCTACCATGTAGCAGCCCTGGGTGCTCTCCATAACAAAGCTGGTTCTCAGGAGATTCCAGGGCCCAATCACGCCTGAGGACAGGGCACCCCAACTCACCTAGAGGAGAAACAATAGTGACAGTTACAGCCCAGGATCACATGCCACTAAGACTGAGGTTTTGCCTTCTGACAGAGCATCACTGCTCTTCCCCCACACTATACCTCACACCAACAGCAACTATATGGCATAGTAATGGGGGTCTACAGCTGAGAGAACTGCCAGACATAGATCTCGTCTCAGGAAAAAGTCCCAGGAGCCCCAAAAGGCAACAGGGGAGAAAAAACAAAATCCCTGACATTAGATACAACCCAAATCCCAGCTAGATTAACAGAAAATCTCAGTTAAAGGCCTATTTCCCTCAGTTCCTGTTACCCAATAAAACATGCCCCATTCAAAAGCTATCAGAATCAAAATGGAGTACTGTGTTGCGCTATCAATCCCAAACCTAATTAAGCAAAGAGGCTTGGATGGTATGAAGGAGGGGTTCTCATGATGGTATGCCTAACATCAAGAGCCATTCACGACAGGCTGCAGGGACCAGTTTTACAATGAGGTCACTGTAGCCTTGCCCAGAAAGTACTTCTACAGGGATAGCCTGCCAGCAGTATGCTGAACCTTGGATTGTCGTCATTTTATTGATCCTTGTAGCCAAGGAGTACTGTTTCACAAGATCTGATGTAATCTTCACTTTACTGTTGAAAACTTCCCCTTACCTCATACTCTTTAATATGCCATAGTTTACTACGACACACCTGTTCCCAGTGCAATCCTTTGCTAGTCTCAAATAAAATGTCACTATTCAGGAGCATTCATCTGTTACTTTGGTTAACCCAGTTTTCAACTAAAAGTTTACATGACACATTAAGCAGAAATATAAGGGGCTGGAGATATGGCTCAGCCATTAAGACCACTTGCTGCTCCTGCAGAGGACAGGACCTAGATTCAGTTTCCGGCACTCACATGGGAGCTCACAACCACCTGCAGCTCTAGTGCCAGAGAATCAGATGCCCTCTTCTGGCCTCCAGGGCAGACACTGTATGCAGGAGGCAAACAGACGTACATAAAATAAAGCAAATATAACAGATAAAATAAAAACACATCTTTAAAAAGAGGAGGAGGAGGTGTGAAGAGAGACGAAACATTGGAAATAGATGCAGACACACACAGGGAATACACAGCTGATTAATAAGCTCAGGGCAGCTCTGCTGCCACAGCAACACCACAGTGAAGAAGGTGTAAACAAAAGAAAGTTATCCATCACAGTCCTGGAGGCTGAAGTCAGAGTCAAGTGCCAGCAGCTGACTGTTCCTCAGGCCTCTCCTTAGCATGCAGCCAGCATCTTTCCCGTGTCCTCATATGGCCATCCTTCTGTGTGCCTATGTCTGTTCTCTTCTTATAAGGACAGCAGTCAGACTGCATAAAGGACTACCACAGTGACCTCATTAATTCAGTTACCTCTGAAAGACCCTGTCTCCAAGTTCAGTGACCCTCTCAGACCAGGGCTTCAGCTTATAAACTATGTACAGACCATGACAGATTCTCAGTTTTTAAAAAAGTTGAAAATACATGGATTTAAAAAGAGATGGAAACTCCAAGAATGAATCAAATTTCACATCACCTGCTAACTCAGTCGCCAACCAATCTGTCTTCATTCTCTAAACTTACTATAGGGCTTTTCTCTGTGACAAAATATCTAACAGAAACAAATTGGAGAAAGATTCATTTTGACTCTGGGTTTTGGAAAGTGCAGTCCACGGTTGTATGGGTTCATGTGCTTGGGCAGAGCATCAGATTGATGGGAGCATGTGGTGGAAGGGCTTTTCTGCCTCATGGTGGATAGGCAGCAGAGAAAGAGGGAAAGGCCAGGGACAAGACACTCCCAAGGAACTACCTTTGCAACCTACTTTTGCTAGCTAGGCCTCTCCACCAAAATTCCCAGACCCTCTTAAAATAGCAGCAGCAGCCAGGGACCATGGTGGAGTTCATGTTCAGGGCACATCACTCCTTCTCTCTGCCCACCAGACTGAAGGCTTCATGGGAGCAGGACTTCAGCTGTCTTGCCAGGGCTCTGTATGCACAATACCTAGAGCAATGCTTGTTCACCCTGTAAGTAACAAAACTCCTTTCTGTGATAAGTTTGCTGCAACATAAATATAAAGAAATTGCAGGATGAACAAACAACTACTGTTGGGTCCACAGCAGCCCCCAAACGGCTGTGCTGTGGACACTGTCCTGAGTGACAGTCTGGGCTCAGCTCAGGCTGGACTCTGACCAGGTAACTGGAAGAACTGCTAGTGGGTAAACAAAAGCCTGAACTCAACATTCCTCAGAAACCTTGTAAAGCAGTTCCTGTTTGTTGGGAAAGCTATCACTTCCCTTACCTGTCCCTTATGGTCAACTGCCTCTGGCAAGGGCATCTACTTCCTGATGAACTGAAACAAGGAAGCCTGTAACCAGTTAGCCCCCAAACTAGTTTCCAGGCTGTTCTGACCTACACACCTCCCTTTACTCTAATTCCCAGGCAGTTCTGGCTCACACACCTCCCCCAACTGCTACCTGGCCCTTTAAAACTGGCAAGGCTTATCCCAGTTTTTTGCTGTTCTCCTCCCACCCTCAGATAGCCCTGAAAGTTTGATTTCCCCAGTAAACCTTTCTTTCTACCTATAGAGTGGTCTAGCTTTTGGTGGTTTCACTTCACCCTCACTTACACTAGGCACGCTAAGGAGAGCACTTGTATGGACTCCTGCAAAGGATAAATACAATTTAAGTCATGGGATAAACGCAGCCAAGGGTGCAGCCAACAGGAGTAACCTCATGATTGTGGGCCTTTGTCTACAAGTGGAGGAGACGGCTGCTCCCCCGGCTGGCAACCGTCCAGACCCTAGGCCAAAAGGTGCCAAAAGCTGGCTCTTTGAAGAAACACATATCAAAGCTGCCCTGGTCTTCAGTTTCACAGTCAAGTTCAGTTGGCTAGGGGTTAAGATCTTTTTAGATCAAGATAAAGGATTAAGCCAATAGAGATGAGATATGATAGATACTGAATTTCATTCAGAAATTTAGACCCAATAAGATAGAAAAGATGTTTACTTCAAGTTTGACAAATACAAATAGCCAAATCACTATGAATATAACATTTATAGAATTCATGACTGTCACATGGTTCTCCCTGCTGTATGTAGTTCGCATTATGCATGTGTGATAAAATAAATATATATGGAAAAATTTTATTAAAATGATAAATCTTTAAAAAAAAAAAAAAAAGCTGCCCTGGAGACAAGCCCAGGAGATGTCCTGGGTGTGGCTCCTACAATTCAGATACCCTTGGTTTAAAAGCCCAGAGGTCTGGGGTGGGAGCTCTCACTCCCCTGTTGGTACCTGGCTCTCTTCCCCCACTGGAAGGGACACGGACTCCTTGTGCTCCTCAAGTTAGGGGATCTGACCAGAAAGCTCCCTCACTGCTGAGGAGGCCTTCCTTGTGACCAGTTCTCCGGACAGAGCCTTCCTCAGCTAGCCTCCAGACGGCTGAAGAAAACTCTGTGACCAGACTCTCAGCCTAGACTCCCAGAGAAAGGAACCTACACATGATGACACCGTAAGAGCTCAGTCAATATGACAATATTTGAGGGGAGCCAGATCATGGTTGGAAAATATCAAACTATGTGGCTAGGAGAGTAATACAGAACTCAGCCCTAAGCACAAAAGCCTGGGGCCTAGAGACAGGCGAGGCAATGGAAGTGACAAAGAATCACTAGTTGTCATTCATAGAGAGAACAACGATGTTTCACAAGGGTCAACACAGGCCTTGCCCCCTCTCCCAGAACTCATGTGAGACTCTAAACACCTGTCATAAGTTAGTGGTATTAAAGTGTAGACAATCTATTGGTGGCTTTTAGAGGTAAGGCCTTTGGGAAGTGGTTCAGTCATTAGGATGGAGTCCAGTGACTGAACCCTGGCAGCTTCATGAGAAGACATAAAGATACACACAGCCCTGAGTTCTCCACCACAACATGATGCAGCTCAGGGGTCCCTCACCAGAATATGAACAGAGCTGTTATGACATTGAACCTCAAGCCCATGAACCAAAACAAGCATTTTTTTCCTTTACAAATTGGCCACCCTAGGTATTTCAGTGTAGTTACAGGCCAATGCAATAGTTTTAAAGCAGCCACCGTCAAAGTTCCTCAATGAACAAAGGTGTAAAGTTTTAAAAATAACTTCAACAAATAAACAGAAGGTATACAGAATAACACAAGGAGAAGCTGGAACTGAAAATACATTAACTTTAAAAGGTGTATAGTGAGAGAATAAAAGGAACAGATAAAGAAAAATTAGTGAGGGCCAGGGAGACAACTCAGTGGGTAGAGTGCTAGCCAGGCAGGCCTAACAGTCCAAGTTTGATCGCCAGAGCACACATAAAAAGCTGGATGTGGTAGTTCACATCTGCAGGGTGGCAATGTGTGTCTGTGCATGTGAGATAAGCAAATTAAAGATCATGAAGGGGCAGGCAGGGGGAGACAGGATAATGGAAATTAGTCAGTGTGAGTTAGAAAGAGAAACATAAAGGAAACTGATGAGACAAAATGTTCACATCACTGTAGTCTAGGAGAGGAAACTGAGGAGGGCTGAAAACAGCTGAGAAACACTGACAGAACATGTACCTGATGAGCAAGCAAAAGGCCAGCTGCCAGAAAACCTAATGAAAGCACAGTATGATACATAACATAGCAAAACCTCAGGCGTCTATGCTGAATACAACAAGAGAAAAATGACCCCTAAGTAGTGACACCGGCTTCTCAGAGGAAGTGATGCCACACTGCCCACGCTTTGAACAAAAGAGAACTGTCAGTTCTAAAGACCTGTCTCCAGGGGAACAAGCTTTTAATATGAAGGGAAACTCTAGTCATGCTCAAGTGAGGGAGAATTGAGTTCATGGCCTGAAGGCCCACTCTAAAAGAATGACTAGATAACACAAAAACTTGTGTAGGTACACTCCGGACAGCATAGCTCACAGCAAATGACCCGAGTGCCCATCAGACGATGAATGGATAAATGCTGGAAATCCATACTGTAGATATTATGTAGCCATAAAAAGGAATAAAGCACTGACCCACATTATAACATGGATAAAGTTTGGAAATGCCAGTGAGAGAACATCAGGCAAAATGGTAAAATGCTCTAATGAGGGTTAAGAAGCAGACAATAAATTACACTTCCAGCTGGGCCACACCTCTTGAAGTTTCTAGAAGCTCCCAAAACAGGCTCTGTTCTTTTAACATCTGAGCTCTTCAGAAAGCCATTTCACATGTTATGATTCTGCCCTTGACATCCAAAAGGCCCATGTCCATCACACACAAAATACCTTCAGTCCATCTCTAAGATGCCCAAAGGTCTTACAGTTCTAATCCTGTTCAACGTGCTCTGAGACTCAAGGCAAACTCAGCACACTCCCAAGATGCAATGGCACCAAATGAACCTCCCTATTCCAGATGAGGAGGAAGAATGTATAGAAAGGAGGGACTGACCAAAGATTGAAACCAAAAGGTAACTGTTAAGTCCTGTGGCTTCCATAGCTATCATCTAGAGCAAGTGATGATGTAATATGGACCCCAAAAATCTTGGGTAGGCACAACCCTATGGTTTTGCCATTCACAAGCCTACATAGTCTCTCCTGAGGGCTGGCTCACCTCATTACTTGCAGCTTTCCTTCACACACGTTTCACTCCCTGGCATCTCTAGTTTCTTAAGGTTTCCATTTCATGTTCAGCTTTACCCCATCCTCTCATGAGCGTCCTGCGAGGATTCCAACTGTGCTACATATTGCCCGGCATCCCAGGTTTTCCTCCGAACCAGATGATACCTCCATGAGCCCATAACTCTTGCATTCTGCATGCCTGAAACGTCAGCATCAGGTGGATAGCATCAAGTCTGCCACTGCTCAAGTGGCAGCCATGCCCCTCTGAACTACAGCTGTAGCAGCGTCTGACTGCCGGAGTGGCTGGGAGGAAACACTTCCCTAGATGATGATACTCCAGAGGCATCAGGGGCACTGTCTTCTAGAGGGGAAATCTCAAGTGAATTCACTCTTCCGTGCTTTTAACCCTACCACAGTTGAGACCAAGCCAACTCCTGAGACGCCCTCAAGTCATCTCTGTGAAATGGAACTTTTTGAAGGACAGTAATCTCTTCAACAACACTCTTAATTCACTTTGGCCCCAGCTTTAAATTTGATTTCTGGCCAAATGCTTCTCAAATCTTTCCCCTCTCTCTTTTACTCCCAATTCTCACTGTCAATCTGGCTAAGAGCAGCCAGCAAAGATCTGGCCACAATCTGCCTGCTTTGGAACTTCAGCAAATTAATTACTCTGTCACCTGTGAACTCAGCTCACCCTAAGTCTTAAGGTATGAACAATATATAGACAAATTCCCTACCACAAGGAACATGGACGGCATCAGGTCCAATCCCCAATACAGTCTTCACTCTGTTGGAAGCCTCTGAGCACAGGTCTCTGCGCTCAGCATCCCTGTGGATATGCTGGTCCTCTGAGCTCTGGTTGCAGCATCCTATTCCCTCTCTAGCTTCATCTCTGAAAGTCTTTATCCTCTTATACACCAGCTCCAAAGGCTAAGACATATAGATTAGGTTTATTTCAACAAAGCTTCCACCTCCAGCACCAACTTTCATTTTTCTATGACTGTGGTTGAAATGCTTGAAAGAACAAACTAGTGGAAGGGATTTTTGCTCACAATTTTGGTCCCTAATTTATGGACTGTGCCTGTGGTGATGCAGTGTGAGCACATGGTTGCTAATTCCCTAAATTTAGGGACAAGATATAGTTCCTAGGAACCCAGCCCTAGAGATATCTTCTCCATTTATGCCCACCTCCTAAAAGTTCCAGAACCTCCCAAAATAGTGTAGCCAGCTGGGAACCAAGCCTTTAATACATGAGCCTTAGGGAGAAATACTTTATGTCCCTATGGTAACACTCAGAATACAAAACAAAACACACTCCTTTACTACAAAAGCTCAAACAATTGAAGTATGAAGTAACTTCTGCTTGTGTGTGTTTCCTTTGGTTCCTCAGTGTGTGTCAATCCCCTTTCCCCTGTATTTGAGGGACTATTCTCTCCACAGTCCTTTGGAGTGTTTGGGAAGACCACACCCCTCGATCTCAATGCACCTCTGTCCCACAAGGGAAAGATTCCCTGTTGGTATTTCCACTGTCTAAATCATGTGGGGTATGAGGGCAGAGAGTGGGGCAGAGAACGTGAGCCAGCAATCTAGAACACATATGACAGGAGGGTACTGACAACTGTGAAACTGTGGTGTGATTTTAGTATGGTTAACAGTAGGATCTTACACAAAAGTATCCACAGCAATGAGGTGTCTACCAAAAACACAAAACTCTGATAAGAATGGTGCTGTCTTGGTCACTACTGTCACCAACACCACATAAGTAGAAGACAAAGGGTTCTATCTTGTCCTGGCACATCCCAACACCCCTCTTACTGCCTCTCTGCCCGCTGTGGTGAAGAACCTCATCTGCTTTGTCCTCACTGCAGGGAAACTCTGTCCAAGCACACAAAGCCATGGAAAAGAATCTTCCATTTCTCTCCGATGGCCCTCACATGCCAATGACAATGTGGTAGTCTAAGGAAAAGCAATACAAAGGACTACTCCCGGGGCTAGAGAGATAGCTCAGGAGTTAAGAGCACGTGATGCCCTTGCACCATGTCAGACAGCTCAAAACAGCCTGAAACCTCAACTCTGAAAGGGAGCCATTATGTTAAAAGAAAACCCATGTTCACAAACCAACCAAAACTAATTGTCTTAGCAATCATCAACAAAACAAATGACAGCCGTGATGGAGGATGTGGGGAAGCTAGAATCCTTATTCATTATTGGTGGGAATGTAAACTATACAGCCATTATGGAAATCATGTGAAAGTTCCTCAACAGCAGAGCTTCCATAAAACCTGGCTCTATCACTCCTGGCATAGAGCCATAGTCAAAGGACTCTATATCCTCCTACAGGAATGCTTACATACACATGTTTGTTGCTGCTCTATTCACAATCACAAAGAAATGGAATCAGCTACATGTCTAACAACTGCTGAATGGATAATGAAAATGTGGTACATGAGACCAGCAAGCTGTCTCAGTGAGTAAAAGCACATCCCTCAAGCCTGAAGACTTGAGTTTGATCCACATATTAAAAGGACAAAAACAACTCACATAAATTGTCCTCTCACTCCACATAGGCACCATGTCCATACATGTACATGCATGTATGTAAATAAATAAATACAACAAAACATTTAAATAAAGTATGGGATACATTAGAATTTTATTTATCCATAAAGAAAATTGAAATTTGCAAGAAAATGCTTTGGGGAACAATTTGTATTCAAGCCATAACAAAAACCTTGTCTCAGCTGAGAGCTTATGAAAGAGAAACTGTACTGAGGATGTGGCAGGCCCCAGGCACCATCTCTAGCCTCTCCCTACACACTCTGCTGTGTGATCTGCTGCCTGGATATAAGACTTTTCTGTATAATAGTGATTCGCAAAGTTCTACCTTCTCTAGCCAGTGTCTTCCTGCTTTTCAGCTCCTAAATGCAGCTGTGGACAGCTGGGAACAGCTAGCAGGTGTCTTGGACTTAAATGAGCCAACCTGAACTCCTGGTTTTGCCTTTTCCTCACAACAGCACTACCCCTAGCCCAGACATGCAGACTGAAAACCATCCTGACTAAACTCTCTTCCTTCTTCGGGACCACTACCACAACCTGCTCTAGGCTGCAAGGGTTCTCTCACCCTACAAAGTCCCCATGACTCCTCTTAGCTCACCCACAGGAGCTAAAAATAGCTCCGGCCAAGACCGCCTCTGTTCAAATATTTCTTGAGTCTTCACAGGTGATCTGTCCCTATCAGTCCCTCTTGTCACCTCTCCTGACACTGGCCCCTGTAGCCTCACTGGCCTACAGTCACTCATAAAATGACCACAGGTACTCAGCTACTCTCACTGCCCACCTCTCCTACTGCTCAGTCCACAGCTCTCTGCATGGCTTGTTCAAACACCAAGAGGAGCAGCCTCACTTGTCACTTCCTAGCCCGCTCTATTTCATCTCGTCACTGCACCACAAACATTGTCTGTTTGTCTACTGTCAAACTTCCCTACCTGGATTTGAGTTCTTGCAGGAAAAGCCCAGTTTTGCTCGCTTAGAATACTGCAGTAATAGGTGGGCTGACCACTCAGAGCAAGACTCATCACAGAGCTGGTAAAGCAATGGAGACTCTCTATCACTGTATTCTGTGGGAGACCAAGGAACCATGACTCAGAGTGCCAGATCTCTCAACAAGCCAGCAACTTCCAAGGTATCAGAATGCCATTCTTCCAAGAAATAGGGACTAAGAGCACGTGGAAAGGCTTCCTAGTGAGTGGCTTCAAGGATTGGGAGTGAAGGCCTGGGAAGATAACAAAGCAAATCATTCAGACACTTAGGAGACACGCTGGTAAAACCGCACCACCAACTACTTTATATTTTTAATGTTTTCTTTCCCAAATCCAAAACAACACTATTCCTCACACTTTAGAATAAATCAAAACCATCTTATGATGGAATGCAGCCTCCTGACTTGCTCCACAAGCAATGCTGTCTTCTCTGTATCACACTCTAGCAACAGATTCCTCACTTGCCTCTCACAAAATCTGCACTTTTCAAGTGATACTGCAGTTAACAGATCACAGGGAAGGCAGTGGAAGAGGTGCTGCTTAGCCAACTAGGCAAAGAGACAAGCTGCTCTTCCACACATACTGTTGTGGCAGGTGGCTTTCCTCTGAAGCAGTGCAGAGCCTGAGTCCCACTCCAATACATGCAAGACACATTAAAGTGGGCAGAAAAGGCACAGGCACAGAGCTTTCAGAATGGTGTGCTGCCTACTAAAGTGGAGGCAGCATGTAAATTTTACACTTCACATTAGAAAGTTTCACTAATGAATTCAGCCTGGCACAGAGAAACACACAAGCTCAGGGAGAGGGAAGGGGACCAAAAAACAGTGCTTCCTGGATGGGCAGGGCAGAGAAGGCGGTGTTCCTAGTCTCTGAGTTGGTTTCCTAATAGGAAAAAGGAGAAGGTTCTCTTGGCGCTTCACACGGTTTGATGGCTCATGCTGGGAAGAGGATGTGAGGTACCAGGAGGGATTCCGTGGGCAAAGGCCTTTGGGATGCTTCTGGCTGCTGTGTTCCTTGTCCTGGACTATGGCTGCCTGGTTCTTCACAGTGGATGCAAGGAGAGGACTGCTTCAAGCTCCTACTGCTTTGACTTCCTGCCACACTGGACTCCTTCAACCATAGACAGGATGAACTTTTCCCCTTAGGTTGCTTTTGTCAGAGTACTTTATCACAGGAACACAGGAAAAGGAACTAGGGCAGGATGAGAAGAGCAGCAGCAGGACAGAAGTCCACACCTGTACGTTCCTTGCTATTCATGTGGTGTAAGAGCATCAGAGTATGGACAGAATACATTAAACAAACAGATTTTATTTCCTAAACCACCAACAGAGAAAAACTAAAGCTAATAAGCTAACAAAAGAGAGACAAGGAATTACTACTACTGACCATTACTAAATTAATCCAGAGGAAAATAGGAATTTAATGGAATAAGGAACAAAAAACAGGACAGGCAGAAATTAAGCCAAGCCTACTAACACAAGCCTATATCACAGATACTTAGAAGGCTGAGACAGGATGATCACAAGTTCGAGGCCAGCCTAGACAACTTAATGAGACACTGATTCAAATCTTTAAATGCTATAAAGATTTGAGGATGTGCAATGAGTGGTACCGGCCCTGGTTCAATACTCAGTACCAAATAAATAAATATTCAAGTCCCAACTACAAAATGAGGAACACGTTAAACACAGACAGTGTGGTGAGCTGAATGAGAATGGCTCCCATAGGCTCATGTATCTGCATACTTAGTCATCAGCTGGTGGAACTGCTTGGAAAGAATTAGAAGGTATGGCCTTCTTAGAGTAGGTGTGTCACAGCTTTGAGATTACAAAAGCCCACAACACCCCCAGATCTCTTTCTCCCCCTCTCTTTTTTCTCTCTTGCTCCCAGTCTTGCTCTTGCCTTCACTTTTTCTCTCTACATCCAACTTGCAGATCAGGATGTAAGCTCTTAGGCACTGTTCCAGTGCCATGCCTAGCCTGTTTCCATGCTTCCTGTCATGATGACTTATGGACCCTAAGACTATGGAACTGTGAGCCCCTAAATTAAATGCTTCTTTTATAAGATGCCATGGTCATGGGATTTTGTCGTGGTAATAGAAAAGTAACTAAGACACCTGATATTCTGGAAGTACAGAGATGGGAAGCAGGTATGACATCCAGCAGTAGTATCAAAGCAGCCTTCAGAGCAAGCATTGCCATTAGGGACAAGGAGGGGCATCGGAAATGGCAACAGGTCAGCTCATCAACAGACACAATAGGGAGGAGGAGGTTTTAGCAGCAGAGTTTCAGAGGAACAGGGCAAAGTGGGACAGAAATAATGGTCAAATGACTTCAACACTCCTCTCTCAAGCATAGTAGAGCAAGTGGAGAGAAAACCAGCCAAGACATTTAAAAAACAAAAAACAAAAACATTTCATTAACTAAAAAGAAAGCATTAAAATTTACAGTACCGGCCCAACATGAGCAGAGCATACCTCTCCTTTGGGTGTACTAGCGACAGTTACAGAATGGACCCTACTTTGAACTATAAAACAAGTCTTGACAAATTAGAAGGACTATAATCATGCAGAGAATGTTCTCAGCCACAGCAGCCTCATATCAGAAATCAGTAACAGAAAGCTAGCAGGAGAACCTCCTAACATTTGGAAACTAAAGATGCCAATATAAATTACAGTATATGCCAAAAAAAAGCTAAAAACAAATAAAGAGGCCCTAATTCCACTAAAGCTAAGACATACTTCTGATGTCTGCTGTGGTATGCTAATGTAGCATATTATGCTCAACCCTTCACATATGCTGATTAGCCAAGTGTGCTAAATTACTCACAGCATTAGCTTCGGTGCAGATCATGGCTCTTCCAGAGGCTGCCCAGATACAGATGGTGACCTAAGAAGACCACAAAGTCTCACAAGCCACAGGCCTCTTGCCCCCAAAACATGCTTTGAGTGCTCTCTTCCACATTCCTGTGGCTGATGGCTGGTGAAGTGCATAGTGGAGCTGTGGCACCTAGGTACTGAAGTGCTCCACAGGAGCAGAGGCTCCCCACAAGAAGCTATGAGTGGTACTGCCATATCATCATGAAGCCTGGGACATGTATATGAGAAGAGGCCTCAGAAAAAAAGTGAGGCACAAAAGTAGATCCTGAGCTATCCCAAACTCCAGTCATATTGGCCTTGATGTAACCTCCAAAGACTAAGAAATTTGCTTGTTTGATAGCAGTGGTGGAACCCTGACATGAGGTCACAGCTGAGTAGGGAGCAGGGAACACAGAAAGGCAGACTGGAAGGAGGCACCATTGAGGGAAGACCATGAAGGAAGGGTAGTGAAGGTCGTGTTGTAGGCTGACTGAGATCATCCGCCTCTAACTCCACGTGCTTTCTTTTAAGAGCAACCATGAGACTGATTGGTCTGATTTCCTCAGACTGGTGGTCTGATTTCCTTAGGACTAAGAAGATGTTCCAGATGAAGGTGGCAGTCCAGTTGCTAGCAGCCTTGGAACTCTCAGAGGCCAAGCTGTTACTTAGCTCCTTGCTCTACAAACCATTTCTGCAGTTAACAGGTCTCCAGGCAGCCTCACATTATTGAGATTATTAAGATAGATAGGGCAGGAGACAATTCGATGATGGCTCAACTGGCAAGCCAGGAGATCTAGTAACCTTGGAAACCAGAGAAAGGCAGAAGAGGAGAATCAATTCCTGCAGGTGTCCTCTACCTCCACATACACTGTGGCACTCCTTTACCTCACCTCCATACCACATATACGTACATCATACAGACACACCCTTTAAAAAAAAAAAGAAAGATTGCTATTGGACTCTAAATTCTTAAGTTTTCTTCCTGTGATGAGCAGTATGTGGGAGGAAGGGCTCTCTGTGGGGACAGAGTTCACCACAGGGAAGATGGGGCTAATAGATGCATCACTCCCAAGCTTAGGAGACAAGAGAGATGGATATAGTGTTCTACTCCATCTCTCTCCCACATCAATGATGCTGCCCACATTTAGCCTAAATTCCCTCAGAGTCTCAGTCTAAAAATTCCCTCCGAGTCATGCCCACAGTTTTGTCTCCCAGATCATTCTAGAACCTGTCGAGTTGATAGTATTAATCCTCACAGGGCATTCGAGTCCTTGGAACTGGAGTTATAGTTATTACCCACCATATGAATGCTGGGAATTGAGGTAGGTCCTCTGAAAGAGCAGTCAGGGCTCTTAACCCCTGAGTTGTCTCTCCAGCCCAGGAAGCATTTCTTTCTACCTGATTCCTTTCCTTTTTCCTTTGTGAGTATGTATTATAATGTCCCATGTCTCGTTTTGACCAGTTCTCTGCTCTTTAGACTAGATACTATAATGAATAGCTTTAAATGTGACAATTCTTTCTACTCCTTTCAGATCTGCTATTGAGACTTCCTGGAAAAAACACTTTAAAAATTTTTTTAATTTATTCTTTGTGAATTTCACATCATGTACCCCAATCCCACTCATCTCCCCATCCTTCATATCTGCCCCCGTCCTTGTAACCTCCCTTAAAAAAGAAAATAAAAATAAAATCTTGTCATGGAAGCTGTAGTGTGTCCCAGTGTGCCACTCACTACACCCTTTTGTCCACACTTTTTTACTTGCAAATGTTCATTCAATGAATCTCTAGTCTGATTTGAGGACTCTGGCCTTCGCTACACCATAATGGGTTCTCACCAACACTCCTCTCGAGTATTCTGTTGTTGCCCTGTGTCATGGAGATCCTGCAGCTCTGGATCCATAGGACCTGCCCCTTCATGTGTTCCGGCAGATCATAATTAGGATAGATGTTGGGGTGGGCCAACTCAAAGCCCTGGATCTAGGTCTGGATGGTAGCTGAGTTGGTCAGCCCACCACCTCTCCCACACCAATCCTACCAGGGAGAGCTCTCCAGCACTGCCGCAGCTAACTCACCCAATGCTACAGCTGGCAAAGGGTAGGGCCAGGTCTCTTGCTCTCACATTCTCAGGGCCAGCTCACCTGCACCCACACCACTGGGGCCAACTCTACTGTGCTGCACAGGCAAGGTGTAGTGCCTGCTCTCCTGAGTGCTGCAGCAGGCAAGGGGCAAGGATAGCTCTCCCACCCGCCATAGGTGGCTGGGTCGGGGGGAGGGACAGCTCTGCATAGCCATTTGACACCAACACAGTCCCAGGTGGTAGCCCAAAGCAGGCATATATACCTGGCCTTTGGTGATAAGAGCCATAGCCATGGACACAGGCTCCTGCTGCTTCATGGCCACAAACCCAGATGAAGCCTTCAGTGGCAGCATGGGCCATGATTTCTCCGTGGCCTCAGGTGGCAGGCAGGCTGCTCTCACGAGGTTATTCCTCTCCAGCCTCGCATCTCCAGTACTACCTCTCCTCATATTGTTCAAACTTCTCCTGGTGCTTTATTCTCTGACTGAATAAAGGGGAGACATGGAGTAGAGCACCAAAAGAAACTTCTGCTTCTCCGGCTCTCCCATCTCTCCACTACACATGTGGACACTGCAGTGGCTGCTGGTGTGTGTAGGCCATGTGGGAGGCGGCCTCTGGGTGTCTTCCACCTGCCTGCCCATCCACTTTCTTTTGCTTTTACTTTTCCCTTTGTGCTTCTTTTGACTTACTTCAATTTCTTAAGTTCGTTATCAAAATTCTTATGACATTCATTTATTCATTGGAAGGGCTCATGCCACAACATGCTAGTGGAGATCAGAGAACAACTTACAAGTGTTTATTTTCTTCTATCACGTGGTTCCTCAAGCTTGGTGGCAAGCACCTTTGCCCAATGAACCATATTACACTGCCCCAATTTCTTAAGTTCTTATGGTATTAGTTTAGTTCACTAATTTTCCACTTTCTTCATTTCTGATATAAACACTTAAACCTTCCACTAAGTACTGATTTAAATGCATCTCACTGGACTAGCAGGGTAAAGGTACTAGCAGGCATAGACTTGAAAACCTGAGTTCCATTCCCAGATCCCACAGTGGAAGGAAAAAACTGATTCCTGAGGTTTGTTCTCTGAAGGTTGTTGTATGCATTCACCACTGTATGTATACAGGGAGAGAGAGAGAGACAGAGACAGAGAGAGAGACAGAGACAGACAGAATATGAGAATTTAAATCACCTCATTCATTTTGATGTAATATTCTCATCATTTAATTCTAAACCATCTGGCTTCTATTATGATTGCCTCTCTTACTTTGAGTCTGCCTGAGGCAATTCTGGCTGTCTAACATCTGTAGAACTTTCCTGATGTGCAGCGTATAAACTGGCCAATTCTGGTCAGTGACCATGTGTGTAGGGAACACACAGACATTCTCTAGCTGGACACAGTGTTCTGTATATGCAGCAGGCAAATTATTTACTGCCTAGTTTTAGGTAATACTGATCTGTCACAAGTCACTGCCCATGAAGTGCAGAGATCTCCCTCACCACTGGAGTCATTTCTGACACTTTCTACATTTTTCTTGAGACTATATGTTATCATTCAAGCATCTCATTTGTCACTGCCTCTGATTACTGTCCTGTGTATCTCATACCTCCTAGCCAAGACTACAGACATCCCACAGCATGTCCCTTAGAACTGCCCATTGCTCCCAACAGCCTATGGCTGACAAGATGGAGGTTGTTTTGTTTTGTCTATAATATTCTTTAAAGATATTTGATGGGTGTTATGATATGATACCCCACAAGCTTATGTGTTCCCAGATGGTGGTTTTTGTAGGACAAGTGAGGGGTGACAAGAAAGAACTAAAAACTCTGTATGAGCTCTGTAAGTCTTCCTTTACTTTAAGTCATTTACATCAGGCATTCTGTGACAAGAAAGGTAACTGACACAAGAGAGAAAGACGGTATACAGTCATAGTTGACAGTTATTTTTTTTTTCTCCTAATAAAAGATCACATTATTGCTCTAAGGGACAACTATCAATCTGAGCTATTTAAGTTTTTTACCTTTTATCCACTGTTTCAATGGTTAATATATTTAGTGGTGATTTACTTTTTAAAGAATTACTTATTTTTATTTATATGTATGCGTATCTGCATATATATGTATGTGCACCACGTGTGTGCAGTGCCTGCAGAAGTCAGAAGAGGATGTTGCAGACTGTAAGAGCCAGAGGACTAGGGAGTTTGTTGTGAGGTGTGTCCCTTAGGATTGCCAGAAGCTACACCCATAAAGCCTTACCAACATGACTGCCTAAAACTGGGCTGAAGAAGGACAAAAGTAGGCATAATAGACATGCCTAAGTGAATAGGGAGAAGCCCAGGGGCTTCAACACTGTAACAAAACAAAACAAACCTACAGGCAACTAAGGAATGCTGAAAGTGGAGAAAATAGTCTTCCACAGGAAGAACACATAGTGGTTACCTAATACCTAATAGTCATCCCTAAAAACAAGTACAGACTGAGCAGTTTATACTTATGCATTAAGAATATATGTACACACATAAATGTATATAGCAACAGTTAATGAAAGAAAGAGGCCATGAATCTGAAAGAGAGCAAGGAGGGATAAATGGGAGGAAAGGGGTGGAGGGAATTATGTAATTATAATCTCAAAAAATATATTTTTTAAAATCCTGGAATGCTATTTGTAAGAATTCATTAAGGTCTTAGCTGAAGTTAAAAGTTCCTCCAGAAACTTTTTTTCTAAATGGTTCTCCATGCAGAAGATGTGAGGATGGATGAGTGGGTGGACTAAGAAAGGAACAGCAGGAGTTAACACGATTAACCCTAAAGAATGGTGCGCTCAGTAATGAAGACGGCAAAGTATCAAATCACAGTCAGAAGTGGAGGAGGAGCAACACACAGTCCCGTCCAGAAACCATCAGCCTCACAACCGAGCACCAGCATTTCTGGTGCGGCAGGAAAGAGCCATATTCTAGCTCAAGCAGCCAGCCTTTGTGTCCTACTCAGGCCTATGTCTGACTTGGCAAAGCTCAGTGCACTAGTCAGGGCCCTCTGCTTTACTCAAGTCTACTGTTTCCAAAGTCCGTCTCCTCTCAAAACATCTTCATCGCTCTCTCCAGGCGTCCTCATCAGAGTGACATCGTCTTTAAACCCTGCGTGGCAATCCCTGACGCACCGCCATGATGCCCAGGGAAGACAGGACGACCTGGAAGTCCAACTACTTCCTTAAGATGATCCAACTTTTGGATGATTACCCAAAATGTTTCATTGTGGGAGCAGACAATGTGGGCTCCAAACAGATGCAGCAGATCCGCATGTCCCTGCGAGGGAAGGCAGTGGTGCTGATGGGCAAGAACACCATGATGCGCAAGGCCATCAGGGGCCACCTGGAAAACAACCCCGCTCTGGAGAAGCTGCTGCCTCACATCCGGGGGAATGTGGGCTTTGTGTTCACCAAGGAGGACCTCACTGAGATTAGGGACATGCTGCTGGCCAATAAGGTGCCCGCGGCTGCCCGTGCTGGCGCCATTGTCCCCTGTGAGGTCACTGTGCCAGCCCAGAACACGGGTCTGGGGCCTGAGAAGACCTCGTTCTTCCAGGCTTTGGGCATCACTACTAAAATCTCCAGAGGCACCACTGAAGTTCTGAGTGATGTGCAGCTGATAAAAACCGGAGACAAAGTAGGAGGCAGCGAGGCCACACTGCTGAACATGCTCAACATCTCGCCCTTCTCCTTCGGGCAGATCATCCAGCAGGTGTTTGACAATGGCAGCATTTATAACCTGGAAGTGCTTGACATAACTGAGCAGACTCTGCACTCGCGTTTCCTAGAGGGTGTCCGAAATGTTGCCAGTGTCTGTCTGCAGATTGGTTACCCAACTGTTGCCTCGGTGCCACACTCTATCATCAATGGGTACAAGAGGGTCCTGGCTTTGTCTGTGGAGACTGACTACACCTTCCCTCTTGCTGAGAAGGTCAAGGCCTTTTTGGCGGATCCATCTGCATTTGTGGTTGCTGCCCCTGTGGCTGCAGCCACCACTGCTGCTCCTGCTGCTGCAGCCCCAGCCAAGGCTGAAGCCAAAGAAGAGTATGAGGAATCAGATGGGGATCTGGGATTTGGTCTCTTCGACTAAATCACCTCTCAAAGCAGCCAATTCAGCCAGCTTAATTTGAGAAACATGGGAATAAAGGCATACTTCTCTTTAAAAAAAAAAATCTTCATCTGTGAGCATGTCTAACAAATGTGTGGATACAGTGGCCTAGTCAAGTTGGCATAGACTAACACCACAGGGTCCAGCTAGGTAATTGGAAGTATGAAAATCAGCCTGGCTATTCATTCTTGAAAAAGACTTTCCTCCACTGCACTCAAAGCTCAAAGAAACCTGTTTTCCTGAAGACCAGAGTCGGGAGTTGGGAAGTTCCCTAGAATCAAACATGGGCTTTATCTGCTGTCCTCCAAGACCTGAGCCACAAAATCTGAAAGTCAAGTTTGAGTAAGAAGTTTGGTTATACTGACACTTACACTAATCCCAGCACGAAGTAAGCTGAGGTGAGAATATCACAAGTTGGAAGCCAAACTAGGCTATAAAAAAGTAGTTCTCCATTAATATCTGTCTGATTTGAGCACTATTCTTTAGGTACAATTCACCCTTCAGGTCAAAGGAGCATTTTTAACACTTCTTTTCTTTCTCTGGGTTGGTTCCTGGCTCCCAACTCATGGCCTGGAAGATGGACCACAAGAGGATCTACAGGGATTCTCCACATGAGTTGATGTTAGCTCAGAACAGGGAGAAGTGGCAGCTGCTACCCTAGTCCCAGGTATGTTTTGAAAGCACAGTCATTAGGACTCCAAACAGAATATGTCTTGGTGTGACACGTAAGAAGAAATCAACCAGGAGGACTTGATACCCTATGAGCATATAAAGGGGGAGAAAGTCCCCCTCAGTCATAGTCATAGGGGAGGGGAGTAAGGGGAAAATGGGAGGGAGGGAGGAATGGGAGGATACAAGGGATGGGATAACCATTGAGATGTAACAAGAATAAATTAATAAAAATAAATAAATAAATAAATAAATAAAAGCAACAACAAGAAGAAAGAAAGAAAGAAAGAAAGAAAGAAAGAAAGAAAGAAAGAAAGAAAGAAAAAGAAATCAAGAGCTGTTGGGAGGTTTTAAACAGCCTGATAAGTTGGAGGAAGTTGTGATTCACTGAGCCTGGGAAGAACACTGGAGGTAGGGCTGGTGTGGGAAAGACTGGGAGTTTGGAGTAAACACTGGATGGGACTGTCCATTCAGTGTGCATGTGGATTCATCTAACAGAGCTGGCTCTGAGTCTGGAGCTCTGGAGGAAGGTCTGAGGTGAAGACACAAGTCTGTAAAGCTTGCCATGCTTCAGGTCACTCAGAGAAGCCAAGTAGATGTAAGATGGGGTGTGAATGCCATGTGCCCTTCGGCACTGTATCCAGGGAATACAGCACCACAGCCGCAAGTGGGATTCTAAGACTAGTCTGTATTAGCCATTACATAACATGTAGTCACCGCCCCAATACACACTGTCCTCATCAGCTATTTGCTGGAGTTCTGTGCCAGTTCTGTGGCTTAAGAGGCATGTGAAGAATTTGGACCCAGCCTGAGAAAGACAGCCACGTGGATGAGCAAATGAAAGGAACTGAAATCCAGCGGAGGTTAGAGGGAGTGAGATGAGCTTCCCAGAGATCAGTACAGCAACAGCTGGCTCTGAAAACTCAGGAGCAACTTGCCTAGGTCACGCAAAGAAAAAGGAAACAAGTTTCCCTTGCAGCACAAGACACTTAGATCAGAAATAAGAGGAGAGCCCACACCCACTGCGTCAGGTGTACAACCCTGGGGTGGAGTCCCACTGTCCAGATCAGAGGAGTGGAGTTCTATCAGACTAGACCAGTTTGCCAATAAGAAAGCTTCAATTCATATCTCCGTGTGGGGAGTCTAAAGCTGCGCTTTTTAAAGACAGTGAGGCCATAACAGACTATATGACAAAGCAGGAACTGATTTCTGAGAGTTAGCAAGCTCTTTGCTTAGACCTTTCAAAAATTATCAGAGATTCTGAGCAAAATTGAGTAGTTTCACAACCTGGATCTACCTAATGCACAAGAGTATAGGCAGACAGTCTTCAGATTCTTTCCTGGCCTGAGGTCACAAGGTCAGGTCCTGAGGGCAACAGCACAGTCACCAAGCATAGTTTTCTGACAGCCAGTATGCTCCTGTTGCCTTACTTCATGATAAAAAATGTACTCTCAGCTTTCTAAACTTCAGAGCAGGGCTGGGGAAACAGCTCAGGGGCAGACTTGCTGAGCATGCCTGCAGCCCCAATCTGCAGTACCACCAGCAGCAGCAGCAACAGCAACAGCAACAAAAGAAACCTTTATTTTTGTTTGTTTGTTTATTTGCGATTTGAGACAAGAGTTTCTGTGTGTAGCCCTGGCTGTCCTGGACTCACTCTGTAGGCCAGGCTGGCCTCAAACTCACATCAATCCGCCTGCCTTCTAAGGTATCTTAATGTACTATATTGCTTTGGAAGCTGTATGGAGTCCCAGGATTTCTTGCCCTTGAAGACAAGTCCTGGTTTTTTGAACATACAAGAACAGCCCAAACCCTGAGATGTACTGCAAGCTTATTTCACATAACTTCAGACTCATTCCTTCTAAAGTCAAACAAAACATTGCTGGGCCATGATGCTTAGCCATTGGGTTATGTATGCTCTATTTTATGTTGCTTTAACTGTAAATTATTTAGAATTTAATGTGTGTTTAAAGGTTTTTTGTTGTTGTTGTTTTGTTTTGTTTTTGTTTTGAGTAGCAGGTGTGGTGACACACACCTTTAATCCCAGCACTCAGGAGGCAGAGATAGACAGATCTCTGTGAGTCCTAGGCCAACCTGGTCTAAAAAGTGAGTTCCAGGACAGTCAGGACTATTACACAAAGAAACACCCACCTCCAAAAAAAAAAAAAAAAAAAAAAATGGATACCTTAGAAACCACCTCATTGTGCCTGTGACCCCAAGTCAAAGCAGGAAGTCTGCCCATATCAGAGCACACCCAACAGAGCAATATAAATTCAACTGAAGCACTGAGATTCTCACTCAACTCACTAACACTTCTGGAATAATCACAGCTAGGGCCTCAGATAACACTTAGCCTAGATTCTCCTTTCATGGGCAAGAAAACTCGGCACAAAGGTTACTAGAGGGGCACTGATGCCCACTGGATTAAACGGAGCCAGCCATCCTGTTTGAGAGCAAAATTCTCTACAAACCCAAGCAAAGCCAGTTCTAATGGTGGCTAGTATAGGGCATCTCCTGACGGAGGAGGTTTATGGCCCTGACAAGTGCCTACAGAGCAGCTTGGGTGGTGGACAGGGCCATGCAGCAAGCAATCAGGGTTCAAACCCAGCTCCATTGCCACACAGCTCTAATGTCCAGCAAGCCACTTGGCCTCTTCATCTGAGGAGCAGGCAGTAGTGCCTTGCCTTCTAGGACACTGACAACAATAAACCACAGTATATATGTGGTTCATGGCTGGGCAGTGGTGGTATACACCTTTAATCTCAGCACTTGGAACACAGAGGCAGGCAGATCTCTGTGAATTTGAGGCTAGCCTAGTCTATAGAGCGAGTTCCATGACAGACAAGCTGTTACACAGAGAAACCCTGTCTCAGAAAAAAAAATTTTTTTTTAGTTAAATTTGTGGTTCATGTAGAGCAGCTGCAGCTGTTGCTCAGCTGGGACTTCCTCTTCAATTATCTTCTCCCTAGCCATCTCCTAGTCCTACAGGCTAGTTCTGAGGACCTGCACACCAACACAGCCCAGGAATCACCTGATTCTGTGATGCAGTTTCAAGAGAAACAAAGCTGTTTAGTTGAGTATCCAGTCCTGGGACACGTGGATCTAAAGCCCACTCAACCAGCCCTTAAGCAGAAGCCCTACAGTTTCACATTCTTGTAGGTTTGTAATAGTATCTTCTATTCACCAAATGCAATTGTCATCTTGGAGGCTTACTGCTTAATAAGCTCACCCTTTCTAGTTCTTTCTAAACTCTGGTTAGCTGGTTCAGTTTAGCTGTTCTGGCTCAAAACTCCTCTCCAGGCTGACTGATTCAAACTGGCCTCTCTCAGCTTCTCAATTGCTTTGCTTCTGAACTCCGCAAACTGAACTGCACCAAACTGCCAGTACTGTACAGTACTTCGCAGTCCCTGAGCAGTGTGCCATAGGAGCTGTCAAAGCAGCAACAGCACTCTTCCCTGCCCCAGCCTGTGGCCACTATAAAGTACCATCCCAGGGGCTGTCCACGGTGGCTGCATCTCCTTCCAGCCTTCCCACGCAGTTCAGTAGTGATGACACCTCAGCCAAAGCCACTTGGCCTGACACAGGGGGAAAGAGGATAAGAAAAAAGAAAAAAAAACACCAATCCTCAAGCTCTCTGAGCTCAGGACTTGAACTCTCACCAATCCTCACTCTGGACATCTCTACACTGAAAAGCTCCACCCCCTAAGAAATCAAACATAAAGCCTGTATCTGTTCAGTTCTCTGTAGTCCTCTCCCAGGAGCAGGGGCAGCCAACCCTGAATCTGTCCCTCCACACCATGGACCCTCCCAATAAATCTTTTATGAGATTTTCTGCCTGGTGTGACTCTCATCAGAAGAAGCCAAGAAGCAATGAAGAAATGGAGCAGGGCTGAGGCTCCTGAGCTCCTGAGCTCAGCTAGGGATACTCTCCCCTGGGAGCCACAACACCTCTGCTGAGGGGCTTCCTCTCAGAGCTGTGTGGTTCCTGGGCTCCTGTGTCTCAGGATGCCCTTCCTTTGGAACACTGTCCCACCTCAGAGCTGTGTGGTTCCTGGGCTTTTGAGTCCCAGGACACCTTTTTATCTGAGCTGGAATGCCAACCTTGAATAAGGTAATGACTTTATAGGCAGATATTTTAAGCAAATAATCAACTTCTCATTTAAGATATATGCAGTTATTGGATCTCAATAAAACTGTTAGAAAAGAAAGTGTTCACATCAAGGGTAACTAAAGTTCAAAAACAGATTAATTTGAATTATGACTAAATGAAAATTCCATTTTTTGTCACTTGAATATTTGAATGACACATATACTTTTTAGGCTTTACAGTTATGGTAAAATGGAACAAGACGTTAGGCTAAATTAATGGTAAGCATAAATAAGAAAGGAAGCAGTAAGATAAGTTTTATTTTATTTACAACTCTGAAGTTACGTCCATGTGGAACTTCATGTTTCCTATTTTATTTTGTCCAGACTTCTGGACTTCTACTTCAATATCCACCACATATCTACTACTGTTTTCAGAGAAGAAGCATGTTGATGCTGTTTCATAAAATATTCTTTGTGTCAAAGGTCACAACTAAACTAAAAACAATATTTGAGAAATGTAACTATAAACCACTAACATACCAGTTGATTTTCTAAAGTGGGAAGTCATTTGGGGAGGAGGAGGACAGGCTTTTGAAGCCACTGTCTGAGGGTTCCCATATTTGAATTTGCCACCATGAGAATGTTCCTCTTCTATCTCCAGAAGCCACACCAACACAAGGGAAACTGTGCCTCACCAGGCTGCTCTGGGAAGTTGTTTTTAAACAGTAAACATCGTAAGATAATGGCTCCTGAATTCTAATACCTCAATACCCCCTCCATCTATGGAGGTAGAAGACATGACCAGACAAGAACACAACAGAGTACTCCTTACCACTCAAAAGCCACCACAGCAAAGGGATAAATCCAGGACTCTCACTGATGTATTTCAAGCCTTTTGAGTTGATGCTCACATTGTACAGGGACATCAGCATTAGACTGAAATGCAAAAGAACACAGTGTTGACATGCTGGGCTAGCCACATTGTTCTTCACCTTGAATTCATGCCCTACTCTAAAGGACCTAAACATATTTACATCTCAGATGTCCAACTATGACATCTAAGTGGAACATTTACAACGTATTAGACATGTTTAATGGTTTTCATCGGCCATGAGACAATGGAAGCTTTAGCAGTAACATTGTGACACTGCCTTCTGTGTACAGAACCCTCAGGCAGAGTATCATGGGAAACCTCAAATCTCTATTTACCAATTTCTCAGCCCTTGTAGTACCAAGCCTGGACTTATATTCAGGCAAGCCTCAGTTTATAAGTGTACTATGTTGCTGAGGTTCAGTGAAGCCATCTAAAGTCTAATCACAGCTTTATCCAAAGAATCCATGGTGGTCTGAATGAGAATAGCTGAGAGGCTAATATGTTTGAATACCTAGTCCCCAGTTAATGGAACTATTTGGGAAGGACTGGGAGGGATGGCCTTGTTGGGAGAAGTGTGTCACTGGAAGCCGACTTTAAGCTTTCAAAAGAGTTTTGACATTCCCAGTGTGCTCTCTACTTCCTGTTTATGGGTTGAGATGTGAACTCTCAGCTGAGGCTCCATTGCCGTGCCTGCCTGCCTGCTGCCATGCTCCCCACCTTGATGGTAATGGACTGTCATCTCTCTGGGACCATATGACCCAAATTCCTCTTATAAGATGCCTTGGTCATGCTGTTTTATCACAGCAACAGAAAAGTAACTAAGGCCGGGCGGTGGTGGTGCACGCCTTTAATCCCAGCACTCGGGAGGCAGAGGCAGGCGGATCGCTGTGAGTTCAAGGCCAGCCGGGTCTACAGAGTGAGTCCAGGACAGCCAAGGTTACACAGAGAGACCCTGTCTCGGAAAAAAAAAAAAAGTAACTAAGACAGAGGTTGATACCAGGGTGTAGACTATTTGTAATGACAGATTTGGCTTTGAAACTTTGGGTTAGAAAAATGGTTGAACGTTGTAAGGAAAGCTTAATGGGCCATCCTAGTTGGAGCTTGGAAGACAGTGCTAAGTGCAACAAAGACTATGGAGGCCCAGCTTAAGAGGCTTTAGAGGGGAACAATTTTAGCAACTAGGCTAGAGACCATTCTTGTGATATTTTGGGCAAGAATGTGGCTTCTTTCTGCTCTCATCCTAAGAACTTGGCTGAGGCTAAACTGAAAATAATTGACTAATTTCTTTAGTAGAGGAGATTTCAAGGCAGCCTATTATCAACTCTTGTCTCATGCTTATTAGTAATCATGTTTACATGGGTCTATAATGAAAAAGAACACACAGGGCAGAAAGAAATAAAAAATTCACAGTTTGAAGAGAAAAGGCACCAGGAAATTTAATATCGTAGCCAAAGCTTATGCTGGAAGAGATAAGAAGATTAAGAAGCCTGAATTAAAAAAAAACCCTGAATCATACTGGAATAAACGGATGTCCTCAGAGCAGGACTCCACTCAGATAAGCTTCCAACTTGTGAAAGAAAAACATCTAAGGAATTTTCTGCTCCTAAGAAGCAATAACAAATCAAAGGCCCTGCAAATAGGATTCTAGAGGACCAAGGCTCTCCCCAAGTACTTGGCAGTGTCATCCATGTCATGAAAGACACACCAGTAAAGTGATCATGAAATCTTCCTCTGTGGTTACAGAAAGCTGCTGATGTCAGGCATGTGTCAGAGAATCCCTTCATGGAGACCCCAAGAGGCCATCATGTGGAAGTATGAAAGTGGAGCCTGGATGTACTGCAGTTCCAAGATACTGGAGACATCAGAGCCATGAGAATCTGCCAAGGACAGCTGTAGGCAGGGAAGGAACCAGCTCAAGAGCAAGAAGTGTGCTGCAGGCAGCAAAGCTGGAAGGATGAGCCATCTAGCTCTCTGACATCAGGCATGGAGCTATGGGATTTGAAGTTTGCCCTTGGAGTGTCAGTCTTGCTTTGGTCCAGCATTTCCTTACTATGTCTATTCCTCCATTTTGGAATGTTAATATATACTCTGTGTGATTGTATATTATCATAAGTATAATTTGCTTTTTGGTTTTACAGGGGGTTATAGTTAAGAGATTGTCTTGAGTCTCAGAAGAGATTTAGAACTTTGGACCTTTAAACAGGGTTGAGACTAAGACTGTCAGGGACTTTTGAAGTTGTACTACAGGTATTTTGTGTTATGATATGGCCATGGGCCAATGGGATCCAGAGAGTGGAATGTACTTGTTTGAATGAGAAGGGCTCACAGGCACAAATGTTTGAATACTTGGTCTCTATTATTGGATGAAACTGTTTGGAAAGGATTAGGAAGCGTGGCCTTGTTGGAGGAAGTGTGTCACTGGTGGTGAGCTTGAAGAGTTCAGATGATTCCATGCCACTCCTAGTGTGTTCTCTGCTTCCCGTTTGGGGATTAAGATGTGAGCTCTCCAATGAGTCCCCATCACCATGCCTGCTTGCCTGTTTCCATGCTCCCTGCAGTGATGGACTCTTATCTCTCTAGAACCATAAGCCGCAATAAACCCTCCCTTTCATAACTTGTTTGGTCATGGTGTTTTGTTAGCACAATAGAAAAGTAACTAATATAGCATGTGACATGTAATATCAGCCAAGCCAGGCCACATGGCTTAACGCACAGCAGGAGGAACCCAATCTATCACAACTCCATCCTCTGAACAACCAACAAGGTAATGACCCCAGCAAACAGGATTTTACACTGTTCTGAACAACTGGCAAGTCAAGTTGTCCAGTGAAAGCTAGAAATTATAGCCCTTTGGTTTCTGAAGGTGCTATATAATATGGAGACTCCCTGATCCTTCATACAGTTAAACAATAAAACAGGCCACGCAGCAGGTTTGGGGTTGTCTTTCAGGATAAAAGTGTTTGCCACATAAGCACCCACAACATACATAAACCTTGATGTCATGGAGATATCTTTAATCTCAGTGCTCCTACAGCAAAATCCCAGACAAGAGAATCCCAGGAAGCTCATAGGCCAGCTAACCTGGAAAGCATGATAGCAAACAAAAGACTCTGCCTCAAATATATGGAAGGGGAGGCTGGATGCCTCCCTATGACCTCCATGTGTATGTGCTCACATTCACATGCATACACATGCTCTATGGCATGTATATGCCTGTATTCTACACAGATGCCTTACAAACACACACAAAGAAGAAAGGCTTGATATCAGCTGGGATGTAATTCAGTGGTGGAGCACTACCCAGCCACCAAGGCCTTTGGCCTCATCCCAGCACTATGGGGAAAAGGCTATTTTGTAATTTTATGTGCAACATGTTGACAAAGGCACATGCATCCATATGAACTTGAGAGCTACAATACCTCTCCTATTTCTTTTTGCTCAAAAATTTTAATGACAAGACTTCATTTTTAAATTATCAATGAGCTTACAAAAAATGAAAGGAACATCTCATTGATCAAGTCCAAAATGGGAGGTAAGTGTGGACCATGACAGGTTCCGGAAGCCAAGAGCTTCCATTACAGCACCTTCATGTGGAAAGACAGAAAGAAAAGTCCGAGGCAGACACAGATACATACAGTCACAGAAACTGCTGAGAAACAGAAAACAACAAACTTTCAAGCCTGGCTTGAACTCACAAACACTCACACACCACTGATTTAATATACAGTAGGCCCAGAATGGGAGACTCCCCAGTCTTCCTGGACATTAAAGATCTACCTGGTCTTCCAAGAAGCACAAACACAGTCCTAACAAATGTGAGTCTGTATCACAGACTACTGGATAGTGATGAAAATTCAAGGCTGCACAAATAACAGCCAACATAAGAACATTGGCAGAGCCAGAACCAAATAGTTTTCAGGTATCAATCTCAAAACAGAAAACAGATGTACTAACTAGGTAGGAAAAACCTTCCTGCTATTTTTGTTTGGTTGGGTTTTTTTTGTTGTTGATTTTTTGTTTTTTTTAAATATAAGGTTTCATTATGTAGCCCTGGGTAGCCTGGAACTAGAAACACAGACCAGGCTGACCTTTCGAATTCAGAGATCAGCCTGCCTCTGCTTTCTGAGTGCTGGGATTAAAGGTGTGTACCACTATATCCAGCAGTAAAAATTAAGAGAAACTAAAACATGACCAAGAAGCTAGGGCTATTGTTATGAATCATCAGGCAAAACCAAAAAAATAAAACCTACGTTAGGGAGGTGTCTTGTCAGTTAAGTGCTTGCTACGCAAATACAAGGACCTGAACTCAATGTCAAGAACCCACATAAAAATTAAACATAACCATAAAGGGCAAGTGAAGAAGACACCCAACATCCCAATATATGAACACACACAAACAGGTATCCACACATGTAAGTGTAAAAATCTTTTTTAACAAAACTTATAAAAATGAAAACTACGAAGACTGGAGAGATGGCTCAGCAGGTAAGAACCCTGGCAGATCTTCTAGAGAACTGGGTCAGTTCCCAACACTCATGCAGAATGGCTCGCCATCACATATAGCTGCAAGGGATCCAACACCCTCTACTGAACTCCACTCTGTACTCATGTGCACATGCTCACCATAGACACAAAATGTTTTAATTAGAAAAACTCAATTCAAAAACTAAAAAAAAAAACCTGTAAATTCCAAGAGTACCTGCACACATGAGAAAGAAGAAACACCAAACAAAACAAAAGCAAAGAAAAAAATAATTGTGAGCAGCTAGAGAAAGTCTAACTTTCTTCCAGTTAGGGATCTATGAAGGAGTCCCAGAAAAAAAATACAGCAGAAAAAAAGTGTTTCAAAAAGGTAAGGCTGAGACTTTTCAGAAACAAGGAAACTGCCTTCAGATTAGATCTACACACATCACAATCCAACCACAGTATACCAAAACCAGAAAGTGTTCCAAAGTGTCAGAGTAAAAGACACTATCTACAAAAGACATCCCAAAGCTAGACTCTCAGCACCAAAGACAGGAGCCAGGGCTGAGGAAATGGCTCAATTGGTAAAACACTTGCTGTGCAAGCTCAAAGAGCTGAGTTTGAATCTCTATAATCCATAGAAAGCTGGACTTGGTAGTGCGTGGGTACTGTGCAGCAATTTCCTCCAAGTTTACCTTCCAACTTGGAGGGCAACTTCTTGGGACACAGGATGTAAATCAAGAAGCATGGCAGGGGTAGAGGCAGACAGATCTCTGTGAAACAATACAAATTTTTAAAAAGGACATAGGATAAAGGGAAAGGGAGAGGATGGGATAGTCTAGAATATGATGTTTATAAGGAGATGAAAAGACAGGATATTTTGGGGACTACTGGGTAAAACACACCATTCTGTAGGGAAGCCCATTAAGACAGGAAGCAAATTCAAAATAGCTTCAGGAAGTTCCTGAAACTGACCAGATTCTCTAGGCCCCTTCTTCCCCAAGAGTATATAAACAAAGACTGGCAGAACTGCCTGGAAGAGGCTCAGCCCAACTGAACAACCCGGAAAGCCACTCTCCATCCTGCTGAGTGCCTGCAGGCATTCCACATGGTAGAATGGGCTTTGGTGATACAACTGTCTTTGAGTCATTTCTGCTCCTGTACGTAGCCCATATTCCTGTAAGTGGCCTCAATAAAACTCATCAGTTCATCAAGTTGGAGTTCAATGGTATCTGCACTTTGGTCTGTTCTGGGCTCCCTATCTGGAATGAGTAGAAGTGTATCTCTCAAGAAAGATCTGTCATGAGACAGTAACTCTGAAATCCTATCATCTCTAGAGGGAGATGAAAGGCAGAGAAAAGAGAATCTCTAACATCATGGGCCAGTCTCACATACATCAAAAAGAAGAAAGATACTCTGTCTCAAACAAGGTAGAAGACAAAGAATAATTTGAGGTCTCTATATGTGCTCTGTAGTATGCTTGCTCATATTCACACACATGAATATGTGTACACATACACTGTATATACACACTGTACACAGTTTTTCTTAAAGATGAATGCCGGAGGGTGGACAATGTGTGCTTTTCAAGAGAACAGAGACACCACTGTAACCTCAGAATTCAAAGCACACTAAAAATATTTTCAGCAAATAATACAAAAGAAATCTCAAGAGATTTTCCCCAAAACAAACCTGAACTACAAAAATTTGAAAGAACTTCAGAAAAAAAGAAACTGGCCTCAGAAAAATGTTCTGAGCTACAAAGAGAAATGGGAGAGGGTGCCATGGTACAGAGATGCAACCAAGGTGGGAAACACTGGGTAAAGGCAGCGATAACAATGCCTAACACTGTGACTAGTATTTTTTAAACAAAGCAGCGACACAGCCTCCAAACACATGTGGACTGGGAGGTAAGAACTGAATCATTCTGAGGTCCTTGTGCTGTTTAGAAGAGAAAGGTAGTCATTACTCTGCAGTAGACACTAAATATATCCTAGCATGGCTTAAGGAGGCTAATCACTTAGCAGAGGTCAACTTTTAATACCCTGGGAGAGGAGTAAGCTCAGGGAGGACTGGCATCATGGGAGCAGAGTGAAGGAGCAAGAAAAGAAAAGGAGGAGGGGATAGAGATACTGAGGGGGAAAACTCGAATAATCCTAATAAAAACAAGACAAGATGGAAGGAATAAAGCCAAGCAAGGATTTCAATAGTTGGAAACATTAGCAGGCAGGATTATCTTGCCAAAAGGCAGATGGCCAGGCTGGATTACATCACGACATAACCATGTTTCACAAAGGGTGAGAATAAAGGAACAGCAGAAGCTATAGCAAACACTAACAGAAAGGAAACACCGAAGCAGTGAAATTAATACATTACACAAAGAGCACTTTGCAGACAAAGAGAACGGCAATGCCAAGTGCCAAGGTCCTCAGGAAACCATCATCATAGATAACTTGGCATGCATCTAGACTTGCTTCTCAAAAACACATCACAGAAGGGTGTGCAAAGCTCAACAGGCAGAGGCACTTGCTAGCAAATCTGGTGGCCCAAGTTCAATGCCAGGGACCCATACTATGAAAGGAGAGAATGGACTCCCACAAGCTGTCCTCTGATCTCTGACCGTCACACGCAGGCTATGGCACACACACATGTACACACAAACAATTAATGTAACTACAATTTTAAACATATACTATATAAAGACCACATCAACAGAACTAGAAAGCATCCAGCACATACCAGTAGGCTCTCACAGTACCTGGTACATTACACTGATTCTCTGATTCACCATGCAATTCAGTTTAAAATAATTTTCAGTTGCTTTGAAACAGGATCTGACTACATAGCTAGGAATGCCATCCTCCTGTTTCAGACTAACTTAAAATTATTTTTAAAGTAAGTTTTAAAACTTCAAGCAATATTTTGAAAATTAAAATAGTGTTTCCAGGATGGAGAGATCACTCAGCAGTTAAGAGCACTTGCTGCTCTCCCAGAGAAACAGCTCAGTCCCCAGCACAACTTCAGGCCACTCACATACACGCAGAACACCAGGGAATCTGACACCACCCACACTCAAGTGCACACACCCACACACACATAATCTGAAAAATAATTTCCCCTCCTAGCTATAAAGAATGTCACCATAAAAATAAGCCAAATAACTAGGAGTAAAGTCAGACAACAGTTAGAATTGAACAATAATGAATATACAGCATAAAAATTTTTAAGTAAAACTAGTAGAACACATAAGTTTGGGGGGAAGTTGAAACGTAATGAGCACCAGTACGGCAGCCCAGGTGCATGGCAACAGCCCTTTCCTTCACAGTAATTACCAATTCTGGACGCAGTAAAGGAACCCTCTTGAGAAGATCTGTGATCAACACCCCCTTCCAAAGAAAGAGTATTGCTTGAGACAAAGAGAGCAGCTCTGAAGGAAGCCCACATGTGTGAGTTAAAAGACAGAGCCTGGGTTTCCCAGAGCCCAGGCAAGGGAAGAGGAAGCACAGGAGGAGGCTGCACATGACAGGCCTCCTGAGTGCTCAGCTGACCAGAACCGCCTGAGAGTCTGAGGCCAACACTGAGGCACTAAGAAGAGTGAGTGCTGCAAACTGAAGATGAGGCGCAGTGGCTTGCTAAAACAAGCATCAGCTCTCTTCAGGAAAATGGAGAGCCCAGAGGCCTACAACACACATCTGTAATGGCCAAAAGACAGACATCAAATATTTAACTAGCAGCAAATGTGTGGAGAGCTAAGTACTTCCTTTGGGCACAAATCTAAAGAATTGCCAGAATGCTCTATGACCATAATTTTTTATATAATAATTAATATTAAAAATTCTATATGGGCTACAAACTTATAAATAAAGGTAGAATGGGCACCAGCACCATGCCAGGGTGTTTAGCAGCCTGGAGCAAGAAGGAATCAGGAACACTGATGTAGTCTATTTAAAGGGAATAATTTTTAAAATGATGGCACATGCATACAAACAGACAACACCTACTACAGCTTTCTTTTGGGATGCTGGGTTTGCCCCATGACTTCACTCTAAGAAAGGCAGGCTCTTTGGCTTGTCTTTACCATATCACAGACTAGTACATGGATACAGAAAGATAGTCATGCTAGTAATTGAGAACTTCAAGTGGGCACAATGCACACAAACAAGATCTCCCTTCTTCCTATGTTTCCACTGACAATTTTCAAAGCAACAGCAATACCAGAAGTCAAAATAGACCAGCACTTTCCAGAGTAGTGTCTTAGTTGGGGTTTCTATTGCTGTCATAAAACATCATAGCCAAAAGCAACTTGGGGAAGAAATGGCTTTAGTTTACAATTCTCAAGTCACATTCTGTTGCTGAGGGAAGTTAGGGCAGGAACTCAAACAAGGCAGCAACCTGGAAGCAAGATCTGATGCAGAGGCCATTAAGGAGAGCGTCTTACTGGCTTGTTCCTCATGGTTTGATCAACCTGCCTTCATCAGCCTAGGGAAGCCACTGCCCACAGAGATGGGCCCTCCCACATCAATCACCAATCAAAATGATGCACCATAGGCTGCCCATGATCAGCCTGGTGGGGGCAGTTTTTTAACTGAGGCTCCCTCTTCCCAGATGACTCTAGTTTGTGTCAAGTTGACCTAGAACAACCAGCACAGCAGGGATTCTCAGTCTTCCAACTTCCCAACAGGCTGCAAGCCATCTGAATGTCATCAGCAGCCTCACAAGGATTGCAAAGATGCTCCTACTAAACTATGTGCTGGGCCTAAGGCTGCTCAAATGCAGTGCCCTGGAGAAGTCAGCTTTGACTTCTACTCAGTATCTCAAGAAGGGGAAAGCCTCCACTTCAGATCACAAACCCGCAGTCACAAGTCCTCCACCTTAAACTATGTTACCAATAGCTACTTTTATAAAGTTCACAAGTATAGGACTGAGTAACAGCAACAGGCAATGGTGTGACTCTCCAAGCCCAAAGCATCTCTCAAACATTTTTACAGAAAGTTGCCAACTTCTGTTTTAGAGCACGAAAACAGACCAACCAATCTTCTCTAGATCTCAGAAAGCAAAGCTACCATGTGAGGGTGACTGTGGTTCAGGGAAACCTGGGCAAATGTGTCCTGCTGATTTGGCACTATCATGTAACTTGAAAGTGGTAAAAATTACTCAGTATCAGTGAATGTCTTTGAATTTTCCTATTTGTTCCCAGATCAGTTGTCCTTAAGATGCTAAAATGGAACCAATGCAATGTTGACATGGTGTCACCTGAGTGCTGTGTCATTGTCAGGACACATGTCGCAGAAGCCAGAGACCTCTAGGTCATGAAGGTCACCAATCCAGAAGACTTGTTTGCAAATGTTTTCTCCATATGACATTTCCATTCCAACAAAAACTATTTATGAATGATATATCAGGTTTCCAATTGTCAAGTAGCCTAGTATCTGCTCCCCTGATCCTGTTATAAACACAGCTGACATTAAGAATGCAAGGAATAAAAGCAAGACAGAAAACAAACATGTTGCAAGACCTGTCTATTGTTAACTTTGTGGCCTTAAAATGCTTAGCAATCAACCTGGATAAACCTTAAAGTTTAAAAGGAAAAAAATGTTTTAAATGGGAGGCGTGAGCTTGGAAAGCCACCTAGGCAATTCTGCTTAATGAAATGGAAGCTGTTTGCTGTCTGAGCCAGGGCTTGGGACAGGACAGAATATATTCACTCCTTCTCCAGCTGCACCTGCAAGTGAGTCACCTGAAGTGAAAGTGATGCAGCTAAATGACCTTTCCCGCCCTAAAAATCAATACCTATTCTGTGAGCAAGGAGCAACAACAGTCAACACCCAGTACCAGAAAACTAGTCTACCAAAGACGGAAAGAAGCAAGAGAGCTACTGAGATACCAGAAGCGAACAGACTCTAGACCCCAGCTGAGCCCAACAGACAAGTTTGCCATCAACCGAGTCAAAGGCACAGAAACAAGCTTCCCATCAAAGACGGCACGTGATTTGCAAGAACTGGTTAAGCTGTATGATCTTCTAGCCGTGCTGGAGGTAGGACTCACGCTTACACGTGCTAAGTGGTGTTCCACCACACCCTACACACCTACTAGCCCTACTCAAATGATTCATGACAGAAATCACAATTAGAAGTCTATGCATTTTTTAAAAAAGGAACACAACAATGAAATACATTTTTCTGCTATACTGGGGCCCAGTCCCAGGACTTGTGTGTATACTTAGCAGCCAGAGGCCTCAGCCCTGGTAATTAACTACTTTACGTCCTTATTTAGAGTTGGTGTCCCCACCCCTGTCAAGTAAGAACCTAAAACTGAGATTTACAGCTGATGGGGTTCTAAACCATACGTGAATTTAAGGCTCATCACTATGTATCACAAAGACAGCAGACCAGCACCAGCCTCACTGCTTAGCAATGTACACTCAGTGTTTTGAGTATCAGTTTTTCTGAAAGGCAGCTGCTATGGTTTGGGCCTTCAGTGTTGCTCAGAGGCCTGTTATGTACCTGGATGCCAGCCTGGGGCAGTGCTAGGAGGTGGTGGAACTTCCCAAGGATGGGGCCAAAGGAAAGAAGTAAGGTCATTAGGGATGTCAAGGAGAGGGTAACTGAGAACTGAGTTTCCAGTGCTCCTCACCTACAGGGAGGAGACCCTTGACAGTTGACATGAAACAGGGTTCCAGGAAAGGACCTGTTCCTAAGTGACCACTCAGTTCTCAGGTGAATGCTCTACCCCAGGTACAGGCTGGATTGCAAGGCCAGTAAAAAAGAATGCCCTTCCCTGTATGGAGCCTAAGGAGAGGATACAGTGCTTCACTGAGGGGTTTCAGAACACGCATGTACGTAGGTCAGACAAGGGCAGGAGGGAGGACAGGGCTCCTCGAGGCCACTTCTAGTCAAGGAATGGGGGGCTGTAGAAATACTTCTCAGAGTTAGAGGTCCACTTAATCCCTCTCCATGAGGTTATTATTTTCTTAAGCTTCCTCAGTGTTACCATCTGGTGGAAATCAATGGAAGTACTGGCCTTCAGAGCCTCACAGTCTCAGGGCCTTCACAGCCATCTTTATGGTAGCTATGCCTATATGTCCTGCAGGAAGGCCAGCCCACCTCTGTAAGCAAACCCATTGGATCACATCTTTCTCACTCTCTGGAAGACATGTCTTTCAGCCATATATAGATTGCCATGAGACCTTTCTCATGGAAGTTCTTATGCACCAAAGACAACAACTCTGGGATGGTCAGGAGTGGTGGCTGTTATTTTTATTATCTGTTTGCTTTGAGACAGGGTCTCATGTAGCCTGCTGGCCTTGACCTTTCTATGTAGCTGAGAGTGACCTTGAACTTGTATTCTGATTCTCCTGCCTCTACTTCCAGAGTGTGAACTACAGGGCACCACTGTGCCTGATTTATATGGTGATGGGGCAGACCTGTGTGCTAGGCAGGTCCTCTACCAACTAGGCCTCAGCCTCAGCCTCAGGGAAGTACTTTAAAATGCTTCTAGAAGTACTTCCACAAAATGTCTTAAGACAATAGGCAGAATCTATGAACCAAACATGAACAGGAAATGACAAGGCTCATACCTTACTGTGTCCAGTGAGGTTGTTACTTCTCACCTATGTTCGTCAATAGAAAAGGACCTTTAAAAAGCTGGGAAATTCACTTGTTTAATACAAAGCTAGAGCTTTGGTTGTCTGTTTTCGTCTAAGGTAAAATGGAAATACCAGTGTCACGTGACAGCAGGGGAAGAAAAATTCAGGATGTAAACAAACTTATACTTCTTGGAAGTTCCCAAAACTTAGGAGACCCTCTCCCCAAAGTTATATAAGCACTAACAACTGCTGGAGATGAGCCAAACTGTCTGCAAGTTGTCTAAGGAACTGAAGGAACACAACTTTTCTGAGTCATCACCCATGTTGGGGTCAGAATTTCAGTGATGCAGCTGCCTTTGAGTCATCCATGTTTCAGTAAGTAACCCCACTAAATTTTGGTTCACTAAGCAAAACTTAGGTATAATCACTAACTTAGGCTGTTGTCAGTACCCTATCTGGGGTAAGCAAGCATCTGCTCACATCTCCCAAAAAGAGAACACAACAAAGCCACTCATGTAACAACTGGCAAAGACTCTAGCTACACTCTAAGCCCTGTCCTGAGAAGCTGAGAGAAGCTGGATTCAAAAGCAATTGGAATTGTTTGGTGAAGGGAATGTGAAAGCAGAACAGCATTCAGGTTGTGACACGACTTCTGCCCATTGCTCTTATCAAGGTCTACAGTTAAAATGAGTGGTAAGTGGACTAGAAAGATGTGATCTGACTCACAAATGTGAAGCAAAGAGAAAGCTACCTTTGAAAGCTGTGGGCTTCTGAAGCTTCAAAGCCCACCGCTAATGACACATCTCACCCAATAAGGCCACACCTCCTAATCCTTCCCAAACAGTTCCACTAACTGGGGTCACATATTCAAGCCTATGTGGAAATTCTCATTCAAACCACCTCAACCACTGAGGCATCTCTCCAGCTCAAAATGCTTAGTTTTTAAAGAAGATTTTACACATAAAAAACCAACTGGGAGAAAGCTGAGCCCATCTCTGGGCCTGAGGCACCAACTCTGAAAGTGAGTATCCTTTGATGGTAAAACAATAAGAGCAAAAGCCCCAGGGGAAAAGTGAGTCACAGACATTAAAAAAAAATGTCATCACAGGTCCTATAGACTCAGGCTACTGTCAACAGCAAAAGGACTTCAGTGGAGGAGCGAGAAGGCAAGCAGTCTACATGGAAGACAGACCGCCACATGAGGAAGCCACCTGAGGCTGGAACATGCCAGTATCAAACATGGGGTTAGGAGATAACTGTATACAAACTTGGAATGCTGCTGGGAAGGTGAGCCAATGTGATGGCTTTGCAAGAAGTTCCTTCACCATTACTGGCATCAACATGTGCTTACTGAGATCCACAAGCACAGTTGCTAAGGAAGGGAGGCAGAGAGACTCGCAGAGAAGCAGCCCTCTCAAAGCTTGCTGGGAAGTTAAAGGAGGGATTAGCTGGCCTTATAGAGACCAGAGAAGGGAAGAAGGCAATGGATCAGCATCCAGAACCTACACAGACATCAGCACATCACTGTGGAAACGGCTTAGCAGGAAACAGATAAAGAGTGCAGACAAGTGATTCATGGGGACTTAATGGGCCAGGCATGCAGAAAATCTCCAACCTCACTAGTATTCCACATTAAGGAGGGGGAAGTGGGTGGATGGATGGATGGCCAACTGACTGATGATACATAAATTCTCTATAGGAATAAATAACAAAATGCTGACAAGGATGCAGGAAAGAATACAATAGCAGCATCTTACAGAGCTGCATGTGTGCTACTTCTCAAAAATCCCACTTCTGGGGAAACTCCTAGAGGAACTCACACACAGATCCAAAAGGAGATATTTACCAAGTGTTCACTGCATATATGTAGAGAAATGTAAAATATCCTAAATGTCCCCTTAATCACAGAAGAGTGATCCAAATGTTAGGACTTCTGCGATTATTGAGATCCCATCCCAAAGAAAGAGATTGGCTCCACGGTCAAGTTTTAACACTATGACAAAGAAAGCTACATGTCACACTACAGCACACATTGCTCATGCACGCAAACATGTCAGCATAAAATATTAGAGAAGACTATAGTGTGGTCTACACAGGATGTCACAGCACATGTACCTCTTACCTCCACTGAACACAACTATAAATTCTGAACTGAATACATGCAGCAGCTACCTGGGATCTATGACAGGTGAGCCCATCTGAGATAGCAGATGAGCTGGGGGAATGAGGGTGAAGCATGAAGTACCACCAAACCACCAGCTTCCATTGGCCTGGACTCAGACTGCCCAGAGGGCTCTGTCTCAGTCTTATGGAGAAGAAAGAGGGGGTCTGCTGGAGGCCACGGAGACAGGAGGAGCCCCAGGCAACTCAGGTGCTGCAGAAGAGAATGTTTCCCCACCATGGTAGCTGCAGGCAGATAAGCAGCAGCCCTGGTAACACTTTAGGACACATCAAGCCTCTGCATTCTAGATGGGGGCTAAAAGGGAGAGCCCTGGGAGAACAACAGAGCACTACAGGCGTCATAGAGTCAGCATTTCAAGAAAGGGACCCCAGAGAGCTATCTGTAAATTCCCAGCCTCTCCTCAAGCTGGGCATGTGTGGACCTCACCATACACAGCATTATTCTTTGGGCCTCTAACAAGCCCCAGTGGTACCAGGAGACACATAAGACAGCTCCACTAGCATGTGAAACACCAGGTTAAGACATTATACACAGAGGGTTCATACTGAAACAACCCTGTGACTTGTGACTCAAATCCAACTGCAGTGTCGCATTTTTCAATGGCTTTATACATGAGGCTTCTAACATAATAGTCCTAATGCCCAGGATGCATCCAAAATTATTCAGTATACAAAGAAAAAGAGAAAATCTCATTTCATGGGAGAAAGTAAGAGACACCAAGGCCAAGATGGCTCTGGTGCTGAAAGTATTTGCCACAGACTTTAAAGGGGCTACTGAATTAAATAAGATAAACAGCAACGTGGGCTGGAGAGATGGCTCAGCGGTTAAGAGCACTGTCTGCTCTTCCAGAGGTCCTGAGTTCAATTCCCAGCAACGACATGGTGGCTCACAACCATCTATAATGTGATCTGATGTCCTCTTCTGGACTGCAGGTGTACATGCAGGCAGAGCATTGTATTCATAATAATAAATAAATATTTTTTAAAAAGATAAATAGCAATGCATAAGGCATTTGGAAGACTGTATCACAGGAAGAACCCCAACGGCTCCAAAACTTCCTGTGATGGGGTTACATGTCAGCACAGGAATGCTTGTCTTGGGAAAAGCTTTAGGTGCCATTCCCAGACCAGCCCCCCACCAAAAAAAAAAAAAAAGCAGAAAATTTCCTGGCCTAATCCCCAAGTCTATATATACATCACACTCTGATAAAGTTAAATTACATGGCAATGGAGGTTCTGCAGATGCAATCACAGTTACTAATCAACAGGCTCTGAGCTGATTAAAAAGGTTTATCCAATATGCCTAATCTAAACACATGAGCCCACAGAAAGAGAGATGACTCCAGGGCTTGGACCAACAGAGAAAGTCTGATACACACTGTGATGGATAATCATTATCAACTCAACTGGACTTAGAACCACCATGGAACAGCAACTCTGAGGATGTTTCCAGAAGGCTTGAAAGGGAATATAAGTGGTACCATCCCATGGTCTGGGGTCCTAGACTGAATCAAAAGGATAAAGTAGGCTGGTGAGATGGTTCAGTAGGTAAATATTTCCCACTAAGCCTGCCTGGCCTGTATTCAATTCTTGAAGCCCACACAGCAGAGAGAACTGATGCCCATTAGTTGTCCTCAAAGCTCCACATGCATGCTATAGCATGCTCACAAATTCATGAGGAGCACACATTTGTACACACATAAATAAGTAAATAGTTAAAATAGAACTGAGTATCAGCATTCTCTGTTTCCTGACTATGGATGCCATGTGACCAGCTGCCTCATGTTGCTGCCACAATGCCTTCCCTGCAGCAAGGGACTGCACCCTTAAACTGTGAACATAAACAAGGCCTTCCTTCTTTAGCCTGCTTTTGTTACAGGAACCAGAAAGGTAAGTAACACAGATACCAATTATAAGAAGCTCTGTAGCATGACAGTGGGGCCATGGGAGAAAGTCAGTCCTGGACGGAGCTCAGCTGACCAACTGAAAGAAGAGAACAAGAGAGCAGATCTTCCAGAGCCCCACCTTGATTTGGGCCGTGTGAGACAACCAGCAGAGGACCTGGTCAAGCCAATTCAGAGCCTGACCTACAACACTGAGATACTAAATGAAAATCTGTCATGATTTGTTACAATTATTTTCTTTAAAAACTACAAATTTTAGTACCTGGGTAAGAAACTGCAATAGCAAACACTCACTGAAGTTCATTCTGAGTAACTAGTAACACAACCCCGAAATATTTAGGGTCCATTGATCACTCTAAGGGGTAAATGTTCCTTTTCTTGATTCCTTTTTTCCTGAAATACTACTTAACCCAAGAGTCAGCAGGCTGAAGCAGAGGGGACGTGAGTTCAAGGCCAGCTGGTGCTACATTATCAACCCTATCTCAAATAAAATTAGATAAAATATAACACAGCTCGTTAGTCCTCAGGCAGTTTGCTTGTTCTTTAGAACTGCTAGATCAACTGCATTAACTTAAAAGAAAGGCTCCATCAGCATGTTCTAACCCCAGGCACGCTAAAAGGCTGTGAGCTGTTATCTACATACACTTTGAGTTTGGTGCACTGGCCAGGCTTTAAGTCCCCCAGCAGCTGCAGCATGGTGTCCAAGAGCACTCGGCTGGAGTTCACCAAGAATTCCCGACCACATGCAATGGCAGCAACATCTGCAGAAGACAGAAGAAATCATCAAGATCACAGGGGCAGCACAGAGCACACAGCGTGGGCAGAAAGGAGCGACTCCACAAAGCTTCCCTCTCACCCACACACACACCATGGCATTTTCACTGTGGCCTCCACAGTGCTGCTATCCCTACTGAATGGCTCTAGTAGCTGAAAGGTACAAACCTCTGTGACACAAACCCACTTACGCAATGCACCACCAGAGTTTTAAACCTTTTCAAGCAAAAAATGCAAGTTGCCCTTCTAGCAGGCTCATGAGAATTTACATGTCCTACTGTGAGAAAAAGCCAAATGAGCCTGAATGGTGGGCAATAGGCTGTTCCACCTTCTAGCTGACTGCCTGCTTCATGGTATACCAACCAGAAATTGAAGCAGCTTACATTCATAACCTAGCAAAGCAACAAAACACATGGATTGTAGACCTTTGAGGCCACCTGCAGAGAGAACACATCATCAAATGTACAAATCCAGCCTTTAAGGCCTGACGCTGGACCTGTCTAAGGCTTAGACAGTATGACTGACAGGACAGATGATGTGATGAACGTACAGAGAGCTGCCCTGCTTCAGCCAAAGTGCCAGCCAAGCCAGAGTACTGGACTCCCAGCACCCACCCAACAGGAAGTACCACTGGGGGCTGGAGAGATAGCACAGCAGTTAAGAGCACTGGCTGCTCTTCCAGAAAACCTTGGTCCAATTTCAAGCACCCACATGATGGCTTACAACCATCTGTAACTCCAGTTCTAGGGGATCTAACAGCCTCTTCTGGTTTCCACAGGTACCAGGCACATGTGACACATAGACATATATACAGGCAAAACACTCATACACATAAAAATAAATCTTAAAAAAATAAGTTTGAGGCCACCCTGGTCTACAAATCAAGTCCAGGCCAGCCAAGGCTACACAGAGAAATCTTGTCTCAAAATAACAGAAATAAATATGTACCAGCAACTTTTAAGAGACTTTTTAAAAGACTGACTTATTTATTATGCAAACAGTGTTCTGCTTGCATGATAAATAAAGTGGAGAGTGATCAAAGATATCCACTGTCAACTCAGGCCTCTACACACAGTGCACACACATGCCCTTGCACATACAACTGTATAAATATGTGAATATGCATACACACATAACAATTATGCAATGAAAAGAGGGTGATTTTTCCTTGTAGTAACAGCAAAAATTAATCCAGCAAGTACACAGGCTAAAACAGAGGTGAGAGGCCACTATTTAACCACTTTGCCAACTTCAGGAAAAAAGAGCGTCCATGCACACTGGTGCTACTCTCTACTAAGAATCACTGGTCTCTGGTTTATCGCTCACATTTTCAAGGGTTGGAGTATTACTTTTAATTTATTGTTTGAAACAGAATCTTGTTATGTGGCCAAGGGTGGCCTCAAATTCTTAATCCTCCTGCCTCAAGGCCTCCTAAATGTTGAAATTGCAGGCTTGTGCCACCATGCCCAGATCCTCCACAGTTTTGCTATAAAATTCTTTTGTCATTTCTTCAGTGAGAGGTTCCATTTATTAGCTTCCAGGGAAAATGTACTGAAAAAGCACAATTTTAGAGTCCTTTAAGTGGAGTTTAGTTTTAAGCTCAGCTCACAGCTTTTGCCTTAGCCAGTCATGAGTAAAACAGCAAGGATTCCAAGTGACAAGCAGTTAAATGTACAATCTGGAGCTTTTATTCTTTTATGTATAAAAATAAATAGCAACCAACCAACAACCAAATCTGTGTTTCCTTTAAATCAGTTATTTCTAATAAGTGATAAGGAACACACATACACACACACACACACACACCTAACTGTAATTACCAACCCTGTTATATGGCACTGTATCTAAAAATTACCTACTTGTTACAATTCCAGCCAATGCAAATACAAACTGATTTTCATCAGAATCAACCTCCTTGATGTCCCCATCCAATGACTTCACAAAACTCTCCATTGTCTGACCAGTGATATTGAAAAATTTCAATGCTTTGTCCTGAAAATAAAAGAACAGACATGTCACATCTTTCCTTAGAAGCCAGTGTAACATTTTGAAAATTCAAAAAACAAAAATAGATAAATAAATAAAATAACAATAACATAACATAAATAAAATAAAATAACAAGCTAGTGTAACAAATGTGCAAGCCATATAGAAGAAAGAAGGGTACAATTACAGAAGCAATCATAAGAAACCTGTGCCACCACTCAAAGTTCCCAGGGAGTAAAGCAGTCAATGCTGGTGTCACACCTGGCCACAGTGGCGAGAATAAGTGACTTTTGAGTGTTCAGCCCTAAGTGAGACATCTATATCAAGCCCACACACCAAGGCTTGGGGAACATCACAGAAGACTGGGTGGAAAGAAGGTCAGAGTTGGAGGATAAAAAGGAGTGCTGTGAAGTGCTCTCCTCCAGACGTAACAGGATCATTGCACTAATGAGCTCACAGCAGCTGTGCAACTTCCACAAGACCTGCACAAATCGAATCAGTGCACACTCTAGCCTCACCTTGCCTTACTGAGGAGTGGTAACAACCGATGGCTGCCGGGAGTCACCGCTTTTCAGCACTGTGGGCACTGCTAGGTCCTGCTCTGGTGGATGGCCCCCCACACACATGCACATGCAGGCAGCACTAATTGGACTTAGTGATGTACGAATAAAAAAGGAAGTGAAAGGAGGAAATGGGGGACCTGGGTTATCTATGACTGAGATATACTGTGTACATGTGTGCACATGCATGTATGTGTGCATAAAACGGTCAGGAGTCATTCACAACCAAGGCACATTTTAGAACATAAAAACAAACAACAGAGCCTGAGAGAACAGCATAAGGAACCTCCTGGGTGACAGGACAGTCTAAGACTGGACTATGAGTTGGGTCTCCCAACTCTAGAAATCTAAGACACAAACGACCTGTGAAAGTCTAGTGGGGAAATTACATCAAAATTATCTCTATTTTTAAGACAAAGTTTCATGCAGCCCTGGAAATTACACTTTAACAAAACCCAACAAACTTTTAATAGGACATTTAAAACCTCCCTCGTATACTGCCCTCAAAGCGCTAACTAGTGTGTCTCTGGCTTTCTGCCAAACACCCCCTCTACTCTATTCCTTCTCCAGAGTCAAACTCAACCTGCTGCAGGTGCTTTCCTCCCTCAGCTGTCAACTGCACCCTGACACCACATCTGTCTTCATCACACAGCTCTCACTAATCTCCTTTTCCCCAGCTGCCCTGCAGAGAGCTGCACACCTCAACCCTAACCCTCATTCACTCATAATCATGTGCCCAGGTCCTATCACTCCTTCACTCAAAAGCACCTGAAGATGCCACAGCCCTCCTACCCTCAGGGCAAAGCCAGCGACCACTTATCTCCTATCACAAAATGGCATCCCAACGCCCAATAAGCTTTCTCTCCCACTGCTTCAGCGTATGAACTCTCCACTCCATCAAATGACCTCCCCTCGCTCCTAAAGCAAGACAGACTTCTGACCCTATACCCTTGATTCGACTGGTTCTGTCTTTTAGAACTGTCCTTACCATTTTCTGCCATTTCTACCAACTCATCAAGTCCCATCAGTTCCTCTCCTTATGGGAAGTTCCCTAACATACACATATATAAATACTATACATACATTAGATGCATATATGTCAAATAATACAACATTTTAATTACTATATTGCCCATGAGGTAAAACATACATGAGCAGTGTGAGTTATGTATAACATTGAAGTGGTTAGTACAGAGAAACTCCCCTTGGGTGCTGGAACAGAGAGGATGGTGCTTATTTTACACAGCCCCAGAGCACCAGGTGACACAATGAACAGCAGGCATCTGGCCACCATCTGATGAATGAATCTTACAAATTTAGAGCATGGCAGGGCTCAGCAGTCAGTGTCACAGCAGACATGCTGTCTCTTCCAGTCACAAGGCACATTCAACAGTGCCAGACAACTTACTCCTCCAAGAATGGCTTTGACAACGTCCTCACTGCTGGAGACTCCCCAGAGGAGGGTACAGGTGACTGCTCCCATTTGTGTACAGTACTCTGCCTGCTGGAGGAGCTGCTGTTTTGCCTCATTCAGCTGCTGTCGAAGAGCCAACTTCTCCTAAATTCACAACAAAATAAAACAAGAAAACAGATACTAGTATTCAATCTCAAAAATGTTTTTCAAATGTTGTTTTTCACAATGATATTTATCAGAAAGAAAGCATTTAGACACTTCCAGCGTGCCTTCCTGGGGACTAGTTTGCTCATGCTATAGCCTTCACTGTGGGTGCTACATAGGGCAGGCTTGAACTGCTGAGTAGTGACTGTGAGTTTAAACAATAAAAAAAATGTAGTTTTTTTTCAATACTGGAAAGAAAGAAAGAAAGAAAGAAAGAAAGAAAGAAAGAAAGAAAGAAAGAAAGAAAGAAAGAAAGAAGGAAAGAAAGAA
>OU015751.1:6012436-6043621 GCA_907169655.1 Acomys percivali
AAGAAAGAAAGAAAGAAGGAAAGAAAGAAAGAAAGAAAGAAAGAAAGCATTTAGAATTCTAGAAAACAGCTGCAAGTAGAATCTATCCCTTACTGAGCCACAGTCCACATCTAAACAGTTGAGTTCCAAGCTTAGAGAAGAGGACCCAGCTGCTTTAGAGCTTATGGATAACTACAAAGAGCTAAATCCATCCATTCAAGTAAAGAGAAAACTAGAGGAGGCTTGGGTGACCACACCCACAGCAGCACTTCCAGACTCTGGAGCAAAGCAGCAACCTAACATGCCGCCTACACTACACAGCATTTCTACTGAAGAAGCTTGTCGTTGCCAAAGATTCACTCCACTGGCAGACACCACATGGAATTTAGGAAAGAAACTGTAGGAAGTCTCGTAGGCCAGTGGTTCTCAACCTGAGGGGTGCAACCCCTTTGGGGGTTAAATGACTCTTTCACAGAAAACACAGATATTTACATTATGATTCATAACAGTAGCAAAGTTACAGCTATGAAGTAACAAGGAAATAGTCTTATAGCTGGGGTCACTACAACATCAGGAGCTGTATTAATGGGCTGCAGTGTTAGGAAGGCGGAGAACTGCTGCACTAATCAGGCATCATGAGGAAGCCCTCATCAGAGTGTCACTGAAGGTGCTGGAAAATACGAGAAGCGTGTATGCTGTGAAATGACACCAGATCAGTCAGGAAAGCTGTGGAGGCGGGTACCCCAGACATGCTCAGGCTCAGTGCAAGACCATGGAAGGCAGGGAGGGTTTCCTGCCCTCCCTCTAGCAGTGCCTGGAACACCTGAAGCTGGGCCAGACTCAGACAGGAGCATTAAGGGGAGAAGACAACCACTCTCCTAATGACTCTCCCGTCGGCACATCCCGAGGAGTTCTCTTCAGGTGACTGATGCAAGCTTCTCCTCCTCCCCAATGACCATGCTTCTCTGGTGCTACAACTCCCTTTAAGGAGACAGCATTTCCTGAGAGATGAACTGGAATGGGGGTGTCCCTCAGTTACAGAGCACTTGCCTGTCATACATAATGTCTTGGGTTCTACCCCCAGCACCACCAAAGAGGGAACAATGAACTGAAAAATATGAAAACCTAGGTAAATTCATTTATATCAAACATAATTAGTTCAACCACAACTTAAATTATATTAGGGTTTTTTTTCTTTTAAAGACATCAATATGCAAATAATGATAAGAAAGGGGCTTTTTGCCTGGGATTTCAAGAGAATCAGGGATGGGAGTGGAGAGATGGCTCAGTGGTTAAGAGCACTGCCTGGTCTTGCAGAGGATACAGAGTCAATTCCTAGCACACACACTGTGGCTAACAATGGCTGTAACTCCAGTTCCAGGGTCCAACACCTTCTTCTGACCTTCATGAGGACCAGGCTTGCACATGATACACATAAATACATGCAAGCAAAATAATCATGCATATATAATAAAAATAACTAAAATTTTTAAAAATCAAAAAATGTAAAACTATGTGTTTTTCAGGTCTGACTTAATGCAGTCTGGATTTCTAGACTGCCCTTCACACATATGTAACTGAGCTGACAAAGAAATGGGTTTCATCATGGCAGATAGATAGATAGATAGATAGATAGATAGATAGATAGACAGATAGATAGATAGAGATGTGCATATCTCATTTCTTCCCTCCATCACATCCACAGTCAATAGGGGAGATAAATAAATACACCCATACTTAGTTGTTTTCAGTTAACTTTCTTCACTCTCACACAGTTCAGAATCCTGACCGTGAAATGGTACCACCTATATTCAGAGTGTGTCTTCCATCCCACCTGGATTAATGCAATCAAGACAACCCCACAGACATGAACTGATCTAGACAACCACTCCTCTCTTCCCAGGCAATTCTGGGTGGTGTCACATCACAACATCATGCTGGCAAACTGTCATGCTTTTGAGGCTTACTGAAAGAATGCTGGGAAAGGGCAAGCCCTCCCTTGTCTCAGACTCCAACATGTTTATGTGAAATGTCCTCCAAAATTTGCCCTGCCCTGGGTCAGCCCTCTCTCTCCAGCTCTGTAACAAGGAAAAACAGCAAGTAGCTAAAGGGATTAAAAACACTGTGTCCTTGAGAACAGTGAGAAGATGAACCCTTTCCAACAGAGGTTATTACTGTTGACCCACAGTGTAACACGCCTTCAGAGGGAACTAAATGGAGAGCCCTCCAACCAGTAGCTCCAGCTGTCTGTTTCACCCTCAGGCCACTTCCTCTGGTGTTGCAAGCCTCCACTGAATGATGCTACCATTGTTTGCTCTCCATCAGACGACACCAGCCACATTTGATGATGTTATCTGTTACTCGCTGTTTGTTCTTTTACTTTTGTTTGCTACATACTTAAAATCATTTATTTGAAACTGCAAGTACAGAACTTTTAAAATATATCACAACAAAATCCTGATCCATTTTTTAAAAAAGTAATAGGGTAAATTTCAACATTCAAACTTCAACCAGGCATAGTAGTACACACGTAATCTCAGCACTCAGACGTCAAAGGACAGAATTGACAGAATACATAGCAATATTCTGTCAAGGGTGGGGGAGGGAAGCCAAAAGCTAAGAAAAACTGTACCCAACATATATAAAGGCCTGCCATACATACTTACAGGTTCCAGATCCTCTGATTCAGCTGATGGAGGTCTAAAACTACCACACCTGACTTTTTTTGGTAGGTGCTACCAATTGAACTCAGTGCCTCACGCTCACACAGCAAGTACTTTACCAAATAACCCATCCCCCTGGCCCAAGTATAGTAACAATTTATACAGCATTTTCATTGAATTAGCACAAACAATTTAATAAATTAAGGCATGTATGTGTAGGCTGTATGCAAATACTGTATTTATTCATAGAAAGGTCCTGAACACCCTAGGACTATCCACCAGGGGTCCTGGAACTGATTCCACTCAGATGCAGAAGGACTACTGTATCTGAAAGAGGACAAATAATCCAATCAAACAGGGAAGAAGTGTTGGATTCTATGCATACTATGGGGGGGGGCAGGGAAACATCATTAGTCTTACTCAGCTGTGACCCCCTACAAGCTACAGTAATGACTGGCCTGGCAAGGTAGACAGACGCACTGGTGCAATAGTGGCAAAAATGGTATGGCAGTACCCAACCATTTTCTTGTTAGAGTCAAATCTCACTCCACAAGACAAAATCCATTTCATGGTACTGACTGTTAAATGGGTCTAAGTCCTAGGCCCTGGGAAGAACAGTACAACTATTCTGTTAAATGGGCACAGTAATAACCTACCCTACACTCTTATCTTTATACCTAAAGATTAGTGCTTCTCTCAAGCCTTATTAGAGAAGCTTCTTTTTGGAAAATATGGCAACTAATACAGAGACCTACAACTGGTCAGCATGAGAGTGCTCAGCTCTAAATAGGACACACACACACACACAGAGAGAGAGAGAGAGAGAGAGAGGGAGAATATGACTGACTCAGGGATCATTGTAGAAGAGAGGGAAGAACAATTTTAAGAGCCTGAAGGAATAGAGTTTGTATCAAAACTGTATGTGCTGGACAGGACAGTGCAGTGGCACACATGAACTCATGGTACTCATGGACATGTGCAAGGCTTGCACAAGGTCAAGTCAGCCCAAACCCCAGCACGGATGAGGAGGACCTCATGAGATCCACCACTATCTGAAGGGCTATTAGCAGCTGATGGCTGCTGGAAGAAGAGAAGCAATGTCTTCACCGATATGGCCCCTTGGATCTATCCATGCTCCTGTAGATACTCTCACACCCATCTACAGACAACACTCAGTGGGCATTAAGAGAGGTGGGGGACAGTGTGAGCGCAAGAGAGCATGTGCAAGCTCAAGAGCACACACGAAGCTGGGAGGGAAAAGTGATGCAGGTATGATAGGAGAAGAATTAAAGGGGAAGGAATAGAGGTGGATTTGATCCAAACATGTTATATGTATGAATACATATTACATAAAATATTGTATAAACTTTTAAAACAAGTATCAAATAAAGATCCCTTCTAAAATCTTTGTACAGTTCATTTCAGATTTTAGCTGGATTATACTACCACCTAAGTTTTCTTTAAGAGGTTTCTTGAAGGGCTGGAGAGATGGTTCATTATTTAAGAACATATACTGCTCCTGCTGAGGGCTCAGATTCCATTCCCATGCAATAATAACAACAACAACAACCTTTAACTCAAGTTCCAGGGAATCTGACCTCTCTTCTGGCCTCCAAGGGGCACCTTACACACATGATGTACATAAACTCACACAGGCACACATACACATAAATTTAAAAATATTTTTTAAAGTTTCTTGAAACACTGAATTAATGTTTGCAACAGCTTCCTTTTGAGCATCTTAAAATAGCAGCTCTTTCTTAACAAATTAAAAATATAGAAACTAAAATATTAACATAAAAGTGACAGTTTCTATCTTAGGTGATTTGCTAATGGGGAAAGGTGCATGCCATCAGATAAAAGTGCATGCACCCAACCACGCTGGTGAATGCCTTTCATTCCAGCACTTGAGAGGCTAAGGAAGATCAAAATTCAGTGCCAGCCTAAGCTACATAGAGTTGAAGGTAGCTCAGGCTCCATAGCAAGATTCCATCTCAAAAATAAACAAACAAAGAGAAGGAACAGCAGCTGCAGTTGCCTTTCAGTAAACAGCTGTATTGAATGATAGAGTGATCCGGGTCTCAAGCACGTCAAGTACTACACACGCTATCACTGTCCTAGTGCTCTGGCCGTAGTGGAAATGAGGGATATTTTAGTTTCAACTATTTTTCTATTTCCAGTCAAGTTTCCTGTTGAACAGCTCACTGGTGATCAGGGATAAGCAAGCTGGCTAAAATAAGGCCACTTGTCCCTGGCAGCTGTCTTTTCTGTAGCCCTGTCTGTGGTCCCTGCCCAGGCCTGTATAGATCATGAGGCATGGACTGGAAGCTTATTTTAGAGATGAGGAACCAGGAAAGAATCCAGCAACTAGAAGACTGAATTAGTCTACTGCCAATAAGTGCTTCAGTATGGGTAAAAGTCGTTATGAAAAGACAGAAATGTGGCCGGGCATAGTAGCACACACCTTTAATCCCAGCACTTGGGAAGCAGAGGCAGGCATATCTCTGTGAGTTTGAGGCCACAAAGCAACTCCAGGACAGCCAAGGATACACAGAGAAACCGTCTCAAAAAAACCTAAAGAAAGAAAGAAAGAAAAGACAAGACAGAAATGACTGGATCTAGTATGTAAGAAAAGCATGGAATCAAAAACATGAGTGTGTTATGCAAGTGGCAATTCCTGCTCCCCTTGGGGCTCTTATGCAGGGGCTTTGCTAAAACTAATGAAGCTGTTTCCTCTCCTTCAGTGCACCCACTAAGCTGGATCATGGGAAGAGAGCTGAGACTGGATGCCTGCTCTTGGGGTGCAGAGGCTGTCCAGAGGAAGGGTCTTGGCCAGGGCAAAAGACCTCAGCACTGTAGGACAGGCACAGCTATTGGGAATACAGAACACCTGGGAAGAACTTAGCTCTATTTGTTTGGAGTTTGTTTTGGAACGAGTCTTATGTAGCCCAGGCAGATCTCGAACTCACTATGTAACAGGATGACCTTGAGCTTCTGACCCTCCTGCCTCTAAGTTCCAAGTGCTAGGTGTACACCACCATGCCCACTCTATAGAGTACTAGAGATCAGTCCAAGGCCTCGGTCATGGTAAGCACTCTGCTAGCACAGTCCAGCTCCCAACCCTCTTCAGTCTCATCTGCCTGTTCACAATGTGGCTGCTCCACACACCTTTTCAGTACTGACCTGGCATGTTGTTAGTCTTCCACTACTGACAAATGCCTGACAGAACAATGTAACCCCAGGTTATACTCTGGACTGTAGACTGAGTCGGCCCTCCCTGATCACTGACCTGCCCTCAAGGCACCTTTTCTATAGTCTTGGTACATACAATGGTGCTAATCTCTAATGACTCTCCATCCATTTATTGGTCCCAACTTTAAATGTGACTTTTTTTTTAAGCCAGTTTTTAAAATCTTCCTGCCCTGGTTTTTGCTCTAAATGCTCATTATAAATCAGGCTAAAACTGGGCAGCAAAACCCATGAGAGCCCAAATGCTAGACTACCTTAAAATTTCCTTTTTGGAGAGATTGGTAAGATTGTAAGAACCACAGGGCCACAAAGTCCACTGTGAAATTGTGTCTTCTAAACATGGCAAGGAAGCTATATCACCGAAGAATTTACAATATGGCTGTCTAAACGAGGCCCAAACAGTTGTAACACCAGTTGACATACTACTGTGAGTGAGGAGAGCTCCCAGGGCCTGCCCCTACATGAAGAACTACAAGCAATTTACAACTGCTGAGAGGAGAGTTAGTCTTCCCCAGGCAGCGGCCCCTGACTATCCATACCAAGTGGTCAGCCCTACCTCACATACATGCAAGCATACAATAACTGATTCAGCAAGCTGCATTTTATATATGTATGTATGTATGTATGTATGTATGTATGGTATGTATGTATGTATGTACATGTGTATTTGTATAACAATGATAATTAAAGAGAAACACATCATGAATTTGAGAGGGAGCAGGGATTGGGAGACATTAGAAGAGTAATAAAGAAAAAAAGTGGAAGGAGAAATTATGCAATACTTTAGTTAAAAGTTCCCTGCCATAATGGAGCGTGGCTGGAGCAACTCCCAATGGAATCCTTGATTCCAGTCTCCACTGTGTTTCTAGCCTTCTGAGCTCCCGCCATAATCCTCATTAAGCTCTACTCACAGCATTTTACGAGTTTTCTAGCTCACATGTCCAGTTTTCCAAATCCCTCCTACAAACTAGCTCCAAAGCTCACAAACCACATGGCCAGGTTAGTCACAGCAATGGCCCTGCTCCAACACCAACACTCTGTATAAAGCTGAGTATTTCTATTGCTGTGGCAAATACCTAGGAGAAAAAAATCAAAATGAAGAAAACTTCATCTGACTGACAATTTCACAGACCTCAGACCGCAGTCACCTGTGGCTGTCAGGGAATTCACTCTGTGGCCCTGGCTGGCCTTGAACTCAGAGGTCTGCTCACTCGTGCTTCCAAGCACTGAGATGTGTTTTCCACGTCTATCAACTCCTTCTTGCCTACTGGCCAACTTTAGGCCACAGTATTCAGTCTGAAACTAACCAGACTGCCTTGCAGTTTATCACCCGAGCTTAATGAAATATAGCAAAACTACAACTTCAACTTTGTGTTGTTCACACAAAACCTAATCCAGACTTAAGAATGTGTTCTTTCCTACCATGTACTGCTTGCTCAGCATTAAAATACCAGCCAACTCTACCAGTTTTCAAAAACCTTGGCTACAGCCACAAACATTCAGAATCCCTTAAGACATTAGCACCCAGGCAGTATGGCCCTGAGCCAGACAGTCAATCTCTTGTACAGTAGTAATACCTGCTGATATGCCTGTGGTAGGAACACATGGACACAAATGGCTGTGTACCTGCTAGCACACAGCAAATATCCAAAACACACCAGCTGTCACTGCTTAGCACTATTATTGGTTTACTATTTTAAAGTACAATGATATGCAAGCCCAAAATTTTACAAATGGAAGCAAAGAACTAGTTTTATAAGGGATTAAGGAATGTATGCCATCCAATTGTAAAAATATTTTCAAAACTATTACAGGGGCTAGAGAGGTACCTCGGCAGTTAAAAGCACTTGCTGCTCTTACAGAGGACTTGGGTTCAGTTCCAGCACCTACATGGCAGCTTACTGTAACTCCAGTTCCAGGGGATCTGATACCCTCTTCTGGCCTCTGGGAAAACCAGGCCCAAACATGATGCACAAACATACATGCAAGCAAAATACTTGTGCACATAAAATAATTTCTTTAAATATAGTCACTCTTCCTGTAAGTGGCCAGAGGTGACCTGTGAAGATGCTTCACTATTCTCTTGACCCAGAAAACCCTATAAAATCATGCTAATCAAGAGGTTCAAATCTTAGTCAGGCGTGGTGGCACACACCTTTAATCCCAACACAAACAAAAAAAGGTTCACATTTTCGTGTTCACTTTAAGAACACCTGGAAAACTGCCCAGGCCATCAAGGATAAGTATCTGAAAGATGTCACTTTAAAGAAGCAACGTGTGCCATTCTGGTGGTATAATGGTGTAGCAGAGAGATGTGCCTAGGCCAAACAGTGGAGCTGGATTCAAGAGTTGGTGGCCAAAAAAGAGGGCTGAATTTTTGCTGCACATGCTTAAAAAATGCACAAAGTAATGTTGAACTTAAAGGTTTAGATGTAGATTCCCTGGTCATTGAGCACATCCAGGTGAACAAGGCCCCTAAGATGCGCCAATGACCTTACAGAGCCCATGGCAGTTTAACCCATAAATGAGCTCCCCCTGCCACACTGAGATGATCCTCACTGAAAAGGAACAGATTGTTCCAAAGCCAGAGGAGGAGGTGGCACAGAAGAAAGATATCCCAGAAGAAACTGAAGAAACAAAAACTGATGGCACAGGAATAAACTCAGCATAAAAGAGATGCAGATAAAAGTAAAGGTCTTCTAGTGGTATTTATTTATAAGCAGATTGTCTCAGAAATTACCTGTTAATCAGCCCTATTAGATAAATAAACCCTGTTGGGAGAGATGTGTTTTAACATGGAAAAAAGAAAAATATAGTCTCCCCAATAGTAAAATAAAATTAGCTATTTGCTGAGTTTCAATGAATCATGTCCAAATTAATTAGACTGCTTTTGTTTTACTTTGTTTGAGACAGGGTCTCCCTACGTAGCCCTAGCTGCCCTGGAACTCACTATATAGGCCAGACTGGCCTCAAACTTACAGAGATCCAGCTGCCTCTGTCTCCCAAGTGCTGCATGCACCACCATATCCAGCTGAAAAGGCCTTTTAAATATAAAAATTAAAAGGGGGCCAGTGAGATGCTCATTGGGAAAAGGTAGTTGCCACCAAGTCAGAACCCACATGGGAAAAAAGAACCAGCTCCCACAAACTGTCCTCCGAACTCCATAGAGTGAGACATACACACGCCTGCACAATAGACAAAAACATATACACGCAGACATGCTCTCATGCATAGACATACTCCAAATGTACAAAATATATTTTAATTAAAAGGAAGTTAATGATCTACACGTTAAATGGCTGTTGCTAACAGTCCACCTACCTTCTAAGCTACTCAAAGTACACATATTTGAAACTCCAGTCCCCTGAGGGTTAACAGAAAAATGAGACCAGCAGCTCCTGGGGCAGAAGGGAGCAAACCAGCAGCGCCTTCAGGACCCAGCCACCCACAGGAGCCTCACCCAGAAGCCTACCTTCTTCTCCCTCCCGCTGTCTGCCTGTGCAGTTTCTAGCCGGGCTTTGAAGTGTTCACAGTCCAATCTCAGCTGCTCTAATTCTTGTTCTTTCCTTTCCAGGTCTAGAAAAGACAGAAACATACTCAAGACATGTCAAATCACATTCAACATTCTTATAGTCCTATTTCTAAGCCCGCTTCCATTTTTCAGGCTATACAGAAATCGTATTGGGGTGGTGGAGATAGACTCTGGAGAGTGACCCCTAGACCTGTGCACACTAAGCACACTGTGGTACTGAATTGCCTCGAGTCCTCAAATTCTCCTGTTATCTTACTTTGTGATTTTAAGACCTCATTTACTGCCAGACGTGTACTTAAGGCCTCAAGAAAATGAGTTATTTAAAGTACTGCAGGCAGAGCTGAGAAGCCCGACTATCTCATGGCACAAACGTGTATCTGTGCCATAAAAAGCAGAAGGCATCTCATGAGTGGCTGGTGCCAGCAGAGCTGACTCACAAAGCAAGTCCCACCAACTGGCAGCCTGAGCCAATGGGCACAACTGCAGCAGTAGCCGGTGGAGGCGGGAGGCAGCAGAGATCAAGACAAGAAAGCGCTACAGTGAGGGGTAGTGACTACGTAACACTTCCTCTCCACCATGATCATTTACTTATGAGTCAAATGGCCAACAAAAAACCCAAAAGACACCCACATCAATAGATCAACGAAAAGCATTATTATCAACTTTAAATACGGTCATACTACAGAAATATTGATGTTTTAAAAAATTGGAGAAATATTGATGTTTTAAAAAATTGGAACTTAATTCAACTTTTTAAGAGTTTGATCTCAAGGCTAAGAAATCAAACCTTTTCTTTTCTTTTCCTGTTGCCAATATATACAAGATTTGAAAACAAGTACTAAGAGTTAGTGGCTGACTAAAGCCTAATACGCTAGGATCCCAGAGGACTTGGGCCTAGTGCATGGAGTCTGTGGTTCCATGGGTTTAGGTGGGCCTCAGAACTTACATCTCTTTCCTGTAGGGTAATTTTTTCTATTAACAACTTCATGAACGTATGGAATACATTTTGCCCATTTCCACCCCCATTATCCACTGTCATGCCCCTCCCATTCCTGAAGATCGCCTTACACCAAGAAGTCTCCTCCTACTTGCATATCTTTGTTGCTGCTTGGATATTTTTATGACCTCCTGAGTTAACTGCTGTTGCATGAACATAGAGAGTAGGCAACTTACCAGTGACTACATCATTAAAGAAAATGGCTTCCCGTCCCCCTGCAACCAGTAACTGCCAATAGCTCCTCATGGAGGGGGATAGATTACAATTCTTTTTTTTTTAAAGACTTATAGGTATGGGCTGGGAAGATGGCTCAGTGGCTAAGAACACTGGCTGCTCTTGCAGAGTTTTGTTCCCAACCACACGACAGCTCACAAGTGTCTGTAACTCTGACTCCCACTCCTGGCCTCCTCAGCACCAAGCATGAATGCAGTGCACACACATACATGCAAGCACTCACACATACACATAAAGGTAAATAAATCATTTTTTAACTGTATAAATGTTTTGCCTACATGAATGTATGTATCTGTACCGTGTTCACGCCTGGTGCCAATGGAAGCCAGAGAGGGTGTTGGATCCCCTGGCACTGGAGTTACAAATAGCTGTGGGTTACCAGTGCTGGGAACCAAATCCTAGCCTTCTGCAAGAGCAGCAAGAACTCTTAACCACTAAGCCATCTCTCTAGCCCAAAGAAGTTACATTTCTAACAAGGTTCCTGGGTGAGGCTTTATAGAAATCATACTTTAAAAGCAAGTACTTCAAGTCCACAGCCTCAGCTCTCATTACTAGTGATAGGAAAGGAAGCGCAGTGGACAAGAGAGCTCAGCTACAGCGCTGTGAGAGGATGGACGGAAGCCAATGGAACCGACCGAGAAAGGAGATGGCCTCTAAGAACATATGGAAGAGCATACGCCCTCCACCTCAAGGAGAAAAGGGTTACAGGATGATGCTCATGAACTGCAGGCAAAGGAAGGGGCAAAGCTTTGTGCTCCAAAGGTCTGAGAGGGCAAGGGGACACTTACACAAAGAGCCCCAGGGACTGCCCAGAACTACTTGGCATCCCAAGTGTCCTGGAGAAAGAAACAAGGACAGTGTCTCCATTTCCGTGAGACCCTGTCCAAGAAGGAAGATTAGAACCAAAGGTCAACAGACAAGCTGGAGATTATGAAACTGGTTGGCAAGCTCCCTTTCACATTTCCTAGAAACATGCAAGCCACGCGGGGCTATTTATTCTCCCTACGTCAGAGTTTTCTTCTCTGACTTTTCAGGTATGCCGTACTATATGAACTCTGCTTTGTCCCACTAGTCCTGACCACCCGTGAAACCAACAAGCAATGGATCTTTATGACTTAAAAATAATATTGTTGAATATATGTAACCGTGTTGAATGTTACTTACACATACGTATATGTACATTATAATCATATATGAACTATGAAATACACACCACATAACCAGACATAAATAATAAAATTATCAGTAGCTTAGATTTTTCTCTGTGCAGCTAACTTTTACTGTCTGCTTCTATTATTAAATACTGCTACTCAAACACAGCTGAAAGGAGGGAAGTAATTAAATCTCTATAAACTTTGTCATGTAAAAATACATAGAAACTAGTTTTAACCACCCAACACTTTCATTATGATAAATTCCTCTCTGTGTAGCTTTATGTGAACTTACTGAAGGTTTTCTACCAAAGCAACAGGCTCAACAAGGCCCATGTCACAATATGGAATCCCAGAAAATTCCAGGCCACTGCTCAGGACTATGTCCATACCTAACCAGTTGTATCGGCTGTGTCAGACCGCCACCTTGTGGCCAGATGAGACCATTGCTTGCAGCCTACCCCACCCAAAGCACATGAGATTATCATGCTTTGTTTATGCTGCGCTCCAAGTGCCTAGGATTTTCACTCTTTATACATTCTTCACCTTTCTACTTGGACAGAAAAAATACAGCTTTAGTTAAGACAGAGGTCTTCTTCATAAGAATATACTTCTTTTAAGCCAGGTGGTGGTAGTGTACATCTTTAATCCAAGCACTCTGAAGACAGAGGTAGGCAGATCTCTGAGTTCAAGGCCAGCCTGGTCTGCAGAGCAAGTTCCTGGGCAGCCAGGGCTACAGAGGAAAACTTTGTCTCGGGGAAAAGGGAGAGACAGAGAGAGGAGAGAATGTACTGCCTTCGGCCACATTTAATGCCAGCACTCAGGAGGCAGCACACACATCTATCTATGTGAGTGCAGGCCAACCTGGTCTACACAGCAGCTCTAAAACAGTCATAAAAACAAACAAAATTACTTTTGCAACTGTTTACACAGAAATAGCATAGATAATGCAATGATTGCTACACAAACTGAGGTGTCTTATACAAACTCTGTATGAAAACAGGGTGTCTGTCTCCCAACCTAGCTGTTCCCCTGCTTTTGGCATTTGAAACAGGAAAATCTCTAGCTACATAAACTGGGTGGAGGGCATCACACTAGACAGACTACTAATAGAAGAAAGCCATTTATGCCACAGACTATTTCAACAGCAATCCTCTGGAACAACTACCTTTATATAGCTTGGGCTTTTATTTAGGGGTGTAGATCACAGGGTTCACTGTGCTTTCCAAAATCCAGCTGCCACAGCCTCCCCAGGGCTGGGATTATAGGTGTGCACCACCACATATAGCCTGATAGGTTTGCGTTTGGGATGTTTTGTTTTGTTTTGCTTTGTTTTGTTGGTGGTGGTAGTTGGCTTCTTGATAACACTGTGGATTGAACCCAGGGTCCTGAGAATGTTTGGCAAGCCCTCTATCCCCAGCACTCTTTTTTCTTTTTTGGGGCAAGGTTGCCCAGGGTAGATTTAAATTATTTTGTAGTCCTGGCAAAACTCAAAATCACCAAACTCCTGCTACATTTCTCCCCCAAGTAGCTGGCATGGCACATGATGGTGTTGGTACCAGGAAAATGACTGTCACCACCTTCAACCTATTCAGAGAGAGGGAAGAGAGATGTCCGTGAAGGGCAGGGTTTCTGACACACAGATCAAGGTGCTACGATTACACTGGGGTCTGGTTTCTCCAACCCTGTTACTTGGCATGTTTATAACAAATCATCAGTTGTTTTCCATTAATGTGAAATGCTTTTTACCAAAATAGCTGTGTGAAAACAAAAATATTTTTAAATAACCATTGATTTTCCCCTTCCCATCACTCCAGCATGTTGAGAGTAGTGAATGAATACTGATACGCTCCATCCTTACTTTGAGCTGAGACTGGGTGTCAGACTCCCTTCCCAGGACATGGAATGTATGTCTCCCAGCCTGCAGACTTCCAAACCCAAGTCTAGGTGTTAGCAGGGCCAAAGCACCCTGAAACCTTGGCAGATGGGGCTGTTCCTTGTCTGTTTCTGCCCAACAGTCCCTGGATTGCAGAAACAGTTTGAGAGACCCTACCTCCACCTCCATGTGGCCTATTCTTCACACTGTCTTCTCTTTCTGGCTTCCCTGTATCTTCACACAGACCTCGCTCCATGACAGTATACAAAATTCTCCTGACAAGAATGTCATATTGGACTACAGCCCAACAGGCCTCATTTAACCTCTGTGAATACCTTTTTCCAGAGCCCCATTCTAAGAACCTGGGGACTAGACTTGAAGGTATCTTTTCAGGGAAATACTTGCCAGGTACTTCTGCAACTTGCCAGAGTTTCATCAGACTGTCGGCCCTTTGTGAGGCATTCCTACTCATGGTTTTTCAAAGCAAACAGCTATCTCCACAATGATTCTGCATCCTACAAAGTTCCCAGAAATAAGCTGTTGCAGTGGCTCAGGGGCTCCAAAACTCAAGACCCAGATCTCTGGGCCACTATTCCAGAGGAGCTGCTAAGTATCTCAGGTACACAGAATAATCCAGTAACCCACAGATGGCCACCATATAAGCTTGCCTGCTGAACACTGCTTTAGTCTAGCAAATTCACTGCCAGGGTGGGCAGATGGACACTATACAACCTGCATTTTCCAACAGGCTAAAACTGAAACTCAGCCAGGCTTGGTGGTGCATCCCTTTGATCCCAGCACTTGGGAGGCAGAGGCAGGTAGATCTCTGAGTTCGAGGCCAGCCTGGTCTACAAAGAGAGTCCAGGATAGCCAAGGCTACACTGAGAAACCCTGTCTCAGGAAAAAAAAAAAAAACTGAAACCCATTTGCTTACCACACCAAATGCTGTCCCATCTCTCTTGAAAAAATTACTTCTGGGATGCCTTTTAACTGTCTCCTAAATGTACTCCTTCATGAACCTGCCTTGGCTCCCCCCACCCAACCCCCTTAGGATTCTGGGTGCCTTTTCTGGTTATGTGGTGTCTGTGACAGACTTCCCGTACAATTGTTCCATCTGGTGTACTTGTGGACTCCTTCAAATAACCGGTAGAGGGACCTCGTGGACAGAGAGCCTTAAGCTCACATTATGTTCTTTAAGTACCTAAAACTCCCAACCATCCTGTCCCATTTCCAGTCACAAGACTTTTGGATGTGAGGGCCATCTGGCTTTGGCATTTCACCCACTCTCCATAAGGTTTGTCGGGATGGCTAGGTAGGCAGCTCCTTCCTCACCATTCCCTCCCTAAAGCAAACATCCAGTTGAAGGGGACTCTGATTAAGGACCAGTCTTCAGCTAAGAACATGTAAGTAGCTGTGGTCCTCTACTGGAACTGCCAAGCAAGCTCCTTATCCTCTTAGGGCTCTGATCCTTACGGCTGGCTCTGCCTGGGACTCAGTCACCATCAGCTAACCCTTTACGGTCCTCACTACAGCAGGCAGAAAATGACACACTCTCTCAGTCACCGACTCTAACCGACCAGCTGGGAGGTCGTAAATGATAACTGAGATGCCCAGTGTCCTCATTCTCGCTGCCATGCTCTCAACTGAGATCTCAACACGATAAACACAGTGGAAGGCTCTCCCTTCACAAGAGCCTTCCTCCAGTGCTTGACACTGAAGAGTGCTGACAGGGTTTCATGGGAGCGTTTTATATTTATACACTTCCCAACTTGGTAAGCCTCGAGTCAAGGCTATTCCAAGTTCACTGTGTGATGGTGCCTGAGCTGCAACTGAAGCTGCTGGGCTGTGGGTCTGCCAGAATGCTCTCCATTACACCAGGAGCTCAAGAAGCTTCCCAGCTGCAAAATACTTTCTTCAAGATTCCTACAATACAGGAACCATACAAACCCTTTAGAATGATTAAGTCATGTCAAACTTGCGGCATCTTAGGAGTCTGGGGACTGGGGATGGAGGAGCATAGTCCTAGGGGTCTTTCTCAGGGTCCTGACTACAACCAGGCAAGTGCTCTGGCGTCCTTAGATGAGTACTTTCTAGTTCCAGGAAGCACAGTGAAATGCTGGTCAGCATGCAGATCACAGATGTCCTGCCCCTCTATCCTTCCATCCTGCCTGATCCTGACTTAGAAAGCTGTGCCCTGCCTTCCCCTGGCTCCTGTTACCACTACTCCATGCACAGATAGAATCCAGCGCAGCCTAGCGCTTCTCTGGGGGACTCTCATTATTTCCCTCCACCCTGCCAATGCTTCAAACTCATCTCATACTCAGATTCAAGTGGTCTCCCCAAAATCACTTGATCGGAATTTTGGAATCATTTCATTTAGACGTTCCAAGTGTCTTTTCCTCAACTAAACCCCTTGCCGTCCTCTAGAAACATCCCACCTTCAATATTCTTACTTCTGCTATGCCCAAGTCCTTCGCAAACAGGAAAACCATCTGATGAACCCAAAAAGCATCCTTACTTCCATTTGTGACTCTCACACATCTTTCCTTTTCCTTCTTAAAAAGAAATTGTGCTTTGGGGGAAACAGAGATGGCTCAGTGATTAAGAGCATTGGCTGGAGCCTGGCATGGTGACGCACACCTTTAATCCCAGCACTCAGGAGGCAGAGGCAGGTGGATCGATGTGAGTTCCAGGCCAGCCTGGTCTACAAAGTGAGTCTAGGACAGCCAAGGCTACACAGAGAAACCCTGCCTCAAAAAAAACCAAAGAAAACAAAGGACATTGGCTGCTCTTTCACAGGGCCTGAGTTCAATTCCCAGCACCCATATGGCAATTCACAACTGTCTGTAACTCCAGTAACAGAGGATCCAACATACTTCTAAGTTCTTCTAACTTCCTCAGGCATGACACACAATGTGGTACACATACACACACACACACACACACACACACACACACACACACACACACACACGTACGTACGTACACAGCCAAAACACTCAGAAATATAAAATCATAATTTTTTAAAAGAAATTGTGCCTTTTCTTCAGCGTTGATTATTCAAAGAAGCTTAGACAAGACACTGATCAGGATTATTCTAAGCCACTACTTATGTACCCAGCTTCTCAAAGGCAGGTGTCATGCTAGCTCAGAACCAGGTTCCACGTGCTAATACCCATCTCAACAATACAGGCACTCAGGAGGCACAGGGGATCTCTGTGAGTGAAAGGCCAGCCTGATCTCCATTGAGAATCCCAAGACAGCCAGAGCTACCAAATTGAGACCTTGTCTCAAAAAAAAAAAGAAAGAAAGAAACAGAGAAAGAAAGGAAGGAAAGAAGGAAGGAAAGAGAATTCAAGAACAAAAACTAGATAAACAGTGCTTTAGAAGGCCATCTCTTCACCCACGCCCAGCCAGAAAAGCAGAGGTGGTCAGGGTAAGCCCAAGTTCAAAGTTCACAGTGACTTCTCATGAGGAAAAGGATAGAGCCATGCCTAATTTAGGTTTCAAGTCTGGGCAGCCAGACATAGTGAGGTCTGTTTAGGTCCTGGCATACAGCAGTTTGGTAGTTGGTCTATATCCTGAGGACAAGGAGCAGCTATTTTCACAGCTTAACCTGAATAGTGGAATGATAGAACCAGACAAAAACGACCAGACTGGGAACAGTAGACACTGCCTGAGGAGGCAAGGGCAAGGGCCCACCAACACCAGAGATGGAGAAGGCTGATAAAGCGACCATGCCTCTCCAACAGCAGTGTCCACAACTCGCTGCAGAAAGACAGAACTCCAAGGCTGCGAGTGAAAGGCCTAGATCTAAGGTTGTTCTCTAAGGAGATCAAAGCAGGCCAGTGAGAAAAGCACAAGGGGATCATTATAAGTTAGACAGCAGACCGTAAAAATGATCCTGCTGACTATGTGAAAATATGCCCTGCCATTTGTCAGGCTAGAGCAGCGGCACAGACAGAGCCAGCTGCCAAGTAAACAGAAAACGGAATGCCTCCCATTAGCTGCAAAGGGTCACAATGTCCCTTTCTTGGAGTGACTGCTCACTTCTTATTTGTCAAATTCATTTTGAAAACTTTCCCACTATCAGAAGGAAAAAAAACATGACCTGGCCTGAAGAGTTCTGGTGACACATAGAAACAGCCTGACCTCCCACTAGCCTCAGAAGTGCGGGTAAGGTATGTCTAAACAGCTTTCTACATTTATTTGAACTTCATTATTTATAAGTAAATAAGACCTGGGTCCACTTCACATTGACATTCTAGTTGCCTCTTTACACAAAGCTACACCGTATCATGAGCTGTCAAACCACTGCTCAAGGACTTAGGAGGCTGAGGCACGTATATCTACAGTTCGAGGCCAGCTTGGGCTTCGTGGAGAATACAAGGTTAGCTCAGGATATACAAGAAAGCCATCTCCAAGGAAAAATGCTGTTTCATTTCCACACCACCTAAATCCAAGCCTGCCCCCAAGGCCCAGTGAGATGCCTCCCATTCCTCTGGTATATGGTCACACACATCTCAATGAGACATAAATCTGTTCTTGTCAGATGCAGATCTGCCCCTAATTAGGTTAGGACAGACAGACATTTAGAGCCTGAATGATCAAGGACAGGTGGGGAAAGATGCCAAGTAAGATGCCAAGCCCCAAGTAAGATGTCTAAAGGCTCTTGAGCCACAGTTCTCAACCTGCGCTGCAAGTCACAGCCCCTCACGACCCTTTCACAGAGGTCACCAAAGACCATCAGAAAACAAAGATATTTACACCCCAATTCCTAACAGTAGCAAAATTAGAGTTATGAAGTAGCAACAAAAATAATTTTATGTTCGGGGGGGGGGGTCACAACATGAGGAACTGTATTAAAGGGTCTCAGTGTTAGGAAGGATGAGAACCACTGGTCTTAAGAAAGGTGAATGAGCAAAGAGACCAGGAGTACATGACTAGAGAGAAACAGGAAATGAGAGGCAAGTGGCCACCAGCCCAGGCCAGCCAGGAGCCCCAAGCAAACATCTCCTGTAGGCTGACCTGCATCGATTCCTCTGTGGCCCTAAGACCGACTTGGGAAGGAGACTGCCTCTGAGCACTGATCAGTGAGACCTAGTGTATTTTTCAGAATAGCAGTTCATGACTCTGCAGTGAGACAGGCAGCCTGTCGGCTAATGCATCTGCTACCAGGCAGTGCCTTCCTCTTCTGGAAACAAATGCACTAACAAAGACCAATTCCTCTCAAAAACTGCCAACCAGGCATAAGATCAGAATGAAATAGTTAAAAATCGATACCTGGAACAGGAGGAGTAAGGCACCCACAAAGAATGCCGACATACCCAAGAAGTGGCAACAGTCCTGTGGCTCTGGGGGACAGTGGTTTTACTAGAGCCCAGTAACAGGTAGATTGTGGAAGCCACTGTGAAGGAATGCAACCACCTGAGGAACAAGGTGGGACAGAGGGCAGGCCAGTGCCCCTCCCACCCATTCCCTCTCTCTTGGTTCAGAGAAGCTTCCTTTGACCAGCCCTGCCAACTCCAGTCTGCAGGGCATCCACCTCTCAGAAAACAGTACAGGTCAGGGAAGTTAATGGATGTGAAGACTCCTGAAAGAACAGGGCAGGAGGGTCCCATGTAATCATGACCATTCACCCTTTTTTGTTTGTTTGTTTGTTTGTTTGTTTGTTTGTTTTTTGAGACACAGTCTCTGTGTAGTTTTGGCTGTCCTGGACTCACTCTGTAGACCAGGCTGGCCTCGAACTCACAGCGATCCACCTGCCTCTGCCTCCCGAGTGCTGGGATTAAAGGCGTGCGCCACCACACCCAGCCACCCTTCCATTTTTAAAAATAAGTTATTTACTTTTCATTTTACATGGATTAGTGTCTTGCCTGCATGTATGCCTGTGTGAGGGTGTCGGGTCCCCTGTAACTGGAGTTACAAACAATTATGAGCTGCCATGTGGATGCTGGGAGTTGAACCCATATCCTCTGCTGAGCCACCCCTCCAGCACACCCTACTCCACCCCATTCACCACACCCTGGCCAGGTACGCATGTGCAAACTAGAAACCCATATTCTGATCCCCACTGGCTTGGTCCTTAGGCAACCTGGTTGTCCCTGACTTCCATGGAGATCACCATATCACTGGTTTCACAAATTACAGGCTAGGCTTGAACTCTGTATGCACATGAGAATGACCCTGAGCCTTATACCTCCACCACCTAAGTACTGGATTAGAGGTATGCGCCACCAAGTCTGCCTCAAAACCTGCCTCCCTGAGTCAAGACAGTGCCTTCTCTGGACTTACTGCTAGAAACATTACTTGGGCCTTTGGGGTATACACTATGCAGCCACACTGTGAGTGCTGACAGTCAAATGTGATTTAACAGAAACTTAACAGGGTCCTGGACTAGCAGACTGTGAACCCCAAGACTGTGCTAACTACTGGGAAAACCTTTTTTCAGTTTGGTGTGGCCCAGCCTTAGCACACACCTTTAATCTGAGCACTTTCTGCTTGAACATTGTAAACAGGATTAAGTAAGGTCAACCACAGGTCAAGAGGCGGAGCAGGCAACCAGTTGGCAGGAAATGAACAACCCTGACCCCATCCCCTTCCCCAGCCTCCCTTCCCCCTCTAGAGTAACAGAAGTCAGGAGGACTGATAGAGATGCACAGGAAGTGAAAGGGAAGACCTTGAGGAGGGTGTTTGAGCCGGCAAGGAGGGGACACTCCTTCTGGGACATCAGCCAAAGAGGAAGGTCAGCTGGGTGCTTTCTCTGTCTCTTTGAGCTAGTAAGCTTTCACCCCAGCATCTGGCTCCCCAGTCTTCATTGGTACAACCAAACAATTGAGAGTCTATTAAAAACTACAACCTCAACAACAACGTACTGCTCAAATGTCAGACTGGACAAGTCCTCGCAGTCCTGGCTTTAGCTCAACACTGAAAACTGACTCTCCTGCCCACCCCAAAACCAAGCAGCATACATGCTACGGTAAGACTTACTTTTTTCTACAATCTTTAATTTCTGGACACTTTCCAGTAACTCCCCACTTAGTATTCTGGGTAGGAAGTCCCGTATTTGCATCACTTCTGTCGTCAGCCGCTCCAGGTCCTTCTTTCTGACTTTAACAAATTCTTCTTTAGATTCCATGTGCTAAAAGAAAAATTACATCTTAACCGCTGTAATACTTCTCTTCAGGTGACCAAAACCAGCACCCCATACCTCTTACATTTGTAACTGCCTCACAAGAATGTTTACGTATATACCTTCGTGTGTCCATATATGTGTGTTGGATTTTGTTGTTGCTGTTCTTTTTTGTTGTTTTTGTTTTGTTTTGTTTTGTTGAGACAGAGTCTCACTGTGTAGCCCTTGCTGTTCTGGAACTATGTAGACTAGACAATGTGCCTGCCTCTCTCCCTTCCTAGTGCTGGGGTTACAGACCTATTCCACCACCCCTAGCATCTAATGTACCTGCTGTTACACATATATGGATATAAATGTGTGTGTGTGTGTGTGTGTGTGTGTGTGTGTACACATAGGTTTTATAGACAGAGAGCCTTGAAGACGAGATGAGGGTACTGATACACACCTACGCCTACAGTCCTAGCTTCTCAGACTGAAGCTGAAATATGACTGCCCAAGAGATGGAGGCAAGCCTGAGCAGCACATCCAGATTCTGATTAATAAGAATAATGGGGGGAGGCTGGAGAGATGGCTCAGAGGTTAAGAGCACTGTCTCTTCTTCCAAAGGACCTGAGTTCAATTCCCGGCAACCACATGGTGGCTCACAACCATCTATAATGTGATTTGGTGCCCTCTTCTGGCCTGCCGGTGTACATGCAGGCAGAATACTGTATAATAAATAAATAAGTAAATAAATAAATAAATAAATAAAAAGAAGAGTGGAAGAGGGAATGGAAATACTGAAGGAGGAAAACTACACACTTGAGCCTATTCCTAAAAACAAAAACAAAAAACAATAAAAAAAAAAAACCTGCAAGTTAATGTGCCCCAGGCTGAACCACTCCGGGATGGGATTCCCTACGGCATCTGCTGACCCTTAACACCCACGCTACCATCCAATGGCGTCACACGGGAAGCAGGCATCAATCAACGAGGCCCTCGTTCCATCAGTCACCAGAGGGGGTGGGGGGACGACAGAACCCAGGTAAGTGAGTACGGGGCTCCGCCCTCCTCCCACCCAAAGCGTCACGGCCTGGGCCACCACTTTCTAACTTGACGGAAGGCCTTCAGAGGGCTTTGGAACTGCGCCTCGAGCCTCCCACCCTGGCCCGCCCGCGCGCGCGCGCGACTCCGGGCCTGGCCTCGTGGCCACAGGGCCTGAGGGGAGCGAGTGTCAACAGTTCCCACGTGCAGGACACCGAACTATGCCACTGACCCGACAGGTCTCCTCAATACTGGACCCTTCGCCCACGGTGGCCACCTCGCCCACACTTGTGGCCATGGCCGCGGCCTCAGCCTTTGTGCGCCTGCGCAGAGCTCCCCGACAAGCGCAAACCAGAAAGCGCGGGAACGCGATGGTTCCAGGATCCGACGGGAAGCCGTGAGGTTCAAATCTCGCCAAGTTTGCGCTGCATTCTGGGCCTCTGGATCCAGGGATGAAGTGGACCCGGCTCCACTTAAGCTCTTCTGCTTCCGTTGTGTTTCAAACCTGTGACCTGCAAAGTGAGGCCTGGATGTCTAGTAGAGTCGGTTCTTTCTTGTTTAGGGAAAAGATGCTACAACTAAATCCACACCCTTTCTGTGAGAAACTGTACAGCTGCCAGCAGCACCTCATTCCTTGGCCCCAAGCTTAAAGCATGCATCTTTGTATCCACAGAAGAGTTATTTTGGCCAGGCAACTGAGAAGTATGAAATAACCGAAATCTGAACATAGATGGCCTGACACGCCGGTTATCCCAACACTTTGGTGGTAGTAGGAGTTCAAGACCCATCTTGCTACATAGTAAGGGAGAAGCTAGCCTGGGCTACCTGGGGAAGAAAAAAAATCAAAATTAAATAAACAAAGTTTGGGGGGCTGGAGAGGCTCAGAGATTAAGAGCACTGTCTGTTCTTCCGAAGGTTCTGAGTTCAATTCCCAGCAACCACATGGAGGCTCCTAACCGTCTATAATCAGATCTTGTGCCCTCTTCTGGCCTGCAGGTGTATATGCAGGCAGAGCACTAAATAAAAATTTTTTTTTTAATTAAATAACCAAAGTTTGGAAGAATATTCTAATCTAATCATTCTAATATATGTCTAGTCTGATGCCGTAGGGTTTTGGCTGTCACTAAAGTTAGCACACCTGTTAAGACTTCTTTCATGTGGAGTTAGCATGTTCCCACTTGTGCTGGATGGTTTTATGTCAATTTGACACAATCTGAAGTCATAAGAGGAGGGAACCTCTATTAAGAAAGTGCCTCCAGGCAGGTGGTGGTGGCGTACACCTTTAATCCCAGCACTTGGGAGGCAGAGGCAGGTAGATCTCTGTGAGGACAGCCAAGGCTACACTAAGAAACCCTGTCTCAAAAAAACAAAAAAAAGCCTCCACAAAATCAGATTATAGGCAGGCTTGTTTTTTCTTCCTTTCATGATGATGATGATGATGATGATGATGATGATGATGATGATGATGATGATGTTTTTCCAGACAGTTTCTCTGTGTAGCCCTGGCTGTCCTGGACTCGTTTTGTAGAGCAGGCTGGCCTCCAACTCACGGAGACCTGCCTGCCTCTGCTTCCCAGAGTGCTGGGATTACAACCATGCACCACCATGCCCAGCTTTTTGCTTTGTTCTGGCTTTTTAAGACAGGGTTTCTCTGTGTAACAGCCCTGGCTGTCCTGGACTCACTTTGTAGACCAGGCTGGCCTCGAACTCACAGAAATCCACCTGCCTCTGCCTCTGCCTCTGCTGGGATTACAGGCAGCACCACCACGCCGGCTGATAAGGCATTTCCTTAGTGATTGATAGGGGAGAACCCAACCGATTGTGGATAGAGCCATCCCTAGGCTGGTGGTCCTGGGTTCTATAAGAAAGCAGGCTGAGCAAGCCATGAGGAGCAAGCCAGTAAGCAGCACCCCTACGTGGCCTCTGCATCAGCTCCTGCCTCCAGGTTCCTGCCCTATTGCAGTTCTTGTCCTGATTCCCTTTGATGATGAACAGTAATATGGAAGTCTAAACCAAATAATCCCTTTCCTCCTCGACTTGCTTTTTTGGTCATGGTGTTTTATTGTAGCCATAGAACCCCTTAGACACCACTGCCAGAACTGTGTGTTTTGCATGCAGGAGGACCAAAGTTTTCCCCAGCATTGTGCTGGGTCAGGTTATTTTCCTCTCTTATCACTACACTCCTCTCTCTCTCTCCCTCTCTCCCTACCCTCCCCTCTCTCTTCCCCCCCCTCCCCTACATCTGTCCTAGAACGCTGCAACGGTCTCCTCTACACCTCTACACCTGTCCCATAATGCTGCGCCTGCATCAGGACTCCAGGCACTATGCTGGGGAAAGCGAGGCGGGAAACACTGCCCCTCTGCAGTTGTCAGCTCCGGGCTGCCTGGATGACATCCTTCCTTCTGGGTCTCAATTCTGCCCAGGGAAGCCCCGCGGAGTTCCAGACCCTGGGTGAGTGGAGGTCGCTCTCCCGACAGCTCTTTGTTAGCTGTGCTTAGACTGTAGTCTGCATCAAACCAGCGGTAGGCGTCTTGCTGGCAGAGATCTGATCCCTCCACGCCAACGGCCTGAACTTGGACCACCCACAGGACATACTTCAGCAGCAATGCTGCAGCGTCCGCTCGGGCCGCAGCCACGCGGGTTCCCTGGGCGCTTGGCGCGCCGGTGACGCCATCACCCGCGCGCCACGGCCTGGGCGCAGGCGCAGTACAGATTGCTCGGCGGCGAGCGGCACGCGCGCAACCCGGGGATGCTGGAGCGGGTGCGATGGCTCCCGCCATGCAGTCGGCCGAGTTCCAGTTCGCCCAGCGGCTGGCCTCCAGCGAGAAGGGAGTCCGCGACCGCGCCGTGAGGAAGCTGCGGCAGTATCTCAGCGCGAGAACGCAGAGTGACACAGGTGTGGGCCCAGGTCCGCGCCACGGCGCGCGGCGAGGGTCGCGCAGGTGGGCACGGGTGGCGGCGGCTGCTACGGGCTGTGCGGCGGAGCTCCAGATCCAATCTCAGCACTGGCTTAGCTCACCGAGGCTCATTTGTGTTTCTGGATTTCTTCCTTGCATAGTACCTGCAGGCGGTGGGGTGCGGAAAAGAGTTGAGGCTGTATTCGTGCCCCGGAGGAACTCCGGCAGTGTGGTTTCAGGACTCGTGCCAATGCGATGGAGCATGCTGGAATGCGGGGATGTATACCAGTAGTGGAGAAAAGTGCAGGAGAAAGTCCCTATAAAGGAAGCCTCCTGTGTTCTGTGAGATTTTGACAGGAGGAAGCCAGCCAGGCAGACGAAGTAAAGAACTAAGTGTGCCCCGGGCCAGAGAAATCAGTAAATTGGCGCGCAGGGCGTGTTCAGGTGAAGTTGAGCCTGGGAGCAGTGTGGCGAGACCACTGGCGTTTTCGTTTGGATTTTAACTGCCGTTGAATGCATTGCAAGATTTTATTTAAGCGATCCAGAATAGATTTTCTCTTGGGTGAGCACATAAGGTCTGGACTGCAGAGTGCTGTGGAGATTTCAGGTTGCAGCCAGTTGCTTAAAGTTTGAGTTACGTGTTGTTAAAATTGAAATCTGGAAGCGATTGCCCAGCGGTCCGAGTCCCAGTACCCGCATGGCAGCTCAGAACCATTTCCTGGAAAGGAGTGACCTCTGCTGACACCAGGCGTGCACGTGGTGCGCAGACACACAGGCAAAACATTCATACACCGAAAATAATTTGTTTTTTTGTTTTTGAGACAGGGTTTCTCAGTGTAGCCCTAGCTGTCTTGGCTTCGAACTCAGAGATGCGCCTTCCTCTGCCTCCTGAGTGCTGGGTTTAAAGGCGTGCACCACCAAACCTGGCCAGAAAATAAATCTTTTAAAAATGGTTTTTGATTGAAACCTGCCCCCGTATGATAGCTCACACCATTAATTTCCAGCACTTGGAAGGGGGCGGGCAGCCAAGGCCGTAGAACAAGCAAGACCTTGTCGCCGAAAACAGAGGAGAGAGACTTTTTGAGAAGTCTGATAGAGGAATAAAATCTAAACTTATTGTGGGTTTTTTGTTTGTTTGTTTGTTTGTTTGTTAGTTAATTATGTTGTGTGCACTTGTGAGCACTCGTGTGGAAGTTAAGTTTCGAAAGTTGTCTTTTCCACCATGGAATCCTGAGGTCAGACACAGGTAGTCAGCCTCTCTTACCAACTGCTACTTACCTACCCACTGAGCGGTCTTGGCAGCTGCGCTTCCTCCCCACCACCCCACCGCCACTCACCCGTAACATTTCTGTTAAGGATTGCCCCAGGAATTCGGCGTGCCCTCATGTTTTCAAGTTTCCTGTATACATGTATGTGCTGGTAGTCCCTAAACCTAACTTGTTGGCACAGGTGGACCTTTGCTACATAGACACACCCCTCAGATTAGTGCGGCTAACCTGGTGCTCTGCCTGGCTGTCCCATGAGTGCCTCAGTACCAAAACTGGGGTCCACTCCCTCTCCCCAAAACACACACATTGTCTCTTTGTCCTGCCTTCTTGATAGCCTGAATTACCGTTGCCTTAACCAGAAGTTCCTTTGTATTACCTAGATTTCTGCCCATCTATTCCCCAGCTAATCTCCTTAACTACATTGTGCCTTCTGTTTGGTTGGTTGGTTTTGTTTTGGTTTGGTTTTGTTTTTCTGGTTTTGTTTTGGGGGAGGGGTGTTTTGGTTTGGTTTGGTTTGGTTTGGTTTTTCCAAGACAAGATTTCTCTGTGTAGCCCTGGCTGTCCTGGGACTCACTCTGTAGACCAGGCTGGCCTGGAACTCGCAGAGATCCACCTGCCTCTACCTCCTGAGTGCTGGGATTAAAGACATTCGCTGTCAAGCTGGGCTTCCATGTGTCTTTAATCTGCCATCCACAAACCAGCCCAGGTCATTTTCCTAAAGCAAATCTCGTCTTAGGAAGGTCACAGTCTGCCAGTCGTGGTGTCCTCGCCTGCTCTTCTAAGTCAGTAGTCCTTAAGCCCCTCGAAGGCTGAGCGCTCCAAGCATAGTTTCTCACCTCCCTGCCTTTGCCGTCCCGCTGTTCTGCAAAGAGTTCTACCCTTCTCCTTTAGCAGTATCGCTTCTGAGGGAAATCTTCCTTTAGTGTCTCCCCCACCTCATTGTTACCCCCAGAGTTATAAAATAAGTTTTCCTTTTGTAGTACTTAGATAAATGGGCGGGGTGGGGGTGGGGGGTATTTGTTTTGAGACAGGATTTCCCAGAGCCAGGACTGGTCTCTCTCTGCTAGCTATGTACAGATACATAACTTTGTTTCTGGGTTCAGTGGCTTGTATCCTTTTCCCCTAAGCACTGTAAGCTTCCATTTGTTTTCTTAGCCATAGGTAAAAGCATAGAGCCTTAGCAGGGCCCTCTGGAGGCCAAAGCAAAAGAGTATAATACATCTGGACCCGAGACTGCCAGAGAGCATGCTCCTTAGACCCCTGTAGAGAACAGCCTAGGACTTGGAACACCGAGACGTCATAAGAGCCCGAAGCCATTGGCGCACCCCAGCACCCCAGGATCCTTCCTGGTTTAGCGCCATCCCACCAGGCTTGCTTATCTTGTTCCCCCCTTCATCATCATGGCCAGTTTGTGGAATGTGGTGCGCCTTCAAAAATATTAAATAACTGTAGAGGGCTATAAAGATGGCTCGGTGGGTTAGAGCATCTTGCTTTTTGTTGTTTGAGACAGGGTTTCTCTGTGTAGCCTTGGCTGTCCTGGACTCACTTTGTAGACCAGGCTGGCCTCGAACTTACAACGATCTGCCTGCCTCCGCCTGCCTCTGCCTCCCGAGTGCTGGGATTACAGGCGTGTGTGCCAACAAGAGCATCTGTTCTGTGGCGAGCCAAAGTTCCAGTCCCAGCACCTACACGGTGGCTCATGACCATCTATAACTCCAGTTCCAGGGCACCTGACACCCTCTTCTGACCTCTGTAGTCATGGCAGACACACACGGTGTATGTGAGTGCAAGTAAAATATACATATGCATAAAATAAACTGCGGGGACTAGGACAGTGGCTCCATCAGTAATGTACTTGTCACATACCCATGGGACCTGAGTTCAGGTGCTCAGCCTCCATCTATAGGCCAAGTGTAATCCTGGTGTAGCCTTGATGGCTAGACAGTCTAGCCAACATAATGAGTTTAAGGTTCAGTGAGATGACCTGTCTCGGAATGTTAGCTGGAGAGCTAGTGAGGAAAATACCTGACATTGACTTTTGACCTATATATGCGTGCAATGCAAATAAATAAAAACTGCAGAGTAAATGTCTTTTTTCTCTGTGTAGCCTTGGCTGCCCTAGACTCGCTTTGTAAACCAGGCTGGCATCGAACTCACAGCGATCTGCCTGCCTCTGCCTCCCGAGTGCTGGGATTAAAGGCGTGCGCCACCACGCCCAGCTAAATGTCTTTTTTTAAGGTTTTTTTTTTTCTTTATTATTTATACAGTGCTCTGCCTGCGTGTACACCTGCAGGCCAGAAGAGGGCATTAGATCACATTATAGATGGTTGTGAGCCACCTTGTGGTTGCTGGGAAATGAACTCAGGACCTCTGGAAGAGCACTATCTGCTCTTGACCTGGGTTCAATTCTCAACACTCACAGGGGATCTGAAACCCTTACACAGACGTTCATGCAGGCAAAAAAGAAAACATTCAATGGTAATAATAATCGTGGGATAAGAAACTGCAAGTGCCTGGCATTACTGTACCCGATCATAATAAAAGCACAAGTTGCTTTACATTTGCTACTCGTTGACAAGCTCAGTTTGTTTTTGCAACCTTGCATCTTGTTGGGAGATCTGACATTTTAGTCTTTCTGAAACACATAGCTGTCTGTGAGCAGCATAAATAGATAGCTTTGTGGTCTTTACTGTCATGAAACGGTCACTGTGTTTAGTTTAGTTCATAGTGCCTCGTGAGTCCTGGTGTGGTCACTTCTAAGTGCAGCAAACATTTATGAAGCACCATGTCCTACTGTGTGCACTGTCCTTGGCACAGGGTATACAGCAGTGAACCAAGCCGGCAGTCCCTGCCTGTGTTAGCAGTTCTCAGCCTTAAACATTTAACAGAGCTATGGCGCATCTTAAAACCAACCCGATGGCAGTTGTGTTTATTAGTGTCAGTAGTGCGCGTGTGGAGCACACACAATGTGAGAGATGGATGTGCCACAGCACATATTTGGGGGTCAGAAAACAGCACACGTTTGGGGGTCAGAAAACATCTTTGTAGAGCCAGTTCTCTCCTTTCACTTTGACTCAGACTCAAAAGCTGGACCTCTGGCCACCAGGTTCGTGTGGCCAGCACCTCTAACCAGCCGAGCCCTTCCCCAGCCCCGGCTTCTTCCTTTTCTCCCAGCACTCAGGCAGCAGAGGCAGCAGATCCCTGGGACTCACAGGACAGCCTGCCTGGCCTGCTCGATGAGTTAGTTCTCCAGGCCTGTAAGGGAAACTACAACAACAGGATGGATGGACACACATACACATGAAATACCCAATATCCGGGGCTGAGAGATGGCTCAGAGGTTAAGAGCACTGTCTGTTCTTCCCGAGGTCCTGAGTTCAGTTCTCAGCAACTACATGGTGGCTCACAACCATCTAGAATGTGATCTGGTGCCCTCTTCTGGCAGGTGGGCACACATACAGGCAGAACATTGTATACAAAATAAATAAGTCTTTAAAAAAAAAAAGAAGTACCCAATATCCAAGTGTTGTTCTTCTGGCCTCCATGAATATGTGTGTGTATGTGTGTGTGTACACACACACACATACACACACTCCACAAGGAACTGGGATAAATGAGTGGGGCTAAGTTAAGAACGAAATCAACCACAATGATATTAACCTTGGGAAAGCACTCAGCCTTGGCAGTGCTCCTGTGTGCTCTTGCTTTGATGCTAACCCTATGCCACACGTAGACTGAGGGAACTGAGCCCGCGCCAACAATGTGCCTCCACCAGGCTGTGTCACCCTCTTCAGTACAAATTACATAGGGTGTGCTGTCCCTGAGCTCCTGTTTCTGCCTGCTGCCCCAGGCCTGCGGTCAGTCTGTTGACATCACTATGTTTCATTGTGGAAGCCTGGGGTAGTTTTGCCTGTGATCGCTGTGAGCTATCCAGAGATGTGGGTGCACTGAATTGTCACTAACCATTGGCTTGTCATATTGGTGCCCTTAGAAGAGCCATCTGGAGGTCTGTGGGCACAGTTTATCGTGGAGCACTTAGTGTATGTGAGACCTTGACTCCAGTCTCCAACAGAGAGTGGGGGGCACCAGGAGGTAGTGTGTACATGTGAAAGGCGCAGGTTATGGTAACACATCCCACACATGTACCTGTGCTGTTCTGAGGTACATGTAATGGTTATGCACATAGAGACGATCTTCAGGGGTACATATCAGGCAAGTCCCAGTGTCCTTCTGGGGAGAAGCCGGTGAATCACACATTGACCACTGACCACAGCTTTTGGGATTTTATAAATATTTTGCAAAATGCATTTTCATTGCACATTTGGCCTAAGGTAGGATTGAGAGTTCACTACACACGCAGAAGGTAAGTTAAGACTGGTCAGCCAGACCCCACCCAGCATCTGTGCCACACATTTTAAGGGCAGAGAGATGTCCCTGTGCATCAGGCAGCCAGTGACACCAGAGCCCCAGTTTCTATGAAGGAGCTATGCTCCACTGAGTGCTCCCCAATCTTTCACTGTCCCCTGTGCAGACAGCAAAGGCTTGTATGCCAAGCCTAACCAAGACAGATATCCCAAGGGCACAGGCACCGTGTGTGAGGAGGTTGATTGCCCTGTCTCTGACTTGCTCGAGCCCTCATCGCTGGCACTCCTCTCCACGCCTCACCCCACTTCCTCCCTCCCTCTACAGCCTTGTTAGCCCTGAAGGGACGAACAGTGCAGCTGGCAGGCAAGACCTGGAGTGCCCAGCCCTGGCCTCATGTGGAGCCAAAACCATAACCCTCTGCTGTGGCTCATTGAGGGCCACAGCTTCTCACTCGCTTTTTGGAGAGTTCTTCAGGTGTCAAATCAAAGCGCTAAGCTTGTGGAGGAATTTCAGCTCCCTCTCTCCCCCTCTACCCACCTTCCCTTCCCTCCCCCTCTCTTATTGAGGGGCATTTCGGATATTTGAAAGTGTCCTAGAGCCGGGCGTGGTGGTGCACACCTTTAAACCCAGTACTCGGGAGGCAGAGGCAGGTGGATCTCCCTGAGTTCGAGGCCAGCCTGGTCTACAGAGTGAGTTCCAGGACAGCCAGAGCTGTTATATATAGAGAGAAACCCTGTCTCGAAATAATAATAATAATAATAATAATAATAATAATAATAATAGTAATAATAATAGTAATAATAATAGTAATAATAATA
>OU015751.1:6050639-6067113 GCA_907169655.1 Acomys percivali
GAGAGAGAGAGAGAGAGAGAGAGAGAGAGAGAGAGAGAGAGAGAGAGGGGGGGGGGAGGGGAGGCCAGTTGTCGGCACAGGGAGTTATTCCTTGGGTTTCATCCACCTCTTCTTTTAAGATGGGTTTCCTCATTGGCCTGGAAGATGTCTAATTGGGCTAGGCTGGCTGGCCGCTGAGTCTCAGGGGCCCATCTGTTTGTGCCTTTCCTGTGCTTAGGCCCATACTGCCATGCCCAGCAGTTTTACATGGACACCTAGGGTTGAACTGAAGCCCTTGAATTTGAGTGGCATAAACTTGCCTGGCTAAGCACTTTGTTGGCATCTCACTGAATATAGCCCCACCACCACCACCACCACAACCACCACATGAAGCAGGGTACGAGATGTACGGCCAGAGGCCCTAGGGAGAAAACCAACACCAGGTTGATTCTGTCCCTCCTAGGAGCTTACCTTTGTTGTGAGGTGTTTGGCCCGTGCCCGTGAGAACTGCCCTTTAGTCAGGATCACACACTGTGTCTGTGGCTCCCCTCTGGCATACAGCTTCCATTCAGGATGTAGCTGTTTTGTGGGGGTTAGGGTTGTTCAGTATGGGGTTGGTACTGGGGATAGAACCTAGAGCCTCACATACAAAATAAAAGATGGGCATTCTTAAGACACTAATTCCATGTGTCTCCCCCAGCAGCAGTTGCTGGTGCACTGTTTTTAATTTTCTGCCTGGTAATGGGGCTTGAACCCAGAGCCTGGAGGGACTGAGCCATATCTATTCACGGATGTCAAGACTTGTGTCTTTGTCTTTGGATGTGTTTTGGCAGCACTGGGTGAATGCCTCAGAGACGGAGTCATTGGCAACAGAGAAAGAGACAGCTGTGCAGCCTTGAAGGATTCAGGGTCACCTCTCCAGGTGGGGGCGGCTTTTGCTTTTTATAGAATGTGGGTTGGCCTGGGGTGGCTTGGCTAGAGAATTAGGGTCAGAGCTCATTAAGCCACAGGGCCTGAAATGTAAAGTCTTTATAATCCCTTCTGTAGTTAACTCCTTAGAATGAGCTTGTGGGGACAAATTTAAAAGTGAGATTTTAGGCTGATGTGATGTCGCATACATGGAATCTCAGGAGAGTCTCGAGTTCAAGACCAGCCTGGGCTGTCTAGTAATCTGGTTCAAAAAAAGAAAAAGAAGCCAAGCGTGGTGGCACACACCTTTCATCCCAGCACTCAGGAGGCAGAGGTAGACAGTTCTCTGAATTCAAAGGCAGCCTGGACTACACAGAGATCCTGTCTCAAAAATAAACAATGAAAGATATGTGAGGTGGGATTTTGAAAGACACCAATTCTCATTTTCTAATCACTGTTGTCTGTTTCCTTTGTGCAGCAATACCAGCCCTCATACTTTTCTCTGGGAAGGGGGTTGTTTTGGTTTTGAAGCAGAATCTTGCTATATAGTCCTGACTGGATTGGGACTCAGAGCGACCCTTCTGCCCCCAAGTGCTGGGAATACAGCTGAGCACCACATGCCAGGCTTCCAGTTTGGGATTTTGCTTGATTAGTTGCTTGGTTATAGGGTATTTCTACTGTGTAGCCTTGGCTGTCCTGGAACTCTATATAGACCAGGCTGGCCTCGAACTCACAGAGATCCGCCTGCCTCTGCCTCCCTAGTACAGGGATTAAAGGCGTTCACCAACACACATATACTACATTACACACCACACACCACACAGTGTACTTTGAAAAAGTAAGACTTTTCTAAAATTGAGAACCCAGGACAAACGTAAAAACAGCTCATTGGGCCAATTTTGCTCCATGTTTGAGAGCACAGATAGGAGAGGACTATTCCCTAAAACACATAGACGGTGATTGTTTCGCCACCACTCACGTTTCCTGTCTCTTCATGGTAGTTTGACTATAAGGCTGTTGCTGATCGACTTCTGGAAATCGCCAACTCGAAGAGCACGCCTCCATTCAACCGGAAGCGACTCTGCAGACTGATCAGAAAGTAAGTAGCAAGTGAGAGCCTATGGCCACACCAGCACTCCCACGTGCTTAAGTGTAACTGTGTGTGAGTGTGTATGCACACACGCACGTATGTGGATGCCTACAGCAGCCAGAAGAAAGTAGTCCCATAGGTCCCCTGGAGTTACAGGCAGTTGTGAGGCGCCCAGTGGGGATCAGGCGCCTACTCAGTCCTCTGGATCCTTTGAGCCATCTTTGCAGCCGCTCACCTCCTTTGTCTTTTTTACCCTTTCTCGTTGCATTCATAGCCACATAGCAAACATGTGAACTGAAGTCAGGAGGGGAGGCAGCCTTGCTTACCCCACACAGCTATAGGGCCGTGGTGCCACTGTGCTCCTCTCATGTCACCTGCTGGCATGCCACAGGAGGGAGGGAGAGGTTCAGCTAGTCACCTTCACCCTCACCTTCCAGGCAGTCCAGGAGTCAGCATCAGTGTCATTGGGACCACAGTGACATGGGTGATTGGCCAGAAAGCCAGCTGGTGCATTCTGACTGACTGGTCACGCCCTTTGTTTAAGTTAGCAGGTACTGCTCTGAGCTCTACCTTTTATATTACGGGTCCTGTAGAAGGGAGCTAGGGACATGGCCCAGTGAGTAAAGCCCTTGCCACGGAGTAAGAAAACGTGAGGGCTCGGGAGTTTGGGTCCTCATACCCGTGGAAGTGCCCAGCAGCCGTGGAGGCTCATATCTAACCCCAGCACTCATGAAGTTCAGCAACTCACTTGCTTGGGAGGCAGAGATGGGACTCCCAAGTAAGCTCTGCATTCAAGTGAGAGCCCCTGCCTATGTCTCCACATGCAAATGTGCACACACACCAAAAAGTGGCATTTTAAGAAAGGAGACTCTCAAAGATGGCATCCGTAAGTCCTCATGTTTTATAGCAGGGTCTCTAAAGGTCTCCAGTGTGGATGCCGGGCCTGCCTTGCCCTCCCCAGCCACCCACCCCAGCCCCACGCACATCCATCCTATCCTCAGCTTTGATTATTTGGTCTGATGCACAAAGAGAACCCTACTGGGCCGAGTTCCCTGGACATAGCAGTATGTTGAGCTGTCTCCTTCAGAAACAAGTGAGAAAAAGAATGGGTTTCTTACAGCCAGGTGTGGTGGTACATGCCTTTAATCCCAGCACTTGGGAGGCAGAGGCAGGCAGATCTCTGTGAGTTCAAGGCCAGCCTGGTCTACAAAGAGCCTGGGATAGCCAAGGCTACACAGAAAGACCCTATCTCAGGGGGAAAAAAAGAATGTGTTTCTTGCTATTTTGTGTGCCGAGAGGTTCTGTAGCCACTGTGCCCATACAGTGCTGGTGGAATTCAGGTGCCTTCACCCTAGGTTTCTGCCTCCCCAATTCATCACACCCTCGGGGAGCTGCTCTCCCCTTCCTGTGGACAAGAGGGGGAGGAAGGGCACATACATCCCTGCTGTGTGCTCAGAACCAGCCTTGAACTCTGAGCTTCCATGCGTTCTTTTCTTTTTCAGGTTCCAGGACCTCTCTGAAGGTAAGAAGAGGTAGACTGTGAGTTAGCATGTTCTCGCGCCGTACACACCCACCCAGGGCATGCAGCCAGAGCCTGAGACATAGTATTGCAGGCCTTCTCTGGAAAGTAGCTTACGGGGTGGCCGCCCTCACCTAAGCTGGCATACCTAAGCAAATACCCTTGAAAATGCCACAGGTGCAAGACCCTTTGCACCCTCTTTCCATCCATCTGGTACCTCCTGTGTGGGGATAATGTGGTATTTGTTTACATTTTTATTGGTGCTTTCTACAGTTTATGGGGGAAGGGAAGGCAGGAGAAGTGGTTCAGTGGTCAGTTGCTCTTCTAGAAGACGCAGGTTAAATTCCAGAACCACACAGTAGCTCACAACCACCTTTAACTCCAGATCCAAGAGGTCCAATCCGTGCCCTCTTCCGGCATCTGATACACATGATACACAAACACACATGCAGGCAAAACACTCCTACGGGTTTTTTAAAAGGCCAGGCTAGGAAGATTACAATCCTTTCATCAAGAAGAAAATCCTGGTTTCTCAAAACCTTTAATTTTCTTTTAGAACACTTGTCCCCAGGGTAAGGTGCTATTAGCTTGGCTAAACCTGAGCAGACCATGGGCTGGAGAGATGGCTCAGAGGCTCTTCCAAAGGTCCTGAGTTCAATTCCCAGCAACCACATGATGGCTCATAACCACCTATAACAAGATCTGGTGCCCTCTTCTGGTACACATGAGGGCAGATACTGTACAAATAATAAATAAATATATCTTTTTTTAAAAAACAAAACCTGAGCAGGCCAGTGAACCAGCTGTCCTGTTCCTTGTGCGCTGGGTGGGCTCACAGAGTCAGAGCAAATGTAATGCTAACTAGCCTGAGACGCCTGCCAGTCACTACCCAGTGTGTATTCTGGCCAGGAGCCTCTGAGTTAGTTAGGACAAGCGGCTGGATATACAGGTGGATAGAGCGGAAGTCAGAGGGAGTCTTAGCTGGGTGGCTTAAAGGGGCCCAGGGCCTGGACTGCTGCAACAGTACAGAAAAGCCTTGGAGGCTGACCAGTGTCCCTTTGACACCTACAGTCAATAGTGCTCCACTCGGTTTTGCTGAAGACATTCCTACTGATGAGAATGGTCAAGCCCTCAGTCAGAAAAGGCACAAGAAAAGAAAGAAGCTTTTAGAGAGATCCTCCTTGGAAGGGGAGAAAGGTAAGCTGCAAAGCCTTCAGTCTCAGGGCTGAAGAAGGCTCACCTCCTGCTCATATCCGGGTAACTCTGCCCTTGAGGTCTGGGAAATTGTGAGGTAGTGTTCTCATGAGTCATTAGCATAGCAAAAAGTTTCAAGTTTGTGTTTTGGAATTTGGTTGGCTTGGGAAAGGGGGGGGTGTTCTTTGAAGTAGGGCCCTCTTATGTAGCGCAGGTTTGCCTCTCAAACTCACGATCCCCTGCCTCTGCCTCCAGGGTGCTGGGGTGCTATGCCAGTAGTGCCAGGCCCACAGGTTTTTTAGCTGCTGTTATTTTCTGTGCAGCCACTGTTGTCACCGCACATGTGCAGAGGCATCTGCTATTGGACAGCAGCTTTAGGTAGCATGGGAAAGACTAGAGTTCCAAACGCTGCCCTTTGTTGCAACTTTTGGTTTTGGTTTTGTGGGTAGTTACATTTCTCTGTGTGTGTCTGTCTGTCTGTCTGTGGATTCTGACTTTAAATTTGTTAGAAACCTAGGCTAGCAAGGTGGCTCAGAAGATAAAGGCACTTAACTGCCAACCCCAGGTTCAGTCCCCAGGACCCACATGGCTTTACACGAGTTGTCCTCTCACCTCCACATGTACAAAATAAAACAAAAGCTAGTTTCTATTTTGTATATTTATTTATTTATTTAATAATTAGGGCCTGGGGAGATAGCTCAGTGATTAAAGAACCACTGCCTACTCTGACAGAGAACAGGTTCAGTTCCCAGCACCCACATGTCAGCTTAGAACTGCCAGCAACTCCAGATTCAGGGGGTTCAACACCTTCTTCCAGCTCCTAGAAGCAGTACACATACATGTATACATGAAACAATATAAAAATCATTTTTAGGCCGGGTGTGGTGGCTCATGCCTTTAATCCCAGCACTCGGGAGGCAGAGGAAGGTGGATCACTGTGAGTTCGAGGCCAGCCTGGTCCATGAAGCTAGCCCAGGACAGCCAAGGCTACACAGAGTGGGGGAGGGGAGAAAATCTCATCATACACCCATTTCTACTGAGATATACTTGAGGAAGATTTCGGGTCACAGGAGAAGGGAAGTAGGACCAGCTAACCTAACTAGCCACAGTCGGAACCTTTCTTACCATGTGACCAGCCTTCGGTACTGTCCCCAGCACGACAAGAAAGTAGTCCCAGCTGCACATATATAATCAGAGCACTCAGGAAGCTAAGGACCCTTGCACATGTGAGGCTAGCTGGGGCTACTGTGACCACACACCTGACTAGAAGTAACTTAAGTGAAGAAAAGCTTGTTTGGGCTGTGGGTTAAGGCACAGTGGGTCATGGTGGGGACGGCATAGCCGTGGGAGCATAAAGCAGCTTATTTATGTCTGGCCACACCAGGAGAGAGCAGGGTCAGGCCTATAAACCTCAAGGACTTGCTCCAGCCTTCCCAGAGGTTCTGCAACCTCCCCAAATAGGGGTCAGGGGTTCAAATACATGTGCCTAATGTGTGTGAGCCAATGCACACATGTCCACCAGCACCAAGGCCAGGAGTCAGCCTCAGGCATCTTCCTCCATTGTGACAGAACCGCTCACTTATCCCAGCACTCTGCAGAGTGGCTAGGGTGGCAGGCCGTTGAGCTTCGGGGGCCCACCAATTTTACCCTGTGCATACACACGCACACCCCATCCCCAGCACTGGGTTACAGTCACATTTCTCCACACTTTGCTGCTAGGGCTGCTTTTTTTCTTTTCTTCCCCCCCCCCCCCCAATACGGGGTTTCTCTATGTAGCCTTGGTTAGTGTGGACTCATTTTGTAGACTAGACTGGCCTCAAACTCATATCAACCTGCCTGCCTCTGCTTCCTGAGTGCTGGGATTATAGGTGTGCACCACCACACCCAGCCAGACTTAGCTTCCTATGTGGATGCTGCAGATTCAAAGTCAAGTCCTCATACCTTGACAGCACGCACCTTACCTGCTAAGCCATCTACCCAGCCCCACCTCTGGGTATTTTAATTCCAGACCTTAACAGCTGTGTGGTAAGACCCTGTCTCTGAAAGTGTGTGCTCTCCACTTGTATTTCCATCACTCATGAGAGGTAGGCAGGAGGATCAGGAGTCCTGCAGCAGCCTTGGCTGCACAGCAAATTTGAGGCCAATCTGACCTTCATGAGACCGTATCTCAAAAAAACAAACAGAACCCAGGCTACCAGCCATCCCGAGAGTTCTCAACAGGGCCAGCCCGCTGCTCATTGGTCTGCATTTCTGTAGGTAACACAGTCTCTTCTGCTGGTGAAGAGGTCAGTGGAGGCCACGTTCACAAGAGGAAAAGGAAAAAGAAGAAGAGGAGCCACTTCCAGTCTGAGGCTCAGGACCTGGATGCTGTGGCCATGCCCCCAGCACAGAGTGCTGGCAGTGAGCCTGGTGCTGCCCAGAGGCAGGCCCCACAGGCCTGTGTGACTGCGCCTGCAGCAGAGGCTGGATCCAGCATTAGAGAGAACAGCCCCCAGCCAACACCCATTGCGCCCATGCACAGTAAAAGGAAACGGCCAAGAAAGAAGAGCCTGAGGGCCCACAGAGAGATCTGGAAATCCACCACTTTACCTCAGGAGGACGCGTCAGAGAATGGCCCTGTCATTGGACATCCTCAGAGCTCTGCTGCTTGCGTTTCCTCCTCAGGAGGTGTCCAGGCCCAGAAGAGGAAACGGAAGCTCGGAGCTCTCCCTATTAGCAATGTTGGCCTGACCGTGCAGAAGGCAGATACCCCAGCAATCCTAGTGGAGGGGAAAGGTGACCAGACCACCCTGCCCCGGTGCAAGAGGTCACAAAAGAAGAGACCGTCCAGCAGCCTTGACCTCTGTGATCTGTCCAGTCAAAAAACAGGAGTCTTAAAAAAGAGGAAAAAGGTGAAGAAGATGTCAAATTTGGTAGAGCACAACGGAGTGTTGGAGTCCAGCGCTGGGCAGATCCAAGCTCTGGTAAGGTGGGAGGGCCGGGAGTTTGTGTGCTAGGCTTGAGTGGGTATGCTCAGAGGGCTCGGCTGCCTGCTAGGGGTGAGGCATAGGGACAGCTACACTTGAGCGAAGCCACAGTCAAAATACACTGATTGATAACACTACTCACCAAAAAACAAACGGCAGCTTCCTGTCTCAGTGGCCAAGTGCAGGTGCTCCATTCAACACGATCACTCCCCACCCATCGAGTCAGAAAGGGTTAAACATGAAGCTAAGAAACTGTCAGAGCTCCCACCGTTCATCCAGGCCAGGCCCTGCCCTGCCACAAAGAGGAAGCCCTGAGCTCTTACACTTGCAGGTTAATGAAAGGCTGTTCTTCCTCTATGGACTTGCAGGGCTATAAATAAGGACCCAAGCTCTTGTCTTGTGCCGTGTCTAGGAAACATACTGCCTCTGCCCAGCGTACACATGTGGCAAATACCATACCACACGCTCGCTGCTGTGGCCCACCAAGCCACCAAGATAGTGACTCCCTGGCACCGCTTTACTTTGTAGCCTGATTCTCATGGCCTTGGCAGCCAGTCTTGGAGTTGGGGGGATTGTTGGCTAGTTGGGGGGATTGTTGGCTAGTTGGGGGTCTAGGGAAGTTGCTGCTGTCTGCTCTCAGCCTTGGTTTGCTTTGGGGCATTGTGCTGCAGCAAGGGAGGCACCAGGCTCCAGCCAAGCAGCCCACGTGGCACTTCCACGCTCAGCCTCCCAGATGTACAGACCCCAGAGCACCTTCAAAGGGAAAATCATTCAGACCGTAGGACCTGTGTTAGAGCATAAAGTTACCAAAAAACGGGCTTTACTGCTGATAAGACATTGCGATCCCTGCTGGCATGGTACCAAGAATGAAGCAAGAAGTGAAGGCTGTGCTCTCCTGGGCAGGAGGCTTCCTAGCAGAGCTGGCACCAGAAACAGTGGGCTGTGGGCTAAGGGGCTCGGGTGGGTCAGCCTCCAGCACTTCTTCCCCGTGGATGTGAGCCTGGCAAGGTGCCTGAGATATCCGTCCCCCTTTCTCACAGCGAAGCAACAGGACTCTGAAGAAGCCGCTGAAGACGGAGGGCGACTTCGTGAAGTTCGACACCTGCTTCGTACCAAAGCCGCTGTTCTTCAGGAAAGCAAAGGGCAGCTCTGCCACCTGTCCCCAAGGCCCTGCTGTCCAGGTGAGGCCTCCACGGGGACACGCAGACAGCGTGCTGAGCTCAGGGCTATCAAATTTGGGGATTTTGATCTGTGATGGGGTCCCAGCAGTAGAGCATTTGCTCAGCAATGGATTAAGGCCTTGGGTGCTATCTCTAGCAAAGATTTTACATTCGTGTCCACTGCCCACTGAAGTAGACCGCATTTTAAGCCTGAGCTAATCAGTTGTGCATGAGCTACAAGTTGCAGCTTAGAAATCCTGGGCCTGCTGGACAGCTTGGCTGGCAAGTACTTGCCGCCCAGGTCTGACAATTTGTGTTTAATCCCCAGGACCCAAAGTAGAAGGAGAGAAGCAACTTCCAAAGTTGTCCTCTGGCCGGGCATGGTGGCGCACGCCTTTAATCCCAGCATTTGGGAGGCAGAGGCAGGCGGATCTCTGAGTTCGAGGCCAGCCTAGTCTACAAAGTCCAGGGCAGCCAGGACTAAAAGAGAAACCCTATCTTGAAGAAAATTTTTAAAAAGTTGTCCTCTGATGAACACTCACTGACGCGCCTGTCATGTGCACACCACACTGACCATACACATGAATAGTAATAACTTCTTTAAGATTCTGAGAAAAAATGAATGTGGGATTCCAAACATTCTTACCCTTCTTTGCTGTTTTTCACTGGGAATGTAGTGTCCAGCTTGGGAGATCTGTGTACACGTAAAAGTGGTCTTAAAGGTCAAGGGCAGAGGTGAGGTCTGGGAGTGGAGGCCATTTAGGCAGCATGCCGCCCCGTTAGCCTTTGTGTGTGTGCAGGTCAGGAAACACCGCAAGGGCCTTCCCTGGGTAAGTTCTTCATAAAAGTTCCCAGGAAAGGAGGCTGAGCACCTGTGTTACCATGGTTACTCCTTTGCTCTACAGCTGAATAAAACACCCTCCAGTTCTAAGAAAGTCACCTTTGGATTGAACAGAAACATGACTGCAGGTGAGTGGTAGTTTCTGGGAACCTTCCTTGGGACCAGCCCAATGACTGCAGGTGAGTGGGACCAGCCAGCTGGAGCTGGCTCAAGGCTCTTTGGCAGCCAGAGGTCCTCTTCTCCTGTCTGTTCCCCTGTCAGTAGTCAGGCAGGCAGTGCCAGTGTCCCTTTCCTCAGGTGGAGGGGGGGGCTGGGGTTATTTGGGTTTGGATTTTGAAACCATCTCCAGCTGGCCTAGAATTCACAAAGACCCACCACCTCTGCCTCCCTCCCCAGCGCAGAGGTTAAAGGCACACATCACCACACGCTGCTATTTATGTAGACAGTAGTGAATGAACATCCACAGCTTTGTTTACACGAGTGAGCATGCAAGCATGTGCGGGTTTGGAGAGCGAGCAGAGGGTGCAGGAGAAGCAAGGAGCACACACCTCAAGCTAAAACAGCCTCACCTCTAGAGCTGGAGGTGAAGGCAGGTCCCAGGCGGCTGCCTGTCACTGCTGCCCACACACACAGGACCCGCCAGCTCGCTGTATCGTGGTGTCGTGTGTGTTTCTGGGGCCTGGGATATGTGTGTCATAAACCCTGCATACCTGGAAGGAACAAACATGGCACCCGACTAACACTCTTTCCTTTCCTCTGGGACAGAATTTAAGAAGACAGACAAGAGTATCCTAGTCAGCCCCACAGGCCTCTCCAGAGTGGCCTTTAACCCTGAGCAGAGGCCACTCCACGGAGTGCTGAAGACCCCCACCAGCTCCCCGGCCAGCACTCCTCTGTCAGCCATGAAGCTACCAGCCTCCACCCCAAAGAGAAGGCCAAGGGCTGCAGACTTCTTCTGAGAGCCAGAGACTCTTTTTAAAGACTGCTTTTATACTGGATGTTCTATAAATTATAACTTTTAATGGACTTCTTAATTATTTTACAAATCCACATGAATGGGGCAAATATTCTGAACCCGAGCTGCTGCCCCCATGCCTCCTGCGGGGGCTGCAGACCATGGGTCTTGTCCAGAAGGACCAAGTGCTGTTGGTGTGTGGAGCCCTCCCAGGTGCCCATGGCTGTACCTGCCACAGTCTGCTGCCTTTCTGGGTATTTGTAATCTCAGTCGGCCTCCTTGTGAAAGCATGTCAGCTTTCAGGCCCCTTCTGTGGGCGTTCGTTCGGCTGGTTCTAGTGATGACTATTGAAACCAAATGAGCAATAGTGTAGCTTTTCTACGTGTGACCAGCAGGGGGTGGACAGGTATGGGGGGGGGAAGCCACTCGTCCAGGAGGCTTTTTCTCCTCTGCCCAGCCTGTACCTGTCCCTGACTTCCTACCTCTATAGCAAACCCAAAGTGTCTTTTCAGGAGGGCCAGTGCCCCCCAGACTGCTGCCCGCATTAGCACATTGTTTTTCAGGCCTGGGCCACTGTTCGTATGCTCAGTGAGCGAGCCCCTGCAACTGCTTTTTTTTTTCCCTCGAGGTTTGCACCAGCATTATCTGGACCCCAGGCTCTTGCCAGAATGGGAAATTAGCCACCCTGGAGTGCCAACTATATAAGCCCAGGGGCTTAGACAGCTCTTCCAGTGTGACTTAGAACAGAGCCGACTTCCACTGAAACGGATCTGACATTTTTGTTTTAGAGCAAAGCCTGTTTGGCAGTGGAGAGGATTGAACACCACAGGTTTTGCAGTGAGGAGCTGCAGGCTTGACATGGCAGAGCCACGTCCCTGGCTCTGAGCACTCAAAGCACTGTCAGTTTGCCTTCTGCACTGAGGGTACTCCTAGGGACCTCCTACTCTGTGTACCCTGTTGAGGGAGCCCCAGTTTTCACACTGCTGCTCCCCAGTAGGGGACTGCAGCTCACTGCCCCTGGGGTTGCAGAGTCCTGTGCCTCCCTGTAGCTTCGTACAGTCAAGGGGTCCGCTTCCGACTGACTCCTGAGGGACAGTCCCGTTAGGAGCAAAGCGGTGACTTTGTCCTTTGCCTGCTCAGTAATGAAATGTATCATTAGGGCCACAAGAATGGAGATATTATGCTATTATCATAATAGGTCATGTGCAGTGTAACTTGTGGTTGCGTGGGTACAGTCACATTCAAAACTAAAACCTGTGTAGAAAAAGTTAGGGTCAAGGTCACCTACGTTCATGGTGTCCAACAGTGTTCTGTTTTAAAGAGAGGTTATACAGCCAAGTGGTGTAGAGCAGGGTACCAGGCAGCAGTGGCAGAAACATCCTCACATCATTTTCATGCTAGCCACCCATCTTCAGGGACCAGCAAGCGTCCTGGAAGCACATCTGCCGAAACTGCTCCCAGGGCGGAGGGCAACCTCTGAGTGCTGTGTGCACAGGAAGACACTGCCACAGGAAGGAATGCATTTATAATGCCGCCTTTGTCCTTGATACATACTATTTTCTCAAGTAAAATTGCTGGTAGATTTGGAAGTCCAGAGAAGCAAATCGTAGTGCTAACAACCTGACTAGTGTTTGGGAAAGTAATTGTCTTCATCATTAATAGTGTGGATGTGGTCGGTTTTGCACAACTTGGTTTCAAACTGACTTTCTTTTCCTTCCCCGCCCCTCTTGTTTAAATAAGGTCATATTTTGTATCCTGTACTGGCCCCGCTCTGGTGGTTAGCCTGCCTCAGCCTCCCTAGAGCTGGGACACAGTCACCTTTCTCTCTGAACTGAAGCACAAGAAGAAGCACGGGGCATCCAGAAGCGGTCGCCTCCCGGAGAAGTGGTCTGTATCTTCTCTGGACCACAAGACTGCCCACGGCGCTGTTGGTTTACGATCAGACTGTAGTGGTGTCTCCAGGGCTTGTCGGTACAAGTCAAACCAAGACCAATTAAAAGAAGTATGGTTTTTATCCTCAGATTTGTCTTTGATGTTGACTTAGTGTGTATTAAAAATAGGCCTCTCTGGAAATGACTGTAATGTCACGGTCTGGAAGGTTCAGGCATCTGTTGTGTTTGAAGATGGGGTATGCCAGGTACTCGCAGTCTCTTCTCCCCAAGAGCTAGTGGGCTTGCTCAGCCAAGGCAGGTGGTTCAGTCTGTGACAGCTCACTGCCGTTCACTGTGTCTAAAGCAGAGCATCTGTGTCCCGAGTACAATTCCCCAAACTCCACCACAGGGAGGAAACTCATGCACCAACCATGTGAGATCAAAACTCAAAGGCAGCCAAAGAAAACTGACACGTGTACAAGGGAGACCCAGGAAGCTTATCAGCCAACCTCAAGAGAGACTGGGGGAGTGGAGATTGTAAGGGGCCCTTCGTGGGACAAAGCATTCAGGAAACCAGGAACCATTCATCGTACAAGAACGTCATTTTGACCTGGCATGATAGGTAGAACATGCCTTTGGTCCCGGTTCTGAGTTTGAGGCCAATCCGGTATACATAACAAATTCCAGACCAGCCAGGACTGCATAGAGAGACCCCTGCCTGAAAAATTAAAAACACTTCTTAGCTAGGGTGTAACTCAGTGATGGGATGCTAGTCTGTGGGCAGCCATGAGTTGACCTCCCACTGGATCACACACACTCCCAAGGGCTTTACTACTGTTGGGTTGTGCATCTTGAGGTAGGGGCAAGAGCAGCTCCCTTGGTCACACTCCACTGTCTAAAAGGGAGGCTGAGGACGTGGAAGGACCCACGTGGAGTGAGCCAGGGCACACACTATGCCACACTGTGCTAAACCTCTAGAGTGATGTGGATTTGAGAGCACAGAGCAAATAGCTTTTCCCTCTCAGCCCCAAAGCAGTTCTCCTTAGGCAGGAGGTAGTACCTCCCCCACCCCCTGCTTTGCCTTGATATACACCCCCCACCCCCCGAGGCTGGGGCTGTTTTGTGGCAGGATCTCCCATGGGCTCTAAAGTTTGGTAATGTCAGTCACTGACCATGACCTCTACTAGACATGACCTTTAGATGAGTCTCACCGACTTTATAGCCCACTGGGTAGACTCTGGCAGCCCTGGGGATGGTCCAGCAGGGGTCATGACCTTTCTGTGGCAAGTGCCTTGCTGATGGGCTGGTTACCCCCATACCTCTAGCCTTAGCCTCCCAGCTTCCTTGGGAAGCTAGCCTAGAAAAGGTCTTTACTTTAGGCTAGCAGTAAGGGAACACACATACACACATACTGCCAGCATCAAGATTGGATTCCAGAGGGCTGGAGGGACAGGCCTGGCAGCTCACAGTGGCTCTCAGTCACAGGTAAGCATGTTCTCTAAAACCACACTGAGCCAGCCACCATGGGGACAGCACATCCCAACAAGACATCATTGCCACAGAGGTCCTGGAGATTGTCAAGGACCAGCTGTCACTTGACTTCTCTGAAGCTGTGGGTATGCCTAGGACCTAAGAGGTCAGGACACCCTGAGGTTGCAGCCATTAGCCTGGTTTGCACAGCAAATGAACAGCTTTGGAAGGAATTTTGTTATTTTACCAACTCCCCAACTAAATACTATGTCTCCGGAAATGAAACCTGAGCCAGGCCAAAGCTTTGTCTAAAAGCACAGTGCAGCTGAGTCCATGGTCCCCACACTCGGGAGGCCAGGACTGGAGGGTCTCAAGTTCAGGCCTGCCTGGCTACATCAGGAGAGCTTGTTTCCAGCAACAAAATGAAGAAAATCACACTCAAAGCAGGAGGAAGAAAATAACGGGCTTGTGGTTTTTTGAGCCTACAAGTTGCCTGAACTTATCCTATGGCCTCCTGTATCCACTAGAGACCCCTGGGACCAGATAGGCCACCTCTGACACAGGAGAACACCAGCTGCCACCAAGCTTTTGGCCAGCAGGCATAGTGACCTGTGGGAGCTATAGGCCCTCTTGTAGAGGTGAGTACAAAGGCTCCATTGGGCTGTCCTGTGGCAGACACATCTGGCTCCTGCCAGGTGCCCAGCAACAGGCATCAGAAAACACAGGAAAGACTTTCAGGGTCCGAGGGACAGAGGCACACACACCAGTATGAAGGAAGACCCCATCAGTGCCCCATGAGTCACAGTCTCAAGCCACTGCCTCGGCTGGCCCTCCTGTTTTCCAGCTAGACACTTACCTGCTTACACCCTCACACACTCACTTTTTTAAACAGGCTGATTATGCAGCTCTGGCTGTCCTAGAACTCACTGTGTAGACCAAACCAGCCCCAAACTCACAGGAATCTGACTAGGCTGAGATTAAAGGTGTGTGCCACCATATCTTTTTTAATCTTACTAACAAGATATATAACTATATGTAAACATGTGTTTATAGCTAAACAGCTATGTATTTTGATTAGCCTTGCCTGTCCTGGACTCTCCTTGTAGACCAGGCTGGCCTTGAACTCACAGAAATCCTCCTGCCTCCCAAGTGCTGGGATTAAAGGTGTGCACCACCACCGCCTGGCTGAGAATTTGTTTCTAAAAACAAAATAAATAAATAAAAACACACTCAAAGCTGGAGAAAGAAAAGTACAGACAGGCTCCATTGGGTTGTCCAGTGGCAGATACAGCTGGCTCCTGCCAAGTGCCCACTGACAGGCATCAAAAAACACAGGAAAAGCCGGGCATGGTGGTGCTTGCCGATAATGCCAGAACTCGAGAGGCAGAGGCAAGTGGGTCTCTGTGAGTTAGAGGTCAGCCTAGTCTACAGAGTGTAACAGCAGGGTTACACAGAGAAACCCTTTCTCAAAAAGTACTAAACCCAGCTGGGCATGGTAGCACACGCCTTTAGTCCCAGCACGAGAGAGACAGAGGCAGGCAGATCTCTGTGAGTACAAGGCCAACCTGGGCTACAAAGTGAGTCTAGGACAGCCAAGGCTACAGAGAACCCCTGTCTCAGAAAACAAAACAAAACAAAACAAAACAAAACCCAGGTGGGTGTAGTGGTACACGCCTTTAATCCCATCACTGGGAGGCAGAGGCAGACAGATCACTGTGAGTTTGAGGCCAGCCTGGTCTACAAAGCAAGTCTAGGACAACCAAGGCTACACAGAGAAACGCTATCTCGGAAAAAAAAAAAAATGCCAGGCAGAGTGGCAGACAGACACCTATAATCCCTGCACTCCGGGGACCAGAGGTAGGTGGATTTCTGTGAATTCAGGACCAGCCTGGTCTACAAAGTGAGTCCAGGACTACATAGAGAAACTGCCACAAACAACCAAAACCAAACCAAACCAAACCACCAAAAAGTTGAGGCCATGTGCGACAGTTCTCCCATAGTCTCAGAAACCCACATGTATTTGCAGCCCTGGCACGTGTCACCCGGAACCAGGCCACGCATGGCTCACAGCTGTGATGAAGACCAAGGCTGCTCTACACCCAAAGGTGAAAGGATGTTTACCTAAGGACTCCTTGGGGTAGGCAGAGGGAACCCTGAGGCAAGGCGTGCAGAGGTGGTAACAAGCCTAAAGTCCTAGGGCAGCAGAGGACAGAGGCTGGCCAGGTGCCACCAGGTCTCCTGGAGCTTGGCACTTCAGAGACTGTCCAAGTCCAAGTGGCCTCTGGGAAAAGATAGGGTGAAGGAAGAGATGGGACGGGGCCCCAGCTGCAGAAGAGCTGGATCTCGGTCTCCAGGAAAGCAGGGGCAGGGCTGGCTTCCGGGTGAGGGAGGAGGTGACAAAGGAAAGTGAGGACAGAGGGAAGGTCACTACTGAAGTGTCCACCCCTCAAACACTTCATATTTCTGGCCCTGACAATGTCATGGGTCACCTGATCTTCCAAAGGGAGCTTGGGTGATGGG
>OU015751.1:6077113-6092643 GCA_907169655.1 Acomys percivali
AGCCCAGTATGCCAAGTAAAAAACATTCCTGAAGCATTAAGATGTTATAGATGAACAATCTTGCAATCTGGGGCATGTAGTTGATTCAACAGGCGAGAGCATGCGCCACAAAACCAGGGGGTTGGAACCCGCCCTGTGGAAGGAAAAAAACCAACTCTTGCAATTGTCTTCTGACCTCAACGTGTACACAGGGGCATGTGTGCACCTGGCCCCCATAGTAAATAAATAAACTGTAATTTAAGACATTTTTGCCAGGCACGGTGGCACACCCCTATAGCCCCAGTGCTCAGGTGGCACAGACAGGTGGATCTCCATGAGTCTGGACCAACCTCACCTATATAGCAAGTTCCAGACCACCTAGGGCTACATAGCGAGACCCGGCCTTGAAAAAAAAAAAAAAGCAGAATTCGCTGGGTATGGTGGCACACACCTTTAATCCTAGCACCACTCTGGAGGTAGAGACAGGTGGATCTCTGTGAGTTTGAAGCCAGCCTGGTCTACAAAGAGAGTTTCACAACAGCCAGGACTACAGAGAAACTGTGTCTCCATCCCTCTCCCCCAAAATAATCCCAGGACTGGGATATTAGAAATAGGTGGATCCCTGGGGATTCCTAGCCAGCAACCCTGGACTAAGAGAGAACTTCCAGGTTCTAGTACAGGATATCTAAATACATACATACAAACATACATACATATGAACATACGAACATACATACACACACACACACATACACACATGGCAGATCCAAGTGTGGTGGCTCACACTTGTAATCTCAGCACTCAAAAGTAGATGGATCTCTGAGTTGAAGGCCAGTGTGGCCTACATAGTGAATTCTGGACCAGGAAGGGAGATATCAGGAGATCCTGTCTCAAATAAACAAAAGGAAAACCCAAACTGAACGGAGGTTTCTTACATAGCCAGGCCGGGTAGAGCACACATAATCCCAGCACTCTGGGAGGCAGAGACAGAGGCAAGCGGATCTCTGTGAGTTCAAAACCAGCCTGGTCTACAAAGTCAGTCCAGGACAGCCAAGGATACATAGAGAAATCCTGTCTCGAAAAACCAAAAACCAAACCAAACCAAAATACAGAACAAAGAAACAAACACACACACATACGCTCCAGGCAAGACTCAGCATGTTGCAAGAAATGTTTAGCACACAGCAAGGGTGCAGTAAATGCTATTATCAGCAAGCAATTAATCCTACAATGGACCTCCATTTAATTCATTCCAACCAGGCATTTCTTACAACTTATTTCCTCTTTTTGCTCATTTTTTCTGGTGCTGGGCCTTGGCGTGCACTCCACCAACTGAGCCTCAGTCCCCACTTCCTCTTTCTGATCTGTTCCCCAAGCAATTGGGGGCCTCCCTCCCGCCTCAGAGATCTGGTTCTTAATACTCTCTCGCCAAGGTAAGCAAACTTCGTACGCTGGTCTATGCCAGTAATTTGTGTACTTGGTGTCTGTAACCACAGGAGCCCCAAAATATATGTATGGACATGGGACACGAAGGGAGGTGCTCTTTCCCCAAGACAGAGAAAACTTGGTGGGAGGTGAGGAGGGGGCGACTAGCGCAGCAGCTTCAAATCTGTCCCCATAAGTGGCTCTGAGCAGATTTGACCCTGGAGTTGATAGCTGAGAAGTGACACGTGTCTCAACTCAGGGCAGCTTGAGATCAGACAGCTGGCCACATGACCGACTGGATCTGGGTCTGGGGTTCCGAACAGACCGCGTGTGCTGGAGGGATCCTCCAGATCTCTGAGCGTCTTCAGGCACTAGAGCTTTGTGGGAGCGCCTTGAACAGCAGTTCCTAGGAGTGTCACACATGTGGTGATCAGCGCCGCAGGCCAATGAGGCGGAACAGTGTGTAATGAATGAACCATACTGGGCAGCGTGTCCCAGGTGTACAGGCTAGTGCAGACCCAGTCTGCAAAGGGGCTGCGCGCCCACGTGCTGCAGCACAAGAGGTCACACACAGGATTCCACAAGTCCCTTTTCCCAGAGGGGCGTGGCCTGCGCTCGGCACCGCCTTCAGCCCGCCCCTCGCTGCGCAGGACTCGCGGGTTAGCAGCCGGCCGCTTGAGGTCAGAGGAGGCGGGCAGAGCATCCAAGCCAAGCGCCTGCGCGTGCTGAAGGCACCCGGGAGCGGAGACCGAGCGAGCGGCCTGGGCAGCTCCAGCCGGTGACACCACTTGAACCACGCGCCACTACAGCCTGCCCGGTATGGAGGGCGAATGCCGGGTGCTCTCCATCCAGAGCCATGTCGTCCGCGGCTACGTGGGCAACAGGGCGGCCATGTTCCCGCTGCAGGTACGCACTCCGCCGCTTATGTAACGCGGCCGGGCGGCTCGGGTGCGGGTCTGCGGGTTCGCTGCGTGGCTTCCTCCAACTAATGACCTTGGTCTCCCCACCCCCCCACCCCCACAAACCCTGCGGCCATCCTCCAGGAGCTACCGGCGCTGGGCGCGCTGCGGTCAGAGCCTGGCGCGCGCAGGCTGGGGGCGTGGAGTACCCTGGGGAGCTTACAGTGGGGTGGTGCAGGTGGCACGAAACCCTCTACCCCAGCGGTGGCGCACACTGTAGTCCTTGAAGGTCCCTGCTGCTTCCGGCTGCCTGGACAGCCATGGGCGGAGGCTCCCCAAGCGTTGAAATGCTGAGCTGGGAGGATCCTTTCCCGCGGGATCGCCGACAGCCTCTGGGTAGACACATTGGCGGGTGATTGCTCACTCCCTGCTGAAATCCAGGTTCTCCCTCTGCCCACCCTATGAACTTGGACCAAGGAGGAGGCTGGGCCACATTTTGGGTCCAACCAGTCTTGGGGTGGCCTGTCATCCCCTGGGGTTGGGCTGGAACCGCCCTGCACCTCCTGCAGGTTTGCTTTTATTCCTCAGAGACCGCGCAGCTTCCTGAGTTTGGCTTTGGAAGCAACCTGTTAGTTAGAAGGGCCATAGCCTTGTCATCTTCCCAGTGCCCCAGTGCCTCTCTCTTGTGAGGTGTGTGTGACGAATGAGGTTGTCTCTAATCACTTCTGGCTGTCTGTGCTTCCTGCTTGTGACTGGGTGGCCCTTGGAGGGAACCAGGGTGCAGTAGACATTAGAATGGGGGCCAGAGGCAATAGTAGGATGATTGGCACTTCCATGCCTGGCCGGTCTAGCAGGAAGATTGGTCTGGCTTGAGCAGCCAGGTGGTGGCCTCCTTCAATGTACCTCCTTGACTGGTCACTGAGCAAAGTAGCCAGTCCCTGCACTCCTTCAGCGTATGCCCAACCACTGTCCTGACCCCTGGGGGGATGTTAAGAAACAGCAGCTGGCTACCAGAGACCTGTGGGAAGGACGCGGAAGGAAGTCAGGTAGCCCAGAGCTGCATCTAAGGACAAGCTGAGGGCTGTGCTGAATCAGGCATGCTTGCCAGACAAAATAGGGCAAATGATTGTTAGTGTACAGTACAGGGGTTCAAGTCCATAGGCACAAGACATTTGCTGAGTGTTTCAGCCCCAGTTGGTTGATAAGCAAGGCTTCACCCACACAGTCTAGTGTGCCCATTCTTTTTCTACCCAGAATGCACTGGTCTGGTGCTTTATGTTCTTCTTAACCATTACTCTCTAGCTTATGGGGCCAGGGTTGGGTAGCAAGGTCACTGAGGTGTGACTGTGCTAAGGAACAAAGGGGCAGAGTCCCTGAAGCAGGAACAGCCAGGGAGTGTGGAACCAGGCTGAGCTCCAAGCGGTCCCCTCACCTTGGGCAGAGGTGTGCAGGACTCCCAAGGCCCTGTGTCCTGTGTCACTTGTCTCTTCTACTTGCTGCTACTCTTCCTTCACAGAGTACACTGTCCCCGGCTCCTCAGGCCCTCTGTCCTCTAGATGTCACCAAGGGCTCAGTGCCCTCACTCAGGCTGAAGACATGATGTCCTAACTGCTCAAGGAAGGGGGCTCTTCTTCTGTTTTTAAATCTTTTATTGGTTCTTTGTGAATTTCACATCATGCACCCCAATCCCACTCATCTCCCCCTCCCCCTGTACCTGCCCTCCACCCTTGCAAACCCCCCCCCAACAATGGAAAAAGGAAGCTGTGGTGTGTCACAGTGTCCCACAGTATACCCTTTCATTCATACTCCTTTGCTTGCAAATGTTCATTGCACCGACTTGCTGGTCTGGTACAAGGCCTCTGGCTTCTAAGCTACACTATCAATACAGGAACCTTAATAGGAATCCCCCCAGCCTGTTGTTGCCCCGTGTCATGGAGATCCTGTAGGATCTACACTTTCATGCATTCCAGCAGCTCTTGGATGGGGACTATGTTGGGGAAGGTCAATTCGAAGTCCTGGATCTGGGCCTAGGAGGTACCTGATTGGGTCAGCTGGACAGTTCTTCCAACCCCACACCACTTGGGGGAAGCTCTCTTGCCCTGGCCCTGCTGGCCTATCCAGTGCCTGAGCTAGCAAGGGACAGGGCTTTCTTGCCCAGGGGCTGCTTCCTCAGGGCCAGCTCAGGAGAGGTGTAGGGCCAGCTCTCCTGCTCTCCTGCTCTCCTGCTGGCAACCCTCAACCCCTGCAACCAGGGCCAGCTCTGCCCTGCAGCCCAAGCAAGGCTCAGGGCCTTGTCTATAGAGGAATTTTCATTTAGAATATTACTGCTGCGGCAAGAGATCACATTCAAAGACCTTCTAGGTCTTTGTGATCCAGGTTGAAATACAGACAAGCTTTTACTCCCAGGAGAGAGAGAGAGAGACAGAGACAGAGACACAGAGAGACAGAGACACAGAGAGACAGAGACAGAGAGAGAGATGAACAGATCTCTAATCTATACCATCCTGATATAGAGCAAACTTCAGGTTTAAAAAAAAAAAGCTTACATCCAGGCATGGTGGTGCACACCTTTAGTCCCAGCACTCAGGAGACAGAGGCATGCAGATCTCTGAGTTCTAGTCAGTTCTGTTCAGTCAGTTTGGTTGAGAGTGAGTTCAGAGGCAGTGCACTGGAGTTGAGTTCATGGCAGTTCAGTTTGTGGAATTCAGAGGCAGGTTTTTTGTTTTGCTTTGTTTGTTCTGTTGTTGTTGTTGTTGTTGTTTGTTTTTGTTTTTGTTTTTAAGGCAGGGTTTCACGGTTTCTCTGTGTTGCCTTGGCTGGCCTGGACTCACTCTGTAGAACAGGTTTTTTGAACTCACAGAGATCCACCTGCCTCTGACTCCCGAGCCCTGGGATTAAAGGCATGTGCCACCATGCCTGGCCAGAGGCAGATGTTTTGTTTTGTTTGTTTGTTTTTAGCTTTTTGAGACAGGGTTTCACTGGGTAGCTTTGACTGTGTTGGACACGATTTGTAGACCAGGCTGGCCTCTGCTGGGATTAAAGGTGTGTGCCGTCACACCCGGCTCCAGAGGCAGTTTTATCAGGAGAGTTTTACAGAGACAGATTGAAGAAGGAACAAGCTAGACACAGCTAAAGACGGAATGAGCCAGAGAATGAGAAGGAGCCAGAAGATTAGAACAGATTGCCAAAGTTAGCGTGAGGCCAGGCAGAGCAATTCAGTCAGAAGCCGAGAGAAGCCAGATTGAATCAGTTAGCTTGGAGAGGAGTTTTGAGCCAGAATAGCTGAGTTGAACCAGCCAGCCAGAGTTCAGAAAGAACAAGCGTGAATAATCATCAGTGAGTCTCAGAGGCTAAAAGCTTTCTAGGCCTGCCTTAGATTGTGAGGAAGTTAGAAGCTTTCAGAACTAGGCCTAATTGGCAGAGGCAGTGAGCTTCCAAGAGGACAATTAGACAGGGGAACAAAGGATAAAAAGATACTTTTTCACCTGCTCTCCCAAAGAGTTACAGCTGGCAAGGGACAGACAGGGACAGCTCTCCTGCCTGCCATAGGTGGCAAAGGACCGAAGACGGGGAGTAGAGCATCTTTCCTTTGTCCATGCCACCACAAAGCAGACAAGAGGCAGGGCCAGCTCTCTCTGTTTATTGTTAACAGGTGATTAAGGTGTGGTTCGGCCAGCCTTACACTCACCTTTAATGCAAGAGCTGTCTGTACACGGGATTTAATAAAGTTAACCCTAGGTCAAGAGGCAGAGCAAGAAGAGCCAGCTGACAGGGATTAAAGAGTAGGAGGGACTTTGAGTTGAGGGTATTTAAGACATTGTAGAAGTAGAGTCTTTGGTGCTTTAGTTCCTTGGGTCTTGGGATTTTAGCTGTAGTTTCTCAGCTCCTTGGCCTTTGGCTTTTTGGACCTTAAGCTAGCAAGCCCTTTGGCCTTTCCCTCCTGGGCTGTCAGCTGAGTTAGTGAGTCTTTGGGGCCTTCTCCATGGAAACATGAACTGAGTAGGAAGTTCAGATGGGTTCTTTCTCTGCCTCTCTGAGCTAGCAGGTTTTTCACCACAGCATCCAGCTCCTGAGTCTGTATTGGTGAAATAGACTGATCTGGGATTTTCAATTCAAACAACAAATACTGGCTTCAGGGCGCCTCCCCTGATGCAGAGGTGAATGAGAAAGGGGTAGGGTAGGGGCAGGGAGGTTAGGAGCCTGTCCCCACCCTCCCTTCACCCCTTTTCTGCTCTGCAAACCTTGAATTATTCTACCTGGTCTCCTACCTCCTACTGGTTCCGGTCACATGAAACCCTTGGCCACTATATCCTGGCCTGGGCCCAGAAGAGGGGCAAGGTTCTGCTGCCTCTTTGGTATGATTTTTTTTTGGGGGGTGGGAGGTGGGAGGTTGGGGAATGCCTGTGGGAGCTGGGGAAAGAGTGAGCTGGGAAAGACTTTGCAGGGAGCAATGGAGAGAGAGGGCTAGTATTCTGGGTGTTTGGGTCGGTGCCACATGGCAAAAGAGCAAGCGAGCTCGCTCCCCAGCCACAGGCGCAAGTCAGGCCCAGCACAAGGGACTCTCAAAATCCTACTGCCAGATTAGCACAGAGTCTCCAGAGGAGGCCCAGAAACTTCTCCAGACATTACTGAAGAGCCACCTGATGGTGCAGCCTATGGACACCTGGGGCAGTCCCCACAAGAAGCCTCCTCAGCACTCCTGCCCAAGGCGCTCTGGGATTAGCCCTGAGACAGCCCAGCCCAAGACTACATTTTCTCTCTCTCTCTCTCTAGCTATTCCTCCTCATAGTCTGAGGGCGAATGAGCTCTGCAGTCCAGATTGTACAGTTAAGAATGCACACACCAAAAAAAAAAAAAAAAAAGAAAGAAAGAAAAGAATGCACACACCCATCTGTCCCCAAGAACAGCTCTGCACCTGTGGGTGCTCCTCCTGAAACAGTTGCTCGAAGACTGGACAGTGCTGGCCCCTGGTCACCACAGACTCTGCCAGTGCCAGCCCCTCTTGTGCTCACTAAAGCTTTCCATGTTGGAGGTGTCCTCCCTACCTATCTCATTGCTTCTCCCCAATGCCAAGATGGTCCATGAAGGAGTCCCCAGGTTCTTAAGCACCTCTCAGGCGGGGAGATAAGAAGAGCTCCCTGCCCTGCCCTTCACTAGCTGCAGAACTCCAGAGAGCAGGGCCTGCACCTTGCCTGGGCGGCACTATTGAGTTGGCCCCGGACATGGGATTACAGGTGAGACAGCCCCAAGGACATGAAGACAGGAGAGCTGGCCCTGCCTCTTGTCTGCTTTGTGGTGGCATGGATAAAGGAAAGATGCTCTACTCCCCGTCTTCGGTCCTTTGCCACCTATGGCAGGCAGGAGAGCTGTCCCTGTCTGTCCCTTGCCAGCTGTAACTCTTTGGGAGAGCAGGTGTAAAAATATCTTTTTATCCTTTGTTCCACACCCTGTCTAATTGTCCTCTTGGAAGCTCACTGCCTCTGCTAATTAGGCATTAAAGGTGTGTTAGGGCTCAATCACAAAAAATAGGGATTTACATTTCAATCTCAGGGATCACAATGGGATCAAAGACAGATTTTTACAGCTCGCAATCTCAGAGATTACAGTGGGATTAAAGACAGGTTTTTACAGTTCACAGTCTCATGGATCACATTGAGATCAAATATCCTGCAACATGCCCCCCCCTTTTGTCTAAATAAAAGATGTTTTCTCTAACATCAATAAAAGATGTACTATATGGTAAAAAAAATACATTCATAATTTCTAGTCCATTAGTATTTGGCAACCTTGGAGAAAGTATTCCACAATATAACCTATCTTGGTGAGTCCAAAGTTCTATACCTAAATCACTTTGTATAAAACCTTGCATTACCAATCAAAAACCATCTTCAGACCTAAAACATCTTAAACCCTAAACAACTAAGTTTAATTGTAAGCCTATAACTTCAACCCCATCAGAGACTTTAGTAGGATAAATATTATCTGAATAAACAGGAAGTACAGAGTAAGCAGCTTCCAAAATCATATAGAAATGACAGCTACTGCTGGCTCCCTGGACAGTCACCCAAGATATCTCTATAATGTTGGAGCATCATCTTCAGCCTTCTGGCTTACAATATCTGACAGACATATTTGTGAGACAGGAACTATTAAGGACTTGCTTACCCTGTCTTGGCGGTGTTCGGCAGTCAACTCAGCCTGCATTCAAGCTTGCCCATTTCAGGCAGAATTCTGTCTGTGGCAGAAACGAGGGCAGTTTTGCCCAGTGGCTGCTTTGCCACATTTGAAGCCATCTCTATAAGGAGGTTCTTCGATGCTCACCATCTTCTTCGAGGTTGAAAGGGGGTGCTGCCAGGAGCTGACATGTCTTATTGTCAAAAAACTCTCAGATTAATAAAACATCCTTAAATGCCATATTCTACAGATCTCTGAGGGTTTTGAAGACCATCTATCCCTAGTATATCTGAATTACTAGTTTCTAGCTAAATGCTGACTCATTAACTTAGAAAACTAGTACCTAAAAATACTACAAGTTTAATTGACTATTAGCTTGCATTTCTTAATTATCCTAAACAATTTGTGATAGTAGCTTTCAAAAGGACTAGAACTTCACATTGCATTTTTAAGAATTACGTAGGTACAATACCTTAAAAAGAGTTAATACATAGTATACTGTAACAAAAAGATAGACTAAATTTTATATCAATATACAAAGATCTAAGCTGGGCATGGTGGCACATGCCTTTAATCCCAGCCCTTGGGAGGCAGAAGCAGGCAGATCTCTGAATTCGAGGCCAGCCTGGTCTACAAAGAGAGTCCAAGACAGCCAAGGCTACACAGTAAAACCTTGTCTTGAAATACCAAAAATAGGGGCTGGAGGGATGGCTCAGTGGTTAAGAGCACTGCCTGCTCTTCCAAAGGACCCAGGTTCAATTCCCAGCGCCCACATGGCAGCTCACAACTGTCTGTAATTCCAGTTCCAGGGGATCTGACACCTTCACACTAATGCACATAAAAAATAAAACTAAATAAATAGATTGATTGATTGATTGATAGATAGGTAGATTGATAAAGAAAACAAAGATCTGTAAGAGTAGATTCAATAATCTATCCTTTTTTTTTTTTGCTATTGTTCCTATATATTTCAATATCCCCCTCTCTTGTCTAAATAAAAAGAAAATAAAAAAAATTTTAACTCTAATACAGTACAGTTATTTGCAATAATGAAGCAATATTTTTGCCAAGCTTTCCACAATGTCCAGCGTGGTCGTATCTGGCAGTCTTGTAGAATGGGCAGGGAAGGGAAGATTCAACCAAGCGTGTCTCGTTGCCGGCTCTGCATCTACTAGGCACTGTCTTGTTTTGTCTCCGTGTTTCCTGTGGTGCTGAGGGCCGAACCCGGGGCCTCAGGAGCGTTAAGTGCTTCTCCCCCGAGCTATGCCCCTGTCCTCCATTCCCTCCCCTTTAAAACAATGTCTGATCATGTTGGCCTGGCTGACTGTCTGCCTCCAGTGTGGGGATTAAAGATGTGTGCCACCATGCCTGGCTTCCCAGTATCACTGTTAAATGCTGCTGGGGTTCGAGCTCAGGGCCTTTCTCACACACGCTGAGTTAATACTCTGCAGCCAGCTCTACCTCCAACCTACTTCCTCCTACAGGAGACAAGTGTGAAGCTTCGCTATCTCAAGGGCATGTATACATGTATGATTGTGTATGGTTGTATGTGTGAGCATGCACGGGAAAGCACATAAGTATGTGTTATGGGCTTCCTGAGCCCTGTGCATGACTGCAGAGTCTTCCTGGCATAATGATTAGCTATCTCATGTTCTTTTATTTAAAAAAATTTTTTAATTTATTTTGTATGTATGAGTGCTTTGCCTGCATGTATATCTGTCTGGTGGATGTCTGGTGCCTAGGGAATTGGTGAGCCTCAGTGTGGGTGCTGGGATTTGAACCTGGATCCTTTACAGGAGTAAGTGCTCTTAACCACTGAGCCACAGCTCCCGAGCCTGCCTCTCCCTGCCCCCATCTCATGTTCTTTATGTGTGTGTGGCGGGGGTCATGTCTCTAGTCCATCTGCCTTCAGAGAAGGCTGTACCCTTCCTTCAGAGCAATCTGAAAACTGAAAACAGCCAAGTTTAGGGTCCAGTGAAAGGCTGCTTAGTTGGTGATGTCAAGATGTCTCTTTGGAAAAGGAAGGAACCGAGGTCCCCAAGATGTTCATATAAAAAAAAAAAAAAGATGTTCATATATACTTGGGTCTTCAAACGGGGTCTTTTGGGTTCCAGCAACATGACTGTGACAGAGGAGCTAGTGCACATACTGGAGATGCCCCTCCTGGAAAAGCAGTCCTTTGAGTAGCTTAACTGAGGACAGTGCTGACTGAGGCAGACAAGGTATGGCCCACCCAGAGGCCAGTTGCGAGGTCACCATGGGTGGGAGCCTACTGCCCCCATCCCCTCTGGGACACGAAAGGGAGCTCAATTTAGGGCAGGGCGCAAGAGGCCCTGTGGTAGCAAGATCATAGACCAGAGCAAAGTAAGGGCAGCTCTGGTGCAGTAGCCTCTTGGAGTGAACTAAGGCCAGATTGAGCAACTCATTTGGAGTCAGGAATGTTGTTTTGGCACCCCCCTGGAAGCTCAGCCACTTCCAGCTCTCAGAGGCAGATGTGAGAAGCTGTCCAGCTGGTAGACAGGGAGGTGGTGGAATATCTCCTGGCCTACTTGCTTCTTGGTGGCCACTCAGAACCTAGGTGAACCTGTATCTGGGTTACTGAGTCTCAGAGTGACCTGGCAGCCACAGATGCTGACCAGGTCGCCTAAGGATATACCTCAGTGAGCACAGCACAGGTCCTTACCTTCAGGCTTCACTGTGCACCCAACACAGGCAGACTCAGTCAGGAGCTAGACTCAGTCCCTGACCGTGCCTGCCTAGCACTGTCATCCTGGCAGCGAGTGCTGTGAGCCAGGCTCGGGGTGGCCAAGGGAACTGGAGGGAGCAGGGTAGGCTGGGAGATACTTTGTGGGGTTGCAGGCTGCCTAGTAGCAATTCACCATGCAGATAATTGGCTGGATTGTAAGGCTGATCAGTGGCCAGTGGTGGGAGGGATGTGGGGCCTCTGGCTGGTAGGTTGCTCAGGGTGACAGCAGCCCTAAGATGCTTGCCCAGCCTGCTTGCTGATTGCCATCTGTGAAAGAGGCTTAAGCATCAGCCTGGGGCTGGTTCTCCAGGGCTGGGAACACCTGTGAGGCTCAGCCTGCCCCACCTCCATCCCTGCCCTTAGGTGCCTGTGGAAGAAGCACACTAGAATATTCCAGAGCTCACTCCACTCCTGCTGTGCTGAGCCTCTCTGCCTCCCTTGGAAATTAGCTGAGCTATTGCTCTGCACAGGCCTCATCTGGCTGTGTGGCCGCCAGGCTGTCTGTGCCTCTTTGCTGTGTGCTTGGTGATGCAGCGTTGGAGGTGGCATGGGGCCCCAGGGATGTGCGGCACCTGCCCATGGCAGCCATCCAAGCCTAGCACAGGTCACTGCTGGAGAGGGGGCATGGGTCTGAGGGTTGCATGAGGGACAGGAAAAGGAGCCTGTGTCTGGCAGCCATGGACAGCAGGAAGCAGGAAAGGCAAGCTTCTGGTGTTCTGTTTTGGCTTTTCCTTTCTTAGGTGTTGCCTGCACTCACCTGGAGGTGTTGTTGGCCCCCAACATGTGTGTTTGCACATGTTTCCTTTAAGAGAGGCTTCTCAACAGGATGATGCTATCCAGTTCCTGCCCCCACCCACCCACCCACCCACAGCATCATCCAATAGCAGGTCAGAAAGCCCTGCCTTGGCCTGGACACCGAAAAGCAAACCAGAGCAGCACTGCTGTTTCTCAGTGATGCTGTGTCTCCAACATTAGTTCCCTGCTCACACGGTCAGCCTGACTGTCTACGTCTGCCAGAGCTGAGTCTCCAATGACGGTTGTAGTAACAGGAACCTTTTCTAGTGTTCATCTCAGCTTGAGAGAATCTTGCCTTCCGTAGTGGGTGTGTTTGCCACTGAAGGCTCAGGCAGGAGATCAGAACCCATGGGGGTGTTGGGGACTCCAGAGCCCCAAGAATCCCATGCAGATTTTGAAGCATTGGTGCAGAAGCCAAAGGCAAGCCTTTCATTTTTGGCTTGGGTGGGTTTGGGGTGTTGTTGTTTGTCTCTGGTCCCTCCCCCCACAGCCCTTCTTTCATCTCACAGGCTGGCCCTGAACTGGGAATTCTCCTGCTTCCTCAGCCTCCTGCATTCTGAGATTTCAAGCAGAGCGTGGGCCTAAAAGGATGTAGTGTCCCCTCTATCTGTCGGAACTTTGTTCTTAGATCCCTGATAGATGGCTGAAAGTGAGGCCCAGCACAGAGTGCTGTATAGAGAGGGTTTGTCCTGTGCACAGACACCTATGATAAGGTTGAATGTGTAAGCCAGGTGCTAGCAGAGCTTAGCAGCAATAGCAAAGGAGAGTAGCCATTACCTACCTGCGGAAACACATTAGTGAATTCAGGGCTGAAGAGATGACTCAGTGGTTAGGAACATTGGCTGCTCTTGCAGAGGACCAGATGCCGCTCCCAGCACCCGCATGGGGGCTCACAAAGGTCTGTAACTCCACTTCCAGGGATTTAGTGCCATCTTCTGACCTCTGTAGGCATGCACATGTTGTACATACATGCAGACAAAATATCTATATACTTAAAAGAAATCTATGGTCCGGGCGTGATGGCGACAGCCTTTAATCTCAGCACTCAAGAGGCAGAGGCAGGTGGATCTCTGTGAGTTCAAGGCCAGCCTGGTCTACAAAAGTCCAGGATAGCCAGGGCTGCACACAGAAACCCTGTCTTGAAAAACCAAAAGAAGAAAGAGAGAGAGAGAGAGAGAGAGAGAGAGAGAGAGAGAGAGAGAGAGAGAGAGAGAGAAAGAGAAATCTGTTAGTGACTATGTGCTCAGCCGGGCGTGGTGGCGCACGCCTTTAATCCCAGCACTCGGGAGGCAGAGGCAGGCGGATCGCTGTGAGTTCGAGGCCAGCCTGGTCTACAAAGTGAGTCCAGGACAGCCAAGGCTATACAGAGAAACCCTGTCTTGAAAAAACAAAAAAACAAAAAAACAAAAAAACAAAAAAACAAAAAAAAGACTATGTGCTCACTTTTATCTATCCATCTACCTCAAGAGTCAAGAGAGATTTTCCTTTGGCATGTGTGTGGTGTGAGATGCATGTTTGTGTGTTCCCAAGTGTGTGGCACACATGTGAACATGCATGTGTGGGCTTGATGGCTGTCACAGCCACAGGAGTTTATGTGGGCTCTGGGGACCCAAATCCTAATCTTCACATTTCCTCTTTCGTATGTGGTGAGGTGCTTTATCTGCTAAGCCATCTCCCCAGCCCCTCAAGACAGATTTCAATATTTTGGGACCACATTGGCCATGGATAAATGAGACCATGGAAGCCACAGTGTGGATCAAAGGAAGCTACTGCCCTCTAGGTTAAGAAAGGGAAACGTGCCCAGCACTCAGGAGACAGAGGCAAGGGGATCTCTGTGAGTTCGAGGCCAACCTGGTCTACAGAGGGAGTTCCAGAGCAGCCATGGCTATACAGAGAAACCAAAAAGGAAAGGAAAGGAAACTTCCGGGTGGCAGTGGCACAGGCCTTTAATCCTACCACTTGAGAGGCAGAGGCAGGCGGATCTCTGAGTTCCAGGACAGCAAAAGAAAGGGAAGCTGACAGTGGCATGTGGCCAGGAGCTCCGTAAGCCTGGAGTGGTTTGCAGAATCACAGGGAATGAGTCTGCTGCCTGGAGTACTGAGCTGTGCTCATGGCACGTGGCCAGGGGTCTTGTAGAACTACAGAAAACCCTAAAATCTGGGATTTAGGCATAGTGGGGTCCACGTGGGGTCAGAGGTAGCATGTGTACAGCGGAGGCACAGAAGTCACTTTAGACCATTAAAGGAGACAGGCAAGTAGATCTCTGAGTTCAAGGCCAGCCTGGCATAGAGCAAGTTTCAGGTTTAAAAAAAAAAAATAAAGCTGGGCAGTGGTGGTGCACACCTTTAATCCCAGCACTCGGGAGGCAGAGGCAGGCAGATCACTGTGAGTTCAAGGACAGCCTGGTCTACAAAGCGAGTCTAGGACAGCCAAGGCTACACAGAGAAACCCTGTCTCAAAAAACAAACAAACAAAAAATAATAATAAATAAAATAAAATAAAAATAAAAAAGTTTAGGTCCAGTCTAGGTGGTACATTCCTTTAATCCTAGCACTTAGGAGACAGAGGCATGCAGGTCTCTGAGTGCTGTTCAGGTAGTTTGTTGAGTCGGTGAGTTGAGAGGCAGTGCTGTGGAGTTGAGTTCTTGGCAGTTCAGTCAGTTCCTGGAATTCAGAGGCAGTTTTTAACTGGGAGAGTTTTACAGAGACAGGTTGAAGAGAGAACAAGCTAGACACAAGTGAAGACAGAATGACCCAGAGAATGAGAAGCCAGAAGGTTGAAACAGATTGCTAGAGTTAGTTTGAGGCCAAGCAGAGCAATTCAGTGAGAAACTGAGAGAAGCCAGATTCAATCAGCCAGCTTGGAGAGGAGTTTGAGCCAGAACAGCTGCGTTGAACCAGCCAGCCAGAATTCAGAAAGAAAGGGCTAGCTAGATAGGGTGAGCTTATTCCACAGTAAGTCTCCAAGGCTGGAAACATTTTAGGCCTAGATTAAATTTTATGGAGGCTAGAAGCTTCCAGACCTAGGCCTACGTTAGCAGAAGGAGACAGTAGCCTCAGAAATGGCAATTAAATCAAGTGAATAAAATTTACCTTTTTAAAAAAGTTTTTCGAGACAGGGTTTCTCTGTTATCTTGGCTGTCCTTGACTTACTTTGTAGACCAGGCTGGCCTTGAACTCACAGTGATTCACCTGCCTCTGCCTCCCGAGTGCTGGGATTAGATTGCTTTTACAATGCTCCTGCATGCGGCTTTTTTTTTTAAAGATTTATTTATTATTATACAGTGTTCTGCCTCCATGTACACCTGCACACCAGAAGAGGGCATCAGATCTCATTATAAATGGTTGTGAGCCAACATGTGGTTGCTGGGAATTGAACTCAGGACCTTTGGAAGAGCAGGCGGTGTTCCTAACCTCCAAGCCATCTCTCCACCACCCCCCCAGCCCTTTTTTGGTGTGTGTGTGTGTGTGTGTGTGTGTGTGTGTGTGTGTGTGTGTGTGTGTGTGTGTGTG
>OU015751.1:6114667-6181087 GCA_907169655.1 Acomys percivali
TCTCTAGCCCAAGTCCCCCAGCCCTGTGTACTGTCCCCTGTCAGTGTTTTTGTAGACATGAGCACCTGTCAGCACTGTGTAGCTGTGTCTGTTTTGTGCTGGTCTGTTGACTTCTATGACTATCCACAAATAAATATTTTCATTGCAGCTGTGTTAGTGTGGTTATTTGTCCCCAGCCTGCCCCCTTGTGGTCACTCTTCAAAACAAGTGTTTCCTAAAAACAACCCTCAAAGGACAGTGTGTACTTGGTCCCAACTATGGTGGCTCTTAGCTCACCCTTCATCTCTTCTGTCTCAAGGGACTATCTGGTGCTTTAGGGACATTCTAAATCTTCTAATCAGAATTCAGAGTGGGGGCTAGGAGATGGAAGACCTGTCTAGCTGCTCCATGCCAGGTTCTGAAGACACCACCCCAACCCCAGTTGCTAGTGAGTTCTGGGGCCACCTGGCTCCTTGACATTTATTTGACAGTGACATTGGATGCTGAAGCTTGGGAGTACCATGGCTCCCCAAGTCATGCCCTTAAGTGTAGAGCCTTGGAGCAGTTCAGCAGAGGGCCTGAAGGCAAGGAAGGGGCGGGGGGTGGGGAGAAGAGATTCCTGAGTTCTCATTTGGTCATTCACCAGAGAGATTTGGGGCCATGCAAGAGGCTGACAGAGACAGAGTAGAGATATGAACTGAGGACAATTGTCCAGTGACTTGCACTGCTTTCTGTTAAAGGACACATCTGTTTGTGTAGCTCTCCCGAGACCAGACAAATACAAATAGGATGTCAGTGCTGGCTCCCTCTAAAGGTAAGTGATCACTACCTTTCCCATATCCAAGGCTGAAGCATCCTTGACTTGTGACCCTATCTCTATGTTTGAGGACAGGCACCATCTTCCATCTCTCATGCCTCGGGCCTTCCCGCATCCTCACGTATGACATTGGCCCACTCAGCAAGCCAGGATCACCTGCCTCTTGAGATGTTCAGTTGAATCCCATCAATATTAGAGCCCATTGCCATGCCAGGTACCATCTCTGCAGATCCCAGGATATGGTGGTCTTTGGAGGCCATTTCCTCGGTGGACCACATCCTTAGATAAGGATGGGGTAGGATGGGGTCTTGGCTTGGTCATCTCTCCCTCCTAGGATCTGAGTCAAACATCCCAGCAAGGCTCATGGCCAATCTCACCCAACCCAAGGTTCCCCCGCCCCCAGTGAGGAGGGCAAGGCTGGCTTCAAGCTCGCTATATGAGTTCCAGATTGGTGTCTGGAGCAATAAGTCAAGGCCCAAGTGTCCAGCCAATAGTGAGGAGATGCTGTGCACACTGCTAGAGCAAAGATAAAAGAGGATGCAAGTGGGACAAGACATCCCCCGGGTTTGTAGTAAGCCAGCTGGGCTTGTTAATGGGTTGCTAGGCCTCAGGAGACTCACAGTAAGATGTGGCCATTACAGCCCTCCTGTGTATTTATGTCTCATGGGCACTTCTGGCACTTGCTGAGCCCAATCCTGACTTGCCAGTATGCCCATGCCCTCAGTCTTGTGCAAGACTGTTCTCTTCAGTCTGTGTGAGGGCAGGGAGCCTGAAGGCTTGGCCAGTGCCCGCTAAACCAGATCTTCCAGAGACTCAAGGGTCTTGCCCTTGTCTGCAGTCCCTGCTACACAGGAATTAGTTGGAGCAGGCTCAGCTGGTCACTGACATTGCTCCTCTCAGTGGCTGACCAGGCCCTGACAGGTGCTGTGACATGGCCTTACCCCCACATGGAGTGGCTCCCTGCCATGTCCAGGGTCCAGCCAGGGAAGCAGGAGAAGACAGAAGGTGGCTGACACCACATTGCTGCTCTTTTGTTGCAATATAGCACGTCGCACTGGCTGACCCATTCAGAATGCGAAGTCAGGATGTGGCTATAAAATGCAACAGGAGGAGCAAAATGAATTCTAGATAGATGTCCCCCATTCCCAATGCTGTTCCTTAACCTAGGGGTTGTCACTGTTTTGGGTTTTGTGGTTTGGTTTGGTTTTTCCAGCCTTGGCTGTCCTGGACTCACTTTGTAGACCAGGCTGGCTGGCCCAAACTCACAGAGCCCCACCTCCCTGAATGCTGGGATTACAGCTGTGCACCAACCATGCCCAGCTTTGTTTGCTTTTTTTTTTTTTAAAATAAGGTCTTTGCAAATATCTGAGTTAAGATGAGGACAGAGGGCTGGAGAGATGTCTCAGCAGTTAAGAGCACCAACTGTTCTTCCAGAGGTCCTGAGTTCAATTCCCAGCAACCACATGGTAGCTCACAACCATCTATAATGTGATCTGATGTGCATTGTATACATAAGAAAACAAATCTTTAATTAAAAAAAAAAGATGAGGACAGAATGGACTGGGAATCTGGTTCATGTCTGACATCCTAATAAGAAAGTGGCTTGTGATTAGACCACTACAGCCCAGAGCTGTGGAACTCCTACCCTGCCCCCCCCCATCAGATCAATGAGTTCCTTCCAAACAAGGACCCTGTGGGGACAGAATAGTCCTGAGACAGGATAGGACACCTGGAGGGACCAGCCTGATGGCTTCCCTGCAGCCTCCTCTCTGAGAAAGTAGCACATCTGGGCTGTGTATGGGGCACAGCTGAGGCCAACAGTGAAAGACTGTACTTGGTCCCTCCAGGTCGGCCTGCAGCCGCTCTAGCTCCTGACCACCACCACTCAGACTTTAGCCAGAAGAATATAATGTCCCCACACCCCAGGATGGCCTTTCTGTGGCAGTGGGAATGAGCAGAGCCTGGTGGGTGAGGCTTGAGGACAGGCCATCAGCTAGAAGATAGCACCTCAGACCCTGGTATTCATTGTGACAGTGACCGGGGGCCAAATGGATCCCATTTAGGCCTCATTGGTTGAGATGAAATTACTGCTCACATTGGATTAGGTTGCATTCTTCAACCAGTGACTAGTGTCCTTGTAGAAGGGACATTTGGGGACATAGATGATGGGACGTGGAGGCAGGAGACTGGAGGAAGTCAGCCCAGAGTCAGAACAGGAACAGGAGCACCAGTGTCTGTGGACAGCAGGGGAGCAGACACAAAGCGAAGGGATAGAAGGGTTCCCCATCTCTCCCCGCCCCCCCCCAGCCTTTACAGGGCTTCTGTCCCTGCCCACTCCTGGAGTTTTGACCTCAGGCAGCAGTCTCTAAACTATATGCTTGGTGCCCATGTCCAGGCATGGACCCAGCTAGTCCTTTCTTGTTTGTTTGTTTTTTGTTGTTTGTTTATTTGTTTTTGAGACAGGGTTTCTCTGTATAGCTCTGGCTGTCCTGGAACTAGCTCTGTAGACCATGCTGGCCTCGAACTCACAGAGATCTGCCTGCCTCTGCCTCCCTGGTGCTGGGATTAAAGGTGTGCGCCACCACCGCCTGGTGGACCCAGCTATTCCTTCTTTCTTTCTTTCTTTTCTTTTCTTTCTTTCTTTTTTTTTTTTTTTAGACAGGGTTTCTCTGTGTAACCTTGGCTATCCTGGACTCACTTTGTAGACCAAGCTGGCCTTGAACTCAAAGCAATCCACCTGCCTTTACCTCCTGAGTTATGGAATTACAGGCATGTACCACCACGCCTGGCTGAACCCAGCTTCTTTTTTTTTTTTTTTAAGATTTATATGTATGAGTGCTCTATCTGCATAGATACCTGCATACCAGAAGAGGGCATCAGATCCCAGTATACGTTGTGAGCCACCAGCCCTGGACCCAGGTATTCTTTTGTTCGGTTTTTCAAGACAGGATTTCTCTTGTAGCTCTGCCGTCAGTTTGTAGACCAGGCTGTCCTCAAACTTACAGAGATCCTCCTGCCTCTTCCTCCCAGGTGCTGGGATTAAAGGTGTGTGCCACCATCACCCAAGCTTGGACTTCCCTGTGTCCTACAGCAAACAACCTCCCTGACTCCTGCTCCTAGCTGGAACTGGAGCTGTTACTACACCAGGCTGGCCTTCCTCTTTGCTCTAAGCCGTCCTACAGCCCCCACGGCTCCCCATCAGCCTCACAGCAGAACCACCTAATTTAGGCATGTCAGCTCCCAGCCCCAGGCCCCCAGAACCCACAGGTCTTCCTGCTTCTCCAGTGACTCTGAAGTAATCCACACAGAAACGAGTTTATGCTGCCTCCAAACAGCCCGTTAGGTCTCCTGGGCATGCTGGTAGTGGAGTGATTCCACCCCTCAGGTCTGCAATTTTCTTCCATGCACAACATGCATTCAATTACAATTACATGCACTGTTGTCACTGGCTTAATGAGGATCTAATCTCATCCACTCGGGGGCACCTAACAGCATCTCTTTCCCATGCAGGTTGACCGTGCAGGAGGGTGTGGTAGCACCACCCGGCTCCTCTCCTCGCTGCCTAGGACATTGTTAACATTTCTGGCTGCCCTACTAGGGCTCTCAAGCAGCCTAGGACATGACTGTTCTCCTCAGCTAGAACAGAGACATGGGGCTCAAAGCCTTCGACTTCAGAACAGTAACTGAGAACTCCGGGTGCCCAAGGCCTAGGGACCAGTGCCTGCTGCTTGGCAGAGGTCCTGAGTAAAGACCTGGGGCTCTCAGGATGGGATACCCTCTAATTAGTATCTTCTCAATCCCCCAACCTCCAAGGCAGCATGAGGAACATCTGTAAAGGGGCTGGTTTCATGTGTGAAGGCAGAATGAGTACTTTCCAACTTGGCTCCCCACACAGGCACCAGCTCAGAGCAGCCCATCCTTGCTAATGCTGAGCATTTCACACCACCCTCTACCGGTCTTTCCCATCTGGACTTAAACGTGGTACAGATGCTAGAAATGGTTAGCGCCAGCGCACCGTAGTGCTGCCAGCCTGCACAGCACCCAAGCATGCCAGTCATCTTCCTTCCAAGGGAGGCAGAGGTGGAGATATCAGAGAGGTGCCAACCTGTGGGACAGGGCTTGACCTTAGGCACAGGGAGAGGCTCCACCTATGGTCAAGTGCCACAAGCAATGGCTTTGCTGATTTCTTGAGTCATTTGTTCCACTTGGCCAGGCAAGACACTCTGGGGGAAGGCACTTACGTCACAATCATGAGGAAGGTCTGCATTCCGGGGTCTAGAAGGGACATAGTCCATTGCAATTGTCCTGAGTGAGGGTATGACTTTGTTGCCTGCCCCTCCCCCCTTTCCAGAACAAGCATCTGGTGAGGCTGAGGACCCAGCATCCTTATTGGTTCAGGAGCTTGGGCCTCCTGCAGCTTGGGCCTCCTGACCAGTGGCTTTCTAGGCCTCAACTCTCTCAGCTGTTCTGGGCACACAGATCATCCAAGTGGAGTATCTCAGTATTGTTCCAAAGGCATCTTCAAAGCCCTCCAGTCATGTTCAGGCTCCCTCTTTGAGTGTTCTCTGCCAATGTGAGCCCTCACTCTGCTGCCACAGAGACCCCCCTCAAGGGGAACATGGCTCCTCTCACCCCTCTCACCCCGTTTCTCATTCACACCCTCTAGACTTCTCTGCTCTGGTTTAGCTATAAAACACCCCCAAAGGCTCTTGCACTGGAGCCTTGGTCCCACAGCAGGGTCCTGAGGTGCCTGGCACCTGAGGGTGACTTCACCAATGAGCTAATCCAGGATGAGTTCAGGCACCCGTGGCCATTAGGAGGAGAGGCATGTTGGAGGAAGGAGGTCACAGGGCCTGTGCTTTTGAAGCATGTAACTTGATCTCCTTGGTTCCTTCCTGGCTCTGCCTTCTGGTTGCCATGAGGTGAGCCAGCCTGCCCAATCACATGTACCCAGTCATGGTGACCTACCTCACCACACAGGGCCAGAGGCCACAAGAGCTCAGGCGTCCTGCCTTTGTTTTCTCAGGTGAGGAAAATCTAACAGCTTCTGGGGTGCTGTGAGCACTAGCGGGGCCAGAGGTGATGTTGTTCCTCTGCATACTTCCTTGGGGTGTCAACCAGCTTTCTGGCTATCACAGTGCACACCCTGTTACTCCTCTCCTGGCAGCACAGTATCCCAGCAGCCTCCTCCACGCTCTCTGAGAGAAGCATTTGATGAAACTGACCACCTTGGAGAAGTCACTTTACCCACTGTCTTAGTTGGGGTTTCCACTGCCGTGAAGAGACACCATGACCATGGCAACTTTTATCAAAGAAAACATTTAGTTGGGACTGGCTTACAGTTTCAGAGGTCTAGTCCCTTATCATCATGGCAGGAAGCATGGCAGCATGCAGGCAAACATGGTGCCGAGGAGCCAGGAGTTCTGCATCTTGATCTGGAGGCAGCCAGGAGACTCTCCACACTGGGAGACCTCAAAGCCCCTCCACAGTGACGCACTTCCTCCAACAAGGCCACACCTCCTAATAGTGCCACTCCCAATGGCCAAGCATTCAAACTTATTTATCTATGGGGCCCAAACCTATTCGAACCACCACACCCACCTCTTTTTGTTTTTTCTTTTTCAAGATTTTATTTATTCATTTTATGTATATAAGTGCTCTATCTGCATGTATACCTGCACATCAGAAGAGAGCATTAGAGAGTATAGATGTTTGTGAGCCACTGTGTGGTTGCTGGGAATTGAACTCAGGACCTCTGGAAGAGCAGACAGTACTCTTAACCACTGAGCTATCTCTCCATCATCCCACCCCCCCATTGTTTTTAACAAAATGTCAATCCAATCGTTTGGTTTTACCAATGAAGCCTGGGGAGCCAGATGCTGGGGTGAAAGCCTGCTAGCTCGGAGAGGCAGAGAAAGCACCCAACTGAACTTCCTCCTCAGCTGACATCACAAAAAGAAGCCCCTTTCTCTACATCTCAAAAACCCTCAAACTGAATGCCCCTCCTTTCTACTTCCTGTGTGTCTCCCTATCCATCCTCCTGACTTCCTTTTACTGTTTTTTTTTTTTTTCCCTATGTTCACTCCCTGCCAACCAGTTATTTGCTCCACGTCTTTTAAGATTTATTTATTTTGGTCTTTTCCTCAGCTGCCGCCAAGGTGCTCGGTTCTTCCGAGGAAGCTAAGGCCGCATTGGGGTGAGGCTCTCACTTCATCCTGCACTCTTAACCACTGAACCATCTCTCCAGCCCTTGTTCTGCCTCTTAATCTGATTGATTTTATTTAATTCAAGCAGAAAGCTCTTGGAGTAAAGGCACGTGCTAGGGCTGAGCCACACCACAACAGGCTTTTCCAGTGAACAACACAATCTCGGCGTTCACACTGTGATCAAATATCCTTGCGACACCCACCCATGTTCATACCAGGCCCTGTGTCAGTTCCTGCCTGTACTCATGTCCTACAGTGAGTGTGCTTTGTCTTGCTTGCAGACTTCTAAGCCTGAACCCGGTGTCTGCCCGCTCTGGTTGCTCATTGTAGTGTGAGGGGATTTCCAGCCACTGTTGCTGACTCACCTCCCTCCCTGTTGGATGACACATTGGCCTCTTCTTACACCCTCAGTGGCATCTGCCCTGCTTTCCTTGCCCTGAGCCTCCTGGCGGGGAACATGTCAGGTCTAGTGCAGAGCAGGTTTCACTTTGCATTTTCTCACCGTCTGCTGTCTTTGGTGCTGGGGATTCAGTCAGGGCATCCCCTAACCCCGTGCATTCCACCTCTGAGTTACAGTTCATTCTTGATGTCCTGTGTGGCACAGGAGGCTCAGCCCATTTTTCCTTTTCCACACTACCTCCCTCCCCAGTTCTGTGCACTCACCGCAGGCCCCTCGCTGGCCTTATCGCCAGAGTTAGTAAGTCTGTCTGCGGCCAGTCTCCATGTGCCTTGAAGGCGACTGCCCTCCAGCAGTCCTGAGTAATCTTTATAGCATGACAACCCCCAGGGGAGACCACAGGCCTTCCTAAGAGTAAGCAGACCCTGAAAGCCAGACTGGCCAGGATGCCTACACTTAGGAATATACACAGACCCAGGTCGTGCTCTGAGCCATGTAGCTGTCCGATAACTGTTGGTGTGACAGCATATGAATGTGCCCCACCAGCCTAGTGCTGACACTTCTAGAACTGGAAGACTCACTCAAAATCTTTTATCATGTGGTCCTTCCTTCCCCAGGGGTCATCGGCCACCGGCTCAGGAGGACAAAGCAGGCAGAAGCATCAATGGTGTTCAGGCACCGAGTCTTCTGGGAGTCAGCTTCAGAGAGACAGCTCATTTTATTGTTTCGTGGGCAAGGTATGTAAAGGTTCTTAGGATTACGGGTGAGAAGGCTGATTGGTCCTGACATGGTACCTAGTTATCATACAGGCTGGGCAAGAAGAGTGGGAGTCGTGTATTCTTAACATTTGCAGGAGGTTCTCTGGTAGGTCATCCTCCAAGCAAGGTCAGGCATCTGTGCCTAGAGATGCTTTCCAGATAAGGTCAGGCAGAGAAGAGGGAGGCCTGCTGAGAAAGGGAGTCCTCCATTTCGTGCCCCAGTTAGATGCTACAACTCAGTAAATCTGGTCACTTCAGTTCCTTAGACCAGAAACACTTTCCCAGGCTAGCTCAGGTCATGTCCATCACAGAAGGGACTCTACCCGCCAGTCTTCAGCTGTGAATAACTGTTTTTGCAATGCTGGGGATTAAACCAGAGGCCAGTACCAAGTTTATAAATGGTTCAGTGGCTAAAGGTGCCTGGTGTCAACCCTGATGACGCGTGTTCAATCCCAGGGAACCATGTGGTTGCCTCCTCTGACCTCCATTATGTGTACCATGGCATGCATAGATGTGCACACACACACAGGTAAATAAATGCAGAAGAAATTAAATAACAAGTAAATAAACACATTACTTGCCTTTTCTTGGCATATCTACATTGCAAATGGGATTTTTTTTTTTTTCTCCCTTGGTTTTGATTTTTCAGGACAGGGTTTCTTGGGCTGGAGAGATGGGTCAGAGGTTAAGAGCACTGACTGCTCTTCCAGAGGTCCTGAGTTCAATTCCCAGCAACCACATGGTGGCTCACAAACATCTATCGTGTGATCTAATGCTGTTTTCTGGCCTGCTGTCCTGGAACTCACACTTTAGACCATGCTGGCCTTGAACTTAGAAATCCTCCTGCCTTTGCCTCCCAAGCACTGGGATTAAAGATATTTACCACCCAGAGGTGATTGTGATTTTTAAACAAAGGGCAAAATTCAAAACAAACGACAAAGTTTGCATAGTCTCTAAAATATATATATATATTTAGAGAGATCATATTCAGCTTTCTGAAAATAATTATTTGGAAGAAAACAAAACACAATGGAGTTTGGGAATCACTAAAGAAGCTGCTTAACCCCACCCCACCGCCTCAATCACAAGAGGGGTATATTTACTTCGTGGACCCAAACACAGATTGGAAAGATGAAGCATTTGGCAAAGCGGCTGCAGACTCAGAAGTAGGTCAGCTCATCGTGTTTTTCTTTGTTGGTCTGGTAAGAAGACAAGGTCAGGGGCTTGTTTTCGTGCGGGAGGGGTTCGAACACCCTCAAGTGTACGTATTTATCATCACCAACATCAACCTGGAAGGAGAGAAAGAGAAGCCCCTGAGAGAAAGGTGAGGTTCCAGCCCCAGGCTCTACTCAGCCTTAGAAAGCTGAGGCGGGACAGGGCACCAGCAACTGGGCCAGTGCTGTGTGTCTCCTCCTGCAAGGCCGGGAACCTCAGCACCCCAAAGTCATCTTCTTGGAACTCGTGTGCATCCTCTTAAGGGGTGTTCCCCGGGGAAGTTGCAGGACATTGGCTTAACTGGGAGACCACACACCCCATGGCCTTCTCCAGCCCCAACTCAATACCCACCTTGATGAATAAGTTGCGGCCGGCCACCACCTGTGTCTTGAAGGATACGGCTTTATAGACACCGAACTTCTGATTTTCTTTCTCTTCCAGCTGGTGCTTCACCTGGAGGGTGGATGAGAAGGGAAGGACTCAGAATCGCCTGCAGGTGCCTTCCTGCCTCTCACGAGAGTGCCCCTGCCATCCCTTAACACCAGTGTTCCTCATAACTGGGGCCAGGGTAAGCTGTTGGCTCCACTGATATAGAGGAACGCAGCCTGGGCTCAGTAGTGCACACCTTTAATCACCCAGGAGGCAGAGGCAGGCGGATGTCTGTGAGTTCTAGGCCAGCCTGGTCTACAAAGCGAGTTCAGGACAGCCGAGGCTACACAGAGAAACCCTGTCTTGAAAAACCAAAATAAAAAACCAACAACAACAAAAACAAAAACAAAACAAGAAAAAAAAAAAGAGGAACAGGGTTCCTTCTCTTTTGAGACAGAGTCTCACTGTGTAGCTGTGCCTGCACTAGAACTATGTAAACCAGGCTGGCTTCAAACTCAGAGAGATTCACTTACTTCTGTCTCTACTGAACGATGGTGACACTGCACCTGGCCAGAGTCCCCTTTGAACTGCACTCATTTCAGCGTCAGGGATACAAACCCTGTCCAGGTTGAGTAATCTCAACAACAGACAAGAGTTGATTTGGCCTTTCCGGGGAGGGCCTAGCAAGCGTGTCTGTACCAATTCCTCGTTTTTAGGGTCTCAGGGAGCTGACTCACTTCCTCCTTGGCCACTTCAGTCAGAGCACGGGCCCTCCCAAGGTCAGCCCAGCTTGGTGACAGGGTCCCCTGGGAGGCCTTGGGAGGTGGCAGGAAAGCTGGGCGGGGTGAGGTGGGGGGGGGATTTTAAAAAACTTTTCTTCTCTTGCTAATTCCCTGAAGCTTCATAGCCTATACAGAATCTGTGCTCTGCCAGTTGGTGGTGGCCCACACCTTTAATCCCAGCACTCGGGAGGCAGAGGCAGGTGGATCGCTGTAAGTTCGAGGCCAGCCTGATGTACAAAGCGAGTCCATGACAGCCAAGGCTACATAGAGAGACCCTGTCTCAGGGGCGGGAAAAAGAGAATTTCTGCTCTGCTAACAGCCACAGGAAGTGCTGGCTGTAAACTACGAAATCTAAGCACTAGCAAGTTCTGCAACTTTTGGGTTGTAACTTCCCCTCCCTGGGATGGGGTGAATTCTACCACTGGGCTAGCTCTTTAATTTGGGGGTACTCCCACTGTAGTCCAGGCTGGCTTTCATCGAGCCTCTCATTTAGGCCTGGGCTTAAGTCAAGAAGGTGCCTCATCTTCGGGATAGCCTGGGCTCTAACGCTATGGGCTGCCTTCCTGAATATTTGGGGACCGCCCCATGCCTCCACCGATCCCGGTGCGTGTTTCCTAAGAGCTAGGCGGCCCTCTAGCGTGCAAGCCGCGGAAGACATGGCTCAGTCCCCCTCTTGAATCCTCCAACCAGGCCTGGTGTCCCAGCTACAAGCGCAGCGGCGCCGGAACCATGCTGCAGGACCCGGGGCCAGTCTGGGCAAGCGGATTCCTCAGGCCGCAGGGTCCCCGCAGGCCCAGCTCCTGCTGTCCCGAGCCCAGCCTCACCTTGTCGGCGATCTCCTGAGTCTCGGCCGTGGCCGGCATTGTGGCGGATGGCCCGCCACACATCATCTTGGCTGTCGTGGAACGGGTGGTACAGACAGAGGGACTAAGGACAGGGCTAGCTGGGGAACCCTAGGTGCCTGGACCCTAAAAAACCCTGGCTCGGCCCCGCCCCAGACGCGTGGCACGTGACAAAGTCACGGGGCGGGGCGCCGCACCCTCCCTCTCTTCACTAGACAGAGTCATGCGACCGAGAGTGGGCGTTGGCGAGGGTGAGGCTCGACGGAATCGACACTAAATGGGGCGGAAGGCTGGGCGTCCTGACTGTCCCTAAAAGGGCGCGACGTGATTTCGGAGTATCTCTGACCCGGCCTAGAGGCGTCTCCACAATGGACGCCGGGATGCGAGAGGGGGGTCCCATTCTTCCCATGGAGTGGGTGGACGCAAAGTCCAACCTTTGCCACCTCAATTTCCCCTTGCTCTGTGGTCATGAAGTGGGGCCTTGAGTGGACCCCTATCCCTTCTTCCATGGGGTGGGCACAAAAACAGAGGCGATGGGAGGAGCATGGTGGTTGGTTGGCGCACGCCTTTAGTCCCAGGACTCGAGAGGCAGAGGCAGGTGGATCTCTGTAAATTCGAGATATGTAGCCTGGTCTACATACCTAGTCCAGAACAGCCAGGGCTATTACACAGAGAAACCCTGTCTCGGGGAAAATTTTTAAAAAGCGGGATTGGGGGTGAGGGATGAATGAGGACTTAGAAGTCAGAGTTCCTTCCTGATGAACTGAGCTTTCAGGTCCTGATAACCCCATGAAAAAAATAAGCCCTTCTGGCAGTGCTCTTGCTTGAGTGACCGTAGGACCCAGTCTCCGTGTTGCTTGTGTTTCCATCTGCAAAAAATGTCAGAATTTGACAACTGGATGTGATGATGCTAACCTGCTATTCTGGCACTTGAGAGGCTATGAAAGCTAGCCTGGCCACACAGCGAGACCTTGTCTTTAAAAAAAAAAAAAAAATCAAAATTTGGGGCTGCAGAGGTAGCCCATGGTAAAGAGCTTGCCATACAAACATGACAAACCTGAACCCAGTTAAAACGCAGAGTCGGGGGACTGGAAAGGTGGCTCAGCAGTTTAAGAACACTGGCCGTTCTTCTAGAGGACCCTGTTCAGCTCCCAACATCCATACAGTAGCTCACAACTATCCGTAACTCTAGTTTTATGAGATCTGACACCTGCTTCCAGCCTCTGAGCACCAGGCATGCAAGTGGTGCCCAGACATACATGCGGGCTTGTGGTCGTGGCAATAAACCCAGACTAAGAAGTTGGTAGGGGAAGAGCCGGGCATGGTGGCGCACACCTTTAATCCCAGCACTCGGGAGGCAGAGGCAGGCGGATCACTGTGAGTTTGAGGCCAGCCTGGTCTACAGAGTGAGTCCAGGACAGTCAAGGCTACACAGAGAAACCCTGTCTCAAAAAGAAGAAGGAGGAAGAGGAGGAGGAGGAGGAGGAGGAGGAGGAGGAGGAGGAGGAAGAAGAAGAAGAAGAAGAAGAAGAAGAAGAAGAAGAAGAAGTAGTAGTAGTAGTTGGTATGGGGACTGGAGTATCGCTGCAATAGGCCTGGCCATGCTTTTGTCTCGAGGAATGTGGATTTGGGGACTTTGGATTAGAAAAGCAATTGAATGACTTAAGTGGGGCCTAGTGGGACTGAGGGTGATTTGAAATTTGCTGGCCTGGCTCAAGAGGTTTTAGAGGCCTAGAGACCATTCTTGTGGTATTTTGGCTAAGAATATGGCTGGTTTTTGCATTTGTCCAAAAAGTCTTCCTGGCCTAAATTGAAGAGTTTTGGATTAGTTGCATTGGCAGAGGAAATCTTCAGAACAGCCTAGTGTTCTGTTGTGTGGTTACTACTGCTCTATAGAAGATCTACCATGAAAAGGAGCAAGCTAAGGAATAAAATACAAAGTGTACAGCTCAAGGAGAAAAGGGGGTAACAGGAAGTAGAATGGAGCTACCAGATTTTGGGGGGGTCATTATTTAGCATTAGAATACATAGCATCAGACCAGCCCCCAAAATGTATATGTGTGGGTAGAAATGTGGAAGCAAGCACATGGAGAACAGAATTCAAACTCTTTCCCCCCACACACACATCAGACAGGGTTTCTCTGTGTAGCCTTGCCTGTCCTGGACTCACTTTGTAGACCAGGCTGGCCTCAAACTCACAGTGATCCACCTGCCTCTCCCTCCCAAGTGCTGAGATTAAAGGCGTGCACCACCACACCAGTCCAAACTCTTTTTTGAAAAGATTTATTGATTATGTATACAGTGCTCTGCTGGCATGTACACCTGCACGCCAGAAGAGGGCACCAGATCTCATTATAGATGGCTGTGAGCCACCATGTGGTTGCTGGGAATTGAACTCAGGACCTCTGGGAAGAACAGACAGTGCTCTCAAGCACTGAGCCATCTCTCCAGCCCCAGAACTCAAAACTCAAGCATCATTCCTCAAGAGATGTTCACCTTATTTTTTGAGACAAGGTCTCTTCCCTGGGACCTGGCTCACTGATGAGGGTAGGCTGGCTGTCACATACAACAAGTGACGGTGTGCCAATTTAAAGTTGGTTGGTTAATAAAATTAGCTAGGAGCCTGTAACTGGGCAGAAAAGAAGCAGGCAGGGCTCAGGTTCCTGGGGCTTGGGGTCAGAGAGGAACCAGGAGGCTGGAAGGAGGAAGAGGAGGAAGAGGAGGAAGAAGAGGAGGGAGCAGAAATGTGCCAGGAGGAGACGCTGGAGAGAAGGACATCGCCGTGGGACAGTAAGTACCATGAGCACATGGCTGTGGGGGCTGGCCTGATGGGACAGAAGCAGCCCGGACAGGAACGGTTGTGGCAGGTAACTTGGGGTGTGTAGCCAGGAAACAGCAAAATAGCTTAGAGGCTTGATATTTGCCCAGTTATGGTGCCTTTAAAGCCTTTATACATCATTATCTCTCTTGTCTTAATTATTTAGGAACTAATTAGGATAGAGAAGCCCTCTAGGGTCTGTTTTCATTTTGACAAGACATACATGCATTCGCGCACACACAACTAATAATAAGGATCTGAGCCCGTCATGGTGGCGCATGCCTGTAATCCTAGCACTCGGGAGGCAGAGGCAGGTGGATTGCGGTGAGTTCGAGGCCAGCCTGCTCTACAAAGTGAGTCCAGGACAGACAGGCTAAAACAGAGAGACCCTGTCTCGAAAAATGAAAAAAAAAAATAATAATAATAATAATAAAAATAAATTGAGTATACATTAAATTGCAATCTCAGTAACACTCTGTTGGGGAGAAAAAGAAGGAAGAAGTGATAACCAGTTAAGGGTTTGCTGATGTACTGCCTAGTCTTCAGTAGCAAGGGAAACGACAGGAAATAGGGGCCCAGCATGCTGCAGAATAGGAGGCATATAGGCCAATCAGTGCTCTTCCTCTTGTGCTGGGATTGCACTGTATTGTCTGTTGAGGGACACCACATGAAGCACATGACTAATCTGGGACCCCTCTATGTGAGCCATCTCTGAGGGGGCAGAGGGCTCTCAAAAGAGGGTAAGTCAAGGGAGGAAATGGATGCATTTTATTTTGTTTGTATTTTTTCCTTCGTGTGTACACACAGTTGCATGTATGTGAGTGTACTGTGTGCATGTGCGTCTGTGTGCATGCAGGGAGGCCCAGATGTCCAGTGTCTTCCTCAGATTGCTCTCCACTTTACTCAGTTAGGCAAGTTCTCTCAGAGCTCACCAACACAGCTAGTCTAGATAGCCAGCTTTCCCCCCAGCTACTTTAAATAATCAGCCTTCTCCAAGGGACTCTAACCCGTCTGTGCATCCACACACCCTGTGAGAGCCGTCATGCCCACCCAGCATGCATATGGGTCTAAACTCTGCTCCTCATACGTGGTGCAGCAAGTACCTTAACCCCTGACCCGCCTCTCCAGTCCCTGTTTGTTTTTATTTTTGATTCATGACCTCACAGGGTAGCCCAGGCTGGCCTTGAACTCAAGCTGCTCCTGTCTCAGCTTCGAGTCTAGGGACTACAGGTGTGGACCTGAAAGAAGGGTTTTTGCTGTTGTTGGTTTTGGTTGTTGTTGATTGATTGTTTGTTGTTTTGGTTTTTGTTTGTTTGTTTTGCTCTGTTTTTCACAACAGGGTTTCTTGTGCAATCCTGGCTATTCTGGACTCACTTTGGTAGACCCAGCTGGCCTCAAACTCAGAGAGATCCACCTGCCTCTGCCTCCCGAGTGCTGGGATCAGAGGCATGTGCCACCACACCTAGCCCAATGAGAAGTTTTATGTGGCCATGGCTATGAACTAGAGATGGGTAGAAGTTCTTTTTTAATTTTAGAAACCTGGAAGGCCCCTGGAGAGGACATGAGGAGCACAGAAGGTAGCTAGTTGCCTTCTGGGCTACAGCTGCTGGCTCTGATCCTTGCCACCTTGGGCTGCAGTGTGGCATGGTAGCCTGCGCCTTTGAGATCTCCTCAGCAGACAGACAAGTCTTTGTTGGTGCTGCCTTGCAGGTGCCCACATTTTCCCAGTAGGAGGGGAACACCTGTGGAGACAGGCCGGCCAGCCCCAGTGAAAAAAACAAGGAAGGCTGTTTATGTGGGACTCACAGTCTGCGTGTCATCCACGTGGGAAGTGACAGAGGTGAGCAGGAGAGGGAGACGTCACGCCTGGAACTGGCCCTAAAATGCTGGGTTCCTTGCCTAAATAGGCAAGGCAAAATCTCTAGCGGTGAGCTGTTCCACGGGCGCTTTGATTTATTTTTCGTTTTGACACAGGGTCTAAGTTGCCCAGGCTGGCCTCAAACTCATTCACCCAGGTGAAGCGCATGAAACTGAAAACTCAGTTAGATGTCATCCATGGACTTTGGATTCTCCAGCCTCAGCTTTCTAAGTAGCTGGGATCACAGGCCTTTGCTATCAAGTCTGCCCAAAAGACGATTTAAAGATGTCACAAGCAGGCCCTTAGCCCTACCTGCTTTCTTAAGAGTTGAGCGTAGAGAGTTGAAAGACCAGGACTTATAAAACTTAGGACAAAGAAGCCCACACTTTGCTCAATTCAAATCGAGTCAGCGTGAGATCACAGGGAAGAGGCTGGTGGTGTGGAAGAGCACACGCCTTTCTGTGGCTGACTTGGCCCCAAATGAGCCTCCTACAGCTATCTCTGCTCTAGCCCCAAGGCTGTTTGACGGAAAAACAGACAAGACCACCCCCACCCCTCCCCCACTCCCACCCCCTCCATACCCTTCCCCCCCTTCCCCCCCTCCTCCCCCTTTAGAAACTAGCATGGAAGCACATGTTTGTTGCCTTGGCACTTAGATGGCTGAAGCAAAATCACAAGTTTTGGGCTAGCCTAGACTATGTAAAAATAACAAATCTGAACCAGGCATGGTGGTGCACGCCTTTAATCCCAGGAGGCAGAGGCAGGCGGATCGGATCGCTGTGAGTTCGAGGCCAGCCTGGTCTACAAAGTGAGTCTAGGATAGCCACGGCTATAGAGAGAAACCCTGTCTCAAAAAACTGAAAACCAAACTAAACCAAACCAAACCAAAACCAAAAAAAGCAAATCCTTGCCTAGGGAGTGTATGGTGTCTGTAACGTTGGAAAACAGTTTTATGACCCAACTTTTATGGATTAGGCTAGTCTTAGCTAGCTTGAACCCTAGGAAGCCTCCTACCTTCCCCTCCCCATTGCTAGGGTTATAAGCACCTGCCATCATGCCCGGCTTCTTTAATGGGGATCTGATTTAGGGCCTCATGCTTGCAAGGCAGGCGCAGAACCAACTGAGCTATCACCGCTGCTCTAGTTTAAGGTCTATTTCTTTCTTTCTTTCTTTTTCTGTTTTCCTTTTTTTTTTTTTTTTAAGATTTTATTTATTATTATGTATACAGTGCTCTATCTGCATGTATCCCGCATGCCAGAAGAGGGCATCAGACCACATTGTAGATGGTTGTGAGCCACCATGTGGTTGCTGGGAATTGAACTCAGGACCTCCGGAAGAGCAGGCGGTGCTCTTTTCCACTGAGCCATCTCTCCAGCCCCTTAAGGGTGTATTTCTATGTGTTATATTGCTGCTTGGATGAACTTTCATGCCAGAGATACATACTATGTCCTTCTAAAATTCTCCCCCAGGCTTACTCTTTTTTTTTTTTTCTTTTTCTGGGACAGGGTTTCTCTGTGTAGACCCGGCTGTACTGGAACTCACTGTGTAGACCCGACTGGCCTTGAACCCAGGCTTATGCTTTTTCCTTTGTTTTTCACAATTGTGATGTGTCAGCTCTAGCACATGTGTTTGTTGTTTATTTTATTGCTGGCCCTGTCACTGAAATGTGAGGCCCCTTTAGGTGGGGACCGCCTTTCACTTACAGTGAAAGTAAGTCACATGGGGGCATGACACATGCCTCTCATCGCCTAGCTCCCCTGTGGGCAGAGGCAAGTGGATCTCCAGGCCAGGCAGGACTAAGTAAAGAAACTGGGCAGGGTGTGGGGTGGGGGTGGGGGGAGATAGAGAGAGAACAACAGGAGGAGGGTTACAGGAGGAGAGAGGGAGACAGTTTCAGTGGCCACGTTGAGGGGACCTGAAGTAGAGAGGGAGGGAGGGAGGGAGGGAGGGAGGGAGAGTACCTTCAGAGAATCTGTTATGACTTTCCCAGCAGGTGAGGAGCCTGGCCATAACTTAAAGCCAGCATTGGGATAAACAGCAGAGTTGCACAGAGTGGCAGAGTTAGGGAAGGACAATTCTCTGCAAGTCCTGCTGCCTCCATAGAAGGGAGGAGCAGGGGAGGCATGGTCTGATGTCTCAGGGGAGGGGGAGGCAGCTAGACAGGGCCTCTGGCTTTTCCAGCCTTTTCATTTGCATAATAAACAAAAGAGAGGAATGAGACTAGAGGTGGCAGGGGTGTGGGGGGGATGTGGGGGGTGGGTGGGGTGGGAAGGTGTGGGGAGGGTAGGGGGTTGGGGATCCCAGGGATGGCAGGTGTCAGGGCCCCCCAGATCCCTTATTGTCTTTCACAGTCGCTCTGTCTCTCCTGAAGGCCTGGGATCCTGATGACCTAGGCACGAGTGCCTCGCCACATGGGATGTGAGATGACATTTCCACATACAGAAACGTGGCACTGTCAGCTGCAGTCCCTAAGAAGGCAGAACCCTGTGAGGATAACTCCGAGCCATGCCTGTGTGTCATCCTAAGTCCCTCAAGTGACACCAATGACCGGGAGTTAGAGTGCTGCAGGTCCAAAGCCAGAAACCATCTTGGGATATTTTCATCTGTGTAACAGGCAGTCTATCACCTACCTCGGTGTGTGACTTGGCATTCTTGCTAGGGATCCAAAACAACTTACCAAAGTTAACTCACAGGATATCTCTACAAATCCAACTCCAGTAACCTTTCTTTCCGTTACGTTCTCCTCACAACCTCCCCTAACCTACCTTAAATTAAAACAGCAACAACAACAGCAACAAAAACCTTTTCAGAGTGCCTCCTATTGACTTTACCCCTCTTCTTAGAAAGTTTCATTCGGGGCTGGAGAGATGGCTCAGAGGTTAAGAGCACTGACTGCTCCTCCAGAGATCCTGAGTTCAATTCCCAGCAACCACATGGTGGCTCACAGCCATCTATAATGGGATCTGATGCCCTCTTCTGGCCTGCAGATGTATATGCAAGCAGAGCACTGTATACATAATAAATAAATAAGTAAATAAATAAAATAAATCTTTAAAAAAAAAGTTCATTCAAAAATTTCTTGGGGCTGGAGAGATGGCTCAGAGGTTAAGAGCACCAACTGCTCTTCCAGAGGTCCTGAGTTCAATTCCCAGCAACCACATGGTGGCTCACAACCATCTATAAAGTGATCTGATACCCTCTTCTGGCCTGCAGATATACATGTAGACCACTCTTTATATAACAAACAAACAAATATTTTTAAAAAACAAACTTGTGACTGAACAGTTAGGATCAGGTTTGTGTCACAGACCCCAGTGAAAAGATGCCCACCAGTCTGTGATCGATGGTCTCCTAAACTTGCAAAATCAGCCAACTGGCAAGATGGTCTTCTGAGATATTGTATATTAGATGCATAAAATGGTGGTTTCCTTGTGATATTTCCTAAATGTGTATAATGTAATTTGATCCATTTTTTTAAAACCCCCTGTTAAGACCGGGCTGTGCCTTGCCCTGAGAGACTCTATCTTACAGGCTTTTTGTTTGTTTGTTGGGTTTTTTTGTTTGTTTGTTTTTTTGTTTTGTTTGTTTTTTGAGACAGGGTTTCTCTGTGTAGTCTTGGCTGTCCTGGACTCGATTTGTAGACCAGGCTGGCCTCGAACTCGCAGTGATCCGCCTGCCTCTGCCTCCCGAGTGCTGGGATTAAAGGCGTGCGCCACCACGCCCGGCTTACAAATTCTTGATTCTGTTTTAGGATGGAGGATGACTGTGCACCTGGGTGCATGGGTGAATGGTACCACCCATTCAGCACCACCCAGGAGGCACAGACTCACAAAGAACTTATTCCTAAAAGTAAAGAGTGCCACCTTAGAAATTTGAGAGTCAGAGTCCAGAGTCGATGCAAAAGCATGTGCTAGGCATGTGCTCTACTACTGAGCTAAATCCCCAACCCCACAAAAGCAAAGAAATTTTATTGAGCCGACGCACCAGGGTCCACCAAGCTCAGAAGAGTTGGGGACCCCATCCTGCAAAAACTGAGGGTTTAAATGCCCTTTACAGAAGCCAAACTCAGCACAGTGGTTAGTTAAAAACTGATCTGCTAACAAAGGTGACCTTTTGGGAGTTGGGGGCAGTTGATTCTGGCAGATGTTTGAGGTAAGATATATGGACTAGGCCTTTTCTCCGAGGCCAGTAAATTCCAAGCAGGGTGAAGTAGAGGCAATAAATTCTGAGCAGGCAGGGTGAGGAGGAGGGCTCTTGCTTGGCTAACAATGTTTTGTTTGTTCTTGCTATCAGCCTACGATGCTATTGCTAAGGTGGCTGGCTGATCTCAGGCCAGCTGGAATCTTACACTATCTCAGGCTAACAGATTCCGGGTAGGTGGGGTAGGGGCTGTCGGGTGTAGTAGTGGAAATTTTTCTTAACTTGACCTATTTAGCTACTTTTCAGCACCAAGCATATAAGTAACATGGCTGAGCTATAGCTAAGTTAAGCCAACTTGGATTCTTCAGCTCCATCTCCTCTTCAGATAAACTTCGAACAACCGTCCCTTCATCGTCTCCAGAATCTAGCGTTTCAAATATAGCCACCTTCCTTTACCTTACGCTTTGACCCTAGCCTATGATGTGGCAATCAACTCAGAATGCTATGACAACACTATGTCCAAATGTCCATTGGTCTCGTGAATCTTCCCAGCGAGTCATCAGATGTATGGTGGTCTTGGGAAAACACCATGGTCACACCAAAGAAATCTGCAATTGTTTTCTGTTCTAAGCTAACATTTCAGAAGTTGGGTTATATGGAAGTTTTCCCAATTGTGTCCCAAATGACCGTCACTACACATTTCCTGAACCGGGACACACCCAAGTTTTGCACCCTCACTTTGCCCTCTCTAACATGTATACTCGCCAGTCCACCTTCAGGATAGGTGCCCTGTACCTTGTCCCATAACCTGGGTCATGATAGTTTTCTTGCTTTTTTCTGTCCAGGAAAGCAGATGTTCTGCAAGAAGCTTGGCGGAGTGGCTTTCCCTGGGCACCAGCGCGTTAGGGCTCGGGTAAGGTGTTTGGGTAAGGCTTGCAGTTCTCACAAATGTAGGGACAGGATGCTGAACAAAGGTCAGCTTCACTCACCCTTCCATAGCCGAGTGTTGCAGTTGAGGACAGGTTGGGCCAAATCAAGACCTTTTTTTTTTTTTTTTTTTTGTAATGCAGCTACTCCTGCGGCGCGCGCAGCGCTCGTTTTCAGTAAAGAGGAGGGCGAGCCAACGCTCTTGACCTTTCCAAGAATCAGGGATGGTTTCCATTATCCCAGCAGGCTGCAGTTGCTCCTCCCGGCCACTGGAGGCGGTAGCGCGGGCTGGGGCACCGTCCGAGACGTTTTGCAGAGTTGTATCGCTTCAGGTTGACGTTGGCAGTGGTGTCGCGCAGGCGTGACGACGCGCGTGTCGTCACTGGAGCGCCCCAGCGGAAGCGGGGAGTGCGTGTTGTGAGGGTCTTCACCATGGTTCCTGGCGTGCCGCTCCCCCCGGAGATCCAGCTGGCTCAGCGCTTGGCGGGCAATGAGCAGGTGACGCGGGACCGCGCGGTGCGGAAGCTGCGGAAGTACATCGTGGCCAGGACGCAGCGGGCCTCAGGTACGCGGGCGAGCGGGCTAGGAACCCACGCCGCGTGCTCCCGCGGTTCTCCTGGCTCTGGCCGTCCCCGTCGGAATGCACGCTTTTCCAATTCTTCTGTTGCTTGCTGGTGCTCTTCCGCCGGCCCTTACCAGTGTTCTACCAGTGTTGACGGAGTGTCCTCGAGTTTCCCAGGAACGTGCCTTTTGTTGAGCGGTTTCTATGCTTCTGGTCCTCAGAGAGCGACCGACCCCCCGACCCCCGCCAGCAGCCTCAGCATCTCCTGGATATCCCTTCACAGTTACAGATTCTAGATTCTTTGAGCAGGGGTTTGGCCGAGGTCATGGCCATATGCTTTAGGAAGCGCTACAGGGCCGTTTTCCACGCTCCAATCCGAGAACCGCAACTTGGGAAATGCGCTTCACTGAATGTTGGTGTTGTCCTTTGCTAGCCTGAATAAGAGACTTAACTTTCACCGTTTGATCTGTGAGATGTAATAGGAAAGCTACAACTCCTGGATCTAACCCTGGCTTAATTATCACTGCATCAACTATGGGTCACCACTCAGTCCAAAAGTGTTGAGGTTCTGAGTTTTGACCTTGTGGGACTAACCCTGTCGTTTAGCTGGTGCACGAAGCTACTAGGGAAGCTCCTCCCGACACAGGTATGGCAGTTGTGTTGGCAAATGTTTTGTGGGAAGGGCTCGCTGCCCACTTCCTGCACAATAATTGATTCTGGAGTAATTCAGGCAATCGTCCTTCCTTCCTGGCAAGGAAAGGTGGGTCCTAGTGTCCACCGAGCCTCACTGTTGCTCTTGTCGTGCAGGTGGCTTTACTCCAGATGAGCTCCTGAAGGTGTGGAAAGGACTGTTTTACTGCATGTGGATGCAGGACAAGCCGCTCCAGCAGGTGCGTACATGGGATGGTCTCTACAGAACATGGGCAGGAGTGGATGGTGGACTAATGGGCAGGTGTTTATCCCCCTGCCCTCCAACATGGCCGGAGACATTGGGTCGAGTTACTCAACTTACATCTTGAGCATCTTGGTGACATGGTGGCAAACCTTGTCATCCACAAAGTGGGCTGAAGTTGATGGTCTCACATTTTTCCCTGCTGTGGTTGGAAACCCAGTCCTGCTACAGTAGAAGTAAGAGCAGAATCCAGGTCTCCTGGGAGGGGCCCTCTCCTGTGGGCCTTTTAGGATAGCAGTTCTCAGCTTGTGAATTGTTTACACAGTTGGAGGGGCCTTATGAGCAGATTCCTGACCCATATTCTTGTGCCTGCTGAAAACAGCTGTCTCTTTGTTAAGCTACCTTAGGAGTCTTAGCTAGTGCACTGGGCAGTGCTTAATACCAAGAGACAGAAAGATAGTGAGTGATTTGTGTGTCTGCTTGCCCCCTTTCCATCTTGCTACTCACCATGTTGTAGTGGTAGTACTATTAATTAATAGTGTCCTTTTGAGGGGGGAGGGAATAGGGTTTCTCTGTGTAGCCTTAGCTGTCCTGGACTTGCTTTTGTAGACCAGGCTAGCCTTGAACTCACAGAGATCTGTCTGCCTTTGCCTCTCAGAGTGCTGGGATTAAAGGTGTGTGCCACCATCCCTAGCCCATATGATTATTAATGCAGTGGTCATTTCTTAACCCACTATTATACGAATATCAGACACAGAGACCTGTTAGATTATTGATAACCTTAAACACTAGGGCTGGGCAGATATAAACCCCCTCGGCTACCTTATTATCTCACAGCCACACATCCCACGTCTCTTGCTTTAATTGTTCCTGCCTGGGCTGCTTCCCATGCACATCCCATAAACACTTGTACGTGTTTCACTTGGGCTGCGTCTGCTTCATCACGCCAGTCCTCAAAGCAAGATCCTCCAGGCCACGTGCTTCTAGCTCACGCTAACCCATGGTGACCTCCTTTCTCCCTCTGCCCCACATCCTTCTGGGGTCCCAAGCCCATCAACCTTAGCTCCGCCTTCTTCTCGTCTGCCCAGCCCAGGTGCAGGCAACTATATTGGCCAATCAGGGATAACTTGGGAGGCAAAGTTACACAGCACACTTGGTATATGTGAGGTTGTGCTCTTAAGACAGCAAAGATCTTGGGGGACAGACAGTTAACCTTTGGGTACATAGTAGCTCCAGATCACCCTCTACGCCTCCATGTCTGAGGCTGTCAACTCTCCTGCAAGGCTGCTGCCTCAGTAAGGCCAGTTCTGACTCAGGAAGTCTGATGGTTTCCACAGAGTAGGCCTTTTATAGCAAGGAGCCGTGCAAAACTTGAAGGCCAACTAGCGGCTGGTTGTTTGTGTGGAGTGAGTGGGCCTTGGTTGTGTTTGCTGTCAGAGCACAGCACTTCAGGGCCTGAGGTGTGCTTCCTATTTCTCTCACAGGAAGAACTAGGAAGGACCATTTCCCAGCTCATCCATGCTTTTCAGACCACAGAGGCACGTGAGTACAACACTGAAGCCAGGCCCGTCCCTGTCAACACCCCCATCTGAGATTCAGAGAGACCAATGCAGCAATGTGTTCTCAGACCTCAAGCTACAGGGAGGTGGCTGTGCGGGTGCTTGTGGTATGGAACATGGCCCAGTACTCAGCCTGAACACACTCACTCTACCAAACAGACATGGCTCAAGAGTGAAAGGAGAGGTACAGCACGCAGACACCAGCCCAGTGTCGCCATACCATAGTGTTTAGCTGGTAGCCACGACACTCATTCTCTAGTGCAGTGCTTCTCAACCCTCCCAGTGCTGCAACCCTTTAATACAGTCGTTCATGTTGTGGTGACCCCCAACCATAAAATTATTTTAATTGCTACTTCATAACTAATTCTGCTGCTAGTATGAATTGTAGTGTAAGTATGTTTTCCAGTGGTCCTAAGGTGACTCCCCCTTGAAAAGTCATTTGACTTCCAAAGGGGTCATAACCCACAGGTTGAGAATCGCTGTCTTAATGTGTTTCCTAGCTCTTTTGTTTTCCGACCAAATCCCACATCCTGCCTGCCTGTTGGAATCACCTAGGCAGCCTTTAAAAAGCCTGGGGCCCAGACCCTGGCTCCTGCCTCTTTGTACTGCTCTGAGACAGTCCTGACTGAGGAGTTGGAGGTGCGTGCCCATGTCCTCAGCGAGCTGGGCTGAAGTTTGCACAGTGAGGGGACATAGCACATTTCCTGGTTTGGGAGAATCCCTCCGCCCACCTCTCTTTGGAGACAGGTTCTTACTGTGTAGCTCAGGCTGGCCTTGAACTTGGGATCTTCCTTCAGTTTCCCCGGGCACTAGCATCACAGATGTGTGTTACGGGGTCAGGAGAGAGTGGCTCTGAGCTCCCTGCTCTCAGAACTGGCAGGAGACTTGCTTGGCTAAGTACAAAGCTGAAGTGATCACCTGGTGCTCTAGTGACCAGGCCACCGTGACTGAGCCATCTGAGCAGCCCTTTGCTGGGGTGGAGCTTGTAGAGAAGAGGAGTTACCTTCCCTGGCTTCCAGTTCTGGGGTTTCCCAGAGCTGGTTCCTCCTTGTCATACATGTGGCGCCTTCTCTGGTTGAGTGAGATTGGATAGGGTCCACTCAAGACCTGCTCTAGTGCCCTGAGCACGACCCCTCTGTTCGGTCTGGTGACGTTTTAAAGTACCAGGGGTTTAGACCTTCTCCATAAGATTTTTGGGGACACATTTCAGACTGCATCCTGTGTCTGCCTCATCTGTTACCTGCAGAGTTAGTGCATCTAGTTGGGGAAGCGCCAGACATCTGCCTACAGCTCTGCTTCAGTGACTCCTTGCTAAAGGTCTAGCTTGGGCGTCAGAAGGGCCTTAGTCCAAGCCAAGGTAGCGACAAAGGCCTGGGGAGGATGTGTCCCCAGTAGTCACTCCTTTTCCCTCCTTTTCCCGGACTCTTGCCTCTTCTTTGTGCACTTGTGCAGATAGCAGAGTGAAGCTTAACTTGAGCTGTTTTCTCTGGAGCCTGGGAACCCTCACTTCTGAGCTCCAGGGCTGCCCGTGAGGGACTTCTGTGGGCGTGTTGTCCCCACCCCCACTTGGCTCCAGTATTCATGTGTGTGTGTGTGCTTTCTCCTAGAGCACCTGTTCCTGCGGGCGTTCTGGCAGACCATGATCCGAGAATGGGTGGGCATTGACAGACTGCGCCTGGACAAGTTCTACATGGTGAGGCAAGTGTGGCCCCAGGTTGTGCAGTGAGGCACCCTGGGGCAGAGGAGTCCGCAAGGGCTAGTTTGGAATGTACGTGGCTGCAGCACTACTCTAGCTTGACATGCCCCATCTTAAGGGTTAGTAGGAGTTAAAGCAGGAGCCTTGCCTTAGTCCTCCCTGTCTGTGTGGATCCTCTTTTGGCTGAGGATGGCTCCAGGTTTTTTTTCTTCTTCTGTGTTGTGCTCCTTTCAGCCAGTGTGTTGCTTTCCAAGGCCCATTTTAAGAAAGATTTAAAAAAATTTTTTGTGTATGAGTTTTGCTTGTATGTATGTACACCGGCTGCCCTTGAAGGTCAGAAGAAGGCATCGAGGTCCTCTGGAACTAGAATTACAGATGGTTGTAAACTACCATGTAGGTGCTGGGAATTGAGCCAGGGTCCTCTCGAAGAGCAGTAAGTGCTCTTAACCACTGAGCCATCTCTCTGGCCTTCAAGGCCTATTTCATCTATGTGTTGTATGTGACCAAGTCTAGTGGCTCAGCTTGCAGCAGGGCCTACTTTCTTAGTGGTAGTTTAGGTAGGCACAAGAGTCAAGCCTGCGTTGTCCCCAGGTGTGACATCAGGCCTCTGGTGTGCTCTTTTCCCAGTGGCTCTTGGGTCCCATGTATCCTTCGTTGTCTTTTTACTGTGACCTGGATCCACAGGGGGCATATTTTAAGATCTAAAGCCAGGAAAACTGCATAAAACACTGAACCATGTCAAGGGGGAGTGGGCCACCATGGGAAGGCTGCTGAGCCTTGATTAGTGTTGCAGTCGTTCAGAGTGGAGTTTGCCTGTGTCTGTCTCTTTGCTGGGGAAAGGAGGGCTTGCGAGAGCTTGGGAGAAGTGACTCTGCTGCCCTTGGGAAGAGCCCAATGCATTCCCTGACCACTGTGCTAACTCCAGTTTATAGTTCCCACTCAGGGAAGCCTGCCTTTCTGTTGCTCAAGAGCCAAGGGCAGAGCTTTGATGTCCAGGCCCAGGGTCCTGAGGGCATAAGTGTCCTGGCCACCAATATCCTTCCTGTCTGCAGTACTCTGCCCAGTTATGCAGCTGACTGAGGCCTTACTTCATGGGGCTTCTGGGACACGGGGGAACTTGGTGACATGTTGACTGGTCTCCTGCTAACGTGAGTTTCTTTTGTGTCCAAGCTCATGAGGATGGTCCTGAGCGAGTCACTGAAGGCTGTGAAAACCCAAGGATGGGAAGAAAGGTGGGTCCACACTGAGAGTCAGGTCCCACAGGCAGGTTAGGTCGGGGACCTGCGTCCTCTGCCTCATCCTGAGCCCTGATTTTCTCTTGTGATTCTTTGTTATAGGGAGGTAGCCTATGTGTTACTTGGTACCACGAATGGTGCTGAGTCAAGATAGTTTTGTAAAGTGAAATGGTTCAGATGGTGCTGTCTTCTCCGAACTGTGCTATCCCACTCATTTTTTAAAAAATATTTAATTTTAATTCATGTGCGTTGGTGTGGGGGGGGTCTCAGATCTTGGAGTTGAAGACAGTTGTGAGCTGCCGTGTGGGTGCTGGGAATTGAACCCAGGTCCTTTGAAAGAGCAGTCAGTGCTCTTATTTTGTTTCTTTGTTGTTGTTTTGTTTTTCAAGACAGGGTCTCTCTGTGTAGCTTTGGCTGTCCTGGACTCGCTTTGTAGACCAGGCCAGCCTTGAACTCACAGCAATCCTCCTGCCTCTGCCTCCCAAGTGCTGGGATTAAAGGCGTGTGCCACCACACCACTGAGCTATCTCTCTAGCCCCCATTTCTATAGTCAGGAAGAATTGTGTACACTGGTCCTAACACATGTGCAGGCAAGGGCCTCTTTTTTATTTTTATTTTAACCATTAATTAATTAATTTATTTATTTATATGTACACCTGCACGCCAGAAGTGGGCACCAGATCTCATAGATGTTTGTGAGCCACCATGTGGTTGCTGGGTATTGAACTCAGGACCTTTGGAAGAACAGACAGTGTTCTTAACCTCTGAGCCATCTCTCTAGCCCCAAGGGCCTCTTTTTAACAGGCATATGGTATGGGCAGCTGTGCTGTTGGTGGTCATATTTCATCCAGGCCCCTTGCTTTTGACGACAGTGTTTAGGTGGACTAGCCTATGAACCTGAGCAGTGGCTGGCTGCGTTCCATCCGACCGTGACTTCTGTGGCATCAGTAGGCTTTCACTCCTCTGGGGTTCTGCTTCTACTCTTGTTCTCTGGGACTCTCAGGTCTAGAGAGCTAACCCTTAGTTGCTGCCTGCTTACCTGTGTCCCTGCATCCAAGATGGGGCAGCAAGTTCCAAGCCATGTGTCAATACCACAAATGTTTGAATGTTTTCATATTTAAAAAAAAATGTATTACATATACAGTGTTCTGCCTGCATGTACACCTGCACACCAAAAGAGGCCACCAGATCTCATTATAGATGGTTGTGAGCCACCATGTGGTTGCTGGGAATTGAACTCTGGACCTCTGGAAGAGCAGCCACTGCTCTTATCCCTTGAATCATCTCTCCAGCCCCTCATTTAACATTTTTAAAAGTAATAAATATTTTGACTCTTTTTTAACTCTTAGGCATCATCAAAACCTCCAATTTTTGTCATTGTTTGGTTTTTTAAAGATAGTGTCTCTACACAGCCCTGGTTGTCCTGTAACTCACTGTATAGACCAGGCTGGCCTCGCGCTCACAGAGATCTGCTTCTGCCTCCAGAGTGCCAGGATTAAAGGTGTGTGCCACCATGCCCAGTGACCTGAAGCGTAATTTTAACTCCAATAGGCAGTTGATTTGGAAGTTCTGAGAGCAATGCAGGTGTGTCTACATGGCACTGCCTAGGGTGTTTCTTTTTCTTTTCTTTTGTCGGGGTGATAGCAGCAAGAGGAGAAAGGCCTGGAAGGAAATTTAGATAGGATAGCAAAAGTCTGCATTAAAGAATCTGACTTTGTAAGCCGGAGTCACCAAAGTGGCACCAGTTGTCAGCGGTACTTGCAGGGAGCTGGCCTTGGGCCACTTTGCAAGATCGGGCACCTCCTGTGAAAGCTAGAGCCACTCCCCCAGCCCACTCAGAATGAGCGCATGCTGGGCTGTGGTGTTCAGAGCCACCCTACTTCAGGGCTCTCTTGCCTTTAGTTTTGAGTAGTTTCTTTAATCCCTATTGGGACTTTGAGACCTGTGGCTCTTCATCATTTCAGGGCTCAGTTGTGGGTTACTAGTGACTCACACAGAATTCATTATGGCATTTTAAATTTAGTTAATGTTCTCTGATTTGCTGTTGCAACTTCGTTTTTGGAGAGCACCCAGAAGAGCCCTGGCCCTGGTGGAGCCTAGGCGGTGTGCTTGTCTGGTGTGCACAGCCTGTCTGCAGTGTGCTTGTCTGGTGTGCACAGCCTGTCTGCAGTGTGCTTGTCTGGTGTGCACAGCCTGGCTGCAGTGTGCTTGTCTGGTGTGCACAGCCTGGCTGTGCTGTTCCTGCTGCTTCCATGTGTAGTAGTATCTGGAGCTTGCCTGGCTCTGGTCTCCCTTTAGGTTTTGTGCCTCATCTTGCCATTGGCTTCTTTGCCGAGTCTGGTACAACATCACTTTTCCTTCCTGTGTTGGTGACCGTTCACTGGAGTCTCCCAGGGGCTCCTTGGACGGCATGTGGCACAGTTTCAGGATTTTAGGGAGTCTGCACTGTCAGCTGCTCAAGGCTCTGAGACAGTCTGGCCTATGTGCCAGGGAGAGTGACAGGTGCATGGCTTCCTCATGTTGCCAACTCACTGGCCACACGGCAGGGCCAGGGAGGCCAGTCATGGCCTGTGGCCCAGCCCTTGTGGTGCACCTTCCTCTTGGCCTCTGGTCTGTTCTGACCTGACACATTTTCCTGAGTAGAGAGGACCAGCCAGCAGAGTATCTCAGTGGCCATATTTCCACTTGTGTCTTGAAGATACAAAAGGCCTATGTATATTCACACGTGCTTTGTTTGTGGCCAAGTGCCAGGCTGTTGTCGTGTGTCGCACAAACCTGGGCCAGTAGATTCCTTTGTGCTGCTCAGACCCAGACCTCCTGGTCTTTGCATGTGGATGTGAAAGGTCAGAGTGTTCCTGCCGATGTGGAGGGAGCAGGGTTACCGCTGACCTGTGGCCGCATGGCCACCACTCTTCTTTCCTTCTCTCTCTCCAGACAGATTGAGCAGTTGCTGGAGCTGCTAACCAAAGAGATACTGAACCCTGACAGCCAGGCCCCCAATGGGGTGAAGAGTCACTTCCTAGAGATCTTCCTGGAGGAGCTGACCAAAGTGGGCGCTGCAGAGGTACGGGGGCTCAGGTAAAGTCTGGGCCGCAGCTCATGTGCCCAGCACTGAACACTCCTCCCATCTCTTGGTTTTCCCACAGCTCACTGCAGACCAGAACCTGCAGTTCATCGACCCCTTCTGCCGGATAGCAGCCCACACTAAGGAGTAAGTGATGGGCGGCTCCTTGGGTCTGACCTTCCTCACTCGTTCCTCTCAAGCCTGTGGCCATTGGCCCTCCATGCTGTGAGATTGGCGTGGTGTCTGAGAGTCCGCACCAATGGGCTCTCTGGCCTCTGCTTCACCCTCAGTTCCTTAGTTTTGCATAAGATCACTCGGAGCATCTTGGAGACGATTGTGGAGCAGGCTCCCTTGGCCATTGAAGACCTGATGAATGAATTGGACGCACAGTCTGGGGAGAGTGAAGTGTCAGGTGATGATGCCGAGTCATCAGAGGGTGAGCAGGAGCTGCAGGACACACTGCCCAGGAAGCTGCCTGCAGGTGAGGAGCCCTGGCCCGGCCTAGGCTGAGCCCAGCGCTCTTGCTGGATTGGTCTAGTCCTGGCTCTTCTCTCCAGAGTCCCTTATTGCATGGCATAAAATGTATGCTAGGCTCCTGTCTAAGCCTGTAATGCTCCCTGGGTCCTGTGAGGTGCCCTGACCCCCCTTTTACAGGACAGCATCTACCCAGGTTTTGTTTCTGTTTTGGGTGGTGTTGGGAATGGAGCTTAGGCCATATGCACTGTTCTAACCTCAGTCATGCCCAAACCCTCACCTTCTCCTTCACCTGCGATTCCCTGTTCCCATCAGTCCTGTCCTGTCCCTGCCCTCCAGTCAGTCTGTGTCTAACTAATTGCAGGGAGGGACAGTTGAGTAGACTGCACATTCTGCTTATAAATGGCCCCTGAAGGGCTTTGGGGTGGGCCAGGCTTCTGGTAGCAGTGAGTCTAACCTAACTTTGTCTTGATGCTGTGGTAATGGGTTCTCAGAGAGGGGGTTCTCTGCACTACTGGTGTCCCCTTTCAGCTTTGGTGCCAGCGCTGGTAGCTTCCTTCTAGTGGGTCAGCTGACACACCTCCTGGGTATCCTGTGTGCCTTCCCATCTTTCTCTTAACTGTCCTCTTTCGGTGAGGCCCATTGGTCTCTGCTTGTGGCTCAGCAGCCACTCTCCACAGCAAACCATCCTGCAGCTGTTGTTCTTGGCAGCAGTGTCCCAGAGCACTACTGTCCAGAAGTCCCTCACCTAAAGGCCATGCTGAGAGGGTTGTGGGAGCACGTGCCTGTAACCCCATCACTTGGGAGGCTGAGGCAGAAGGATTGCCTAAGTTTAAGGCCAGCTAGAGCTGACGTAACAAGGCCCTATCTCAATTCCGCTCCCCACCAACAAGGCACTGCTGCCAAAGTTCTGAGACACAGCTGAGCCCAGTGTCCCAAGCTGAGCTAAGCACAGCTTCAGTGGTCCCTGGCCTAACCCACTGCTGGGACACCTGAGTCTGCCTTTGCTGCCCAAGGTGCCTCCTGACCTACACCCATCTCCTGAAGGTTTCCTCATCTCTGCATTCCCCTGGAGACCAGCTGCTTGTGCCCTCCCCGGCTTGTGCCATTGCATGACCAAGAGGGTCCTCAGTGCCATGCTGTTGGTATAGGGGCACCCCTACACCAGGCATGGTACCTTGAGTTCAGGCTCCATTTTGTTTTTAGGCTCCATACATAGGGCTGACCCTAAGGCAGTCAAGGAGCAGGCATGGGATGACGAGGAAAACACTGGCCCTGTACTCCAGGTAAGCATCAATGTTTGGGCTACAAGGTTGGTCTTTACCCTCTGGCCCCACGGCCAGGAAGGAGGTCAGTAACAGGGATGTGCAGATAACCTTTATGGAGGCTGGCTTTAGGGGGAGGATGGTTGATGGACAGCTGGACAGCTGGGCAGCTCTTGGTAGGTGCTGGGAGGTTGATGCAAGGACTAAGCCCGCTCTGCTGCCCCTCTGTGGCACACCTTTTGTTTTCAGCAAGTAGTCTGACCCTGCCATTAGGGTGCTGGCCTTGAACAGGGTGGCACAGGCTTATGGTTTGCGTTTGGGTTATAGCTCCGAGTCAGCTCAGGGAATGGGGTCAGGTGCATTGCAAAGGTCAGATGTCAGTAAGTCATTCCTACCTGTCTGCTATGGCTTGTAAGGAATTTAAAGCTAAAGGGGACTTTAAGGCCAGCCACACAGTAAGACCCTGTCTCAGAGAAAAAGTGAAATGGAGTTAGAGGCTGCCTTCTGAAATCTGGTGCTTCTTTGGGGCTGTGCAGCCCTGAGCAGCGTTGCCTGTGGGGTGGCAGTCTCTGTCTGCTGGCTTAGCTGTTAAGTGCTGAGTGGGCTGGGCCCGCTCTTGTGGCTGAGCTGGAATGCCTGTGTTGGCTAAGCCCAGGAGGTGCGGGCTGTGCTCTGGCATGTGGACGCTGACTGACCCCTGTGTTTTTCCCATCTTTTTGTAACAGTTTGACTATGAGGCAGTTGCTAACAGACTGTTCCAGCTCGCCAGTAGGCAGAACACCCCTTCTCAGAACAGGAAGCGCCTATACAAAGTGATCCAAAAGTAAGTCAAGAGGCCTGGCCGCATCCCTGCTTCGTCCTTCATGGAAGTCAGCTGTCTGCTTACCACCCAGCCCCACTCCACTGCCTTTCCTGTGTGTTACCATGTGAAGTGGCCTGAGCCAGAGAGTATTGCAGGATGTTTGATCACATTCTGAACCCCAATATTGTGTTATTCACTGGAAAAACTTTTTAATTGTGGTGTAGCCCAGCCATAGCACACATCTTTAATCCAAGCACTTTCTGCTTGAACATTGTAAACAGGATTAAATAAAGTCAACCACAGGTCAAGAGATGGAGCAGGCAACCAGTTGACAGGAAGTGAATATAGGATTGTTAAGGAAAAAAACCATAAGAGAGGAAAAGAAAGTCAGGAGGACAACTAAAGGAGACACACAGGAAGTAGAAGGGAGGGGGTTTGAAGAAGCTTGTTTGAGGTGGTGTGGGAGAGGGGGATTCTTTCTGGGATGTCATTGGAGGGGGAAAGTCAGTGAACCCCTGCATCAGCTTCCAAGTCCGTAATATTAACATCGAAAGTTGAGATTTTGTTAAAAACTAGGCGGACATCAGACCTTAGGAAGGCGTCTCACCAAGACAGTCCCTGTGAGGACAGAGCCACAGCCAGAGCTAATGTTGTCTGTTGTTCTTTCAGGTTGCGAGATCTGGCTGGAGGTGAGGATCTGTTGGGCACTGAGGTGGTCTCTTTCTCTCTCTCTTTCTCTCTCTCTCTCTCTCTCTCTCTCTCTTTTAAAAGATTTATTTTATTTATTTATTTATTATGTATACAGTGCACATTAGATCACATTATAGATGGTTGTGAGCCACCATGTGGTTGCTGGGAATTGAACTCAGGACCTCTGGAAGAACAGACAGTGCTCTTAACCGCTGAGCCATCTCTCCAGCCCCTCTCTCTCTCTCTCTATCTATCTCTATCTCTCTATCTCTCCCTCCCTCCCTCCCAGTGCCTGTGGGATGGAGCAGTTCCCAGCCATCCCTGAGGCATGAGAGGTCTCTGCAGAGATCTGTAACGCGGTGGGGGAAGGGCAGGCTCAGAGGCTCCAGCACTCATTGCTCCTCTATGCTTGCAGAGTGCTGCGCAGACTTCTTTGCCAGTCCTGGTCCTTGGAGGCCTTGTGACCTTTCACTGTCCTGTTCTGGCTCGCTTGTGGAACCAGCCTCTCTTCACTCACCAGAATGTACCTTGATGCTTCATGTGGGCCATATACTCATGCCAATATTTCTAGATGAAGTTCACACTAGAGTATGTGTGCTGTGCATGTGATGGGTGTGTGCCCAGGAACCCAGTGCAGAACTGAACATCAGTCACCACCGTGTATGTGCAGCCTAATAGCCTGTGTGAGGAAGAGACCTTGGCACTGTACATGTGCCACAGACTGCCTCTCTGTATTTCCTTGGTTCTGAGCTGGGTCTGTGTCCACCCCTAATGTGGGTCTCAGCAGCTTAGTCATTGCAAACATGTTGAGTCTCATATGAGAGCAGACCTTGCAGTTCCCTCCACACCCTGACTGTCACCTGCTTCTCAGGCACTTTCCCTGAAAATGAAATCCCTGAAAAAACCTGCAAGAAGCTGCTAGAAGGGAGGCGGGAGAGGAAGAAGAAAAAGAAACGTTTGCCCAGATTGGAACCACAGAACGATAAAGGTAGGCTCCTGGGCGATGATTAACATGTGGGCTGCCTCACCTGCCTTGTCTCCCTTGCTGGTGGTGCTGCCTTTTCTTCGGCTCCCTCCCTGCCCTCGGTGCTCTTGGCCTGGGACCCCGTCACTCGCCACTCTTCCTTTTTTTAGTTGGAAGTCCTCCAGTGCTCTGACAAGACTACCTCTCTCTGGCCTCTTGCACTCTTTGATCGGAGCCTCCTCCATCCTTCTCTGTCCTTCAGTGGTCCTGAGCCTCACCACTCGGCACTGTTGCTTTCTGGACCTCTATCCCCAGGCTTCCTGGTGTGTGTGCTAGCATATGGCACTCTTGCTAAAGACTGTCCAGGGCCTGCCGTACGTTGTTGGTGGCCTTGCCCTGAGATAGGTTTTTCATGTGCTAACCTAGGATCTGCCCTGTGAAGGGTCACTGGATTTACCATCTCTGTCCAGCTATCTCCTTACTGAGGTCCATCCATATTGGTCCCAGCTGCAGCCTTCTCCCCAGCCTGCCCTAGGCCTGGCTCCAGCCTCAGTCTTCCAGATCTGACAGGGCAGGTTGAGTTATGTTTGCTGGCCTTGGGGTACAGGCTCTGGCCACTTGTCCAATAGCCATCTCTGCCTCCCTTCCTGCACCCTCTTCTCACTCTGATTCATGTCTGGGCTCTTTATCCTGAGCTCTGCCTAATCTTTCTGGGGACTTGGTCCTTGAGTCCAGCTCTCTCTGATATCCACTACCCACATGACATGGCTGCTCGCTGGTAAGTAGCCATGGCTGGTACTATCCCTAATGCTGACATCATAGTTGAAGAGTTTGGTGAATGGAACCCACTGTATTGCCCACTGTGCCTCACTGTGTCCACAGCAGGAAGCGAGACAGAAGCCTCAAGTGCGGATCCTAGCCCGGGGATAAAGAGGAAGAGAAGTGGGAGGACAGATGAGAAGGCTGGCCGAAGAGGGCCTCCTGGGAAGAGGAGGAAGCCTAATGCTAGAGCAAAGGGGGCTGGCGTCCAGCAACTAAAGCGGAAGAGGAAACGGGCATTGCCGAGTGAGAAGTAAGGTGCACAGCCCAAGCCAGCCAGCCTTCCTCCTGCACCTGGGGCAGGGTGCCTGGGCAATGCTCCTGCAGCCTCTGAATGCCGAGGCTCTGAGCTTCCGATAGGGGAGGACCAGGAGCAGGATGGAGGAGGAGACCCTTTGTTTAGTGCTGGCCTTCAAGAACACTCCTGCCTCAGAACCACTGCCTGCACACCAGAAAGTCATTAAGACTCAAAGGTTCACATGGACTGTGGGCAGTGACCACACCTGACCCTAGCCAGAGGGTCAAGAGATTGAGTCCAGCCTGGGTCCCAGCGTAAGACCCCCATCTCAGCCTCCCTCCCTGAAAGTAAGGAAAACAAAACCTGTATGGGCACCTTGGGCTGCCCACAAAATAAAACTACAGGTCCTTACAGCACATGGCTGCTTCTGCCCTTTGTTTGGACTTCTGTGGGGGTGTGGTAGGCGCCACTTCCTGGGTGATGTGTATATTTTTATTAACTTAAATGTGTGCATCTGAGAACCCTTGCAAAAGAGCCTTCCAGGTGACCGTGGGTTGGTGCTCTGTACTTCCACCTCACACACTTGCACCTTTGAGGGTATTCAGGGGGTTCCTGTGACTGAGGTGACAAGGCCATGACAGGAAGGCTGTTGCCACCACCTCTCTTTGGGACACTGTAGTGTGCTTGTGGACACAGCATGCATTGAGACCCCAGCCTGGGGGCCAGGACATGGCCTTACTGGGCTGCTGTTTCTCAAGAGTAAAGCAGACTCAGGCCTTTTACTTCAGGCTTGTCCCTCCCTGGGGATCACTGGGACAGCCAGGGTTGCACAGGGCTAGGTGACAGGCCATGGGAGGAAGGACAGTGCCAAAGCCATCTGCATGCTTCTGGAGGTTGTGCTGGAGGCGTGCACTGGAGACAGCATTGAAAAGTGGTAACACTCTGGTTCTCAAGTCAGTGGTTCCTGCTACTGAATGAGGCCCAGGTTCCATGCCTGTGTCCTGAGGAAGGCCTGCAGTCAGCACCATGTGAAGCACTTCTGTCTGAGGTTCCCTCTAGTAACTGCCTCACTCCACACGAGTCACCACGTGCCCTGCTGTTGGCTGTGGCTCCTAACTGATGTGTCACGCACAGCTGAGGATGGCATCATCTGTGTGAAAGTGGTCATCTTTAATCTTGTATGAGTGGCTTTGAGAACAGGCAGCCCACACCATCCACCCACTCTGTCATTCATGAATTATTAGGACATTCTCAGGCCTGGGCGGCCACCACCAGTTAGCCATCAGTTATGCCTGGTGTGCTTTGGCTAGCAGCCCTCCCTGTGCTGGCAGCCTCTGATCTGCATCGTGTCTGCCGGCTACCCTGCTCTGTACATGTGTACCTGTGATCGTGTGGTGTATGATCTTGGCATTTGGCGTATTTCGCTTAGCTCTTCCCAGGACTCATGCCTGTAGCATGTGCTGGAGCTCCCTGTGTAGACAATCCCACTTAGAGTATGCTTCATTTATTCCTGTGGACACTTGGGGTGTCTGCCCTGGGCTGTACATCGTGCACATGTGTCTTCACTGCTCTGGGGGAGACACCCAGGAGTAGAATTGTCTAGGCAACTGAAGGACCTCCAGGCTTTTCTGCAGCACGGTCAGTTGACCTGGTGCAGCGTTAGGCATGACAGCTCCTGCTCCTGGTGTGACCCTGAATACAGCTGCAGCTTCAAGGAAGGCTCTACTGTCTCCACATAGCTCCAGGATGTGGGCGTGGACTGGGTGCCCAGCACTACCTTCTATTCCCAGGGTGGGGAACCTGCCCTGCCCTGCCAGGTGTGGCAGTCCATGTTCTATCAGTTGATCTGAGGTGGTGATGGACCAGGAAATTTGTCTCCGCCTCCGAGTGTATGAACTCAGCCGGAAAACAGGCCCCTCCTCAAGCCCGTACAAGCACAAAAACTCAGCAGAGAGGGAGTTCCATGGTGCTGACCGGGTAAGCTCCAGGACCCCACAAACACGAAGTACCCCTAACGCTAAAGCCCCTCTTTGAAAGCTGTCTTTCACACCTGCCTGTGTGCTGTGTGTTCATACCTGAACAAGGCAAGATTCTACACAAATGGCTTCCGCTCTGTATCGATGAACCAAGGGCACAGAGGAAAGGCCCATGCAAGTTCAGCGCAGCCCAAGTTCTTTGATATCAAATTGTTTGCATCTACAGGTGTTTGAATCCTCAAGTTGGAGCCCGTAGTAGGTATGGAGGGTGGGCAGAATGTGATTTATTTTTAATCTTTCTCAAGCAGGGTGGTGGCGGCACACGCCTTTAACCCCAGCACTCAGGAGGCCAAGGCAGAAGAATCTCTGCTGTGGGGATGATGTGTGAAGGTTGCAGGGTAGGCAAAGCCCAGGCCCAGAGAGAAGGGATGCTGTATCTTGGATGGACCTGAAGGCAGTCCTGGGGACCTCAGGTTTTTCTCTAGAGGTCTTTAGCTGATGAGATAAGAAGGGCCCTCCACCCACACACGGAGGGGAGGATGGCCTGCTTTATTAATAGCCTGCTAAATTAAATATCAACTCTTATTTATTTCTGTGCTGTTTGTTCGTTTGTTTTTCGAGACAGGATTTCTCTGTGTAGCCTTGGCTGTCCTGGACTCACTTTGTAGACCAGGCTGGCCTCGAACTCACAGTGACCTGCTTGCCTCTGCCTCCCGAGGGCTGGGATTAAAGGCATGTGCCACCACTCCCTGGCGCTCCATGCTTTCTTAACTGCCCTCCTGACTTGGATGTAGGCTCTATCCCTCAAGTGAGTCTGTGCCCAGAGAGGATGCTTCTACTGAACCCAGCCCCAGGAACCTGGTCCCCTTTCTCTGCTAGACCTCCCTACAGGCTCTGATGAAACTGGTCTTCCTTTTTGAGACCCAATGCTTTATTCCTGGCTCCATGCAGAGCTTGCTCATCAAAGAGCAAGACACTTTTCTTACCTGCACTCTCAAGGTTTCTTTTGCTGCAGTTAGTACCAGAACCAAAAGCCATCTGGGGAGGAAGGATGTCATGGTAAGAAGTGAGGCAGGAGCTGATGCAGAGGCCATGGAGGAGTGCTGCTTACTGGCTTACTCAGCCTTTTTTAGGGGGTGGGGTACTTTGAGACAGGGTGTCTCTGGGTAGCCCTGACTGTCCTGGAATTCTGCCTCCCAAGTGCTGGGATTAAAGGCGTACACCATCAACACCCAGCTTAGCCGATTCCTAATGCCCAGGACCAATAGCCTAGGGGTGGCACTACCCACAATGGCCTGGGCCCTCCTACATGACTAAGAAAATGCTCTACTGGCCTGCCTGCCTACAGTTTGGTTTTTCAAAGGCACTTTCTCAATTGAGGTTCCCTCCCTTTGGATGACTATAGCTTATGTCAAATTGACATAAAACTAGTCAGCAAAATAGATCTTCTGTCAATTTGACAGAAACATCATTATTAAGCCACAACCTCCCCCCCTACATATTAATATCAGCATCAATATAAAACACTTTACAAACTTAGTCCCATGATCTTAGAGGTTCAAACACTTAAAAGGTGTTTTAAGAATTCCAAAGTTGAGGCCAGGCATGGTGGCACGCCTTTAATCCCAGCACTCAGGAGGCAGAGGCAGGCAGATCACTATGAGTTCAAGGCCAGCCTGGTCTAAAACGAGTCTAGGGCAGCCAAGGCTACACGGACACCCTGTCTCAAAAAACCAAAAAACAAAACAAGAAATCCAAAGTCTGGCTATGCTTTTGGTGGCTCATGCCTTTAGTCCTAGCTTTTAGTCCCTGTACTCAGGAGGAAGAAGCAGAGGCAGGTGGATCTGTAAACTGAAGTGATGTTTTCATCCCACCGTGTGTTCTGTTTGCCCACCACAGGTGTCCAGTTTGGTGGCGTGTCACAGGTGCAGAGACACAGCCTGTTAGGACCTTTTCATCACCCACAGAGAAACCTCCCACTCTGTGCCACTTCCTCTGGAGCCAACCTGGGGAATATCTGGGTAAGGCTGTGTCCCCAGTAGCCTTGTGTGGCAAGGACAGCTGGGGATCACAGGCCGAGGTGCACTTACTGTTTCCTCATACAGTATATGGCAGGATACTGTGACCTGTGTCCTCCCTTTGTATCTCATTTTCTTCAGCTGGTCATCAGACATTCCCCTAGGAAGGCCACACTACAGACAACTGTGCAGCCTGTGCCTACAAGCTTGTACACATACATACTCTATCTCCACCCACCTGTCAATCACTCATGCGTCTTTGTAGCATCCGTCTGCTTCCTTACCTTCCCTAACATCTGGTGTGCATCTCCTGGCATCTGCCCACCCACCACTCCTCTCTGCCCATGTTTTTACTGCTCTGTCTATTGTCCAGGCCATCTCCTTATCTATGACCTCAGATGACGGGGACTTTCACCACAGTTTTGTATGCAAAACAGGCATCCTTCCCGGCTTATAATCTCTTCTGAAGATGACACCCTTCTGTCATAGTTCCATATTGTGACATCTCATCCTTGAACTCCCCCTCCCCCACCCCAGCATACTGAAGTCACTGTGGGCAGGGGCTTGTTGCCAGGGAGCCTTGGCCTGCACCTTGGGGGAGGGACAGACCAGAGAAGAAGCCAGTGGGCACTAGGCCACCTCATCTCCTTGTATCACCTCCAAGTCCCTAAATGGAGTTCCAGGATCTGCCTCTAGGGGAAGTCTGGGTCGTGGTTAAGGCTCCAAAGAGAGCAAGCATGCATCTCTAGTTTCTTGACTGCTGGCTGTGGTTTCCAAGGGAACAGGCTTGGGTGGTGGGAGGGAACTTTCTTCCCAGTGCCTCTCTACAGCTGAAGTGCCCCCTCTATTACCTGTGTCCAGGTGTCAGTTTCCATTCCACTGTGCTCCTAACCAGACTATGATGCTCTCTGAACAAGTGCTTTTTGTCACTGCTTTACTAAGTTCTGACTTGATAGGAATCAAAGGGGTGCAAAGTATGGGTGGTGTGACTCACTACATCAGGGCCTGAGCCAGGTTTCTACTGGCTTAAACAAGAAAGGGGATTCCTAGCTGAGCATCTGCACTAAAGTTGACACTACTGATTGGTCCCTATAGCCCAGACCCCAGCAAGGGGTGTGTACCAAGGCCACATACCCCAGAGTCCTACACTGTCACAGTGATGCCTAGAGCCTCTGGGGGCCCACTGGGTTGGAGAGCTGTCTGCGCCTCTACCAAGTGCAGTCAAGAAAACCCAGGTTTCCCCTACTGACATGTCAGCTTCCTGATCCAAGTGGAGCCACAGTTCCCAGAGAGGCAGTGCCAGCATGTGACTCTTCCATGCTGTCCTGTCTGCCCACTACTCCCTACACCCTCATAGCTTCCAGTCTGTTGATGCCTTTTAGGTCTCTGAAATGTATTCAGAAAGCCTAGCACTTACAGGAGGGGAAGTGGGTGAGTGGGTTGCTTTACTCTGGGAAGTTAGAACAGCTGTCCTCAGGCTGAAAGTGGTGGCACATGCCTTTAATCCCAGCAGAGGCAGGCAGATTGCTGTGGGTTTGAGGCCAGCCTGGTCAACACAGCAAGTCCAGGACAGCCAAGGCTACACAGAGAAACCCTGTCTCAAATAAAATAAATAAAATAAAATAAAATCTCTGCATTCGGGAGGCAGACGCAGAGGCAGTTGGATCTTTGTGAGTTTGAGGCCAGCCTGGTGTATAGAGTGAGTTCCAGGACAGCCAGAGCTGTTACACAGAGACACCCTATCTCAAAAAACAAATAACCAACCCTGTCCTCCGGCCTGCTTTGCTGCAGCTTACAGAAGCGTTGGTCCACTGACCTCTGGCTCCCTTCTACCTGGTGCCTTCTTCCCTCAGGGTGCACCCTTCCTGCAGCACACACCAGAGCTGGGTGTAGACAGGGACCCAGGACCAGGGCAGGGATAGGGAACAGGAAGTAGGAATCCTTCTTAAGTACCAAATACCAAGAATGCTTAAGAGACCTGCCTTCCCCCTTCCTCCTTCAGTCCCCACTGGCACTGTCACACCAGCCATGGCCTTGACTCCTTCTCACTGGGTTTCTACAGCCTGCTTGGTTACCTTATTACACAAGGAATTCATGCTAAGAAGTTAACTCTGTCTCCTGAGTGGGGCCCTCATATTCACCAAGTCACTCGGCTGTGTGCCCGCCAACGAAGAGTCTTTTTTTTTTTTTAATATGTTTTTTGGGCTGGAGAGATGGCTTAGAGGTTACAAGCACTGTGTGTTCTTCCAAAGGTCCTGAGTTCACTTCCCAGCAACCATATGGTGGCTCACAACCATCTATAATGAGATCTGGTGCCCTCTTCTGGCATGTAGGCACACATGGGGGCAGAACATTGTATACATCATAAAATAAATCTTTAAAGAATATTTTTTTTATTATTAGTGGAGGGTGGTATGTGTGTGCCATGGCATGCTCGTGGGGGTCAGAGGATAATTTTTCCAGAGTCGCTTCTCCCGCTGCGGGTCTGGGGATGGATCTCAGGTGCGCTGGCTTGGTGTGCTGTGTTGTAGGGCCCACTGAGCAGTCTCCTTCTCCAGCCTGTCTTAATAGGGGGTTCCTTTCTCATCAAGGAAAAGTGAGAGCAGCAGGCAAGGAGACCGCTATTGCTGGTAACATGCCTGTCTCCCCAGGGGACTCACAGCATGCAGGGGCCACAAAGGAAAGCTACCTGGGAAGCCTCCGATGACCAGGAGATGGAAGGAACAGGGGAGGTGGCAGGGGCTGGACTGGTTGGTTTTTGTCAACTTGACACATCTAGACATGCCCAGGAAGAGAAACCTTGGTTGAGAAAATGCCTCCGTAAGAGTGGCCTATAAGCAAGTCTGCAGGACGTTTTCTTGGTTAATGACTGATGGGGGAGGGCCCAGATTACTGCCTGCTGCCACCCTTGGGCAGGTGGGCCTGGATGATATTAGAAAGCAGGCTGAGCAAGCCACGAGGAACAAGCCAGCAAGCAGCATTTCCCCATAGCCTCTTCAGTTCCTGCTTCCAGCTTCCTGGCCTGCTTGATTTCCTGGCCTGCTTCCCTCAGTGAGCTGCAACCTGGGATATGTAAGCCAAATAACACTGTTTCCCCTTCGGGCCGCTTTGGTCAGTATTTTATCACAGCAATGGAACCCTAAGATGGGGATCTCCTGAGGCTTCTGTGGGTTGAGCAGGCGAGTCAGAGCAAGTAACTGAGGGTGGGCTGGTGTGGGACATTTCAGCAGGGTTGGCGCGTAGGCACTGTCCCCAAGTGTCCGGTACCTGTCTGAGGTGATGAGAGCAAGACATCCCTTAGAAACAGCGGCTGGGTGAGGGCCTAGCCACCTGGGTATGAGTGAAAGGTGGGCTCTAGGGCTGGTTGGTCACTGTCTCTAGAAAGTGCAGTGCCAGCTCAGCAGTGCCAGCCAGCTCTGCCCTGGGTGTCCTAGCACCAGCTACAGAAGCTAGAAAATGCGGTCCTCACAGTCCAGCTTCCTCACCTGCTGGTTTTCTAGGTTTTGCCCACGGCAAATGAAAGGGAGGAGAAGGAGAAAGACAGAGGCTTGATCTTTCCTCTTTCCTTCTTATGGATGTCTCTACATCGCAACAAACAGTTGCAGCTCAACTCCTAGCAAATAGCTGGTTCATGGAAACCAGGTGGAAGCAGTTGTCTGGGGACAACCACTACATTGGGAAAGTCCACCTGCGCCCAGAAGGGGGCGCTGCTGCTTCGGCCGATGAAGAGCACCATAAGGGCAGAGAGCAGGTTCTGAGTGCGTAGGGGACAGACAGGCCCTGTGCGGCATGCAGGCCACTTCAGGCACATGAAACCTAGTCTGGTCACCTCCCCTGCCCACACACACACAAAGCCTGTATGTGGATTGTGTACACGTGTGCATGTCTGTGGAGAGCGTTATCTCCACTGTAGCTCATTTTAGCCCACTGATTCCACACTGTCACTTTAACATATGTGGAAGATAATGAACGTATGAAGAGGAAAGGATTTGTTTGTTTTGCTTTCAGGGTTTTGTTTGGCTCACAGTTGGGAAAGTCGCAGTCTGTGTCAATTAGCTCCATTGCTCTGTGGTCTCTGATGAGTCCGACTTTGACAGGAGCATGTGATAGCGCACAGCTGATCATCTCGGTGACCTGGATGTAAAAACAAAGAAGCCAAGAGAAAGACCTTGCCGCCCCCCCCCCCCCCCCCCCCGCAGTCCCCCTTAGGCCTGTCCCTCCAGTGACCTGAAGACTTCCCACTAGGTCCCTCCTCTAAGAGTTTCCACCACCTTTTAGTACAGCAGAGCTGGGGGCCAGCCTCCAGGGAAGAGTCAGCATTCAGGTGACAAGTGACTGCGATGCTGGAGAAACTTGTAGTAAAATTGATGCCATAAAAAAAATAATAATAATAAATTGGGGATGGGGAGATGGCTCAGAGGTTAAGAGCACTGTCTGTCCTGAGTTCAATTCCCAGCAACCACATGGTGGCTCACAACCATCTACAATGAGATCTGGTGCCCTCTTCGGACAGGCAGGTAAACATGCGAGCAGAATATGTATAAATAAATATTAAAAAAATAAATATACTAATGTTTCTGGGAAGTGTTGGGTCTTACCTTTAAATCCCAGCACTCAGGACAGCTAGGGCTACACAGAGAATTCCTATCTCGGAAAACAAAAAACCAAACAAAAAAACCAAATGAAAGAAACAGAGAAACAAAGAAAAAGAATTTATTAGTGAGCTTACTTGGGAAATACTTTTTAAACACTTATTACACCAAGTAGAATTTAGCTAAAGACAGGCTGCCTCCCATACGGCGGTAAAGAGTGCTAACAGGCTTGTTAGAAACGTTGAGAAAGAAGTCTGCGCCATAACTGAAGTTTAGGGTTGCTGAGAAAGTTTCTGCTAGCGCTTATTCATCAAGGTTGACCTCCAATTAAGCCTTATTCCCATAACAAAGGATGGTAACCCTGAGTTACAGCCAGCCCTCAGGGCCATCTGCACAACAAAGAACACCTTCTAGGGAGCAGCTCCACGGACCATCCTTAACCCCTGGTCCGTCCTTAAGCCCCCTGGGCTATTCAGGAAAAGCAGCAGTTCTGCCAGGTGGGCAAGGTGACCCTGGGTAACAGCTGCTGGGAAAAAAAACAACACTGCTGTATTTAAGAAATGATTCTGACAATACCTTTGCTCTGTAAACCTCTCATCTGCCCAAGTGTCCAGACTTGTAATCTCCTGTCCCTGTTTAAATTGTTCAAAGTGGCGGGGTGTGGTGGTGCACACCTTTAATCCCAGCACTTGGGCAGATGGATTGCTGTGAGTTTGAGGCCAGCCTGGTCTAAAAAGTAAATCCAGGACAGCCAAAGCTACACAGAGAAACCCTGTCTTGAAAAATAAATAAAAAATAAAAAATAAAAGAAAGAAAGAAAAGAAAGAGAAAAAGAAGCTGGCGTGGTGGGGCACGCCTTTAATCCCAGCACTTGGGAGGCAGAGGCAGGTGATCGCTGTGAGTTCGAGGCCAGCCTGGTCTACAAAGCAAGTCCAGGACAGCCAAGGCTACACAGAGAAACCTTGTCTCAAACAAACAAACAAACAAACAAACAAAAAACAAAAAATACCCAAAACAAAACAAAAAGATGAAAGCCCAAAGCTTCAGAGGTCTGCAAGTTAGTGAAATCTATTTGAGACCAGTTTCTCTTTAGGTAGAGTCTGGTGTGCTACTTTATAAGACCTATTTTTCCTTCTTTTTAAAAACAATGTCATTATTATAGTAATATTACTATTTATTAGTAGTAGTATTTTCTATGTACAGATTGTTTTTTACTATCAGTTCTTTTTGTTACAAGTGTTTTGTTTGTTTGTTTGACTGATTAAAAGTTTGCATCACCACTGCTGAACTCATTACAAATTTCAAGCTAACTTTTTGTTACAGATTTTTTAAATTATATATTTTTATTTTATGTACAATAATGTTTTGCCTGAATGTATATCTTTATGAGGGTACCAGGTCCCCTGGAACAGGAGTTACAGACAATTTTAAGCTGCCACATGGGCACTAGGGACTGAACCCAAGTCCTCTGAAAGAGCAGCCAGTGCTCCCAACCAATGAGCCATCTCTCCAGCCCAGTTTTTTTTCTTTTGCAATCTCTTAAGTGTGTGGAGTGGCTTCTCACTGGGAAAGCATGGTCTAGAATACCCACTTATTATGTTTAAATATTTATTTAATGTATATGAGTGCTCTATCTGCATGTACTCCTACAGGCCAGAAGAGGGCATCAGATCACATTATATATGGTTGTGAGCCACCATATGGTTGCTGGGAATTGAACTCAGGACCTCTGGAAGAGCAGACAGTGCTCTTAACCTCTGAGCCATCTCTCCAGCCACCCCCTCCTTATGTTTAAAACAGTTTTGTTGTGGTGATATGCAATGCAGAATTCACCAGTGGTAACTGCCCTGCAGGATGGCAGTGGATGAGGATGAGGATGGTGGAAGAGCTCACCAGACATAGGCAGAAGTAGGGAGTTAATTTTACACACCAAGTGAGGCTGTAGATGAACAGTGCCTGGGGGCATGCTAAGGACCTGCTCTCACCTGAGCTTTCCCTGTGGACCATCAGGTAGTGTTTCAGTTAGCGCATTTACAGGATTGCAGAGCCAGGACGTTCACGCCAAAGAGAACTGCACCCATCGGCAGTGGATGCCCGTCCTCAGCCTCTGATGCCAGACTTGCTTTCCATCTCAGGGGACTGTCCTCTTCTGGACACTTCATAGAATTGGGATCCCTTGGGTGGCTTTGTCTGGCTTCTTTACTTGAACACAAGGTCTTCAAGGTTCGCCCAGGTTGAGTTCCTTGTTAAAGGTTGAATAATAATCTCCAGGGTGGATGCCCTGCTATGGGGTACCCGAAGAGGAGAAACTTGAGATGCCTGAAAAAGTATTTACTCCCCTCTGGAAGGGATGTCCCAGGCAGAATAGCGAGAAGCTCTAACCCCCACCCACCCCCACACATTTGTTTTCAAAGGCAACAATGGCAATTGTGAAGTATACAGAAAGGCAGCTCTGGACATCAGCGGCAAGCAAGCATCGTTTACAGAAACAGTGAGAGAGCCCCGGAATGGCAGGGCAGTTAACCTTTAGGTCAGAGTCACATTGTTAAGGAATTTGTGGCTGGTCCAGAGAGCAGTTCACTCTAGGGAATTACGGCAAACTTAAGTGGCCAGATACCAGTTTGCCCAAGATAGTTTTAGCACTTAAAGTATTCTTTTTTTAAAGATGTATTTATTTATTATGTATACCGTGCTCTGCCTGCATGTACACCTGCAAGCCAGAAGAGGGCACCAGATCACATTCTAGATGGTTGTGAGCCACCATGTAGTTGCTGGGAATTGACCTCGGGACCTTTGGAAGAACAGTCAGTGCTCTTAACCACTGAGTCATCTCTCTAGCCCACTTAAAGTATTCTTAAGGTTACTTTCATGAAATGTGCAATAGTTCAGGAACCCACCGCAGTACCGTGGATGCCTCCATTTCTCTGATAGTGGACTCCTCACTGTTCTCGGTGGCGCTGCTGTTGACTGATGTGAATGGGTGTGAACAGGCTCCTGCTGAGCACCTGATGTTCTTTGGCCTGGAGCATGGAGTGCGATGCTGCTGCTGGCTTCTTTGAGAACCACCAATGTGCCCATGTGTCTGTGTGTTTTAATTTTATTTATTATTTATTTATATCATGGAGGATAGAGGACCACTTTTCAGAAGTCAGTTCTCTCCTTTTGCTGTGGTCTGGGTACTCAGACCACATACTCAGGCTGTCAGGCTTGTGTGGTATGTGCCTTAACTCACTGAGCCATCTAACTGGTCCTCATGCATTTTTTATGTGGCTGGGAGCCTGTGATGGGCAGAAATGCTGGGTAGTGGGAGGCTCCTACCTCTGGGAGATGGTGTTCCTGTAGTAGAGTGTATGCTAAGGGTGGGTGGAGTTAGGCTATGCTGCCAAAGGTCAGGGAAGTCATTTCAATGGGACAATTTTCCTTCTCAAACTTGGTGCCCTAGGGCCCTACTTACTGGAGGGGTGTCATAAATACATCTCTTCTTGGGCGTGGGGCATGTGTATTCACATGTGTGTGTATGTACACACATGTGCAGGTGCTATGCATATGTGTGGAGGCCAGAGGTGACATCTGGCATCTTCCTTAATCATTCTTCCCTTACCCGTTAAGGCAGAGTCTTTCATTGAACCTCTGGACCTCATTACTTTGGAAAGTCTAGTTGGCCAGCTTGCTCTGGGGATCCTATGTCTCTGCCTCAGGAACTGAGCACTGTGACCTGCGGCAGCTGTTGCACCTTGCTGGCTTTTACGTGGATACTGGGGACCAGAGGTCTCCTCCTTATACTTACCCAGCAAGCCATCTCCCCAGCCCTGAGGAACATCTCTCCTCCTGCCTCACCCCAGTGCAGTTGGGATGAGCTGCAGAGCTGCTTCCCTGCCCCGCCCCCTTTTATTTTTTGGTTTTGTGTTTGTGTTTTTGTTTTTTGTTTTTCAAGACAGGGTTTCTCTGTGTAGCCTTGGCTACCCTGGACTCAATTTGTAGACCAGGCTGGCCTTGAACTCACAGGGATCCTCCTGCCTCTGCCTCTGCCTCTCGAGTGCTGGGATTAAAGGCGTGCACCGGCTTGTCACTTCTGCCTGTCAGTCCCTGCCTAATGGAAGATTGTCTAGAAGCCATGTCTGCCAGCACAGCTGTCTTGGTCACTTAGCGGTGTAGGCTCAGGAATGTGTGAAGCCTTTGGTGTTGAGGCTCCTTGGCACTTAAGGGGTCTGTGAGTCTCTGTACCTGCGTCCAAGCCTACTAGCCCCTTGGGGAAACTACCATCTTCACATTTTCTGCCCCTTACAGAAGAATGGCGGGCCCTCATTGACAGACTCACAGATATCCGCCTGTCTCTGCCACCTGAATACTGGGATTAAAGGCATGCGCCACCCCTTAAAATGCTTCTAAATTACACCTGTAATCCCAGCACTCAGGAGGCAGAGGCAGGCAGATTTCTGTGAGTTTGAAGCCAGCCTGGTCTATAAAGTGAGTCCAGGACAGCCAAGGCTACAAGAGAAACCTGGTCTTGAAAAACCAAAAACCACAAGAAACAAACAAACAAAAAAAACCCTAGTTTATTTGTTTACTGTAGGATGTGTGTGTAGAAGGAGGGGTCACACATGCCTCGGTTTGTGGCAAGTGTTCTCTTCTGTTGAATCAACTACAAGATTGTAGTTACAAGGTTACAAGATTGTTTACTTTTCATATCTTTTATTTAAATTTATTTATTATTTATTATGTATACAGTGCTCTGCCTGCACTGTATACATCACATTGTAGATGGTTGAGAGCCACCATGTGGTTTCTGGGAATTGAACTCAGGACCTATTGGAAGAACAGACAGTGCTCTTAGCCACTGAGCCATCTCTCCAGCCCCACACTTTTCATATCTTAATGATTCAGGTGTGGTTTTTTGCTTGTCATACTGGGCAGAGGGAGGGTTAGCAGAAGAAACTCTAAGAGCACAGCTCTAGAATGGTGGCCATTGTCACCGTTAAAAAAAATAAAATAAAAGTATTGGGGAGAGTTGGAGAAATGGCTCATCGGTTAAGAGCACTGTCTGCTCTTCCAGAGGTCCTGAGTTCAATTCCCAGCAACCACATGGTGGTTCACAGCCATCTATAACATGATCTAATGCCCTCCTCTGACATGAAGGTGTACATGCAGGCAGAGCACTGTACACACAATAAATAAATAAATCTTTAAATATTAAAAATAAAAGCCAGCCATAGTGGCACATGCCTGTGATTCCAGCACTCAGGAGGCAGAGGCAGGCAGATCTCTGTGAGTTCGAAGCCAGCCTGGTCTACAAAGCAAGTCCAGGACAACCAAGGATACACAGAGAAACCCTGTTTAAAAAAACCAAAAATAATAATAAAATAAAGTGGCTCAGAGCCAATGTGTCCTTGTGTCCCCAGCCCAGGGAACTGTGGGATATCTATATGCAGCCTTGAGATTCCGTAGGACACCTTCAGACAAGCAGTGTGTGGAGCTCCAAGCTGAGCCTCAGTTTTCCTGCACAGGCTTGCCTCCTCGGGGGTGGTGGTTGTGGTGGTGGGGGTGGGGGTCATTTGAGGATTCGGGAATTGAATGAGGACGGAGCTGCCTGGCACAAGGCCTCTGCCAGCAAGCGCCCCTACTCGGGTTTTCTGTTCTTTCCTTTTCTCTCTCTGCTCCTGGAGCATGGAGCAGCCTCAGGCCCTGAAAGGATTCAGGAGGTTAAACGTGACATCCGCACACACAGAGCCACCCCAGAAGCCCCAGCTCGCTTTCTAAGGCTGGTGGAAAAGCGGCCTTGCTTTCCTGGGTGACAGGCAGATCAGGGGGAGGAAGAACGCGCCTCCCCTTGGGGAAGTGCAACCGCAGTTTATTTAAAGGAGGCTGTATTTTTGGAGCAGCTTCTTGGAACAGGAAAGTACAGTCATCGCTTCAGAAAAAGGAGACAGCTATTGCTAAGTCGCCAGAGAGACGGTCATTAGCAAACTGGTCAGCTAATTGTCTTCAGTGTTCTGGAGTTTAAAGGCTGTGTGCTACAATAGTAAGTTGTGTCTCTTAAATGTTCCACTGCAAACAGTGGGGTGATCAGAGACAGGAGCTGCTGTGGGGAATAGCAAGTACCTGGAAAGGAAGTTCTTTAATGCCAAGTGACTGCACAGAGAGAGGGCAGAGGAGGAGCCTTCTCCAGCCCCGTGCTCTCCCAGCCAGCCTGGCAAACAGAGCATCTGTGTCCCCAAAACCTCTCCACCTACTGGCCACAGGCCATAGGCGCACACTCTTGCTTGGGTCAGTGTGGAGCCTGCCCTGCCTGGATCATGTCTGTTTTGTCTGGTCCTGAGGCACCCCATGGTAACCATACAGCCTTGCATTAGCGTGGCACAGACCGCCTTGCTCCAAACAGCCAGGACACAGAGATGGTGGCACCAAAAAAGTGTCAGCCTACCACATGTGGAGGGTGACTCTCCTTTCAGCTTTCAGTCTACACCACTCTTTCTTTCTTTCCCTCCTTCCTTTTAGATACCTGTGTCCTCGGGAACCAGGTCCTGGCCTGCGGATGGCTCAGGCAGACTACCCCTGCTGAGGTTAGTGCGGATGGGAAACTATTGCACGAGGGAAGAAGCTTGAGGTGGGCAGACATTGTTTCTAGGAACATGTGCCCAGATCAGGTTGGCCAGAATCCCAGGGACCCATTGGGGCCTCCAGCTTTAGCAGTGCGGTTCCCACTGGGAGCCCCAATCCTCCAAGGAATCTCTAACCCCTACAAGGAGCCTCAACCCTCTGTGGGAAGCGTTGGCCCTCCTCCATAGACTGCCCTAATGCTCCCATAGGAGGCCTAACCTGCCATGGTGCAGAAGGCTGTCAGGGCCAGGGGCAGAGTCTAAGGAGCCTGTCCCTCACCTTGGGCCTTTCAGTAGGTAGTGAGCATGGACAGATATGAGGACTCGGCTTGTGTGGTGAACAGTTGGGTCAGTATCTACCCTGGATCAGCTCAGCCGCTGGCTCTGCATAGGGGCCATGTGCTTATGAGAGATGATGGAGCCGGGCATGGTGACCCATGCTTTTTTTTTTTTTTTTTAAGATTTATTTATTTTATGCATGAGTGCTCTATTTGCATGTACACCTGCTGGCCAGAAGATGGCATCAGATCACATTATAGAGCCACCATGTGGTTACCGGGATTTGAACTCAGTACCTCTGGAAGAGAAGTCAGTGCTCTTAACCGCTGGGCCATTTCTCCAGCTTGACCATATGCCTTTAACAGCACTTGGGAGGTAGAAGCAAGTGGATCTCTAAGTTTGAGGCCAGCCTGGTCTACAGAGCAAGTTTCAGGATAGCCAGGGCTACACAGAGAATCCTTGTCTCTAAAAACCAAAAGGATGGGGGGAGGGGAGGGACAGGGAGAGAGGGTAAAGGAGAGGGAGAGGGAGAGAGAGGATGGATCTTGGAGCTGGGTCTTGGAGTACAGCGAGGGAACTGAGGACCAGCCCTGTTCCTTCAGTCTTTTCCCTCTCCAGTTCTGTGCCTGGGGGTCAGTGGCCTCTACTTTTGGTTCCCAGCAACCACAGGACAGCAACCTGGCTCTCAGAGTTCACGGCTGTAAGCTCTGTGAGGAAAGGTCTGCCCTGTCTTTGGTCTCCATGGTTAATGTGCAGTGTGACAAATGTCTGCCACTGACTACATTGATGACTGTGTCCTTGGATGAGGCAGGAGATGCTCTCAGAGCCTAGGAGACTGAGCCAGCCTTGGGCCAGTCCCGGCCTGAGTGACCCTGACCTGGTCAGCATATGCCTTTAATCTCAGCACTTAGAGGCAGAGGTAGGTGGATATTTGTGACTCTGAGGTTAGCCTAGCCTATACAAAGAGTTCCAGATGAGCCAAGGCTGGGTAGTGACACCCTGTCTCAAGCAAGCAAGGAAGCAAACAAACAATAGTTAGTTCAACAGGGGTGGGGTGGGGGTGGGGCCTCAGGACCAATAAGACTCCAGTGGCCTCTCTGAGCCCCATTGTGGGCTTTGATCTTTCTGAGGTTGGGGAGGCTCTGAAAGATCTGGGTGACTTAGGCCAGTGTGTAAAGTGTTTTTGTCACAAGCTAAAACAACCGAGGGAATGGGGAAAGGAGAGGCAGACGACAGGGTCTGTCAGGTGACATCAAAGGAAATGCGGCAGATTTCTGCTGAGGTCCCAAGGGGAAGTTTGAAGAAAGCCAGGTGCTGTGCCTGTCAGCTCCTAAACTATTCACTGAAGAACTGAAGAGGTGCCGTGATCCCCAGTATGCCTGCTGCTGCTGTGTGTGTGTGTATGTGTGTGTGTGTGTGTGTGTGTGTGTGTATGTGTGTGTGTGTGTGTGTGTATATGTGTGTATGTGTATATGTGTGTGTGTGTGTGTGTGTATATGTGTGTGTGTGTGTGTATATGTGTGTATGTGTATATGTGTGTATGTGCGTGTATAAGTGTGTGTATGTGTGTGTATATGTGTGTGTGTGTGTGTATATGTGTATGTGTGTGTATATGTGTGTGTGTGTGTGTGTGTGTGTGTGTGTAGCGATCTTAGACGGTGGGAGCCTGGTCAGACTTTCCCCCAACGGATGGCCAAGGTAGCCTGCAGGTGGGGCCCATGCTGAATTCTAGATTCAGTGGTCCTCTGCTACCATGTGGGATGTTCAGTCTTGAGTAGATGCTGTGCCTGGGTGTGTCTTGGTTCCTGGAGCATCAGGGGTGATGCGTAATAACTAATGGTCAATGACTGTGGAGCTGTATAGGGGAAAATGATGGAGCTGGTGCCATGGCGGGCAGTTATTTCTATTTTTTTTTCTAGACAGAGTTTCTCTGTGTAGCCTTGGCCATCCTGGAGTCACTTTGTAGACCAGGCTGGCCTCGAACTCACAGCGATCCGCCTGCCTCTGCCTCCCGAGTGCTGGGATTAAAGGCGTGCGCCACCACGCCCGGCTTGGCAGTTATTTCTATATGAACATGCTGTGTGTGCAGGAGGTGGCTTGAACCACCTGAGGTCCTCTCAGCAGCCAGATGTGACCCATAGAAAGGTTGCCATTAGTCACAGAGTGGGCAAGAGCCTGTCAGACTGGGAAGCTAGGACTGGCATATCAGAGGAGGGTACAGTCCTGCTCCCCTTTGGCTCCAGGCTGTGCTGAGCCCCTCATAGTAGGGAGATGCATAACAGCCCTGAGGTGACGCCAGAATGAAGGCTGAGGGGCTACAGGCAGCGTGAACCCTTTGAGGAAATAACTGTCCAAGAGGTGGGATGTTTACATGCCACGCTAGGCCTGCCTACTTCCTCTCCTCCTCAGACATCCCAGTAGCTGCTGAGTCCCATGGACATTTGACCGGTGCTTGGGATGGACAGAGGCTGCTGTTAGAGATCCTGCCTACGGAGACAAAAGACCCGAAGTCAAAGCAAAAATCCTAGATTTTAAGAAATCAGGCAGGTAGGCCAGGCGTGGTGGTGCATGCCTTTAATCCTAGCCCTCAGGGCGTAGAGGCAGGCCGATGGATGTGAGTTGGAGAGCAGCCTGGTTTACAAAGTGAGTCCAGGACAGCCAAGGCTACACAGAGAAACCCTGCCTCAAAAAACCAAAAAAGAAAAGAAAAAAAAAATCAGGAAGGGGACTGGAGAGATGGCTCAGTGATTAAAAGTACTGGCTGTTCTTCCAAAGGATCTGGGTTCAATTCTTAGCACCCACATGGCAACTCACAACTGTCTGTAACTCCAGTTCCAGGGGATCTGACACCCTCACACAGTCATGTATACACGTAGGCATCAAGCTGCATAAAATAAAGATAAATAAAATTAGAAAAGAAAAGAAATCAGGCACTTGGGTGCTGTGGTACGTGCCTGTAATCCCAGCACTTGGGAGGCAGAGGTAGGTGGATTTTTCTGTGAGTTTGAGGCCAGGCTGGTCTACAAAGTGAGTCCAGGACAGCCAAGGCTACACAGAGAAACCCTGTCTCAAAAATAAAATAAAATAAAATAAAAATAAAAAAATAAAAAATCAGGCCACTCCCAAACCTGACCCTCAAGGACACATGATACCTGGAGCCTGACTGTTAATGGCCCATGGTACATTACACAAATGGCCAGTCTCTGGAAAAACAACTCACTGTAAAATTTACTACTCAGCAAGATAATGAGAGGTCCGCCTGCCCCCTCAGACAGGAACCCACACAGGAGTCCCAGAAAAGATCAGACACCTCCCCCGTCCACTGCAGCAAGAGCACGCCCACCCCTCGGCAGCACGGAGCCCAGCCCCCTCTCTGGGAACACGCTGCTGCTCTCTCACGGTGTCTTCTCTCTGTGTCTTGGTATTTCAGCTCCTGCAGCAGGGCCCTGCCTGACACTATTGCCCACAGCAATTTGGAGGCCCACAAGGGGACTTTCCCCATGCCTCTCTGGCCTTTCTTCTCCCTGGTGCCTGTGGTGATTGGCTGACCAACCCATGGCAGCTGAAGGTCCCTGTCTAGGGGTACTGTTGGGACACAAAGGCCTCCAGGCCATGGCAGATCCCTTTTCCTCCCTCCTTCCCTCCCTCTCTCCCTCTCCCCTGCCCACTTCTTTCCCTCTTTTTCCTTCTTCAAAATTTCATTTTTTTTTTTTTTTTGAGACAGGGTTTCTCTGTGTAGCCTTGTGTAGACCAGGCTGGCCTCGAACTCACAGCGATCCGCCTGCCTCTGCCTCCTGAGTGCTGGGATTAAAGGCGTGTGCCACCACACCCGGCTTCAATTTTTCATTTTTATTGTTACAAGTGTGGGTGTTTTGCCTACACGTGTGTCTGTGTGCCATGTGCATGCCTGGTGCCTCTGCAGGCCAGAAGAGGCTGTTGTGTCTCGTGGAGCGGGAGTTACGGATGGTGGTAAGCCATCTTATGGGTGTTGGGATTTGAACCCAGGTCCTCTGGAAGTGCTGCTGTTAATCTCTGAGCCATCTCTCCAGCCCCTGATTGATCCCTTGCTTCATATTTGAAATTGGTGGGCCCCGGCCAGGGCTGTTTTCAGGCCATCAGAAGGCACTAGGAAAGAAGCAGGCCACTGCAGTCTGTAAGGACGAAGTGCCACGCCCTCCCCTGGGAAGTCCCTCACATGGGTGTGGCACAATTGACAGCAGTTTGTCTAGGGCACGTGCACATATTTTGTGAGGACTGTCTGTGAGCCCGTTCCTTCCTTCCTTCCTTCCTTCCTTCCTTCCTTCCTTCCTTCCTTCCTTCCTCCCTTTCTTTTTTCCTTTTGGTTTTTTGAGGCAGAATTCTCTGTAGTTCTGGCAGTCCTGGAACTCACGCTATAGTCCAGGTTGGCCTTGAACTCACCTCTGCCTGCCTCTGCCTCCTGAGTGCGAGTGCTGGGATTAAAGGTGTCTGTCTTTTCTATCAAAAGGTTAAAAGTCTCATCTTTAAAATGTTAACTAGAGGTTTCAGCCCCAGCTGCCATCTACAGCTGCTGAGTCCCTGGTGAGTTTACTGAGACCCACCGGTGGGTTTATTCTTTCCAGAAGGGTCCAGTCAATGTTAAGAGCTTGGCCTAGTTTTCCGGGCTGTGAGCTCTGGACAAGCCCTTAACCTAACATTCGTCTGAGATCAAAGTACGTGTTCCAGGTTGCGTCCTGTGCTCAGACCTTATGCTGCAAGGTGGCTGGAGAGATGGTTCAGTGGTTAGAGCACAAGTCCCTCCTGAATAGAGGTGTGAGTCTCCACCCACACGGTAGTTCACAACTCAGCTCCATGGGAGCCAAAGCCTTCTTTTGACCTCTGTGGGCACCATGGGCAGGTGGTACACGTACATAGATGCCACCAAAACACTCATACACATAACTGCTCTGCTCTTAAGTTAGCAGACTCTGGCAGACTGTGCAGCTGAGTGCTGAGCACTCCTGTGAGTGCTCTTTGTTTTCGGAATAAAAGCCCAGCAGGATGGGGCTGGTGAGATAGCTCAGCACTCTGGCTGGCTGCTCTACTAGAGGACACGGAGGACCCAGGTTCAATTCCCAGCACCGACATGGCAGCTCACAACTGTCTGTAACTCCTGTTCCAGGGGATCTGATACCCTTACATTGGCATACATGCAGTCAAAACACTAATGTACATTAAAAAAAAAAAAAAAAAGAATAAAAAATTTTAAAATCCAGCAGGACTCCTGCAGGAGGATACACCTGTTGGCTTTGCTATGCACCTCTGCAGAAGTTGGATTTTTAGCCTTGGAGGGTGTATGGTCACTTGCTTCAAACCCAGACCCACTTCTAATACAAGGGTGTAACTTTTGCTTCTGCAGGGTGGTGAGTCTCTTCCCTGACCAAGCTGACCCTCTGGGTCCATGGGTATGGATCATAAGTTTAAGTGAAACCAGGTTTACCATTCATGACTGGACCCTCCTATTCTCAGGGAACACCCTAGGTTAGAGGATTGCATTGGGCCCTCTGTGAACAATCAAGAGGTTGGCCTCCCTCAAGGAACATCTTTGGGGCTGACACTATATCTCATCTCATAGGACCCATCCTGGGCCTGACACTTGTGTTCCCAATCACACTTTCTGAGATGTATTTCCTTCTGGCTACTTTCTCTGCCAGATGGACCTCCATGAGACCCCTGAGTTCCTCCCCTCTGACCCAGGCTCTGTCCCCTTTCTGCCCTTCCTCCTCTCCCCTGTGTATAAATCTCGCTGACGGTAGTGGAGAGAGCTGAAAAACCGTTAGGCTATTTTCTCTTATATACTTGGTTGTGAGCCTGGTCTTTAACGGCTGAGCCATCTCTCCAGCCCTAAGCTATTTTCTCAACACCTCTCTTGGCAAAACTTTTGGTATTATATGTGTTTGGTACATGAGTAGCTAAGATACCAGCCTTTCCTGGATCGAGCCTTTTGTTTAGATAATTAACGCATTGTTATGTTAAATTTCTACCATCTCGCCAGTGATCAGAGTAAGGTACACACACATGCATGTACACACATACTAAGTAAATAAATACATAAATGTAATAATAAGTTTCACTCTGCTGCCTCTCTGATCTTTGGGGACAATCCTGGGACCCAATTGAGAATTACCCACACTTCTCTCATGAGGCTTTGTCACCCCCACCCCACCCCCACCACCACCCCCCTTTCTCCTAGAGGTCTGCAAGACTCAGTCCTGCTGAGCAGGCTCCTGGAGAAACCAAGTGAGACCCTCTCTCTCACTCTTCCTTGTGGCTCCTTCAGAGAGAGGCCTTTAAGGCCAGGCCTTCCTCTTCCAAAGCTTTTCCTTCCTCTGGTTAATGAATATGATTCTGCTCAGTAGTGGTGGTGCACACCTTCAACCTCGGCACTTGGGAGGCGGAGGCAGATGAATTTCTGAGTTCGAGACCAGCCTGATCTACAGAATGAGGTCTAGGACAGCAAAGGCGACACAGGAAACCTTGTCTCCAGAAACCAAAAAATAAAATATAACAACAACAATAATAATAAAAGAAAATAGAAAAAAGAAAAAGAAAGAATATGATTATAGGACTAAAAAGACAAATCTAGCAAAGGTCTGGTTCCTAGGGCTGTCACTGCCAGGAGAAAGGGAAAGACTTAACATCACAAGTTACACTTGTCCCAGTTGCCCATAGCTAGGCACTGGTAAAAAATAAAAAAAAAAGTGTGTGTGTGTTTTAAAATATATTCTAGCCGGGTGTGGTGGCACATGAGAAGCAGGCAGATCACTGTGAGTTTGAGGCCAGCCTGGTCTACAAAGCAAGTCTAGGGTAGCCAAGGCTACACAGAGAAACCTTGTCTTGAAAAACCAAAAATAAAATGAAATAAAAAAAAAAAAAAAAAAAAAAAAACATATTCTGATACAGAGAAACTCTGCCTTCAAAACAAAACAAACAAAAACATATTCTGGGGATCTGGAGAGATGGCTCAGCAGTTAAGAGCACTGGCTCATCTTCTGGAGGTCCTGAGTTCAATTCCCAACACCCACACGATGGCTCACAACATCTGTAACTTCGGTGCCTGAGGATCCAATGCCCTTTTCTGGCCTTTGTGGGCATCAGGCGCATATGTGGTGTACAGACATGCATGCAGGCAACACAATCACACACACACACACACACATACACACACACACACATACACACAAATAAAAATAGATGTTCTAGAGCCAAATGTGGTGGTACAGTGGGATGTGGTGGTATACACCTTTAATTCCAGCACTTGAGAGGGAGAGGCAGGTAGGTCTCTGTGTGTTTGAGACCATAGATGTATATAATAAAGTTTGAGGCTAGCCAAACATACACAATGAGGTAAACAAAATGTTCTGGGTCCAGCCAGTACCTCCAAGCTAGCAACAAGCTTCCTGTTCTGCCTGTACCATTGGGTTCTTCCTCCTACTTGGCCCTTAAGGAGAAAGCAATAATTTGTTAGCTCCACTAGTTCTTCAAGAAACCAAGTATTTTTGTATCCAAAATGGTAATTACAGGGTGAACAGAAAGTTGTGGGTTTTTTTCCCCCTGTGTATTTTCTGTCCCTTCTGTCTTTTCTTGCTAAGTTAAGGAAGGTATTCAAGACCCTGAAACGTTAGCCAGCCCTTGCTGGAATGTAACATTCTGTAACTCATAGGTGACCCACAAAAATATGTTTAAAAGCCTTCTTAAAAATCTTTCTTTCTTTCTTTTTTTTTTTTAAAGATGGGGTCTCTGGCTTGGCCTGGAATGACTTTTCTTCCCTACCAGTCTTTCCTGCAGGGTGTAAACTTTGCTATGCTTTGGGTTGTTTATACCTGCAACAAAGTATCTTCTAATTGATTTCATTATGCTAGTCCATTGGTTCAGGGCCTGGGGTGTTTCTAAATGTCCTCAGAGTGATTTCTAGCTTCTGCATTCTAGGGCTCTGTTGGGACCTTTCCCAACTCCCCATGGCCACCCAGTTCCCAGCTTTTCCTTTGAAGGAACACCGCCTCAGGCAGCTGTGACATTAAGCAGCTGCTGCTGCACACACAGCCTCAACGGTCCCCAGGGAAAATCGGTTCCCAGTAACAAGGTCTGAGTTGAGCCCTGTGGTGGGGCTGCGGAACTCTGCCGATGTTGACAACCACTTGACTATCAAGAATGAGGCCTCTGGGTAGCAAGGAGTTTGTTCTGCTCCTCGGGTGGCTCTCAGCTGCTAGGTTTTGGACTGCCCAGGATGCTGGAATAGAAAGTACAATAAAGGAAGCCAAAAATGCCATAACACTAGAATTCTTTTCTGTAGCTGTGTTTCTTCCTTCCTCCCTCCCTTCCTTCCTTCTTTCCTCTCTCCCTTCCTCCTTCCCTCCCCCTTCTCCCCCGCAACTGGGTTCCCTGTGTAGCCCCAGCTGTCCGGGATTCACTTTGTAGACCAGGGTGGCCTCGAACTCACAGCAGTCCACCTGCCTCTGCTTCCCTGAGTGCTGGGATTACATGTGTGCACCACCTCACCCAGCTCCCCTGTCTCTCTTGAGACAAGGTCTCTCCAGGTAGCTCCGTTTGTCCTGGAACTCACACTGTAGATCAGGCTGGCCTCTGCCTCCCTAGTGCTGGGATTAAACGGGTGCCCCACCACGTCCAGCTTTAGCTGTGTTTTCGTGATAGCGCTTGTCCCGTGGTTGCAAGTTAACTTCCAGAGTTCTGGAAATGCTGATTTTCATGATTTTTCCAGTACTCTTACAGTTTTAGGGAGGTGCCGCCCAGCTGCCTGGCTGTTTTCGTGTTGCTTTGGTCTGTGAGTCAGTGTTTCATGGATCGCAGGCTCTCTTTTAACTTGCTATGTAGCCAAGGATGACCCTGAACTTTGACCCTTCTGTTTCCAACTCTTAAGTGCCTAGATTACGGGCAGGCATCACAAGACTGGTGTGCATGGTGTGGAGGAGTGGACAGAGGCTTCCAGGCTACACGTGAATCACTCTGGAAGCCCCCAGATACTCAGGACACTCATCTGCATCATCAGATTAGCTCATCAGAGAACACTATTGTCGCTGTTCCCGCTGCCCACTGATGACATAGGAAGACTAGGATTGACCGTAAACCAGTCCTGTTCACCCTGAGCCTCAGGAGGAAGGGAGAAGAATCAGAGATCTCTGGCCTCTGCCCTGGCTAGGGTCTGCTGCTTTAGGGGTGATCCAAACACAGGCTCCTGGGGTTCCCAGCATCTTCTCCTGAGAGCACAAAAGCTCACTCTCTGGGTCTGAAGTTATAATGGAGCCACAAACAGTGAGTGGCAGGCTGGTCTTCTCAAGGGGCTCCACCAAACACCCAGGTTGCTGTGGTAGGCCATGCCTGGCAGTCCCCGTGGGGAGGGTTGGGTCCCCCATTTCTTACCTTTTAGCAAGTCCTCAGCTGCCGTTGGTGAAACGGTATGTGAAAGAGGCCCAGAATACACACAGATGTCAACTTCGCAGCACAACGGTTATTTTGTTATCCTGGATGGGACGAGGGGGTGGGGATGAAGCCTCCAGCTCAGTCCAAGACAGCAGCAGGTGTTTCTGCAGGAGAAAAGGAAAAGTCTCTGCTAAGGTGGATTAGTAAGTCCTGATCAGACAAGTTAGCCTTAGCCAGTATAGCCAAATAATGAATTTTGATTTCTGGACCCGGCGTTTTAGCCAGGCATAAAGATGTGGCCAAGGCCAGTCATGGTGGCGCACGCCTTTAATCCCAGCACTCGGGAGGCAGAGGCAGACAGATAGATGGCTGTGAGTTTGGAGGCCAGCCTGGTCTGAAAAGTGAGTCCTGGACAGCCAAGGCTACACAGAGAAACCCTGTCTCAAAACAACAAACAAACAAACAAAACAAAAAACCAAACAAAGCAAAATGAAGAAGAAGTGGGCAAATAAGAAAATAGGCCTTGGTGGCTGGCTTTAAGAACGTCATCTAGCAGTTTAGCCAGCCTGAGAGCAAAGCGTGCTGGTGTCCTGTTGGCAGGGTTTAGGCCTGTTAGAGAGCCTTTCATTATGAGAATCATACGCTGCTCCCCCACCCGCAGCAAGGCCTCTGCGAACAAATGTCACTGTCTCAAGATGGTAGTCTCAAGATCAGCACTTGCTTTATTTGGTGGTTTGAATAAAAATGACCCCCATAGGCTCATAGAGAATGACACTACTAGGAGGCGTGGCCTTGTTGGAGGAAGTGTGTCACTGGAGGCGGGCTTTGGAGGTCTCAGATGCCCAAGCCAGGCCTAGTGTTTGAGTCTCTTCCTGCTGCCTCTAGGTCCAGACGTCAACCTCTCAGCTGCCTCTCCAGCGCCATGTCGGCCTGTATGCGCTTCCCGCCATGATGATAAAGTATTAAACCTAGGGGACTGTAAGTCAGCCTCCAGGAGATGTTTTTCTTTATACGAGTCACTATGGTGTCTCTTCACAGCAGTAGAAATCCTTACTATGACACTTTGTGAACCCGGCTGGAAGACGGCTTGTCATGGGGCATGAACCCTCCACCTGGTCATGACCCCTTGGTTCACCTCAGCTTCTCCTCAACACTCAGCTTCTCCTGCTCACAAACAAGCCCCCAAGGCCAGTGGCCCCAGCACACCGCTGTCTCTCCTTACCTACTTGTGAAGTAGAATAAGATAAAAAAAAATTAAAAAAAAAAAAGACCAATGACTAGATAGTGGCTTGTTGATTTATTTAGTGATTTACTCCAAGCGCTGCTGCTATAGCTCATTTCCAAGTGCGATGTCACCTGGTACTTGGGACAGGATGACAAGGAGAAATAGAATGAAACAATGGGTCATTGTCCTTAACAACCTGACCACAAGAGCTTACGCCTGGCAACTGCGTATAACATAAGCTTTTAAAAACCAAAAGCTGGCCGGGCGTGGTGGCGCACGCCTTTAATCCCAGCACTCGGGAGGCAGAGGTAGGTGGATTTTTCTGTGAGTTTGAGGCCAGCCTGGTCTACAAAGTGAGTCCAGGACAGCCCAGGCTAACACAGAGAGACCCTGTCTTGAGAAACAAAACAAAACAAAACAAAACAAAAGCTGCCTGCCACCTAGGCTTCTGTAAAAAAAATCTCTCTTGCTTTCCCAGCCCACTTTGCGGTCTTAGAGTATAAGAAAGAGACCTAGCAAACCAGATGTGAGACAGAAACATTTCAGGAGCTATGCTGCCTTCCATGCAATGGAGAAATCACTCTTCCACGCTCATTGATGCTTATTCCAGAAAGATCCCCGTAACAGCTTCCTTACATAACATAGTTGTCTTTGCAGGAATGACTCTGGAGGCACGTGTGTGTGTGTGTGTGTGTGTGTGTGTGTGTGTGTGTGTGTGTGTTTGTGTGTGTGTGTTGGTAAATGCTTGTCTAGCCCGCATGAAGCCCTGGGTTTGAGCCCCGGCACTGCACAGAGTGGCAGAGTGGTGGTACACACCTGTAATGCACTTGGGAGGTGGGACCAGGGGGCTGGATCATAATTGAGGTTAATATGGGCTGCATGAGACCCCGTCTCAAAAAAAAAAAAAAAAAAAAAGATTAATGGAGAAGAAAAGAAGATTAGAATGGCTAACAGGAGCTGGTAATTACATGGTTAATGGAACTGAGGTGCAGCGGTTGGGTCATTGGGCTCAGCGTTGCTTGGTGCTGTAGGAATTGCTGAGAGTGTGTGAGGCCCTGGGTGCCAGAGCCAGAGATATTGAGCTGAACCCAATCCTCCACAGAGAGAACATCAGGTGCTGGTCACAGCATCAAAGGGGAACAGAGGCCTTTAAGAAGTACAGACATTGAGGTTGGGCATGGTAGTGCAAGCCTTTAATCCCAGTACTTGCAAGTCAGGGGCAGGCAGCTCTCTGTAATTTCCAGGCCAGTCAGAGCTACGGTGAGACAATGTCTCAAACACAATAAAAACCAAACCCAAAAGAGAAATGCAGACTTTGGTAAAAACACCTTGGCTGCTGGAGGACAAACTGGGTAGGAAACCTTCCTGGTATGAGACTCAGGGCTTTAATACAATGTACAGTGAGTGTGCTGGTGGGCACTGGTGGGCGAGCAGTCAGTGACTGGGCTCTCCAGAGGGGCCATGGGGGTGGTGAATGACCTGGACTGACCAGTAAACCTTCCTGTTTTGTAGTGAGCACAAAGAATAGAAATGGATGTGGGAGGAAGGAAGGAAGTGGGAAGGAGAAGGAGGAAGTGAAAAATAGCACAAGTAGGAAAAAAAGACAGCACAGGAAGCAAGCTAAGACAGGCTGATGCCAGATAGATAGACTGGAATCCTGAGAAATGCAATCACTGGCACCCTGGGGTGGGGGTGTCACAGAGCAGCCTGCCCTTTCCCAAAAGCCTGACCCCCTTCTCCCTCCGTTTGGCTGTCCTTGGTTGAAGCCACTGTCACTGTCAGTTGTCAATAGTCAACCAGTTGCATCTGGCAGCCCCTGCCTCTCTGTGGCCTTCCACCAAGGGTGGCCTGAGGAGCCAGGCCGTTCTGAGGGAATTCTGGGTAGGATCCCTGGTAGAACAGAACACTGTTGGCACCCAAAGTGGTGATGGCTGAATTCTCCTTTTTTCTTCTGCATCCTCAATTCTGGTACACAGATGTCCTTGAAGACACAAGGATTAGTTGGGATTACTCGTAACAAACCTAGATTTTTATTTTTTCAAGACAGGGTTTCTGTGGGTAGTTTTGGCTGTCCTGGACTCACTCTGTAGATCAGGCTGGCCTCGAACTCATAGAGAGTCAGCTACCTCTGCCTCCCTAGTGCTGGGATTAAAGGTGTGCGCCACACCTGGCCCTAGATGGATTCTGAGGAGTGGCTGAGGACACCAGGGAAGCTTGGGAAGAAAAAGCCTTGGAGTGTGGACAGCCCCTGCCCTTTCTCCCATAGACAATGTTGGAGTGTGAAATATTTTATGGGCCTGGCCCTTTAAATGACCCTATGCCCTTCAGTGTCAGCTGGCTCTTGGACTTCTGGGAGTAGGAAAGGATAGAAAAGGCCAGCAGAGGCTGAGAGCTGGGAGAGAGCAGTAGGATGGGGAGAAGGCAGGAGTAGGATCCAGGAGGCAGAAGAGGAGGGCCAGAGAACAGAACTGATTCAAGAAGAAAGGAGGTGAGCAGAGCTAGAGCGAAGAGGAAAAGAGATCGAACACAGTGAAAATACGAGTCAGTTGAGCCTTTAATCCCAGCACTCGGGAGGCAGAGACAGGCAGATCTCTGTGAGTTCGAGGCCAGCCTGGTCTACAAAGGGAGTCCAGGACAGCCAAGGGTACACAGAGAAACCCTGTCTCAAAAACAGAGAGAGAGAGAGAGAGAGAGAGAGAGAGAGAGAGAGAGAGAGAGAGCGCTGAGCCAATGAAGATACTGTTAGAAAACAGAAGAAGAACCCATAAAAACCCACTGACAAAGTAGCTAAGATAAAATAAAGACTAAAACCCTACATTTACTAAAAGCTACAATTTTTTGTTTGGCTTTTCTTTTTGTTTTGTTTTGAAACAGAGTCTCACTCTGCCTCTGACTTAGAGACCCAGTAGCCTCTGCCTCCTGAGTGCTGGGATCAAAGGCCTGTGACACTCTGCTCAGCCTCAGGCCTTCTTTCGTTGGTTTTATATCCAAGTATCATATATATTCTTATTTAATTTTTAAATCTATGTTGATAACCATTTACAAGTATTAGTTTTGCTCCCCAAAATATTATGTATAGATTATGCATTTGCTACACTTTTGTATTTGTTACAAACAACGTAAAGACAGGCAATTTTTGGGTTTGGTTGTTTTGTCAATTTGGCATGTATAAGAGTTACCTGGGAAGAGGACGTCAGTTGAGAAAATGTCTCCATCATGTTAATCTGCAGGCAAATCTGTAGGAGCGTTTTCTAGATTAATGATGGATGTGGGAGAGACTAGATCACTGCAGGTAGCATCATGTGTAAAATGCGAGCTGAGAATGTCCTAGAGAGCAACAGTGAGCAGTGTTCCTCCGTGGAACACGTCCCTCAAATGGACTGTGAGCCAAAATAGACTGTAAGATGAAATCATCCCTTTCCTTCCAAAGTTGTTCTTGGTTATGGTGGTTTGTCGCAGAAATAGAAACCTTAACTAAGACACCTAAGCTGACCTTGAACTCCCAGGCTCAGGTGACCTCTGCTCAACCTCCCACGCTGCCTAGAGACAGGTGAGTGACCAGTTATGTGTGTGATATTGGGAGTAGCCATCAGGGCTTCATACATGCCAAGTAAGTGTTCTACCAGCAAGCTATATTCCCAGCTTAGAAAAAAAAAATCAGTGTTTTAAATTTTTTAAAAACTTTTTAATTAATTAATTAATTTTGAGATATGATTTCTCTGTGTAGCCTTGACTGTCCTGAACTAACTTTGTAGACCAGGCTGGCCTTGAACTCACAGAGATCTGCCTGCCTCTGCCTCCCGAGTACTGGGATTAAAGGCGTGCGCCACCACCTCCTGGCCTGTGGGTTTTTTTTTTTTTTTTTGAAGGAGTTTATTTTGTTACTTTTAGAAAAGCTCTTACTTCGTGTGTATCTGTATGTCTATGTTTGAGCATGTGCAGCATGTAAGTGTAGTGCCCCCAGAGTCCAGAAGAGGGCATCATCTCCCTTGGAGCTGGAGTTAAGGAGGTTGTAAACGGCCTCATGTGGATGCTGGGAACCTAGGAGCAAGTGCTCTTAACTGATGAGCCAGCGCTCCAGCTCATTCTTCTTTCTTCATTCTTCCGGGGTGGTGGTGGTGGAAAGCTTTGCCACAGATCCAAACACGCGTCCAAAGAACATGTACCGATGTTCAGGATTTAAAAATCTGCTCTCTGAAGCTGGCCTGTTCTTTGGAGTCCTAGTCTGGCCTCCAGTCCCCACAAGCCTTCTCATCCACTGCCTGAGACTCAATGTGACTGCAAGGTGGGTGGAAGATGAGTGCTGGAGCTGGGATTAGTAACTGCCACTTATTACCTTAAGGGTGTTAATTATCACCCCGTCACTGGGGAGCCGAGTCATCCTGCACATGTAGCACAGCTATGCAGGACACAGCGGCTGCATGTCAGGAGCTGACTTGCACAGGATAACTGGGATGCCAGCTTCGGGGAATTTGTTTTTTTAAATCAAATAAAGTCAGAATAATTCAGAAAACTACACTATAAAGAAGCCCGTGTTAGTCTCACTACATGAACAGAACTGATTATTTTAACTCTGTGCTTCCCACCCAAGACTCGTGATATTTTTTATGTTGATGTAAGAAACAAATGTTTACAAATTTTAGTGTGTGTGTGGAGTGTGTGTGTGTGTGTGTGTGTAAATATATGTGCGTGAGGTTGACATCAGGTATTGTTCTTAGTTTATCTCTATATTATTGTTAAAAATTCTGCCTGGAGGTGGTGTCACATGTCTTTAATCCCAGCACTCGGGAGGCAGAGGCAGGCAGATCTCTGAGTTCAAGGCCAGCCTGGTCTACAGAGTGAGTTTCAGGATGGCCAGGGTTGTACAGAGAAACCCTGTCTTGAAAAACAAAAGAAGAAGAAGAAGAAGAAGAAGAAGAAGAAGAAGAAGAAGAAGAAGAAGAAGAAGAAGAAGAAGAAGAAGAAGAAGA